>CM061153.1:23983907-25183907 GCA_030710495.1 Labroides dimidiatus
TTCAACATTAAGTCTAACCCAGTGAACTAAATTTGTGTTTGCTTTTGGGCAAAGTTTTCCCTGGAAGTTTCAAACTGAGCAGAAAGTTTTTCTGGTCTGCTCTCTTTGCAGGTAGACAGTCGTCTCTGTCATCTGTGTGGAAACCCAAACATGACTGAGCCAGAGCCAAACTACAGCACGGTCCAGTGCTGTTGTTGTCACGAGAAACAAACCCCTCACTGTTTATTTATGACTTATCTACCTTCCTTTCTGCACGTCTGCCAGGAGATAACACACACACACACACACACACACACACACACACACACACACACACACACACACACACACACACACACACACACACACACACACACATACACACGGAGACACACTATGTGGTAGGGATTGTTACTGTTAGTCTTAGTTTTATTTATTTTACACTGACCAAACACCAAATCAGAATGTTATAACCCAGCAACAGACAGCAGCAGGTAATGATAATGCTAACTCTAAGCTAACAGGCTAACAGCACTCATTGACCCAAACACAGGCAGCTGTCCAGCAGGGCTCCCCTCTAGTCCATCCTCGTTGTCTCTGCTACTCCAGTAGCTCGGTCAGGAACAGCCGGGTCACAAGGTGTTTCCCCTCTCCCATCTCAGGACCCTGGACCCTGGACCACCCCCACACTCATCCTCCCTCTCCTAGCTTGAATGGACAAAGCAGCAAGCACCACAGGATGTTCTATAATAGGATGGTTTGTCCTCTCTTACCGAGATCCTCCTGTCAGACTTTTGTTTTATAGCTGCTTGTGTTCTGATTTTTATCTGGGAGATGGTTTGATTTACTGAGAAGAACAATATTTCCTTTGTTACTGTTGATTTTATAGAGAAAAAAAGAAATAGGTCAGATTGTTCGTCATATGAAAAAGTTACGGGATGATAATAAATTGTATCCTGATGTGTTATTTTTAAAAATAATGTGCAGAGGTGAAACACTAAGCGTGCAGATTTTTATGTTTCACCTGCACTCCCAGGGCAAAACCAGGAAGGAAGGATCCAAAAAAGTGTGAAACAATAACAAGAGGGGAAATAAAGAAGCGGGAGATGAGTCTAATGATAGAGAGGAAGAAATGAGCGGACAAAGGACAGTGTTGATGAGAGGGCAGAGGCTGCTTCTCTCTGTGTAGTGGAGTTAATGACAGGGATTAGGGAGTCAGAGGGGTGCTGGGATCTCCTGGCTCTGTGAGACTCCAGCCCGGCCCCTCAGACATCCCAGGAGATCTGCGGGAATCTGACTCCATTTGGCCTGAAATCTCCTGACAAAACAAAAGCCCTGCGGCTCAATTAGGGGGAAATTAGTCCCTCTGTATCACATTTTGTACACTCTGCTGCAAAGGATTGACTGCTCCTTCACTTTATGTCGCTCCTAGAGCAGAAGAATGGTGGAAACAGGTCACCCAATAAACGAGGAGAGCTTATTCTTATTATTTTAAAATTCTTCTTTGTTTGTTTTTTAAATGTTTTTATTTTGGCAGGTCATCATATTTAATCACTTCATTTTGTTAATTTAATGCCACAATAGCGTCTTAAAGACAGCCCAGTCTTATATATTGACAGAGCCCAATATCCTTTCTTTTTAAATGCTTTAAAAGATAGACAGCCTAACTTAATAAAGGTATTTAAAAAAAGGGCCAAGCCAATTGATCTTTTTTTGGTGAGATGGGTTTACAGTTAGTCCACCAGAGTCAGAAAAGAAAAGAATTTTGATATGTATGAGTTTTGAATGTTTAATAGGAAAAGTGGTGACATGAAATTATTTTTTTTTTCTGAATTTAGCTTTATTTTTCTTTGTTTTTTCATTCATTCAGTTATTCAGTCATCTCCTATACGGCTTATCCTGTTCAGGGTCGTGGGTGGCTGGAGCCTATCCCAGCTGTCTTTGGACGTGAGGCGGGGTACACCCTGGACTGGTCGCCAGTCAATCACAGGGCTGACACACAGAGACAGACAACCTTTCACACTCCCACACACACCTATTTTAGCAATTTAGAATCACCAATTAACCTGATGAGCATGTTTTTGGACTGTGTGAGGAAGCCAGAGATCCCACACATGCAATCTCCACACAGAAAGGCCCACCTTGCCCAAACCTGGATTTGAACTGGTGACCTTCTTGCTGTAAGGCAGCAGCAGTAACCACTGTGCAGGTCTCTTTGTATTTTATTTGTCTGTATTTTTGTGTGCATTTTTTTACACTTTTGCTTTTGTTCTTTAGCATCTGTTAAAGGTTTGCATTTTGCAGCTTGTTTCTCCTGATGATGATTGTTGGGGCTGTTGCTGATTGGTCAGCTTTGTCAGCCACCATACAACTCCCCTGTACCCTGTCCAACAGGGACATGTTTGAATGAGAGCTTTGGAAAATATCAGGGACAGGATGTCCTGAAATATTCTTTAAAAAAAATTGAGGAGCACATGTTTGAAAAGAGCTCAAAATTATTCTGAGGTGAGAGGGAATGTCTGGATCTTTCAATCAGTCATCCCTGCATTTCAAAATACTTCTTTTCTTTTTATTTTTTTAAACTCCAGTTTGATGTAAAAATCCCAAACAGCAGCTCTATGTGAGAACCAGGTGCTTTGCAGACTTTTCTTTCACAACATCTGAGCGTTTTATTCTCATTTCCTTCAGGACAGGAATGAAAGAGCTGTTGCAGACCTGACGTGCACTGAGAAAAACCAGGAGGGAGAAAATGCTCAGTGAGTGAAAGCATGAACTCGAATCCGGGATAATCAGCAAGCTTTAATTGTCTAATTTTACCCCCGAAACACTCTTTATGTCTGCTCAAAGTTTATGGAGGGTAGACCTGAAGTGTTGAAAGGTTGACCTGTAACTTGATCCTCGCTGCGTAAAACCTAAATACCCTTTCATAAAATCTGCTGAAATAAGAAATGATTTTTACCCCACACTGTGAGAATATCAGACATATTTGGTTTATTAATATCTTAAAGCCTAAATGATGTCTATTAGTGTGATTTAATCCCAGAAAAACACTTTTACATTGTTGTTTATACACCAGGCCCGCATACTTTGAGATAATGTTTTTTCTAGAAGCTTTAAAAAGTGCTGTCACATTTCAGCAGCTGTGTTTGTTTAACATGAAGCTACAGTTTAGATCTTTTGCCGACTGCTGCTAAAAGCAGGTTCAGGTCAGTTAAGGGATATTTAACAGGTTCAGTGGTCATCACAGGTACAAAGCACTAACATGTACACTCTACTGTTACACTTTTATGGTGGTTGTTAACCTTCCCATCAAACTTAAGGAGCCGTCCTCTGCATTCCTGCCACCGCTGAAACTCTGAAGCATCTCACAGAGGCGACAGTGTGTCGGAGGCCGCTCTGTTCTCTCCATCTGTCAGCTGTTTGACAGACAGCAACAAACTGTAAATCAGTCACCTCTGAGCCGGGGGCGGGCCCTCTGCCTGCTCACAGCAAACAAACCACAGGGAGTGTGTGTGTGTGTGTGTGTGTATTCTGTGTATAGATCATCATCCACTTCCTTTTCTTTAATCAAGTGGAGCCTACACTACATCTCTTTCAAGTAGGAGGTACGTTTGAGGATAACTTTCAAAAAAGACAGACCAGAGCCTCTGTGCACATCTGAAATCTTCTAGAAATCTGTCCCAGGAGTTATCCAAAGTTGCTTGTTCACACATGTCCCAGTGTAAAGCCTCCCCTCTCAAGTAATGAGCAGAGGATGGGTCTCAAGAGGTGGGACATGACATTAAAAGTATGCTACAAAAGCCACAGCGTAAAGTTTACAACATGAGGGTGGAGCAGCAACAGGAGGATAGATTTAAACAGACTGAAAATGAAAATGATTAATGTCCTTCACACTGGTCACATGACACAAATACTATCACCTCTGCTTGTTTGTGGTATTTGCTCACATGAACACATGAAAAATTTGACCAGGAGGCTGGCAGAAAAACTCTGCATAAAGTTGCAAGAAAGATTTTGGTTGTTTTTATCACACATGCAGGCCCCGAAATTTCTGCAGGTTTCAGGATTTGGTGCATTTATGAGCACAGCTTATCCTGTTGAGGCTCATGTCACTTTTTAAACCATACTTTTTAAAAATTATTTTATGCTCCTTAAAACCTTTATTTTCTTTATTATCTTTATTATACAGTGCAAGTTAAAACCCATTGGAGCACCGGTGCTCCCGTTTTACAAGTGCTCTTTAAATTACCGTAACTCCTCAACCTCAACTCCTCAGCAAGAAAATTCAAATGGCTCATTAAAGAAGAAAAAACAACCTTTACAGTGATATTCAGAGTATTACTGCAATGCAAGGGAATCTATGTGCAATGATGCACCAATCACAGGCAATAATGGATGCAAGTGCTTTCATTACCGTAACTCTTCAACCATTTGGGCAAGTGAAAAAATTCAAATGGTTCTTGAAAGAACATGAGCTTTTGGGCATGATTTGTGACTCTTTTAAAGCCAAAAAAAAGAAAAAAAAAATCCAGGTGACCTGTATGATACTTCGGTGAAAAAAAGTTTAAAATACATTTAACACACTGGAGTTTCACCATTACAAGTTGATTTCATCTGGTATGACCTGTAGCTTATTGGGGTGTATTTCAAAAATGTTTTATATTGTGAAATTAAATTTTACTACAAAAAATAATTTTAATAATATTAAAAAAATCAAATATATGGTTTAATTTTCTCAAAGTTAACACCTGAGATCCCTGTGGTTGTTGTTGAAAGTCTAAAGCTGAACCCTGCTTTAGTTACATGAAGTAAATTTGTCATGTATTAAAGAAAGACTGATTTTCAGGCTAGAAACTGTGTGTGTGTGTTTGTGTTTAAGCACAGTATGTCCCACCATCTCACACTCCTCCTCTGCAGCTCTATTTTGAGGCTGTCTGCTCTGTAGCCAGCTAAGGCTCCTTTAAAAACTGACAACTGCTGCAAGGAGTGAAACAATAAAATCAACTTTAACACTCTGTCGACAACTTTGATGTGCAATCACAAGGCCAGAGGAGGCGAGAGGAGGTGAGGGGGGGTCAGAGCTGGAGTAAAAACATCCTCTGACTTGCCCTAATTGTTTCAGCATCTGTTTTGTCGTTGCTATCACCCAGACAGGCCGAAAACACAACTGAAAACACACATTCAAAGTTTCCACTTGGTCCATTTCCTTTAATCAAGCTGCCCTCTCTGTGACTGATTGCCAGAGCAGACCTTGGCCATGTCCTGCTTGTCTAAATCTCTGCTTACTGTGCAGCTCATGTTTAACTCTACACGGTTTCCCCCTCAGTAATACCATGCTTTTCCCTTCTGCAGACACATGATAATTACATTAACCATTTTACTACTGATGATGGCTATCATGAAATGTGGCTGGAGGAAGAGAGGAGGCGTGTGTTCAGAGAAGGATTAAGGTCTGGATTCAATGCTGCAGCCAGAGCATGCTAATGAAACGGGACCAACTGGCTGTGGAACGTGGCCTTCCCATTACACACGTACTTCAGGTTTCCAAAAGAGGAAGCGGGACACTGTTAAAACACAAAAGGTCCAGATGTGAGGCCCCCTTAAAACACATCTCACTGTCTGCTCTCTGTTGAATGCTGACAAATTGGTCTTTAACGATCCCAAAACAGGCCTAAAGTCAATGTCAAAGCCATGTGTCGCTCTTCTGAGCCGCGCGTAGGATGGCTAAGTGCCTTCGAAAAGAAACTGGGACTCTAAGAAAATATTTGGACAGAGCCCGGCACTATTTCAGCCACCAGAATGGGTTGATCCGCATACTCTGCTCTCACCACGTGTTATTGCACTTCATCTCGCTCAAGGATTGAAGGCTTGGAAACACAGCTGAGGGATTTGAAAGGAGCTGGTGCATTATTAATGAGAAGCAAAGACTTTACTACACTTGTAAAAACATCTTTTATAACTTTAAAAAGTTAAACACTAGCGGGAGCGTCAGGAAAAGATGCCAAGGCCTTTAATAAAGCATAGAATTTGGGTCTGCACGTGAATAAATTTTGTGGTCTTAACCTTTGCGCTACAAGGTTGATGACACTCATCTTCAAAGAGGGCTGCTGTCAGGGTGGCCACGACGCCAGCATGTGTGTTAACTGGCAGAACAGTCGCTTATGACGCCAAATGTTTGCACCCAACACTCATCCAGCTATTATTCAGCAGAGACAGACAGCTGCAGACCCCCTCCCCCAACACCAATAACCCCTTTAATCTGCTGTTAACCACCACAAAACACACAGCATTATGTTCAACACATGACAGCCCTCCAGATATTCAGCTCTGACGGAGCAGTTAAATAAAACCTGCATGAATCAAAGTGTAAGAACCAGGCTTGATAGCTGTGTCTAATGCTGACCTGGATTTGAAATACGATTTGATCTCATGACTCCTCTCACATCTCATCTGTTACGTTGTTTTATGCATGGCTGCCATATGGACGTAATACTGTTGAACAATCTGGAAGAACCATCTCGAAATATGATCACTTGTGTCCTACAGTGACAGCCAGGCTCACCCCAGAGAGTTTCATTTATCTCTGTCTGCAGCAGATAATATCTGGTCCCAGTTTGATGGTTTCTACTTGAGACTGAGAGGAACAGTCTCTGATCTGAAGTACTAGTTGTGATCTCTGAGCACTTAAAACACCTGAAATCTGTACACTTCACACACAAATCCACTTTGCTTGGATGGAAAATTTGACAAACAGCTCTGGGGGACTTGATACACTGAGCTCCACTGTCCTCCCTCTCCATCTCTGTGCATTCACATCCCGTTAATGCATGTTACTAGTGTTGTATTGTCTTGTAGGTTTCTGAGGATCACTGTTGTTTTTCCCCCCGTCTGTCAGTCTCTCGTTCCTTGTAGGTCTTTTTTTTATCTCTCTCCTCAGGCAGATGGATGATAATCAATGATTCCACTTCTGTTCAAGATTTCGGCCTTTTTCTTTATTTGCTCCCGATGGATCAAAACTGGGTCCCAGCAGATAACAAAACAATAGCACAGTCTAGACCTACTCTGTTTGCAGCATCACAAGAAGACTTGTTGTGATCTGACACCTTATATAGTAAATAAATGAATGAAACCGGGTGATTTATTGTACAACATCTTGAGAGAATATTATAATCTTTCTCCAAAACAACGTGTTTATCACTTCTTTGCTATATGTGCATCATTATAGGATCATGTCTCTCTTAAAAATATATTAACACTGTTAATAATCTCACTGACAGTTGTTTAAGCAAACCAGCCCTTTTAGGCAAAACACTTTGAATAAGGGCCTGTGTCCACTGACAGTGGGTTTTTTTTTTTTTTTTTTTTTTGAGCCTTTTTTTTTTTTAGCCTTTTTTGTTATTACAAAACCAATGCAGTTCTGCATTTTTAAAGATCTTGAAAACACCCACACTTTCAGCAACAGTGCCCACACAAGAAAAGAGTTTAACTGTTGCAGCACTTCTGCACTCACTTCTTCATCGCCATCGAATCAGAATCAAGTGTCAGGATTTTAAGATTTTCATTAACATGGTGGAGTTTCTTGTGGAGGAGAAACTAAGGTGACGCTAACGTCATGACAAAATGTCTATCAACTGTTTTTACATTTCCTCAAAAATTCCACTTAATTAAAGAAAATATAAAGCATACATACAAAAAAACCTAAAGGTCAAGGGAGACAGAAGGGCTCTAGAACAGCTTCACTACCCCAGCAGCACTGAGTGCTGGTGTGAAGGGCTCGGAAATCGTGGTTGTGGATGGTGCCAGCACACAGAATGCAAGTGGTGGACATCAGCCCTAAAATGCACAACAGGGACATCCTACAGTTTGACCAACAATACTGGCACAGAAATATTCAGCAAGTGATCTAGACAAGATTTACTGTCTTAGTTTTACACCTCAATATACTTAAGTTAGCTGATCAGCATAAAGAATAGATGGGGCTAACTTAGATATTGTGGTACTGAAAAGATTGTCCAGTCAAGTGAGATCATAATATCAAATTTTATAAGAAAAAATGATTCATATGTTACCATGATAGACAAAAAGCAAGCTTTTCTTTCAGGATAATAAATCATGAAATGATCAGAGTCATTAGGATGCAGCCTCAGGAGCCTCTATTTGTCTCAATAATAATGCAGAGTAGACCTGCCAACAAACATTGGTAACCTTCAGCCCTTTGAGACCGAGATGACTCAAAACCAGGACTCTCTCTCATGTTTTAATCCAGTATCCTGCTCCCATTGCAGAGTATTAACACCTTGACATGTTGATGTCCACGCCTTCACATCAGAGCCATGATTTGAGAGTGTTTACATTTCACTGCAGACTCCGAGTGAGTCTTTGCTCTCAGAGGGCGAATCCTCCGAGACTGCACACTAAAACAGGATAAACAGTCTGTGCTACCCATCATATGCACTGACAACGTAAGCGCACCATCAACGCTGTGTTGTTGGGTTCAACAGCCCGGCCCTTCCTGCCTTTGTTGGTCTTTGTTTAGGGTGGTACGACTCCATCCACTCTAGCTGTCTTTGTGTATGAACCTCGCTCCACAGGTTTCTCAAGGAAGATCACAATTTAGGTTGCATGTTAGGAAAGTTTAAGGTCTTTTATTTGTAAATTGAGAAGAACCTTGAGGGACTTGTGCACTTTCGTATGAGTATCAGGGAAACTGAGAGTTTTTCAACAGATGGATGAAGTGGGTACAACCCTGAGGGCCTTCGGGATTAAAGCTAAGAGGGCAAGTTTAGACCTGCTTTTAACCTTCTATTCAGAGGCCTTTAAAGACCACTGACTGTGACAAACAAAGTGTACAAAACATGCAAAATACACTTTAAACCAAATATAATGACCTCTTTATCACTAAATATGGATATAACTAAACAAAGTGCAATCATTTGGATGGTGGTCACACTCAGCCGTACACCATTAAAAGGCAGGAGACTCCATTCACGTATCTGTGAGTGTGACTGAACGGGTCCATGCAGAGGGCAGGACGCTGCAAGATCAAGTTCAGAGAGTTTGAGAGCAGGGAAGTGAGCGGAGGACACCCAGGCGCTTTCAGGGATAATCTCTGCTTCCACAATAAGGAGTGACAAGCGCTCATGGGCCTAAAAGGCAAACAGCGCTCAGCATTCCAACACGGCAGACCGATCGGTCTGTTCGTATGCGGAGCGGACAGCGACTCATCACCCTACTCATCCCGACACGCAGAGGGGGATTTTGGGGGGATTTGTCTGGCAGGAGAGAAGTCTCACCTGTCAGAGGTAGAAAAGCCCTTTGGCAAGGACACAAAGAGCAAAACAAAATCTGACAGATGCTTCCTATTGACACACACACACACACACACACACACACACACACACACACACACACACACACACACACACACGAAGAGGAGGAGCTGGACAGGAAAAAAAATTCTTCACCATTACCACAAAGAAAATTGAATAACTCAAACTTCACTTTGTGTGTGTTGGTGTGTGTGTGTGATATTGGAGTGTGTTTGTGTTTTTGTAATGCTCTGTGCACTCTGTTAGGTGTGTATCTGTGCAGTCTTTAGCTGATGTTTTAATTCTAACTTGAAGGTTGTTTAATACAGTTGAAAGTCCCTTTAAAACTGATTGAATTACACATTTAGTCCTTGCTCAGGTTCAATGGGGGGGGGGGGTATCCTCACTTAAACTGAATTAAGGCAGGAAACTAAAAAGTACCACGGCTTTTCATGTGTATGTTTTGTGGAGAAACCCCTGTTAAATATGCAAAATCCTCCCATTGATCTTTATCTAAGCTTTAACATCCTACCTGACTAATGAATAAAACATAGGAACCTGTTAATCTGCCTAAAAGAGCACCCATGATAGACCTTTGTTTGGTGAAATAATTAGGGTTAAACTATCAGATTTAAAGGAGAAACTCTGGAATGTATAACCAGTGTTGTGAAAGTTCACTCTTAAAATGAGTTTGCTCAAAGTAAAGTTCATACAGTTTCAACTGAACCACTTCATTCGTTGTTCTAATGAAACTAAACATGGGAAGAAATATGCAGCTTTAAAAACTGAAAAACACACATATAGTTAAAGGTTCATTTATGCTCAATGTTAGATACAGACAGAGCCTTCTGTCCATGCTCTGAGTTTGTTTCGTACATATTTCTGTACGTTTCCATAAAGTTTACAGGTGCAGGCCAAACTGATCAGTACCACTGGAAACCATGGGAGCAGTGTTGCTGTTACTACCAGATATGTAGCTCTAATGAGACACGAAGAACAAATAACAACGGCGGAACTTTTTAAAGAAAAATTTAGCAACTTGGTGAGGAACTTGCTTCTCTGTTTTTCTCTTTTATGCGAGAGGCACATTATCAATACTTCCTTCACAGTTGCCACTTTTGTTTTTGAATCTGTTGTTGTCATAAACTTTCGACTCTGGGCTGCCCCTCCCCAGTGAAGGTATTGGTTAACAGCAATGCCAACGTAAAGGGAGTATAAATGGGCCTTAACTCTGAAAGGTTAATGTGGGTGAGATGCTTTTAGAGACCTCTGTGAAATGAAGTCGGTGCAGAAGTGTTAAAAACTACAGTTCCTCCAGTGTCCTCTTGAGGCAGGCTCCAAATGTAAAAGAAACTAAGAACACACAAAACTTTAAAAAAGACAAACAGATTTTTACTGCAGAAACAAATGTGCATTCATAAAGCATTAATTGTCTGAATAGCTAATAATGACTCACGCTGTGAGGGGATGAAATTTCTTATAACTCAACAGTCAAGAGGATATGAGGGTTGTGAGTTTGCACAATTAGAGGCATAGCTGACTGGCGGGTATACTGTAGCTGTTAGCAAAGAGGCTAAAGGCTCGCCTTTTAACAAAATGTGCATCTGTTGCTCCACTTCTGCAATCAGATAAGACTTCCATCCATCCATCCATTTTCTATACCGCTTCTCCTGTTCAGGGTCACGGGTGGCTGGAGCCTATCCCAGCTGGCTGAGGGCGAGAGGCAGGGTACACCCTGGACTGTACGCCAGTCAATCGCAGGGCTGACACAGAGACACAGACAACCTTTCACACTCGCACTCACTCCTACGGGCAATTTAGAATCTCCAATTGACCTAGTGAGCATGTTTTTGGACTGTGGGAGGAAGCCGGAGTACCCGGAGAGAACCCACGCATGCACGGGGAGAACATGCAAACTCCTCACAGAAAGGCCCACCGTGCCCGAACCGGGATTCGAACCGGCGACCTTCTTGCTGTGAAGCAAGAGCTCTAACAGCTGCGCTACCGTGCAGCCCAGATAAGACTTATTTAATTTATACACCAGATGATCAGCCCACCTCTTCTTCTGTGGCAGACTACCAAAAGACTCTACAGTTATATCGCCACCTACAGGTGTGTTACGTATACTACAGCATTTTCGACAATATGCGTCACGACTCTTTAGAAACAGACGGGTGACGTCAGAGACTACAGTCTATGGTGGCTTCATAAAAATAAAACAAGCAAGAAAAAATACCAGAGTCCAGTGCACCCCTCACCTAATAATTAGACGGTAAATAACATCACTCAAAGATGTTTGACACTGTGCTGTGGAAATCTACAAAAAAAACGTAGTGAGCAATCAACAAGTCCCATATTCCCAAAATAAGTTCTTGGCAATTTTATCAAAGTTAATCACGCTCTTTGCTGCTGTATTGTTCACTGATGCCTGTTGGCAGCCGGCCCCTGAAACACATTCAGCTCGGTGCAAAGACAGTCTGCTGATTCTCTTTGCAGAAAATGAAGGAGAATCCGATTGTTTTTCGTCCCCCTCCCCCCGTCTCCCTCCCTCTGTGGCTATCAGCGGGTCTCTGGAGAAGGGACTGGTTTCCGTAGACGTGATGGGGAGATGTTTCCTGTGGCAGGTCTGTCTGCTGCTGATTAGAGCCCATCCATCAGCCGGACCTCCTCGGAGCTGAAAGGAGGGCACTGCTAGGAACTGTCTCCAAATTCTGACCAGGGTTTGATACAGGAGAAACAAGGCTACGAAGGGTCCACGCCCTGCTTTGCAGACAACAAACCCCTCAATTGGTGTTAACTGAATCAAATTTAGACGCTGATTGCAGTGCACACAATAAACAATGAAGAACACTCAGCCAAGATTTCTTTTAAATGTGTAATTTGACTTCTCTCCTGGAGACTCTTATCTTTATTTCTTTCATATAGATCTGCACTTTCAACACTCTGATTTTCCCTCCACAACTCCCACATGCTTTTTTTTTTTTTTTTTTTTTTTTTTTGTGCATTACACCAAGTGTCTTGCTGGAAATGTTTTACTACCTCCAGGCTCAAAGAGGTCTCAGAGGTTTTCGTTTCTTCTTTGCAGACGAGATCCTTCATCAGCTCAGGTCTGCAGGCGCTGATTGCTCGGTGCAGCCGTGTGCTTGCTTTCCTCCTCTGCGGACCACCATCCATATCACTCTCAGGTAATGCACCCACAATAGCAGGATGGCTTTTAGTCTAAAAACAGGCTGCAGTGCATGCCCCCTGCTGCGTTGAGCCATTTTTCTCCCTGATCCTCATCACTTTCTTTGGCCTCCAGTGAAAAGAGTAAACAGGAGGTGGTGAAGTATCCTCCCTGGCCATGCAAAGGAAACTACACAGGGTCTGGAGGTTGAACTCTCCTGTGGTCGGATGGTGAAGTGGAAGGCATCGCCGAGGAGTCTGAGGGACAATGTAAAGGCTAAGCTCCATTGTGTTGGATGTTGTTTGTAGATCGATGTCAAACATAGTGTGACCTTGCATTGGAATGAAGCGTTTCACATGTGTTGGCAGTCTTTAAGCGCCATTGATAAAAAAAAAGGGAGAACCCTGAATGTAGATCAGTCAGAGCATCAAAGCACAAACAGGAAATATTTAACTTATCAAGAAAGCACAAGAGTGAGTGCCTCAGGTGGTTGTAAGCACTAACACAGCCTCAGGTTTGAAGGGCCAGAGGTGATCAGTTATACATGCCTGACAAAAAAAAACCCACTTCTCTAATGTGTTCATCGGTAGGACTTCGTTAGGCTTTAATGTGACAGTGAAATAAAACATGTTGTAACTCGTGTTTCTTTTAGAGTAAAGCTACAAAAAGATACTGGACCATGTCAGAAGGAGGAATTTAGTAAAATTTATGCCACACTTTGACTTCAGACCGTGTTGCTTTTAGGGCCCCTTCCAGGCATGCGTTTGTACGGATGTAACATTCCTCTGAGAGCAGTAAGTGACAGAGCACCACTGACCGTAGTCACCTCAACCTGTCAGCCTATTGAACCTGAGGCCCACGCACACAATGTCCAGGTCAACAGGTCTGAGCCACAGTCACTACAGGCAACAGAGTCCATTACTCAGGTTTGACCTTTGACCTTTGAGGGAGTGTCAAAATGAGATCAATAAAAAAGAAGGAAACAGCTTCAAAACATCATTCTCAGGAGAAATTTACAAGAAGAAAATCTCTTTATTATATTTATGTTCAGCTTAACTAAATGAAACTTGGCATTGTTGGTATGTTATTTTAAGATTTTCCATTTTAAAAGGTTGTGAAAAATACCTGGTAGAACTGATTAAGGATGTTCATTACTTTGAAAAATACCATAGAAACCTACTTCTTCCTCACCTCACATAGGTTTAGCATTGAAATGATAATAATCAAGGGTGACCCAGTGTAGCGTTAATGGTGTGGGAGAAACACATTTATTTGATGAACATTCGATCCTGAGTGGTCTGTCAGCGTGTCGGCAGATTTAAATGATCATAAAAGTTACTGAGCTGTGCGTTGTGAGACTGCTCCTCTCTTTATGAGGAGGAACGCATCGAGTCTGCTGATGTGGGATAACTGCAGGTGTCTTACAGACTCAAAATATCTGGAACCCACCTGCTGTCGATCTGAATTTTACTCAAACAAACATTTTGGACATGTGCAAGGTTACGGTTTGCAAATAAAAAAAAACTTTTTGAATACAAAACTTTGGATTTGTGGAGTCTCTTGAAGGCAGGGTTGGTCATCAGATTTAGATACACTCTTTGTTTTTCTAATGTGTTCTGAAAAGAGAGCGAAAAATATTTGCTGTATACAGCAGAAGTAAACCTGGGAAAACATTAACCAATCCTAAGCGGCAAAAAGACATTTCAACACAGGAAAACTTGAGGTATCATCAAAGTCAAACACCCTCTGAAGACATGTTTTGCAAAAAGTTTAATGGCAGTTTTTTTAAAGAGTCATCAAGATATTTCATACTGGACCAGTAGACCTACCCTCTTGCATCACCAGCCCTATAGACTTAAAGCTACAAGGGCTAAAACTGTTGACCCTCAAAGTACAGCAGGATATATTTTATCTATCTCAGATCTTTGGTTAATTGCCATCTGCATGCTTATCAGTGCTCAAGCAGGCTCCTTGATTGGAGTTTACCTTCTGGGCGGGAAATAAACTGAATATGGGTCAAAGAGTGACCTGGTGTTTTGGAGTGACTCAGACACAGAGGCCACCACCAGCATCAGAGAAAACATTTTGGCATCCTGACAGGAGAAAAAGGGAAAGAGGAACTTCCAGCTGCACTGCTAACGGTGGAAATGAGAGTCAGGATTGGAAAGATTTATAGTCTTCATGATACATGTTACAGGAAGGATTACAGTATGACATTGTAAGTGTGGATGTATTAGAGGAGGTGAAGGCAGCTCCTGGCCCAGCCGGGAACACTTCTGTTAATAGCCTGGCCACCGCCGCTGTTATTGTTCTAGAGATGATTCGCCAGCCAGTGTCCTCTTTGGATCAGACACAGCCCGTCTCTGAGGCAGACGCTGAGATTTCCTTTCTGCCATCCAGCTGCTGTTTGTCGGGACTGAGAGCCTATGAAGTTACCGCCAGCTGCCCCGGCAGATCGACTCAGCTTATTCTCACCGCTGCCCTCTGTACAGCTGGATATGAAGCATTAAATTTCACACAGAGGCAAAAGTGCGATCTGTGCTAATGGCTTTTTTCAGGGGTTGGATTGAGCCTGCAGAAACGAGCTCTGAAATTTGACACGACCAGAAAAAAAACATAAAACAACCCTCTAAGATGTCCTCATCCTGCACGCTCATTCCTCTCCTCCGTCAAATGTCAACCCTTCCCACATTTGAGTGTTATCTCTCATTTCATTTAGCATCTATCTGACCTGAAATGCTCACGTCAGACACCCTGAATTCCTTAGCTAACAAGCCCCATGAGGCAGAAAAGGAGGGAGGAATTTGTAAAGTGGAACATCTTATCTGAACAGTGTGCAATTAGATATCGAGCTAGGTCATTTAAAACTAATTTTCTGTGATAAAACTCCTGATGCACATTCCCTGCTTCATGGGAACTTTGCAGCAACTTCCCATGCTGGATGTAGTATATTCAGAGTTAAGTAAAATTGAAGTACAAAACAAACTGTCGTGATAAAAAATGTTCCAGGTTATAATTAAAGTCCATCTCTACTGTACACGCAGAGCCTCAACCTCCCTCTCTTCTTTTGTTGCTCAGGCGTGGGTTGTCAGATCGCATGTACGCTGGCTGTCGTACACACTGCAAGAGGAGGGCATGCTCAGTGAGAGTTTCAGAAGCCAGCGGTGTGACCTGACGCTGGCCCCTGACCTCCACCCAATGGGAGTGAAGCTCAACAGCAGGACGCCGTGGCTGACACGACAGCTCCTGCTGGGAGGGGAGCGGGGCGCGGTGAGGCGAGGCACAGCTCACTTCTAATCCCCACCAGATCTGGCTTCACCAGGCTGGTGCCCTGCCTGCAAAAGCTGCACTTACATTCCTGCATATCCCAACGGTGCTGAAGCCCCCCTTTAAACGGAGGAAGAGCCCCTGCTGAGCCTCACACTGAGACTGGAACTAAAGCTCGGTAAATGACGTCTCACAAAGAGAAACAGGTCCATGTCTGAATGCAGATAGTAGGTCATACTTAACATGTTAGTCAATAATTTGGTCATGCATGCAAAGCCCACATGCAGAGGCACGTTTTATAAAGCACGTCACATAGTAAAAGCTTAAGATGTTGCCTCTGGGGCCTTTGGGTCACAATGCCCAAAGCAAACAGTGCAGATCTCTGAAGAGTTGAAGAAACAAGGTTTAGGCATTCAAGGGCTCCCTGAAAGCAATTATCCTGGCATGCACACACACACACACACACACACACACACACACACACACACACACACACACACACACATACAAAGACTTCGGTCAGTCAGAGGAGAAGGGTTTGACTCCTCAGGCTCTGCTTCTCCAAACACACCCTCTTCCTGTTTTACTAAGGAGAAAATGGGAGCAGAAACAGAGAGGAAGAGAGGAGAGACACAGCAGGGTGAAGGACTCGTTACTCAACACCAAGGACAGAAACCTGAGTGGTGCATTGTGTCTTTTTTAACTAGACCCGACTCAGTTATCCTGTATAGTCAGCAGGGAATAAAAAGGGAACTTAAAATAGGCTGTAACTTTCTTTTACTAAGCTAAAAAAAAAAATCTTTCGGTTCAGGCCTCTTGAAACAGATGTTGCTAAACTGTGTCACTTAGAAGACAGAAAGTTCCAACTGGGCTACTTAAGTTTTACAATATGATGATGCCCCCTTGGTGTGCCTTTCCCAAAAGAAAAAAAAAAAGATTAATCGACTGAAGGAAAAAATATTTAGCCTATTTATTAATTTAGACAATCATGATATGTTGCAGTCTTACTTTTTTGTTGGCAATATGTGTCAGACGTGTAGTTGGAGAGCACATCTGGCCCTGAAATTACTTCAAATATATCAAAGATATTATTACATTTACATTACATTTTTTTAAGGTTTACACAGGTTTACACAATGTTTTATGTGAAATTAAGGTCAAAACACAACTGTGGTTTTCTAGTAAATTCCTTTACATGTAAATAGGGTCAAAAATAATGCATCAGCTTTCCTATGTAAAGTCATAAATTTCAGAGACTTCCCTGGTGACATGCGGCAGGAAAGGTCTCAAAGCATTTCTTCATTTAAACAAATGGAACATGGTTCAAACTAAGAAGTTTAAATAAACATCAGATTAATTTATTTAAACAGGCTTTATGTCATACACGTCAGTTCTTATCATGATTGTTTGTGCCCAAGTGTTCATTGCTCTAAGAAGTTTGGTTTTAATGAGTTATTTGATGTTAAAAGATGATTGGTTGACAGCCCTGTTAATGAATGTATTCCTTTCTGCATTCCTTTCCCGGATTAGCAGAATAAAAGAGGGACATTCAGTACGTTAACATGCACGCAGTGGTCTGACTAAGGTCATACCTGGATTGTAATTTCACAGCAGGGGAGCCGAGAACGTCTGACTCAGCTTTAATAGACAGCACCGTGTCCTTTTTTTGATAAGAGTAGCTGCCTGTGTATCAAACTAGTTCTAGTTTAACCGAAAAGGAAGCAACATTCTAACAAAAATGGTCGAGACGGATGCCGCTGTAGCTCTTTAGTGTTTCTTACATACTATGTGTGTTAATTCAATTACAATTTCGTCATGGTTTGTTTGTTGTGCTTGAGTGCAGCAACCCTATTTATCATGGTCATCTCTTCTGGGTGAAATTTTCCAGCACTAAATGCCAAGTCCTGCCAAACTCAACTGCAGACCGATAGCAATCTCAATATCTATGTGTCGACTGAGCTTTGCCCAGTCTGTTCTCAGTCTGACTAAGCTGTTTACATACATTTTAACAGTCACATCTCCTGCTGACTAAGCTCACAGTCCGATTTCTTGTGCTGCATGTAAACGTACTGACTGAGAGAAAATGTAACTGACACAAGAGTCATTGAACTTTCTGAGTGTCTTTTTCAAATCAACAGAAGAACTTGCTCTGCTGTGGATTACTGACATTTCATGTGAAGTTAAATGCGTGCATTGGTTAGCGGAAAGGGTGTAACATCAGTCCTGCAACTTCACCAGCCAGGTCACTGCTCTACATGCCTCGGCTCTACTAGTGCAATATGGCACCATGCATCCAGGCACTATTCTGGCTTCACATCTCATGATGGAAAGGGATGAAGGTGTGCTGTAATGTTCAGTCAATAGACAATGTGGGAGGAGCAAGTCAAACCAGCAAAATTAGTTTAAGTTTTATTTGTTTTCCTAAAGCCATGAAAGGTTTATTTTCACTCAGCTTTTTGTGGTTTTGTAAATCCCCTTTGAGATTCTTAACTTTGACATCATACATAAAGGCTTTTAAAATATTACTTAATTAAGCTGTGATAACTTGAAAGGTTTAATAGAAATCTTCAACAAAGATAACAGATTTGGGTGGTGAAAGCTTTTTGGATGATGCAAAAATACCTCAAGAATAAGAGGAAGTAGGAAACCACTAGTGTGTGAGTCTGCGTTGATGGGGTCATACAGCTCATGAGCTAAACACATAACATAAAGCCTGAGTAATGGTCCCAATACACCCAAGCCGAAGGTTGTACTTTAAAAGTAAATGGTTTTCCCACATAAAAGCAGAAAACAAGAAAAAAACAGTCTTTGATCCACAGCCACGAGGCATACAGACAGCGAGCTTTAACTGAAACATCAAGTATTTTTACAAAGCAAGGGAATTACCCAGAGGTAATTGTGTCAACATGGAGAGCTCTACAAGCTGAAGTTCATGAATGGAGAGGAAGGGTTTTAGTGCTGGGAAGTGAGGAAGGTAAAGGGAGGGACACTTTCAAAGCCTTTCACGTGAGATGCTGCATCTCTGTGTTGTCTGTTGGTCAGGAAAAACTCTGAGAAAAACTTTGGGTTAGTCATTAGGTGAATCAGAGGAGTCGTATAGTTTCTTCCTGACTTTGAAAAAAGTGACTAAAGTGGGTAAGGCTCCAAACAGAGAACAAAAAACCAGGCGGCTGGCTGTTTGCCTGTTGCCACACCAGGTGGATTACCGGTTCCTATGACTTCCTAACATCTCCTCAGTTTAAAGAACAGAGCTTTAACCAACCAGCCATTCACTGGACTCACAGAGCAGCCCTTTTCCTTTGACATTACATTATTATGTAATTGCTTGTATTATTGCTACTGTAATGTCAAAGTGGAGTAACTTGTCAGAAATTGTGAGTTAGGTCACTGATTTCCTGTATCCATATTCAGATTGTCCAGAACCGAACTGATTTAGGGCACGTAGAAGACCCTATGACAACACCACGCCATGGCAGTCAACAACTTTTAGCAGTAAGATAAGAGATCTGTGTTTTTCTCTGCTAAACACAATATATTGGATTAATTTTGAAGTAATGGTGGACACTGAAGCTGAACTGGCATTAAGAAAAAAAAAAACCAGAAGAGCAGAGGAAAGCTAATCAGGAGAGTGATGGGCTAAAGGCTAAACCATGGGCTAAACTGTTTGTGATAATGTTCATTCCAACCCACATGCAGCAGTTATTCTGGTCAAACTTGAGAGTATATTGATAAAAAGAAGAGTCAGGTTACGTTAGCTCTGTTTGGTGAGGTTGTAGGTGGTAGATGAGCACTGGTAGGACATAACATTAGACATTACGGACATGTCTCAGAGCACCAACTTCCAGTTAAGACTTCCTACTCAGAGCAGATTTTATAGATTCTGTCATTTCTTTGACTATAAACATATTACAAAAACAAGACAGTTCACATACTGAAAACCTAAAAATAAATATTATGTTAAGGTCCTATCAGCATACAGGTTCTTGGCAAATTAATAGCTAAATACTAATATTTTTCTAAGTGTTGTTTATGATAAGAAATCCATTTTAAATTCAGAGCTTATGTTTTCTGTTGTTTTGTCTTTTTTAAATCAAAGAACTGGCTTTTTTCAACACATGGTAGTGAAAAGTTTGGTAGTTAAAATTTGTTGTGGATATTATACAACACTTTTAAAAGGCTATGCTAATATTTAGCTCCCTCTTCCCAGAGCCTGAAGCCAGAGGATAATTGCAGCCATGTGACTTTGACCAATTATAACTCTGAACCATAAAAGCTCTGCGATCTGAAAACACACCCACCAGCTGTATAGTATCAGCTCTCATCTGACACATTTATGTAGAGACATTTATACAAAGTTTTCACATGAAATCCAGAGTAAATAGAAAGAAAACAAGAAGAAATCCACAGGAATGGAAAGAAATTATGAATGTTGTAAGAATGAGCTCTTAAAGTTTCAAATATGCTGAACAGATAGTTTAAAAGCACGGCCCAGAAAAAGATTTTTTTTTTTCCCTTAATTTTACTGCAGCCTGTGACATTTCACCTCCTCTCAGAGGTGAGGAGAGGCTCACCCATGACATCACTGTGATATCTGAAGCATGCAGACACAAACACAACTGAGGAGCAGCCCCAGCTGGACCATTTCCCCCTCAACTAATTCCTGTTACAGATCACTAACACACAAGCACTGCCGACTCCTGGATCCATACCGCCAACATAAGATTATTATTAGTATGCTTGAATGAGCTACTGTATTGTACACACACAGGCTCATGCCTGACTATGGAGGAAGTGACTGATGACTTTTTGCTCAACAGGCCAGAGTTCATGTTGATGTACCTCTAAGTGGGATTTATAATAGTTAAAAAGCACTTAACTGCAGCCAATTTAGTAAATCCCTTTAAGGATCAGATAACATAGAGCTAAATATTATTACTTTTTTCTCTCTGCAGTTAATCTTCAGCAAGAGGACCTCAAGTTATTAATAGTGACCACAGCTAATACATCTCTGACAACCTTAGACTAAGTAAAACATGGACTCAGGGACATCACCCATTAGTTTTAATGCACCACCGTCTTATAGTTGTATGTCAAATGTTTATATAGGCTTGTTCTTGTCAGTCAATATTTATAGTTTAACACTTGCACACTGAGAGCACACTTAAAAGAGTCACATTCATTATATGTGTGAAAAACACACACTAGAATTTAAAAAAGGCTGATTCTGTATCTGAAGAGCAGTTATAAGCCCAGAGAGTAAATACTAAATATATGTCTGATCCTAATACATAATTTAAAATGAGATTATCAGAACCAATATAGGTTATTTCTAAATGCTATTTTAAATTAGTAGCTTCTCAATCAGGTCAGACAGGACCAGATTGATTCATGGCACATTGAAGTCTCTGTGACGTCACCATGCCGGCTGATGAAGTTTAGTAGTGAGAAAAGAGATCTTTGTTTTTTGCTGCTGAAAACAATTTCCTGGATTAATTTTGTAGTAATAGTGGACACTGGAGCTGAATTGTCCTTACCTCGTGTCTTGAACAAAGAAAAGTAGAGTTAAAAAGACGATCCAATTCCCATTCATTTCCAAAACAAACACATGGCTTGTTAAGTGTCATGATATCACGACAGTGTGCGTGTGATTCCAGCCAAAATGTATGCAATCCATTCAGAACACATAGTCCTCACAGCCCCTTTCGGGCTATGTAAAAAAAAAACTAATTCAAAAAACATTCCAACTATAAAGAAGATTTGGACTCTGAAAGCCAGTATTGAACAAGGCAACATAAAATGGGAAGTCAAAGTACTACAAAGTCTACTTGTTTTTTTTGTTGTTGTTGTTGTTGTTGTTGTTGTTGTTTTTTTCAGACCAGCAGTTGTTAGTGTAAGTAGCATTATGCTCGGAACTTTATCAGTCCTCATTCTAAAGGTGTCTTTTTGTCATATAATCTTATGTTACGATCTAAAATACAACTAACACAGCATAAATCTTACCTTTGACTTGTTAGTCCAAATCCAGGAATATGCTATACAAAACACTTCTGTACATACCTAAATAATATGGCTAAATGTACCGAATCTTAAAATTTATATAAAGTCCTCAGTTTTAGCAGAGTAATCTACCACTGAATCATCATATTAGGCTTTACAGGCACTAGCTAAGCTAAGTTAGCTATAGGGTTAACCATCTGATAATAGCTGACCTCCTGTAAATTTTAACCCTGGCTTCTCTTAGAATTCAGTATCAATGACTTCTTTTTCTGTAGTTTTAAAGAGCCTTTACCTTAGGTTCTCTTTATTTCTACCAGAATATTCTCCTGGGTGGTAAATTCGGCCTAATATGTAATTATTCGCAGCAGGCCACAGTGACATTTGGGTCCATAAGATGTCTGTCACCTGTTGTTCACACAACTTAGGCATCTATACCAGGCCTGTTCACCCCCTCCACTCTTCCTGTGCTTATGTCTTTGATCAATAACTCTGCGGCTACCCCTCAGCCATCAATATGTGCGCCAGAGAGGGGCTCATTGTCATCTAATTACAGGCCTGCTTCTCTCTGTGACTGAGCCAGTGCCTGGGTGAGTGTGATTAAAAGTCAGCTGGGGCATATATGGTTCCTCACAGCTCTTTCAACTGGAACCAACAGCTTGGAAACACGGCTGAGCCAAACAAAGCCTTTTTCAGCATGATACTCTAAACACTATTGGTGGTGAAGCTTCCCTCTGATGGGGGTTCCCAGACATTGGGGAGTAGTATCATGATTGAGCTTCTAATTTGAGAAAGAATTGAGAGCACCTGTGACATCTGGAGAGACCGGAGTTGAATCCCACATGAGTTCATCTTCAGACCGAGAGGAGCGGAACAACAGGACAATAGGTGATAGTACTGTGATAAGGACACTTACCATCTGTGCCAGAGGGGCTGCAAATATGAGCCAAAACAATTGTTTGTCTTGACTTGAGTGTAGGAACCTCAAAACAATCGGGTCTTGAGAGCAAAAGTGTGTATGTGCATGTGTTTAAGTCATATGTCTGTGTAAGTACAATATGTACTTTACATGGGACGCCCCCATTATGTTGACAGCGAGGCCATTAGAGCTTTTTTTGATTTGCAAGCCTACAGCAAATCAGTTCAAGATGCTGGCTGAGTCTTTAGCTTGCATCTCGTTCACAATAAACCAATAGAAGTGGATGGAGGAGGACTTTTCCTGAGGGAACACTCACAGGAAACACCTTCCTCTTTATTATCTTTCCTGCTGTTATCGCTGGCAGCGCCTGCTCGCTCTCTCCTCTTCTAATCTCCATGGCCAGTAAAGCCTGCACGCCATCCTGACCCTTCTTTCTCAGAGCCTCATTCCTCACGAGTCCAACTTCTCTCAAGACTGATCTCCTCTTTTAACCTCGCAGCTTATTCAAAAGCACAGATCACTCAGATATCAGCAGAGAAAGACCCTGCATTTTGATAAAGTACATCTACATCTGACCCTTTTTGACTGCACTGAATTTACTCATTGGCGGCCTTTAAAATTGCCTTTAAATGGAAAGGGCAAACTCAATAAAGCATCTCTGACTCGCTCATGTGTCTGTGTGTTTCTCTGTGATGAAGACTAAGTGCTTTCCTCTCATCTGCAGCAATCATGTTCTTACATCTATCATGATCAGAGGCGTGGAGCAGATGTAGGTCTGGGGTTGAGTTCAGGTGACAACAGCGCACATATGCAACCATGACCACAGAGAGATTTATGATATGGCATAATGAGTTCATATTAATGCATGAACAGAACCTAAGCAGAAGCTCAGAGTCCAGATGTGCTCTTATGTGGCTTTGCTGACTCCAGTCACAGTCGAGATATTTTATCTGTTTATTTTCTCAACAGCAAAGTTCAGAAGTCATTGATGAGATGCATTAAATTTAAATTAAACTTTGTAAACTATGATAGGCTTACCAATTAATCAAACATTGTAGCTTCAGTGTGTTTCACTGATTAGAAATATGTCTGTATTCAACCAAGAGTCGAAGCAATTTAGTGGATAAAAGCAAGGGTTAAAGGCCTGTAATTATTGCTTTAACCTCATTCTTCTCTCAACCACCACAGAAACAGAGCCTTCTTGAGCTGCATAAAGAAAGCTGTGTTGCATGTGGCGTGCATCTATAAGACCTTTGCATGTATTTAAGAACTGTCCTTCAGCTGAACCTTATCCTAATATCTTTATATACATAGAGAATGACCTGGCATAACAGAATTATTCAGCAGTCAACCCCTGTGAGTCCTAATCCAGTTTAAACCAATAATATTTTGCATTCAGATCCAGCCCATTGGCTATGTGCAGCCAGCAGTCTATAACAGCAGTGTTAACAAGTCCCACCGCTGTGCCCTGATCCTCCTTGATCAGACTCCGGGCTGGAGATGAAGGAGCTTTGTCCATGCAGCACTGAAGACACAACACCCTCTGTGCTGATACATGAGCTGGTGTTTTATCCCCACAGATCATTGTAAATAACTGAAAAGCCAAACCCGAGCTCTTTCCATGGGAAACAAACCTGCATTGTGCTCCTCAGTGTGTACATCTACTCAGCTCAAGTACTGTCTTCCTCACAGTGCTGGACTCCAGGGCCAGCTCTTGAAGAGGTGCCCTGTCTGTAGGTGAACATCAAAATTATTGGTTATAAGTTAATGGTTCCCACTTGGTAATGTTCAAGTTTCTCCTCATCTGGTCTCCATAACACGTGAACTGTGAGCATCAACTGCAGACTCTGTACAGTTTGATGCATGTGAAACCATAAAGTGGCGTCTCTATCCATAAACTAATACTTTTCATTCATAAATCAAATAAGACATTCGTTATTATTGTACCAGCAGCAAAAAGACTCTTGGAGTTGCTGACCTCTCTGATTCCTGTTAGTTTAATAAGAAACTCTATGTGAGGACACTTCTTAAATACCTTTTTACCACTGAAGCCCAGGAATTAAACTCGAATATAATAGAATAATATAGAATAGAATGTACTTTTATTAATCCCTGAATGGAAATTTAAGTGTCTGGTAGATGAAATTATAAAAATCACATGAAACATAAAACAATCATAAAAACATGAAATTAAGTCTGTCGATGTCAGTGCTGCTCTCATCTGTTTCCTGCAGTGTATTTCAATCTGAAGCTCAAAGCAGTCCCACAGAGCCTCATCAGCCTCAGGTGTCCATGTCCTGACTGTGAGGGTAGTAGCAGGCTGCCTTAGTACACAACAGGTCTGCAGAAAAACCAGGCCAGGATCTGACCCGCCGAGTGATGGCAAGGCAGAAGCTCTGTAGGCATCCCTGACACTGGCACACAGCAGATCAAGTGTTTTATTCTCTCAGGTTGGACAATCAACAAACTGTATAAATCCAGTCAGATAGGAGGAGAAGGTAACATGATTGAAGCCTTCTGATATTATTATGAATGCTTCAGGATGTCCAGTCCGTATCCTGGCAACAGTTTCATTGCACTTCCAGAGGCAAGCGACTGCTTCACTGAAAAAAGCATGTTGGGATACATAGTGACATAATCTAAGGCTTTCTGTCACATTTTAACAGCTATTCATGGTTGTGATCCCCTCGATTATAATTCTGACCCACGTGTTGTACTGCAAGATATTGTAGAAGTGGTTTAAAGGGGAATTCTTAACTGGAAGAAATGCAAAGCCTTTGACAGTAAGAGGACAGTTTAAATGATTTGCTTTGCTGTCCAGCTTGCTCCGCTTCAGATACAGTGATGCAACCAAAGTGACCTGAACATCACCAATGAAATGTTTGGAAAAAAGAGACATCCAGTTTAAGATCCCCTCTGAGTAAAGTTTATGGAATATGACTCTATTAAAATCCAATTCTAATGGTTCCCTGCAGCAGGCTTGTCAGCGCCTCTGCAGAGTCCTGGCTCAGTTAAATAGTTAATCTGACTGACAGCAGCACTGTCGGGAGCAGGTCTCAGCAGACAGCCGAGAAAACATTTCACAGCTTGAAGGTTGATGTACCATGTTTATGGTGTGTAGAATTCAGGATTTCCATGTGTCGCTTTATTTGTATTTTAACTATAAGTCCTATGTGGGTCAATGCATGCACAAATCAAATGTGACTCTGAATTTAGGTCTGCAGAACATAATCATATGCAGCCACAGGACAGTAAGATGCTCTACATGAGAGCATTTAAACCATCAAACAGCAGTGTGTTTGAATAAATGCTTGAGTGTCGATAGAAATCCGTCAGTCCAGCAGGGCGATGACAGTCGGAGTCATCGAAGAGACTTTACTGCTGTTGCATCTCACAAAACCCTAAACAATGGCAGGAAGGGGTTGTGAGTCTTCAGGAGATGAGCCACACGAAAACAAAACATCT
This sequence comes from Labroides dimidiatus, assembly GCA_030710495.1. Lineage (NCBI taxonomy): Eukaryota > Metazoa > Chordata > Actinopteri > Labriformes > Labridae > Labroides > Labroides dimidiatus. The sequence goes on from CM061153.1 coordinate 24,010,006, forward strand.
TCAATCAGGATTCACTAGACTGGCGCTGAAGTTGAAGGGTGGGGGTGGGGGGATCCATCCACTTCCTGTTTTCGCCTCCAAGCTAGAGCGTTGACGAGGGCCTGCGTGTGCCAACACCACTAATGACTCAAACTCTGTGAGCTTTTACAAACACAATCATTCAGTACTCCATTATACCCTGACTGGAAGTGGTGCAGACTCTGCATCCTTGGTCCACACGTGTATATCGGCAACAACATGATGTCGTTCATAGTGATTACCAGATATGATGCCAATGACTGTGTGTCTCCAACCATGAACACAATGGTTTGTTGAGAGCCTCTAACACAGAGGACATCCTCCCCATATGGCGGAGGGAGGCTGGCTCCAATACTAATCTGCTCCCACTGTTTATAAAATAAACAGGCTCACAAATGCAAACCCACAGGCTGCCCAGTTTCCCCCTCCTGCACCCTCAACATTGCATCTGGTTGACCTTTGACCTGGACTGTTTGAACTGTGCTTCCTGTCCAGTCCAGCATGCACATGGCATCGTGGTAAAATCTGCACTGTAGGCATTTTTCACTCAGTGGAAGGGGATTACCAACACATCCCGATGGAGGTGGCACATGTGGCAGCTGCCATCCCACATATAAGCACACTGAGGGTTACAGCCTGGTGCTTTGATAATGAATCATAGAAGGTCACAGAGGCTTGGTAGTTAATTAAGAAAACGAAGGATTAACACCTTGCTGCAATTCTCTAAAAATGCTAATGAGTAGTCATTTAGATAAGGCCTTTTTAACGGTTTACAGTTACTTCTAATTACAAAATCTGTGCCACAAAGGCAGCAGCATTACCTTGTCAAAACAACTCTGCTTTCACACAGAAATCCTTACCAGACACCCCCTCCCTCACAAACCCCCACCCCTCTCTCTTGGAGCCCTGAGCTTGCTCAGCCTGCTGATGGTGGAATGAGACGAGATAAGCCCATGGTCGGCCTCCATCAACACATGAGGCTTGCCAAAGCGAGTAGAGTTACAGACAGGCGCTCCTCTGGGGCTCGGTGGGAGTGGGAGCAGGCTGGGACGGAGCTGCTCAGACATGGGAGGCTGCTAATCTGCCCCCAGCCGGCCTGCTGATGCCCACCATCTGTCTGTAAGTCATCTCCTACTGGCCAGGAGCCTCAGCAGGCGCACACACAAGTAAACAAACACCCAGAGAGAGCTATTTGATGGCTCAGTCTCTACCTGGCTCTGGTACTTACTGATTATCAGTGCCATCCAAAAACCAGAGCACAGGAGCCGGGGTAGGGAGGTGAGAGGGGCTAATGAGGAGCTAGCAGTGAGCAGAGACCTCAGGCTGGGTCATTTACAGTAGGAATTCTAGAAAAAAAAATGGCTGAATACTAATGTCAGCTTTTTCTGACTGACACAAGTAGCATTTAACATGGGTGTGATTTGATTTTTATCACTGTCATGCAAAGACAATATGCACCACCAAACGGTCCTCAAAGTCACTATTAGTTAAACACATAGACCAGAGTTCAAAGTTGATGAGTAGATTTAAAGAATAATCTTATAGTAATAACCTACACTTAAATTTCTTCCAGGCTCTGAAAACTAAAGAATCCAACATGTAAGTACTTTTACTAAACATCCCTTCTGATTTGTCATCAACAATGCACCTTACGAGTTGTTTTGACCTGAAATTTGTTCTGATAACCTTAAAAAAAAAATCTTATTTTTGCTGATTAATATATTAGCTAAATAGGACAGAGCATCAAAATTGGAAATGTATCATTGTCCTCAGTGTGGGGTAAAATATTGCTGTGGTAATAAAGCTAACTGTCCTCACTATAAAGGTGATGGATGACAAGCTTGCTTAGAACACAGGAGCATGAAAAAAAAAGTTTCTGACGTATTTAATTGCCACCAGCAGAGAATGAGGACAGAGCCACGTCAACAGACTTCATGAGTGTCAGAAAAAATGTAGCGGCTCCTTATGCTTCATTTACCTGACAAGGCTTCACAGCCGTAATTGTGCATGCCTCTGGCACTGCTGAGCCAGGGGATGAAGAAGGGTCGAGAGGTCAGGGGGATGAGTGCAGGGGGGGGCAACTGATGGAGATTAAATGAATCGCCTCAAACTCCTCAAGGAGTATGACGACCGCGCAGGTGTGCAGCACTTACCCCCACGTAACCCCCACACACCCATCGTTTTGAGCTAAAATATCCTGTGGGCGAAGCAGCAGGCAGGTGATTAACAGACACAATTACCACGCCTCACTTACCTTTTTACCGTTCACCCGCATGTTTGAAGCTAACTGACAGACACACAGTCTTTGTGCTTTGAGTGATTTGAACCGCCTGAAACCACTGAATGGCTCAAAGTTTTAGAAGAGAGGAGGGGAGCAACAAAAACATCTGCTCAAGCACTGTAAGACAATTATACTGTGAGGAAAAGAGGTTTTTTTATTTATTCACTGCACAAAATACTTCAGAATCCAGAGATGTTTTTAAAGTATGACCTATCTAAATCCAATGTCCAATCTCTGCATTTTTAAGTGTCTTATCTGGACATATCTAATCTTTGGAATGAGACTACTCTGACACTATTAGAACATGGAGTTAAGATGTTTTTCTGTTATGATTGATGGCATGTTTTGAAAGCCACACATCATATCACTAGTGTCAGCTTTGTATATTTGTGCTTCAATAACAAAGAGCGATGATATGCCATAGATCTGGTGATACTCCTGCCAAACATTCAGTCCATGTGTCAAGATATATGAGATATATAGGGAAATCCTATTCAATGTGTATCTGGACACACTATGGAGTATGAATAAATTCTACTCAGTATTTGAACAGATGTCAAGCACATCATCATCTTCATATATGCTCTGTATTCGTAGGGTTTTGGTACAATGGTTGATGCCAAAGATATGACTTATATTTTATAATTTTCTTGTCAGAGGAACGTGGAAAAAATGAATTTCAGAAAAAGACATAAAAAACAGGCCCTCTCTGGGCACTTTTTGTAATTTGTTTTTCAATCATAAAGGATCAATCTTGTCTTAATATGAAGGCTATATTTCCAGCCATGGTTTAGTTTAACTTATTTTTTAGTTATTTTTGGGGGGCTTTTGAGCCTTTAATCAAAGAGGATAAGACAGTTGGAAACAGGGTGAAAGTGGGGAACAGCATGCGGGAAACTGGCTGCAGGCTGGAGTTGAACCCCGGTCACCCCCTCAAGTGAGACCTCATGGGGCGCGACCTAGGCTGCCAGGCCATCTGTGCCCCTTAAGTCAATGTTAATGATAAACATTCAAAAATAAAGTCTTGAGCTCTTTACAGAACAACTTAACAGAAAAAAATGAGTACAAAGAGAGAGATACATTTTTTTTAAGACTGAGAGACTACCCCTATGAAAAATGCAAACGTTATAAATTATTGCATTATGAAAGAAACTTGAAAGTAAAATAAGTTCAAATAGACAACTCATGTAAAGTTTAAGTCAATACCAGAAACGTCTCACTGAATTTCTCTCAAAAAACACAGCAGAGAGCCATTATCTAAATATGTAATAACGAAATGTGAAGCACTCCCTTTTGTTTGTCGAGCATAAATAAAAGCAACTATGGGCTACACTGTGATGCAGTGGTACAGTAAGAAGATTCCTGGTTTGATTCCATGGCTTGACAGGTGCCTTTCTGTGTCCATGATCTCCCCGTACATGCATGGGTTCTCCAAGGGTACCCCAGCTTCCTCCCACAGTCTGAAAACATGCTCATCAGTTTGACTGGTCAGTCTTGAATGCCTGTATGGTGTGAGTGTTGGCATGAAAGGTTCTGTCTCTACGTGTTTGCTTTGTGATAGGCTTCTGAACTGTCCAGGGGAAAAGCGGTAAAGATAATGGAAGGGTTGAATATCAACCATGACACACAAGGTACAATTATCTGTTACTGTTTGTCATGAGATGTGGGAAGCCCCAAAGATCTTGCCCTTTCATATGTTCTTGGTTCAAAAACAGAAAAAAAGAGAGCTGCAAACATGGAACTATTTTTGTGGTCATCGTGCAATGACTCATTCCTTTGGGTGCACGTTTTGGGCTGTAACATTAACATGTTTTAAATTAGATCAGAGTTTGTTAAAAAAAAGAAATAGTCTTATATATTTTCTTCATCAAGGTCCAAGGTTCTGCTCCTAACCCCCAAATCATTTTCCTACAGTCCCTAATGTTGGGCAGCATGTCCACTGGGAAAAGCAGGAATAGGCACAGTGTTGACATTTAAAGTGCCTTCCTAAATGGACCCCTGAGAACTTTTGGTTGTTTTTGTATGTTGAATTTACCAGCTGAGGATTAACCGTTTATGCAGCCATTTGTAGACCATAAATGGAAGAAAAATTATACAGTGGAAACAGCAGAGGTGCCAAAACTGCATTTCCAAGGTACACAGAGCCTTGTATATCACATGTTGGATAGTTTAGCCTGCAGGCGCTGTTCCAGATTAAAACAGTGGCAGGCATTTATAACATTATTTAACAGAAGTCTTTGTTTAGGGTGGGCAGACATAGCTGAAAGGAGCCAGACGATGGAGAGTATTTATAAAACTATGTTTGCACAGAGAGATCTTGTGCTTCCATTCACCTGCAGGAACAGAGACAAGAAGTATGCAAAGCACACATTTAACAGGAATACAACATTTTTAGAAGTCATCTGTTTTAAAGGTTGGGTGTAAAGAAGAATGGGCATAGTCATGATACTCAGAGAAAAGGTAAAAGTCAGGGCTTTTTTTTTCCTTTGGCAGCTGAACATAAGAGGTCCGTGCTACAATAACAACACAAGGATGATTCAATTATCCACTCTGGCTCTTGCAGGGATCCCCCCTCTTTCTAATGTTCTCCCTTGGTGCAATAAATAACTTTTAATACCCGCTGCCACAGAGAGTTCACCTGCACGGACGATCACAATGTCTGCCCTCGTATTTGTTACTGCGGCCTTTTAATTTGACCTGAGCCAACCTGTCATGCTCCATCAAACGTGGGAATCGGATACCTCAGGAACACAGGCGCCTTTGCTTTGCGTTATGCCATCCCCCCACCTCCTTATACCCCTGTGTCTTAACACACTGAGCCTGGGAGCAGAGAGAAAGTCACCCGCATCACATGAATCAAGCACTGTGACAAGGGTCCGTTGGGTCTGGGATCACACGGAGGATCACAAGTCTCTCTTTTTACTGCTCCCTCTCCAAGCTCTATTAGCTGGGGATGAGAGAGGCGGGATGGTCCTCTAAAGGCAGATATTTCCGTTGATGAAGAGATAAATCAGATCATTTCTGGAGTAAGGAAGGGAGCACAGAGAGAGCCTTCTTGGTCATCCCCCTTTGAGATGTAAATAGCACGGTGGCACTGAAAGAGGGCCAGGTGTCCGATGCAAAGAGGGAAAGCGTGACGGTGCATGCATTCCTCAGGGACCTAGACCATTAACTGTTGCTGTGCCTCATGTGGGCAAACATCAACAGATCCCATAATGGTCCATAATGGCCTCTGAGGAGTGACACATTGGCTAAGTATGATTAATAGATATGGACAGGTACTCTTTTAGGAGTGTAAGATAGATCTTACACAAATATATTGCCCATCTACAGTAAAAGTACTAATAAAAATGTATGTAAACAACAGTTAAGTCCATGGAAAATCCTAAATCTCCACAGCAGTCGTCTGAGCCCCTCAGGACCAGAGGTCAGCAGCTGCAGCTCACGCCCTGTTGGACGATTAGGAATCATTTAGCCTGGCTCTCTGAGGTCATCAAGGTAGTGATTTTCAATGAACTCTGTCAAGCCCCAGGCCTAACCTACCAATGCCCCACACCTTGAGGTGGAGAAACAAGGCATTTGGCAGTTCAAACAATGAATTAAGAGAAGAATAGCAACCTGTTATTAGTCTAAATGAGAAGAAGACCAGAAACTACCTCTTTAGGTCGGGGGAGCTGAGAAAACCTAACAAAAGCCTTAGAGGTTAAAGGTTTGTGTCCCAAACGAATTGACTCATAAGTGTCCAAATTTTACTATAATTTACAGAACATTCGGACAAATATGCACAAAACCATAGACTCCATTTGACCTACAAGATATCGTGCCATATATTTCAAGTGGTGTAAAAGATTTATCAGTGCTTTCAGAGTGGAGGAAAGGGACTTTGTTCAGTGTGAAGTTATGAGTCAGGTGGTTTGTAGAAATGCAGAAACATTAGTGTTTTGGAAAATATCTTTGGCTGGGGATTAGACAGATGATTGCTATTAATTTCACATCTGCAGGTTGCTGCATTTTCTGAGCTAGTTAACCTACAGAGAGGAGAAACAGCTAGCTTGTCCTGCGTTACAGGCAACAAGCATTTCTACCAAGACATCTCAAAATCAAGACCAAGAAATACCCAAAAACGGGAGTAAAAGTTCTAAAGGATAATTTTATATTTTGGAAAACGACATCTTTGGTTTAGAGTTAAGACAGACGGTTGATAAAATCCTCACACCTGTAGGTTTTATATGCTGCTGCATGAATTTAGCTAGTTAGCCTACAAGCTAGCTTTAGGGCTAAAGGCAACAAAGATTCCCCACACGTACATCTCAAGCTCAGTAAAAAGACCAAGAAATAGCCATGAATGTTTACACCATGTACATGTATTTTAAAGAGACTAAATTTTTGTTAATCACTCCGATGTTCTCTTGTTTGTCTTGTTGATAAACTAAGCTAAACAAAAACTTTGGTGCTTGCTGTAGCTTTTTTTTTTTTATCTCATTTTTTGATCAGACAAAACAAAGAGTCCGTTTTTAAAGTTTTTTTCATGAATACAAAAAAAACCCAACATTGAGTTCATCTTAAACGTTTATTTCGTCACAATTTGTTGGTGCAATTTCAGTACATTGCACACAAGCAACTGTTCAGTCAGCTCTAATGGTCTGAGAATTTAGAAAACGAGTATACCTTTGTAAAAACTGTCCTCTTCCTTCAATGCCTCTCTGTGGTGTAACTGAGTACCCACTTTTATAGCTTGCTTCATTTCCAAGTGATAACTCTGCAACTCCATCTAGTGGTGACAAAGGACCCTACACCAAAGAAAAAACCAATGTGTTAAGGTATGGTCATCAATAAAAAATGAAAAAGGCTTGCTTAGATTTTCACAAAATTTTATTTGCAGAATTTAAACTCATGACAATTCTTACATCCCTGTGCTTGTCTAGTATATCTTTTATAACCCAGATTTGAATGGTAATATTTTACCAACCTGTCATTAGAGTAAGAACAATTTTTTAAAATTTGCAAAAGTTACCCTTTAATTTTGAGAAGAACTTTTTTTCTAGTGTTACAAACGATGAGCTAAACTTTTTCATCTGGCTCTTCAGTTGATTAAGAGATCAGTTCCTGTAGTAATAAAATATGGCATTAAAGTTTGAAAAATAGATTTCATTACAAAACAAATTGTTTTTTTTACATGTCATATCTACACAAAGAGCATTAAATTAAAATAATATAGCATCAGCATATTGTGAGGTGTGTAATATAAGCAGTTAGAGAATTATTGCATAAAGAAAGCTTGCTTGAAGATGCATTTATCTTTTTAATCCCCCTTGCATTTTTTTAAATGAATAAACACTTTTCTTTACCAGCCCATTTGTGTATTGTTACATATACAACGTACATTTTACACGTGTCCTTGCTTGTGTTGTCAAACTTCCTCTACCTTTAGTCAATGTGATTTAAGTTAGAAAACGTAACTGGAGCGTTACAAAAGAGATTGTCCAATAGGTTTTGAAAAAATCTCAACCCCTGCTTGAATGACTCAGGGTTTTTTTTTTTATAACAAGAAATGCTAAAAACATCCCAGAATACCATGTCATATGATGCCTCTTTACTGTGCTAACAGAATAAACCTGATCACAGGTAGCGACCAAAGGAAATCACAAAAACACTGTCTTGATCTGCTTTGGAAATTCTAGCAAATTATTTTAGAAAAATTGACCCCATGCGCAAAATGATCTTCTTGGCCAAAATCGATACATAGCCGATCCTTAGTCCAAGGTCAGCACCTTTAGGCTGATTTCTGTCCAAGGTATCACATGAGACAAACAATCACATACATGACAAAGAATGGCATTTAGCAAGAGACAGCTTTTCACTGATTAGCTTTTAACAAGGCAGACGTGTCTTACAGTAAGGAATGTCCAGTTTTCTCCTCTCTGCTGCCAAACTAAATGAAACAGTGCTGCTCTAAAGTGTCTGGAAGTGCTTGGCACAGTGAATATTGGGGTTGACACAGAATCAGAACACATAATTTCAACCGATGATGAGAAAAGTGTGACCAGTTGTGCAGTTGGAGAGTATGCACAAATGACACATCATGCTGGAACTGTTCTTTAAATAAATAGTGCTTGTAGAAAAAGACATTATCATGTGACTGAGTATCATGAATGCATAGGGATGATCATGAATATAAAACATGAAATGCACAAACTCCCAAACTGGAAAAAAAATAATTCCCACAAAAAAAAACTCCCAAACTAAATGTAATTACATTAAAGGAATCCCTGCTTTATTGATCAGCTTTACTTACTGAGAGGGAATGTAACTCTGCATGGCTGCCCTCTAGTGGACTAAACCCTGAATGAAACACAATGAAGCCATCAGAAAGAATAAAGTTTACACCCCTTGTTGCACAGTTTTAGTTAAGTACTTAATAGTGTTGAAAATAAGGAGAAATGTAAAGAAAAACCAGCCGAAGCTTTGACATCTCCCACTGAAACCTTTAAACCACATCATTTAGAAGAAATGACTAACTCCCAATGACTCAGTAACATGTCTCCCGTGCAAACAGAAATTTAAGACTTATGGTCAAGAGCACCAAGAAGAGGAAAGGCGTTAGCATCAAAGATTAACACTCTTAGCAGTGATGCTTTAGTGTAGATCAACAATATTTCAGGCAAAATGGTTTCTATCACGAATACATGAATACACAACAGTCCAACACAAGAGTAATAGAGATGCCGACCAATTGGAAAGCTTGGTAAGGCTGGCTGGTTGTTGACTGTAGAGTGCTGGTGCTTCGTCAAAACACACAAGTACAAACGTGTAAATATACAAGGATTTAAGCACGCTGCAGAGCTACAGGTAGGTGTCCTGCTCTGTGCTGCTAAGGCTGTTATTAGATTGCTGGAGAGGAGATTCTTTGGCAGGAGGAAGCTCTTCAGGAGGCTGCTGGTCAGTTGAGTCTGTTTCAGTCTCTGGCACAGTCTCCAGGGTCCTGCTGCTGACAGGAGGCGGTTCTGGGGGAGTTGTGGGTGGAGGTGGAGGGTCAGTGGGCAGAGAGTATGGATTAGGGATCTCTTCAATGGGCTGGGGCTTTTTTGTGCTTCTCCTCTTCTTGCTTTTCTTCTCCTCCTTGCCCTTCTTCAGCTTCGGAGTGGGCTGAGGCACCTCGAGCACGATGGTGGGGTTCTGCTGCAGGTCCTGGCGCCTTGGCGGCTCGGCCAACATGATGAGCCGCGCACCGTGCATCCTCGGGGGTGACTTGAAGTTCAGCTCACCGCGGTTCTTTTTCCAGCGCTTTAGCTGGCTGTGATGCTCTCTTTCCACATCTCGTGCCGTCACTGGTACTTCTAGGATCTGCAACAGGAAGAAACACGTCACCAGGTCACAGCTGAGTCAAAAACATATGGATGACTTTCAAAGGAAACTGTGTAGGAAGAAAAGACCAGCCCCTGCTGGAAAATACAGTATGTTCATTCCATGCCTGACCGTTGTGTATAAATGTGATCTTTGTCAGTAAATGCCAAAGAGCCTCAGGGCTGGTGTCAGGACAATCCTTCTTATGAGAGGAGGTATTGTTAGAGTGGACAGAGACTCACACGAAGCCTGGCAAAGGAAGCAGACGCTGACCCGCCAGCTCTCAGCTCAATCAGTCTCTATTTCACTTTAACACTCAGAGACTGTTTCCTCAGCTGCATTTAGGAACATCTACTGTTGGTGACTGACATGACACTAAAACACTCCATTAAAGGAGTGGGCCTGTGTAATATCACATCATTTCTAAAGCTGGTTGGAATTTTAAGCAGACATCAACGTAGATTTCTGTATCTCTGCCTGTGAAATCTAACAATTCGTGGACTTTGTCTGGAATTTAATTTGTATAAATAGCATGTTCAGAGACCCCCTAAATATTAGAATTCAAACCAGCACATTCAACTGCCTTCGTGTGACACAAAGAAATATAATGTACAAGTTACATTCTTTTTAAAAAAGAACTTTAATGGAGAATCTGCAACTGTAAATGTAATTTTGTCAAAGTTTCCTTAAATTGAAGTCCACCCCTATGCAAGAAAAATGTGTTTGCCAACAGAAACTTTCAAGACAGACATTCAGGTTCAAATGTTGTCTCCTGAGTCACTATGCAAGGTTTCTCTTACATCTCGGACGAGGAAGCCTTCCTGCATGTATCGAGGCTCTATTGCTCTGAGGAGCTCCATGGTCTCATACTGGCCCTGGCAGGCCTTCAGCTTCTCCCGGGTACCCAGCATGCATTTCAGCAGCACCAGACCCACACGGAAGATAATCTTCACCCCTTTGAAGAGCAAGCAGAGCCATACGGTTAAGTATCATAATGAGGAACTTCAGTGATGTAAACTCATCTTCAACATCGTTCATGAGCCACTGTCACCGTCACAGAGGAACATGTCCCAGACACGCAGCACAGACGCCCAGGGCAGCGTCCTGGAGAAGGCACACATGAACCACTCAGTCATGTAGAGGATGGGGTCAATCTTGTGTTTCTCCAGATGGCGGTAGGCTAGCGGGGAGACGCGTCGCAGCAGAGCGAACAGGATCTCTCCATCCAGCTGAATCGCTTCCTAAAAGAGATGAGTAGGAAACAATTACAGAGAAAAAAAGACTTTGCTTTCTGTGCTGAAGGAGCTGAAAACTGACACACATGCTGATGAAAAAACCCACTCTGGATGGATCATGTTGTAATCCGATACAAGTAAATAAAACAAAGTTTAATAATGATCTGCCTAACCAGACAACGCCTTGTTGGTTTCATCACTAAGTTTGCCACACTGTAAGCTCAACAGCAACAACAAAACATTCCATTTTCACTGTAATCACAGCCAAAGGATGTTTTATATGTCTGGATTGTTGTTCTTGGAAAGGCAGAGTCACATGATGTAATTGCTCTGTTCACTTCCAGCACCTAGTGATGTTATTATGCATGCTTGCACGTGATTCGCTCTCACCAGGCCAGGACTGTAGTAGCCAGGAAGATACTTCTCACAAATTTGGACCAGCCCCCAGAAGGCATCCTGTGGAAACACACACAGATGATGTCAGGAAAGCACTCGTTTTATAGGAAGAGTCTGAGAGTTCGAACAGAACACAGGTTAATGTTGACTTAAATAAGTAAAAGGTAAAGAATGCAAGCCACTTCACTCCAAAATAATTTGGCGACCATAATTTTTTAACTTCAACAACAAGAACTGTTAAGTTTGTCAGTGTTACAAAACATGTCCTCTGAGATGGGTCATAACAGGACGAAAACAAGGAAGCATATAAACCATACCTTCTGTTAATGTGTACCACATGCTGCTTGGTTTATTCAGTCTCATGCCATCTGATGTTTCTTTCCATGTCATGTTCAATTGTCTGACTTTTTGTTTGGTTTAGTAAACACTTCAAATTTCAGAGGAATTTTCAGAAACCCCCACACTAGAGTGAAAATTGCACGGGGTAAGTGGATTATTTTTACAAACCCAAACAAAGAGCTAAAACTACTTCTCTGAAATCAGAGGCTTTTAGTTTAGGAGAATAACAAGTGACACATGATTGAGCTAAACGTTGAGTTCATAATATCTTCTGGAGGAAGCAGTTTTATTTTTAAAGGTTGTCGTAACAGATATAAAAAAAAAGGCTCAACTTCATCCCTAAACACTTACCAGGTTGTAATGTTCCTAATGTTTATCTATAAATCAATTTTCTGGAATAGCTCAAGGATTTATCTCTAAATGACATTATCTGTACAGTCTGTCTCTGTGCAGTTCGCTCAAAAATAGACTTCTTCATGATCTCAAACTTAAAAAAAGAACTGGAAATTATATTTAAAAGACCATGTGTGATTTTTTTTTTTTTTTTTTTGGTTGAGTTTTACTCTTTAAAACAAAAATACTCAGACTTCCGAGCTTTGTCTTGAAACACTCACCCAGAAAGTCAAAAACCACAAAGTCAACAGACTATTACAAACACATGGTGACAGTTCACTAGCACCAAACACAGCAGTTTATTTGGTGTTTGCGGTCGAGTGGGAGGCGTACCTCGGCAGGCATGTGCATAAGCAAAACAGCAGCGATGGGAGCCTGAGCCTGGCAGTACCCCTCCTCTGGTCTGTACAGAGTGTAAGCCTTCAGGACACGGAACAGGTCCTGCTGCCTGTGGACGGTTGAACCACATAAAGGTCATCCAGTGATTATCTTAGTTATCACTTCCAGAGCTTAATGTTACATCCTGACAGACAGCTTACCCGTGTCCACCCCGAGAGACAAACATCTCATGAAAAGGAAACTGACGATGGAGATCTTTCTCAATCACATCTAACCATTTGGGGTCTCCGGGCTCGCTGTCCAGCTCCTGAATTTACATAAATAAAGAAAAATATTTACATAAAGAAATGAAATACATCTAACTGAAAAATAACTCCTGGTTTAAATGTTATGTTAGAAAATACAAGATGTATCTGTAAAAACAGCTTTCCCCTGTTCACTCTGCACATAGTGAAATAAATGGCAACCTGCTCCAACTCTGTGTAAAACACATCTGGGTCCTCAACCAAAAGTGGTACCAATCCATACAACAACTTTCAGTAACAGTTTAAAATTGAATTAAAAAATGAAATGAGACCAAAATTCAGCTGAATAAAAATAGTAATGAGGAAGTGAGTGAGCATGATTCTCTGACCTGAAACTTGCCATGGTTCTGCTCTTTCTTCATCTTCCCCCCGGACAAGTAGAGCCATGCGCGGCCACGAAGGGCAGGAGGGATTCCTTTTTGACACCGCAGCCTCACCTATGTCACAGAGGATCCACAATTCACTGAATAAAGTCAGATGCAGCAGAAACATGAGGGCCAAAGGCTTTCCATGGGAAGAGAAGAAAAATATTCAAGCTGGTTCAGTCTGTGCTAAACTGCCCAGCCTGTCACCTGGAGTTTGTTCCTGCTTCTAAAACGTGATTTGCAGTTCTGTTTTTAAACAGCACTCTGTCAAGACAAGACGCTAAGATTCAAATCAAAAACAAGTCAACTGTTAAAATGACAAAGAAAACCTTTGGCAAAAGACTAAACTTACTAAACATCTTGTTTTTATACACAAAATACATCTCAGTCGCTACATTCAATATGGTAATACTGACTGCAAATTTCCTGAGGAAAAAAAAGATTCAGTAATCACATTAACATTAATATTGAGATACCTGATGAGGGTGGAGTCTGTTCTCACATTTATTTACACCTGTTCTTTTCTCATTACGTCCAGTTCCAAAGTACTCTGAAAAATACCAACTGGAAAAGTATTCAATCATTGTCTGTTCAAAGACCGTTAACTGCTACATGTGCAGAGAACAGACTTCACTGGATTTGATTTTCCTTTGAGAGATAAGGTTACTTCTTTTTTTCAGGCCTCAACTGTGGGATCACTACAGATAAGACACACAGCATATGCAGAAGAAAAGATGTTTAGGGGTCTACAGTAACTATAATGCATTGGTTTTAATAAAAGATACACATAAGACCATAACCAATGCCCTTCATCTGTGCTAGATGAAGATTGTATCATCTCAAAGGGATGGAGGGAGGGGGGGTGTCATAATGTTAATGAGGAAATGATTTAAGCCAAAGATTTATGGATGCTTGGGGCACATTTTAATGACTATAATTTATGAACTTATATCAGAGTGGTTTGTTTTGTTTTCTTTTTTTTTATTGCTTAGTGATGATGCTGAATAGAGTGAGAACATAGAGGCCCTTTCTCATCTATAATCTATATTCATGCCTGGAGCATTAATAGGGCATGGTGTTTCAATATAGGGGGTATTGTTTTTCATGCACGACAAGCCACTGTTGACACAGCATCTAATGTGTAGAATGTATTTTGTTACACTGCTGACAGGGATTTTGCTTTGATATGAATTTAATTTTTTTGTTTTTGTTTTCAATGAAAGACTGCGCACCTCCCCCTCCCCCCTGAGATTACAACGTCTAAAACAGTCATTGTAAACTAAAGGAGGACAACAAGGGTTTAGAGACCTTTGAGCCCTATTATTCAAAAGGTAAAAGAAAACTGCTGACAGCTCAAACTAGCAGTTCCTTCTCCTCCTGAAGTGCTTTTCCCCCCAGCTGTGAGTCTTTCTTGCATTTGGACAAAGCTATAGTTCATATCCACAGCACCTTTATTACATGGTTTTCTCAAAGGAAGTAAATACAGCCCCACCCTGAATCTGAGACTGTCAATTTGTCACATGGTGTGATAAAGGGATGGGTCGTGTCCTGCCCTGCTGCTGACTCATGGAAATGAGGTGAAGTTGTGGCTCCGTGCTGAACTGCTGAAAGCGTTTCATGGAGAAACCAGTCAGACGAGGGATGCTGCAAACAATGCATCCGCAAGAGTCTTTTCCTTGTGCAATCAAATACTTGGGAAATGCCATTTGCCTTGTCTGATCATGTGCGTAAATATATTTGGGAGGGAAAAACTGCAGCCTGGAGACAACTGCAGTTCAAGTGAGATACAAGCTGAGGGAAAATCTGAACCATATCACGTCATACACCATACCAGCAAGTCTATTTACACTACCGAGGAAAAACAAGGCACTGACCTTATTAAATCTCTTGATAATCCACTTGTCCCAGTTACTGAGCATTTCCAGCCACTTCACCTCTCTGTGCCTGAGCACCTCTGGAGGTACTTCACGAGTTCTGGGGAAAAAAAAGAAATTATGAGAAATAAATATTAAATAATTTACAGATTAAACCTATAACACAAGCAAGTATCAAGTTAACTATATTTTGATTTAATGTATATTTTGGGAAAGAAGAATACTCTTTGGCCACCAAACACACCATGGCTGTGCAGCCCTATTGGCACCAAAACTCGAAGCCAGCATGTTACATTTTAAGAAACATCCACTTTCTGTTGCTTTCATGTCAGCAAAGGTTTGGATGTTCCAGATCTTGATTTACCTCAGCAGGAAAAGAAAAAACTGTCCATGTATAAAGGTGGTTGCTGTATGTATTTGCTTCATTTCCATCCCTTAGCTCTCACAACAACTGACCCCAAACCTGAGACTGCATATGTGGAGTTTATGGATACAAATAAACTTCAGTTTTCAATTTACATGAATAAATGATCATTATATATATATTACTATATTACTGTCATGCATTTATCTACTGAAGTGCACTTCTTTCAAAGTCCTTTTTAAGTTGTGTTTATTCAACATTTCTAATTCCAGTTTTATTTACTGCTAGTGCTCAAAAATTATCCAACCATATTAAGGGACTCAGTGGGTGCAGGTGCCAGTGCTGAAGCATATTACCCTCTGCCTGGGTGGCAAGCCTAAAAACCTCTTGTTTTGATAAAAAGGCAGTTGTTTAAGGCAGACATAGGAAAAGATCCTCAGACTGACTTTCCATCGTTCTACATGTGCCATCAAATCTAAGTGTGTGGTGCTCGTGTGCAGTCAGTACCCAGTGCAAAGTCCAAAATAAAAAACCACTAACTTTATTCTGAGGAGATCATAAAAGACACCAACTCAGATTGAGCCCTTTGATGGTAAAGCCTGTTAAACCTCAAAGAGCTGTAGTAAAAAAAGCTGACTGATTTGTGTGATATAATTTAATCTTTAAACATTTTCCAGCAGAAGACATTACGCCTGCACAATATGTTCTCTAAAGGAAAAAAAAATCCAAGTCTAACCTACATTAGGAATGAGGTATGGTGCTTAACAAAGCTATGTAATTTTCTCATTGGCAATAGCCTGTAATTGTAAGGCTGAGACTTCTTCAAAGAGTTTTTTTTTCTGTAAATGTGGAACAGCCCTCTTGGAGTTTAAAAAAAGAAGCGGGATATATGCTATAGATCAGTTCAACTATATGTGTTACCTTAGCGACCCCAGCTTCCAAAGATGAGTTACTTTCAATCATTGCCAAATAGAGCGAGTTAAATCCTGGGTGTGTGACCACCTACAAAAACGGGAGCCAAAAGAGGCCCCTACAGAAACAAGGCACCAAATCTTAGGCTCGAAGTCTGCCTAAACTCCTGAAAACAGGAAACTCCCAGCCAGTCAGTGCTTGGCACAACTTTCACTCACTCCTTCCACTATTCCAGGGCTGTGATTTAGGCTTCAGGCCTCAAGTTACTAAAGAGAGAACAGAAAGGCCCTCTTAGGGGGGAAAACAGTCTCTTGTCTCAAAGGCTATGAATGAACTATTTCAGACAAGACATAAAACATAAAAACAAGACAGCATTCGTCACTTGTTCAAGCTTTAAGACAAATAATCAAGAAACATTTAATGAAAAAAAAATGTTTTGTATTACTGAATTTAGGTCAACTCTGCTACATTTTTAATCAGTTTTCGCCTGGCTGCCTTAAGTATTTGTATTTTCCGTGTTTTGAGAAGCAACACTTCACACATTGTGCCACGCAGCTGCTAAGGTTTGTTGTGCCGAGGCACCAAGACAACACCAACAACATTTGTGATATGTTCCCATAACTACAGTAACTATTAAACCTCACTAATCCTGCTTTTAAACTTTTGTTGAAGTAAACTGGTGTATTTTATCCTCTTATTACTGTTAGACGAGCGTCAACTGGAAGACTAACACTAGCAGAAGTCAATGAATCACTGAGGAGTTCAAACAAACTTACTGTCCCTCCACGCTCTGCTGCGCCCCTCCGATGAATCCATATTTATCGGTTTGTCGGTCGCTGGTGAAGCCGTTGATCTCAGAGTCTGATCCAAGAGAGCTTTCGTCGTCCAGATGAGTGCTGCTAACAGTCTGGATACTCCTTGTGTCCGCTGATTGACGGCCGTTTTCTATTTTGGCCATGTTAGCAGTACAGCTAGCTGATTAGCCAGGTTAGCTAATGTCAGTGAGCTTGTTGACAGCCCAAAGTCAAAAGTGATCCCCGGGATATATTGCCGAAAGAAACAGCATCGACGCCATGATTTCTTGATTTGAGTCAAACTTTTATACTAATCCTCTCTCTTTGCATGTATTTATACGTTACGCTACAACTGTCAGGCCACGTCAACTTAGGTTATGCTAGCTAACTTAGATTCAGATTTAACATAAGTGAGCTAATGTTGCTAACCTGAAGCGCTCGTGCCAACCCTCGCCAGACTATCTCTACACTGACCCTAACTTCAACAAACCAACGCTACATTATCAACATTGTTCTCATACTTTACCGTTCACTAACTTCTAATTCGCTAGTTTGTCATTTTTATCAGCTAACTGTGTCCTGGTTTGCAGCCCGGTCATACCGACTGTGCTGAGATTTTGCCTCGACCAGCAGCCCAGTCCGCGTCCTGAGCTGGATTTGCTTTTCTATTACTCCTAGTGGCTGGATTAGGGAGTAAACCTTAAATCCGGAAAACACACTGTGCACCATCTCTGCTGCACTTCAATCAATACAAATCATATAATACAGGGCAGATGTCCAAGTAAACCACAATTTGGGCTGGTCAGTCTATTCACTATTGTGTTTAGTTTAAGTCCATAATCCTGGAGTTTTCAGCACTTGGTAGTCATTAGTGTATTTTAGGATTAAATCTGCATTAGTCTTGGTAGTGTTTGTTGCCTTATTTCTGTTACATTTTAATAAAAGTCCCCTCAACTTTTCCTCTGTCTGCCGGTTTCACTGCCTTACTGAAAAAGACAATAGCTATCTAAAAAGCATGCTCACATCAGTGATTAACCACAGCTATGAAATAAAGACATTAAAACTGTTTGCAACAGTTATTCCAGACAGGTGCAGGATTTCAGCGTCTCCTGTACATGTTCTTGAGGGATTTTTTTCCATTGCACAACTGGTGTCCAGATTTTCTTCTACACGGCAAAGCTTTGAGCTATTTAGACCAACACATCCTCTGTACAATAAATAACTATAGTCTCTGCTGTTATTTTAAGACCGACAAGCTTATGTTGCCCTGATATTTATCAGTCTACATATCTAGCAGCTTTGATATATTATTATATGATCCCTTCGATCCCTTCAACTGATTGTGCTGCATTTTATTGTACAGTTTCACACAAGGTGTGACTAGTAGGATTAAAAACAGTTGATTTGATGAGTTGTTTGTGGCATTAACATCATCTTAAAACCACAAAAACAGATAGGTGTTTTTATTCCTTTATTCAAATGGGTGAACATATTGGGGTTCCACAAATTACCTCATAATATCATGAATAAATCAACAGCTAAAGAAACATTGTAAAGACATGCCACATATGGTATACAGTAAAATTCACTGAGCATTTTGAGAGACACTGAATGTGCTCTTCACACTAAAGTTCACAAAAAGCCCAATATAATTCTGTAAAATGTGATTTAACCAAAATAAACTTGACAGTGGAGGGGGGAAAAAAACATCAAAAAGTAACTTCTTTCTTCTTGCATGGCTCACTTCTTTCTTCCACCTCTCTCCTTCAGTGCCAAGTGAATGATGGATCCGTTGTTCATGTTATAATAAGCCAGGGAATTAGAATCCTTGATGAAAATGCCCTGTAATAAACAAAGAGCGCACATTTTTATTTAATCAGTTATGTTAAAAGGTTACAAGAATGTACAGATCAAAGGTGGAAAAAAATGAAAGTTTACCTCATACTGCAACTTCTGTTTTCCTGCTGGCATGCCTGTAGCTTCATGGATTTTGACTTTAATAACAGACACCTAAGGAGTAATGGCATTAAAATTTAGTTCATGTGCAACCATATGTGTAGTAAGAAGACTGAAAGATTAGGTTGACTTTTACTCACCTGATCTGTTAGTGGGACAGTGAAATTCAGCACTTGGCCATTTAGCTTCCATTCAGTCTTGTCCTGCATGTTCGGGACTTGTACTTTAACTGCAACAGGACCCTAAGAAGGGGGGAAATTTTATTAGTCAAAAAATTTAATATATTGTAAATAAAAATAGGCTAATTTACTCTTGTATTTCCCCACAAACCAACAAGAAATGATTCAAAATCTTGATGTGGGTGCCGTCTTTGTCATAGTTTGCTAATTAAAAAGACCTGAAAAAACTTTCTGCAGCACTACATACTCCCTACCCTTTATTTTAAATTTGGTCTGCTTGCAGGACGTAATCATATGCCATTTTTCTGAAAACAAACCTTATTTCTACGAAGGAACTCCTCCTCTGGCATAAGGTTGTCCTCTGTCTTCATTTTCTTGCTGACTGGCTCATCTTCATGAGGTGGGGGTGGGTGGGCCGGTGGTGCCGGAGCAGCACTTGGAGGCTGTGGCACTGGAGGAGCAGGGACAAATGCTGGAAAAAGGAGTAATTATTTTAGTTTAACATTATGGTAAAAAGGTTCCATGTGGACCCCCCCATTTATTTTCATTGCAGCCAGTTGTTGTTATACCCTTGTCTTACCTGTTGGGACAACCATAGGTGGAGGCCTGGGGGCCATAATGTGAGGTGCAGTTGGCGGCATGGGGACCACATTGATGCGGGGAGCAGGTATCATGGGAGGCATCTGTGCTATAACTTGTCCTGGTGCAAGTCGTACTACAGGAGCCACAGGTGGTCTTGGAATTACAGGCACAGCAGAGAGGAGTGTTGTGCGCACTTGAGGAAGCTGTTATCAAAGAACATGTCAGTGGGTTAATAGTTTAAAACTTGAAATTGAGTTCCATGAGCACTTATGAGCTTTCTAAGTAACTCACAGTTGGTGGGCGTGGCACTGCTTGGACTGGAGGACTGGGTTTGGGTAAAATAGCCGCAGATGAGGGGATGGGAGGTGGATGATGAATCTCACTGGGCTTGCTAGGCCCAATTTTCTCCTTCGTGTCATCCTCTCCCACCAGTCCTTTGGCCTTGTGAATGGCTTCAATCTGCTCTTGCAGGGTGATGTTGGCCTGAGCAGCCTGCTGAGTACGAGCCATGCTTCCTGAGTGGCCATCCCAAGTAACCTGGTCACAGAAGTATAATAGAGGTTAAAATGAGTAGACTGAATTTCATATTTCATTTGAATCAATATTAACTTGAACACAAATAACTGTACTGTACTCACCTTCTCCTCTGGCTTCTGGATCTCTTCTTCACCAATCTTTTTACCGATGGCCGTCTCTTCCACACCAAAGATATCAGTACGCCTCTCTGCCAGCTGTTTCAAGCTGCTCTCAATATCCAAACCAGGGGCGTATACTTCATCTTCGGTTTGCCGCTCTCTGATGCTGCGGTCTCTCTGCTCCAGCCAGCGTGGATCCAGCAGACCGATTCGCATATGCTCCTGCATCTTACTAGCAGGAATCTTCTCACCAGTGATTGGTGAGATGAGGTACTCATCTGGAGCTGAGCTGGAGGGCTGAGGTTTGGAGGCTATGAGGAAAAAAAGATGAGTTTAACATAAACACTACATAATGATGGCCCAAATATACACCTGGCATTTTTAAAATAAAGAATGTGTTACCTTTGGGATCGTAGTCTTTGCGAATGATAACCTGGTCTGGTGTTGGGGGGAGAGGAGGAGGCATTGGATTGTCTGGAGGCAGAGGAGCCTTCATACCATCATCATCTTCATCAGATCCCTGAAGGAGGAAGGAAAAAATAATTATAAAAAAAGATGTATACATTTTGTGACATCACTTGTTATTGTGGTTGTTTTGAAGCAGAGGCTACACAGAGGAAGTAAATCACTAATAAGGGGTCAAAAAAAGAAATGTCCATATTAGTTTAAGATACTAAAATGCAGCCATCAGTTTTCAAGGTGCAGTGATTAATTGCTTCCTCTGCCCTCACCTCATCCATGTCCTGCACTTGAGTGTCTTGATCAGGCTGAGAAGGATGGCCATCATGACGATTCTCCCGTTCATCGTCCTCATCCTCACTCTCAACCTCCATCTCGACCTCCTCACTCTCTCCATACTTCTCATAGCGCTCTTGGATCAGGATGCGAGCACCAAGCTCCTCAGGTGTGGTGGGTGGGGGGAAGTGACCTGGGGAAAATGAGTGGCAGATAAAGTAGAATTAGCCTCATGACCTCAGAGGCTTATGTATTAAAGGAGTAGCATCATTTTTGGTTTTACTACCTTGTTCATTGGGCTGGAAGTCCACTGTCTCAACCACTACAAAGTCATGCCAGTCAATCTGAGCATAGGCCACTCTTTCTTTTTCTCTTTCCTCCTCCTCCTTCTTCCGCTCACGCTCCTGGAACTTCGCCCACTCGACACGGTACCTCACCTGGTGGTTGTGCAGTCAAGCAGCTGATTAACATGTGCAACATGCGATTAAATATTTACTCAAAGCTAGCTCTAAAAAGCTACATTTGAAAGTGGTTACCTGGTCCATAACCTCTCTTGGATTCTCTGCCTCTCTTTTGAGCTTGTTCAGAAGACCTTTGGGAGGGATCAGAATCTATACGATGGGAAAGAATATAAATAAACTGTTCAAATTCATCACCAAATTATATTTAACATTCTGTGGGAGATAAACAGTTTATCTAGTCACCTTTGTGTACTGCTCAACCAGTTTGGTAAAGTAGTTAAATAGGCTGTGCTGTGGGCGCAGAAAGTCAAACTGGTAGTTTCTCTGTTCTTTCTGCATGAGCTGAGTGAGAAACTGGCGACCATTGCGAGCCACAAACTGGGCAGTAAGCTTGACAACATCCAGATCAAATGCTGAGATTGATGGAGGATCCGCGATGAACTCATACTCTGGAGGCGGTTCTTTGGGGACAACAGTCTCTTGAATCACCTGTGATTGCACCTGATGACAGACAAATAAAAGATATGTGATATGACCACACGTCACTACTAAGAAGCTTTGGACTAAATTAAGTGGAAGCAGTCTAAAATGCATTATCTTACTTTCTGAGGAAGCTGCTGGGACTGTTGCATGGCCTGCTGCATAACTTTGGGTACTGCTGCAGATGGTTCTTGTGCTTTGCCCTCCTTAAATTCATTGACTTTGTGACGGTAGTAGGCATGGTAAGGGTCATTGGGGTTGAGGAAATTAAATTTTGGATTGTTGATCTCATTTTGACGGATTCTTGCTTCAAACTCAGGCCCATTTCTGTAAAAAAAAATACAGTTAAGTCATGACCATAAATCCAGTTAAGATGGAAACCATGTAATATTCTACACATTAAGAACACATGAAGTGACCAACCTGGCTACAAAGCTGGCTGTCTTGTCAACTATGTTTCGGACCTCAGGGGGTGGATATATGATGCCAACTATGGGTTTGGTGGCAGGGGTTTCATCTCCTGCAGCATCATTCTGTTGACAAAATTTAAGGTTTTTTGTCAGTTGTCAAAATATAACAGAAAAAAGCACTTTAAAATCTTGTGGTGTGAAATAAACACATGATCCTTGAAAATTTTGAGTTTAACTAAATGACAAACAAAACACCTCTGCCTTAAAAACACTTTACTTTATGGTATAAAGTAGTAATAACAACTGATAGTTCTATCCATAAGTAATATTTATTGTAATCTTAGAAAGACTTCACTGTTGTAAGTTCAATTATAAAAAGTCGATTTTCTTACCAAACATCATAACAGCACTAATGTTCTGTTTTAAACTTTTAACACCAGATGTGTCGGCACTGAGACGTTTGCGCAAGCGCACTTTGAAAGACTTGTTCCTAAACAGTTTGCACAATCAGAAAAATTCTAATGGTTTTTGAAAGCAGAGATGTTGCTCTTTCAGCAAATATGTGGTCATTATAGTAATTTCACTCTGGCAGGCATTTTAAGGCTCTGGTGTGATAAGGTTAATGAACTGTTCGCAACACTTAGCTTCAACACAGCTAACAACAAGTTATCATTAATTAGCGTCACGCACTGTTCTACTTTGTGGAAAAAAAGACAGTGGCCACCCTATATTAATCTGTCATATAAAATTTCACAAAATGTTAGTCGTAAGTTTACTGCCCATTGATTTCTTCAGAGTAGCACTTCGTTGCTAATGCTAACCTTGCTGTTAGGCTCTGGCTGAACGATTTGAACAGGCCCGGGCGGCATGGCTGTCTTCTCTTTGTGAAAGCAGGAGGAACCTACAAACAATCAACAAGCAAAAGAAGCAAATATACTATCAAGATATGTACATAACTACATACTTAATAACGTGGAAAAAACGTGATGTATAAGCGGAAAGTATTATTTTTTGTAGAAGGGCACTTACTGCGTTGCGGTTTCGTTGACCCAATGGAGGCGTATTACTTCCGGAAACAAGCCCCGAAGCATCATGGAACTCTGAGTACTTTCACCAGTTGCTAAGGAGATACCCCACCAACAAGCTTTCTTCCTTCGCTGTGTCTGATCTTAATAGGTGAAGAAGCTTTTCAGTCATGAGTCAGTTCTTGGGTCGTCAGGACTGTATTGAAAGCCTCCGAAGAGACCTCGTAGACCTTCAAGGCACGGCTCTGGACGTCTTTTCCAGGACTGGACCTGTCAGGTTATCCTCCTGGAAGTTCCCTGATAAACTTTCGTGCAATCTGGATATGGTGGCTCTGCTGGGGCAATATGACTATACTGATGGGGATGAGGCATTCAGTCAACATTCACATATTGTTTTACTGGAGCTCGTTATTGACAGGTAATACATAGTCTCACACCTTATCAAATAATATGTACTTTTAATACTCTAACAGGATCTATGTCTTCTTTCTGAACAAGACTCCTTCTTCTACTGCAAAGTTTCAATGCTTATGTTGAGCTGATGAGGTGTGGCCATGTGAGAAAACAAAGAAATGGATGCCAGTCGGTTGGTCTTGTAGTTCAAAACTATTGGAGTAGTTTGGTTGAATTTGCCAAACAAATGGTAAGGAAACAACTCAATGATATATATAAAAAAAGTTCCAATTATTAATATTAAATAGATGCAGGTTTAATGCCTTCTTTCCCCCTTTAGGGCACCGATAAAGACATCACAAAACAGACAACAGTCAAAAAGTCACTTGGCAGCGATGAGTCTTCTGTATCCCACCAAATAAGCTCGAGACGGTGCTTTTCTGCTGGGTTTTCTCAGAGCTCATTTAACCATGAACCCTCCACCCTAACCCACAACACCCCACTCTATCCTGAAGTTGACAGCCACAATGTCAGCTGCCAGACAGTTGAACCAGCCAACATTTCCTGCAACACATGTCCTCATGTGCAATCAGTTCTTAGGAAAACAGGACATGCATTTGTAGATTTGTTTCAGAGTGAGGGTCTGCCCTCCTCTCTCCAGCCCCTCTTGGTAGCCATAGAGGACACCCTAGAGCCAGAACAGATGACTGCAGCAGACGTCACCCAGTGGGCCAACGAGCAGCTCAGGGACATGCGACGGCTGGCAAAACATCTCCAGGACGTACGGGGTACAGTTCAGCCTCTTAAAGATAAACTAGCCTCTACAGAAACTGAGCGGGACAAATTCAGGTCTCAGCTGGGCAAAGCACAGAAAGATTTCAAGCAACAGATTGAAAAACACCAAGCCAACATAGTTCAGCTGGAGTTTTCATTGCGGAAAGCACAGAGATCCATGAAAGAAGCAGAGCAGAAGCTTCAAGAAGATCAAGAACAACTTAAGAGAGGTGCCTTAATGTACAAATTAATAAGACTGGAACTCAATGACAAATCATTTACCACTGTTTCTTAATATTTTTTCCAATAGAAAATCATTGCTTGAAGGAAATGAATGCCAGCATGAAAGAGAAAGACACAGAACAGAGAGACACAATACAAGCACTTGGTAACTACGCTTCCTCAATATTTACATTTTTGCAGACTTGTATGAAATTCAATTCTTGCTTTTTTTGCAGTTACACACTTAAAATATCCCGATACAGTTCATAATAGCTTATTTTATTCTGTAACAGAATGCGAAAAGATTTTACTGCAAGAGGAAGTGAGAAACTTGCTCATGGAGAAAGAGATGGGTTTCAAACTCCAGCAAAGGGTCCAGGAGTTAGAGTGTCAAATCAAGGAAACTCAACTCCATCTTGACAAAGAGAATGCAAAGTACCACAGCGCTTGTCGCCAGCAAGAGGTCAGCGTCAAGATATAAGTTGTATTATCAGTTGTTTTCAGTGCAAGGTCATGATTGTCAAGAAAAACAGTTGAATTTTGTTTTTGTTTTGCAGTCAATGCAGGCGAAGCAGACAGCTTTGTTAAAGAGAGTAGACACTTTGGATGAAGAGTGCGAGGAGCTGCAGAGGCAGTTAGGAGAAAGAGAGCAGAGACAGATCAGTCTACACAATCAACTGCAACAGATGTCTGATGAGAAGGAGCAAATTCAGGCTCAGCTCACTCAGCAGCAGGTATACTGGAGAAAGCACCAAGCACTTTGCAGTTACCACTTTTAACTTCAGAAGCTGATGTTGTGATACTTTTCTCCAACAGCACTTGAGTTTAGAGCAACAAAAGGAGACACAAACTCGAGAAGAACAAGTGGGCGAGCTGCAGAAGAGTGTGGCTGAGATGGAGGAGTACGTACAAGTTTTGAAGGAGAGGGAAAGATTGTTGGTGGCTTTCCCAGAGCTCAGCCCTCTGGCTCGGAGCCAACCTCAGAGTAAGACATTATTATTATTATTGTTTTATTTTTCAGAAACATATTTATTCATTTTATAAACAGAAAATACAGATTTAACAAAAACCAGAAAAAGGAAATAACAGCCTGCCCACCCCCACCCCAAAATAATAATAAAAAAAGAACAGAGAAAGAGCACGTCTATTGCAATTACCTTGATCACATTAAAACTTTAGTTTAAGCAGTTCTTATCAGAGAGAAAAAAAAAAGAAAAGTCAAACTGTGAATACACAAAGGTGCATACTCACAGCAGGGTGGTGCAGTTGAGACACAGAGCATACTTTGCCATGAAGAAAATTTAGTAATCTTATTGAACACATTTCCCCCATCTTCATTAAGGAATTTTGGTTCCTCAAGATTCAGAGTGTTTGTCATTTCTCCCAGCCACAGATCAAAGGTAGGCACAGGGTCCAGATTCCACACTCTTAGTATTAGTTTTTTTTTGCAACCACCATTCCAAACAAAATCCCTTTAATGAGGGAGGACAGGACAGTGGATAGAGTTGGAAACAGGCCAGACTTGAACCCAGGCTGCCCGCTCAAGGGCTTTCACCATATGGAGTGCGGCCTTGACCACTAGGCCATCTGTGCTCCAAATTATTTTCTATTTGTCTAAGAATGACTGATTGTTTTGTAAAGATCCACAACTGACTCACTGAGCTCAAGTACAAATACTACTACATCTCACTCTGCACTGTTTGCACTCTACTATAGAGGACTACTTGTAGTCTGCATAGAATAAACAAAAGAATGCCCACATCACCTGAAAAAAAGGTAACTGTATTTTTTGAGTGCTGTTATGGTAAAGTGTTTTATTATTGTGCTTTTTTTCTTTTGTAAGGTACAGGAAATGTGCTTTTGGATATGGAGCAACAATTGCAGGCAAATAACATTCGTGTAAAAATTTTGGAGCAGGAGAACATGACTCTTTACTCCAGCCTTGTGAAGCTGAGGGCGAGGGCACAGAACAATTGCACAAGGGTAGGTCTAAGGATATTTGTTGTGTTTTGGAATGTAAAACATACTTTCACATTTGGCTGCTACATGTTGGATTTTTGCAGGATACAATTGGGATTGTAGAAAAGTGTTTTTATATTACTTATTAGCAGGAGGCCTCACTTGAGCAGACACAAGACTTCTCTCATCCAAACAGACCAGAAGGGAAACCACAAAGTCATCAAATGCCACTGACGTCATTGTAAGCTGAGTTAACATGTGATGTTAATGGTGTTTGTTTTTGAATTATGACCCAATTTCAGCACCGCATTGTTGATTCTTTGTACATCAGGACGAGCAGCAATGCTACCAGCTGGAAGGAGACATGCCGAGGGGAAAGTGGTCTGGACTCAGCTGGGTCAGGGGATCAGGTGTCCTCTTTGGGTCCTGTCTCCCCCTCCTCCCTGCAACTCCACCTCCACACCCTCAACCTTAACACGGATGCAACTGTTATTGCTAAAAGCAGTGCAAAAACACGCAGTGGATTCATCCTATCTCACCCCAGGAGCTCAAATCAGAGGAGAAACCAGAAATGGAAGTGAAACTGTTTAAAGATTCTTTGACACAGTCAACCCCAAATTAACACTCTTATAATACTCTATTCCACACCATATCACCAATGATATTGTAATTTTATATTTTTACTATGTACACATATGTCAGTTTATGAATGATCTCTGCTTCTTTTTATTACATAAATTAAAAACAATAAACTTACTGAGTTAATGTTATTGTACTTGTATTTCAACAGGGCTTTGGTGGTTTTAGAGTATCATGTTTCCTGTTATGTGATCTGCTTCTCAAACAAACCTGCATGTGTATGAAAGCCCTGACAGCAGATGACTAACATGCTTCACAGCAATATGGGAGGACTGTACAACCTTGAAAGTCACACAAACAGTGGCAGAGAGACATGTGTTGATAGTGCTAAGTGCTATCTGACAAGAGAGGGGAAAGGGGGGGGGGGGTTTCCATGGAGATGCACTAGCTCCAGGAATCGTGCTGTGCTGAATCACTAGAGCTTTTGTTTCACACCCTTGAGGATAATCAAACAGTGAATTCTCAATAGTGTACAAAGAGGATGACCACACAGGCTCTAGATCAGTGGGAGTGTGTTGACTTGTTACCTGTCATTTTAGTGCTTCACAGCTCATATGCAGTGTGTTTGAGGAGGTAATCTGAGATGTTAAGAGCTCAGTTGTGTAACCTGAGCCTCACACGAAGCCTTCGGAGACTTAAGAGCTGTTAAGGTCAAACACATTTTATGTTTTCTCTTCTGTCATTCTGCAAACAATTTGAACACCTCAACAGTTCAAATTACTCACACTCTGAAGGAGATGAGTTCTTACAAATATTACCTGAATGAACACCTGAGCTGTCATATTGTTCACTTCCACGACAGCGCCTGACCCAAGGGTTAATCCTTTAATTGGGTTAACTAAACAGTTGTGTTATCAAGCATGAAAGTAAAGTTAGCTCTTTTTCAGTCGGGCCACAGATGCCAAGAAGATTAAAATCAGCAGTACACTTTTTGAGGGGTTTTTAAACATGGATATAAAGTAACAACGCTGGATGCTGTATGTCCATTCTAAAGGTATGCCTTTTTTCAAACCACTACATATTAATATGTTGTAGAAATCACTAAATCTGTCTGTAAATTGCTCAAGAGGATTTGTTTGCACACAAATTTTCATGATTTTCATGAGACTTGTGTACACTTTTTATACTGATCGTATCTTAAATGATATACTAATGCCTCAAAGGCCAAGCTTGCTGGAAAACTGTTCCCAAGACATATGTAACGTGATTTGTTTTCTCCATTATGTTCATTATCGCAGACTTGGTGAGCTATTAATTTCCATTAATAGTGATATAGGGGTACTTGAAAAAAAATTCAACCAAACCTAACCAAAACTAGCTGGTTTTAATGTAGTTTCCTTGTCATCCTCTTGAGCAGACAGAATAGAGCCCTTTCAGCTCTCCAATCTCGTTGAAATAATTTCCAAACTATCTCCTAACTAATATCTGTTTGTTCTTGGATCTGTCTGGTGTAAAATCATAAACATAATGGCACCATACAGAACTTTTTTTTGGAAATGCTGCTTCAAAACATTTATTTCACATGTAACACATCTTTAGCTTTTTATACAGACATACAACATAACAGAGGTTTGATAACTTAATGTGCAAGTACAGAGTACAATAATATTCAGAAGTAAGAAAAGATATCTTTATATCTGTGCTACCTGGCGCACGAAGAGAGAAGAGAAAGTGGTGAGCAAACGTTCAGCTTTAAAAAAAAGCACCGCAGTATTAAGAGCTGTATAACTTGCCCTGACATCAAAAGCATAACTGTGACACAAAATAACCAGACAATAGTTTCAGTGTGCAAAGTTGATAAAACTCTCTTAAATCTGACTCCTCTCTTAAACAATAAAGCATCCTACTGCACGTTCTCCTCTGTGTTAGTGTTTTGGTTTGATATCCAGACAGCTCAAAGTCCCTGTAAAAGAGGAATAAATAAAACAAACTAAATCACGAGGATTTTTTAACTTTGGAATTCAGTCTGTTCCTATCACAACATGTTTAAGGCCATTGGTTTTTTATGTATCACATGCAAACACAAACTCAAAAAGATAGAATTCATCTTGGTCATTTCTGATACTTTTACAAATGCAGTAAAATAAAACATTAGTTCCACTCACTGAAGCTGCTTCCATAAATGTAGACTGCAGGAATGTTATCTGAACATGTGTGCTATTCTCTAATCTAGGTCAGGTTGCCGACTGGCGACATGGGCTGCTGCTAATCTGTAGGGATTACAGAGGCCTCATAGAGATGAAGCACATCCCTGGTTTATCATGACAACTAATGTCTAGCCTGACAGTATAGTATACCCTGTGTATGAGGATTCCAATTCAATAGGTTTGTGCTTGCTTTATTTATCTGATCGTCTATTTTTTTTAGGTAATCTCCAGAAATTAATCAAATCACAAGCTAAATAGCCATGTGCTTTAATTTCCAATTTCATTCCGACATGAAAAAAGCACTAGTGTTTCAATGAGCGTGGGAAAAGACTGCAGAATCAGTGAGACAAAAAAAGAGAGGGTCATGGGATGAGATTAAGGAGATTAGGTGAAGCACTGCAGCGATGTTCAGCCACTTAAAAAGGTGAACATTAATTACTGATGGGAACTAATAGAGGTCCGTGCAAAAATATATACAACACAGATACTGCAAAACACAGAAGAGGTCAGTGGCTGCTGCAGGAAGTTGCAGAAAAAAAGAAAACTAGTGGGATCTGTGGAAAAGCAGTAGTATAAATAGAAAAATAAATAGGTATCTTAAAATATGGGATTAAAGTATTTGGTGGTGACCTAAGGAGGAAAGATCTGCAAAGAAGGCAAAAATGTAAACTCACAAAATTCTGTGCATTCCTAAAAACATGCTTTTTGTGCTCAATAAGATGCAGTAGGATTTCTTACACTTTGTTAATGAAAAAAAATGTTGATATTGATTTTCCAGCCTCATATTTGTGTGTAATATCTAAAAAAAAACTCCACTGAGTCTCTGTCGCTTAAAGCAAAGTTTGTCACAAAGAAAAAAAAACAACAACCGGTTTCTGGAGAAACGTACAAAGTTGCAGAGAAAAGAGCTGGTCTATATGGATATAACACAACTTTGATGCTAGGAGCTTACAGGACAGTAATAAAGCTCTCTAATGTACATTCAAGTATCACAAGATATACAAATATGCTTCACAAGGAGACAGAGAGCATGCATCCCATCCTGTGGTGTGCTAACATCTGCAGAGAAAGGAGAACAGACTGTGGCAGGCCGGTCACAGGCTAAAGGGAGTGATACAGAGAGTACAGTAGTTATAGTACAGTGTATGCATGTGACACATCAGATGATACCAGGCAGTAGTAATGACTTTGTTTGGTCACACATCATCTGCTCTCTTGATATTCCTCAGCTGATGGCGCAGTGGGGGAGCTGGTGAGGTGGGCTGAGGAGTCCGCCTGTCCCTCAGGCTGGACAGACTGCACTGTCTCTACCAGGCTGCCGCTGGGTAGCACCACATATCGAGCAGCCATGTCTTTGGGCTGCAGGTGCCGCATGCCCTCCTTACTGTGCCAGATTCCATACCCAAAATACACAAGGAGACCTGGGAAATGGATGGAAAGAAAAACCTGAAACTCAATAACTCATATGTTAAAGACAGGGAATTATGCACACAGGTGGGTTGGAAAATTAGCTTTGATGCTACAGTTGTTGACTGAATTAGCTCTGCAATGATGCTACCTCAGATAAACACTAACACATTTAGAGTGTGTTTGCATTAATAGCTCATACTTTATCTTCCTGATTTGCAAACATTTGATAATCTGATAATCATAACCGAGTTTAAATTGGTGGTAATGTTGCAGTTGTCTGGATGCTTAGGTGTGAACAATTTAATGCTTTTTCCTGGGCTGACATTTACTTGAAAACAAAAGCTCATCTTCATCATTGAGATTGTTAAATTTGTTTAATATTTGGATGTATCCATAGACTGTAAAAAATATGGATGCCATCTCAATCGGTTCAAACTGAGGTCGCTGCAACCCCCCCGCGCTGGCTGGCTGCAGTATAGGATGCATTAATTCCAGATGGGCTGTGGTCAAACTTTTAAAAAATGAATACACCTCATAGAAATATTCTCACATCCGTATGCTGTGGTGATATTTAGATATTATTAGGCTGCATTGTTTTCAAGTCCTCTTTTTTCTGAAAATTTTCTTTTTCATTAGTTATTAGAGGTTAAATACAGGGTTTTACATCTTGTATAATGATGATTGACATCTACCGTTCTTTTGTAGTATTTTTCCAAAAAAGTAAAATGTGTCAGGAAGGAGAGTTAAGAAGAATTCGACTGTTGAAAGAAAAAAAAAATTGTCACCCTCTTTCACTCAGATTTTCTTGGAGTCCTTCATTGTCTCTACAACACAGACTCTGGCTGCTCATTGGCAACTCCAGTTACAGAGGTTTTTTTGGCTTCAAAACCATACAATGATAAAAGGCAGGAGCCACGCTGTCCATTCTATATACAGTCTTTATCTAGCACTTTCAGAAGCATAATAGTGCTTTTTGAAAAATACTGATGTAAGCATGCTAACATAAGCGCTAAGGTGCAAATGCTAAGCATGTATTGTATGCTATAGTTACACTTTGCTGGAAAGCAAACATTTCACATCAAGCACATATTTTTTCATGAACTATTTCCACAAAGACTCTTACTTTAATATTTTTGTCCCCAAATAATAAACATTTCTTCCCAAGAACATTGCTAAAAGTATTTAAGAAAACAGTGAGTAAAATACTCTGCAAATTAATATAAACCTTTAATTTTTACATATTTTATCTTCTTGTAGCTTTGCTCTTACTCCCCAATTAGTCTTGGTGAGTGAAAAGTGTTGGGAAGGGCAAAGGGTAATTATTCCTCTACCTAAAGCCTTGTCAAGTGTGATACTTGGTACATGCATCTTGTTAACTTGTTGCAGTCTGACAGGCATGCTTAAATGGTTTATCGTTCCAGAGAAGCCTTAGGTTAATGAAGGTAATCTTGTTTTAACACTGATCCTTTTACTGACAGGGTTGAACTTTATCTGCTCTATTCGACCAGCATCTACATCCTCAGAGGATGGGACAGTTTTCTCTCCTAAACACGTTTTTTTTTTTTTTTAATCTGAAGATGTAACACTTAGGAGCTTTTCCCTGGCAACCGAGGCCAGGGAATCGGACCTCTCCCTAAGATCAAACACATTAAAATACGGGCGTAGCCTGCTTTGATAATTGCGTCCCTATTTAGAATAATTCAGACTTACAAGACATGCAACACAGTATTTGCGTAGAGAGACAGATATATATCCAGGGCTTAAAGGTGATCTGTAATGTTGCCATAAGAATGTCTTCTAGAAATATTTTTGTGAAACTTTAAAGCCATTTTTCTAACTCCTGTTTCCCATCAAGCTTGTGTTGTGTTCTTACCTATTGCAATCCACACTGTGAATCGAACCCAGGTCAGATAGCTGAGCTTCATCATCAGGAAAACATTAAATATGATACTGACACCTGGGGTCAATGGAACCAGAGGAACCTAAACAACAAAACACCTCAGTCATGTACCCATCATCATTACCGTTATTTTCAATGCAATAACATCAAGACTTAAAAGATTGCACATTCAAATTTAGTACATTTGTCGCAAACAGAAATTCATGTTTGACCTAACTGCAAGTGAAGACAGATGTATTTATTCATCATATTACCAGTGGCAAGTTAAACTTCTCTGGATGTGTGCACAAACATGTCACAGTGACATGTTTGTCTTTTGTCTTATTATCACACCATCATTCTAACATTCTTTTTGTTTGGACTTTCAAGTGGTCAAGAATACATGTAGCGATATGTGGTCATACAAGTTTAACCTTTAAATGTAAAGTGTAAAGAAATAGGAATCTATAAATTAGATCCAAAAATCTGACTAAAAAACTCCCTTCAGTGAAAGAAGGGTGGTCTTTGAAGACAAGAAGCTCCTGTGAAGCGTGACAAGTACAATCCTCCATTTCATACATTTTATCATCAAATATTTCTAACAGTCCAAATGTTTTTAACACTCAACAACCACCCTCTTTCTTTTTCTTCATTCAACCAAAACACTTCTCACATCCACTCACTAAATACAAAAACCTACATGTTAATAGTTAGACTATTTTGCGCTATGGAGGGAAAATGCTGATGCAACATGGTGGTCTTGTGAAGAAAGGAACCTGTTCCTTGTGTGGATATAAAAGGCTCATTTTAAATTTACGAAAACAAAATGATTTCTCTATTCGTGTTTTTATAGAAAAATTCAAACATACTAATGATCATTATCTCTGCTGCGCCTGTACTGCTAAATGCAGCTAGGCACTACACACTGTACCTTTAAAAATACATCTTAAGGGAGTATCACCAAAGATAATCTGAAGTATCAACAAGACACAGTATGCTACAGTTAAATAAAAAAATAAAAGATAGAGGCCTGTTGCAACACTTTCTAGTAAATTGGTTTATGATAACCACTCAGATATGGGTTATAGTCTGGACCTGAGATGGGCAGTCTGAATTCAGGACGTCACCCATGAACATGCCTAAACTTCAGAAATGTGATAATTGAAAAACCATAAAGGTGCTCACCTGGAATGTTTTGCTGTTGCTTTGTGGCTCATGGACCCATATGAGGGCCAGACTCACAACAAAAGCTAAAAGGAAAATCACCAGCAGCATTGTGTAACTCCAGATTGGCAGCTGTAGCTGTTTCTCTCCAAATTCTAGCACCGCACAGAAGGACACTGAGCTGACTATCAGCATCAGCACGCAGAAGGCCACCACCTCGCCTGGCTCACAGTCCCCCAGCAGCTTGTCAAGGTACGGCTCCCAGAACGCCCTCAACTGCCCCACACCTCGCCGCTCTCTGGTTGTCTGCCTCTCCACCAGCTGGAGTTTGTCAGAGAATGACTCGTACTGCTTCAGCTCGCCAGTATCCTCTGCAATGGTCTGAGATTCTGAAGGTGCAGGGGATGGCCCTGCATTTGGGTTTGGAGAAGTTGAAGATGTTCCCTTGTTGCTGGACTTTTCAGGCTGGAAGCGCAGCACGATGACACTGGCTGCCACAAAGGTGTACGCCAGGAGAGTGCCGATGGACAAGAACTGAACCAAAGCTTCCAGGTCAAAGATGAGAGCCATGGTGGCCATGAGGAACCCAGACACCAATATTGCAATGACTGGGACTTTAGTGATGGGATTGACACGAGCAAAGACTTTGAAGAACAGTCCATCTTCAGCCATGGCGTACACAATCCGAGGGAGGGAGAAGAGATTACAGAGCAGCACGGTGTTCATGGCTAGAAATGGGAACAGAGATCATCAGAAAACAGTGTCAGATTACAACAACAGTTATAACACCTTCCAATAACAGCAGTTACACGTGGCAACATTTACAATGGAAAACTAAATTTAAGCCGTTGGAAATATCTGAACAGACTCATTGGTTACCAGCCACTTGAGGCAAACTTTACCAACAAAAAGTTGGATAAAACTTACCGCAGAT
Organism: Labroides dimidiatus; assembly: GCA_030710495.1. Classification (NCBI taxonomy): domain Eukaryota; kingdom Metazoa; phylum Chordata; class Actinopteri; order Labriformes; family Labridae; genus Labroides; species Labroides dimidiatus. Next base: position 24,044,949 of record CM061153.1, read on the forward strand.
TGAACCGATTGCAACAATAATCCCAGCCCAGCTGTAACCCCGGCGGAAAAAAGCATCCGCCAGAGCTGAGTTGGGATCCAGGGTATGCCAGGGTACCATCAGTGTGAGCACCATGGAGACCAGGATGTACGCTGCTGCTGCCAGTCCAAGGGAGATGGCTGTGGCGATGGGAACAGCTTTCTGGGGGTTCTTTGCTTCCTCACTGGAAGATGCAATTACATCAAAGCCTACAAATGCGTAGAAGCATGTGGCAGAGCCTGCAAGTATTCCAGACAGGCCATAAGGTGCAAAACCTCCTTCTTTCTGGCTCCAGTTAACTGGTTCAGCCAGCATAAAGCCAAAAACTAGGATGAAAACAAGGACTCCCAAGCTAACAGCAGAGAAGATGTGATTGAGGTAAGAGGACACTTGAACTCCAAAGGAAATGAAGAATGTGGCAACTATAAGGATCCCTGCTGCAAGTAAATCAGGGTAGTGGGCAAGGAAGGGCACATTCCACTGCATTATATGTGTCTCTGTGAAGTTCTGGATGGCGTGGTTAAAAATGGAGTCCAGGTAGCCGCTCCAAGCACGAGCCACAGAAGCTCCACCAATCATGTTTTCCAGAATCACATTCCAGCCAATGAGGAAGGCCCAAATCTCTCCCACTGACACGTAGGTGAACATGTAAGCAGATCCTGTTTTGGGAATGCGTGCACCAAACTCTGCGTAACAAAAGGCTGCAAGCAGAGAAGCAATCCCTGCGAAAATGAATGATATGATGACAGCAGGCCCGACCATGTCTTTGGCCACAGTTCCTGTAAGGACGTACAGCCCAGAGCCCACCATGCCCCCCACCCCCAGGAGAGTCAGATCCAGGGTGGAGAGGCAGCGTTTCAGTGACGTGGCCATCATGTCGTCGTCCAGTGTCTTTAGCCGGTTCAGTTTCTGACAAAAGCGCACCGCTGGGGTGCAGCCTGCGGGACAGGTCGCCATAATTACAGGGTATGACAGTCCAACTGGGCAGGATGGTGTCGTACCAGTCAGATTGGATCCATTAGCTGTCTACAATGCTGACCTGCAAGACAAAAGTATATTTTAGTGCTCGGTTTGAGACAATCCATACTGTACTACAAGACACATTATTTATAAAAAAAAAAACCAAACAATACTTAGCTATGATGGACACATATTTTTTCACCAACCTTTGGCTATCAAATAAAGAAAATAATATTTACACAAAAACACTGAGCCTCTATGCTTGCTGCTATTTTGACTTCAATAGAAAGACAATGTTTACAAGCATAAGACTCAGACTTTGTACTGTGGAAATTTAGTTGGTTTAATATGAATATCCTTAATTATTTTATTCAGTACACTAAATGGTTGCTTTAAGAGCTACAGGCTGTAGAAATAACATTTTGTTAAATGATGGAAGAGCATGAACTGTTTCAATCATCTAAAATGAATCCCATAAATTAGCAGGAAAAAAAGAAGTCATTTGTAATTTTTTTTACTTATCAAGATTTTGCAAGGCCTCAGTATGCTGTACTGGAAACCCATCTCTCACTACAGCTCAGTCCACGTCAGCTTTGAGGTCTACAGTGCTCTCATGCGTAAAACTAAATATATACGACCTGTGCCAGCGTACAATATGGAAGATATTGTTTTACGTCAACGAGTGCGTGCAGGCTCATCGTTTGTTTCTTTAACCGGGCGGTGCAACATCCCGATCCCTGCCGTCGATGGCGACAACAGGATGCTTCTGTAATTACGTAACGCTTTATCCCTCCAGAAATAATAAAACCAGCGCCATAAAACCCACGAAATAATTACACTGTATTCATTGTCATTAACATCACACGCTTTACCAATGCGGCGGATATGCGAGGAACCTAACAGTCATTTGAATGCACTATTAATAATGTATGACAAAATGGAAACGGACGCAAAAAGAGGATCGTTAGTAAGCTATCACAGTTCTCCTTTCTGAATGTGCTGGATACAGAGCGATATCGCACTCGTAAATTGTAAGGAAGGTGTGCCCATGGAGTTTCCTTGTAAACTCGGAATAGGATATGCCTGTGATATCAGGAAAAAGTATATAAAAACGCTTTACCTTTCTTTCCCAGTGTGTATTATCTGTGCTTCAGGTTAAGCGCTGTTAGAAGTTGCTGGGAAGCAACGTCTGGTGATGGAGCAGAAGGTGCACGGAGAAATAAAACACGCGCTGGGCTGCTTCTTAAAGAGACAGTAACCTCCACACTCCGGATGAAAGGGCTTTTCCGCTGCACACCACCCATAATACAGCAGAACAGGGCTGTTCATAAATAATCCCATCCAATTTCGGATTGGGTGAAATATATAATAGGGGTTATCCTAAAGAGAAAGTAATATCAAAATGTGATCACGTTATTCATTTTTGATTTAGTTCTGTATAAATACACGTGTTGTTATAAACTCTTTGGTTGGGACTGGGATTGAATGGATCACTAAATTGGGATTATTCTGATTTTAATAGAGTTCAAGGCTTCATGGATAAAATGTGGCAAACATTTGAATCAGTCAAACAAAAGTCATATGAATGTGAGTTAATAAAGTTCTCTTTATAGGTTTAGCTCATCTTTACAGCCATGCATTTGATAATAAGCTACCTGTCAAGCCTCCTGTATAAAATAAGTAAAAATTAGTGCTCTCCAGTTGGTTATTTTCTGGAGTAGTTTACGTGTTATTATAAATATTATACCTCTCATAAATCCTAGGAATGCTCTTCAAAACTTCAACCTGAATTCAGCAGCATACATAAAAACACCCATGAAGCTTTTTGTTTACAGCACTGCACCATACAGGCTAGTTATATTTCTGACTATGGCTAACTCAAGATTCAATTCCAATACAGTTTTTGAGTGTCTTTAGTTTACTCTGATGAAAACATGCAACTTTACATCAAGTGTTGAAACTGAAAAAATGTATACAAATTTTTATTGTGATGTCAGCAATATGCTTTTGAAAAAGTCAAAACAGGTAAAGTAAAAGACTAAACAAGGCATAATATGCTTCAACAGAAAGCCTTCAGGAACATTTGAGGTTATTTTGAGACAGGTCAATGACATGACTGAGTAGTAATGAGAACCCTAATAAAAGGCAGAGTGGTTCAGAGTGATGATCAGAATAGAATTTAAGATTGACATTGTATCTAATGAAGGTTTTAATGTTTTGCAAGCCATCAGTGCTATTCTGTTCTTATCAATATTTTATACTGCTTCCTTATTTTTTTGTAATTGGGGGTGTGTCATGGGGGCACAAGATGCCCCTCACAGTCAGAGAGATGGGCCTTTGGTTCACAACAGTAGTTTTTTTTTTTTTTTTTAAAGGATTCAGAGATCTGGAACACCAATTTAAGGTATAGATCAAGGTTTGTGGGATGGTCAAGAATAACCTTTAATTTTTATTCAGAAACTGTACAAATTAAACAAGCAGCAACAAAACTAAAGAAATGTAAACATTTCAAACACATTTTATGGCATTGTATTATCTAAAATTTAATGATGTCCACGTATTGGAAAATAAAGCTATTGCAAAAGCAGCTATCCTAAAAGGATACCAATTTTGGTTTAAGGTGTTTACAGAACAGTATGCACCTGTAAACCAACACAGCTGCACAAACTAAACAGATGAAAACTGTACAAAAAACTGAAAAGAACATGTAGTGCAACAATGTCTTTAAATAAAAAAAATAAGCTTGTTGAAAATTCAGAACACCTAAACTCCTATATTTACACTTTAATTCTTTGTAAACAAATTTAAGGTTAACAATCTCCCCAAAGGCGTGCAGACTTTTTAAAAGGCCTCCAATGGTTCTTTAAGAGTCCATTTCACTGCAGGAAAAGTAAATTTTATAGATTTTTAGTCTTCTCTGTGTTTTTATGCAACACATTGGCCTTCTTTTGTTTCACATCTGGAAGAACCTGCCCTCCCTCTCTCTTTCTCTCTCAAAACTCTGCTTAGACACAGAACTCATGTACACGTGTCATGTGTTGTAAGATGAGCAAAATGGTGTGGCATCTAACTGATTTAAAACTTTGTTGAAACACACTTCCCTCTTTGAGGTCTGATGATCTTTGTCTGATACTCAATAAACAGACATCTTCTGCAGGTTAAGATGGTGAAAATTAACCTAATATGAGCAAGTGATCCCCTTGTCCTGAACAAAGCTGACTAATATGTTAAATCTCAGTTACATGACAATGATAACAGACTTTCTGTGACCAATGGAGCAGTTTTTTTCTTCTGGCACAATAAGACATCTCTCTCACACGATCCCAGACTGTGACTCCTTTTGTTGAAGTTTGAGGATCAATTCAAGTAGGTTCATTTGCACAGTCAGCTCCTGAGAACACAAAGCAGCCATCAGTTAAAACAGCTATTGCCATCTGCTGGAAACAAGTCCACATTACAAAGAGTATCCTACCTAACCATTTGTGAACTCATTGTGCATTGTCACAAAAGTGAGAGGGCATGTGTAAACATTAACCTGAGGATTAGTTGTGATGTAAAATCCAGGGACTCCTGCCTTCTCCAGTGTATTCTGTTGATCTATCACTTTCTGATCCATTTCGGATACTATCTTCTTATCCATCATTCTTTGTTCCTCTCGCACACGGATTTCCAGAGCCTGTAAAAGACACATCTATCAGATAATGAGAAAACACAAAGATATAAACTTAAGTAATTGGAGCTTGTGGGTATTCCATGCTTTACCTCCAGCTCTGTTTGTTGGTTTGATTTTAGAAGTGCAAGGTTGTGGGACTTGCATGACTGCAAGGCTTCTTTGTGCTTCCTTAGAAGTTCTTGTTTGAGTGCTAAACACCAAAGGAATAATCAGTCAGGCATCACACTGAAATTTACAGCTTACATAGGGGGTCTATTCAGGGAGGTAAATTTGGTACTTGGTAAAATTTTTCATTTGAGAATATTCTTTTCTTGGCTTGCGTTTTCCATAAAACACTGATGGGCTTGCTTTGCCAAATGTATGCTCAATTGATTGTTTTCACCCCGTTTGTGGTGTTTTCAGTTGAGCACAGCACCAACCTTGGTGTTCACAGTGCAGCTTTTGCCTCTGGTTGTAGAGGTTTTTCTCTGTCAGATGCTGAATATCCAGAAGTCCCTGAACTATCTCATAGACCGTACCATCTATGAGGGCGAGAGCCAGGTCACTCAGAGTGTTGTAGGACAGACGCTGCTGGAAAGAGCTAACCACACAGACATAAACACTAATGAGTATATGAAGTGATAAATCGACTGAACAGCTTCGACACACAACTTGGCAGTTAGAACCAGCTTTGAATAGTGTTCAAGTGGTATTTTCAGAGGACATTGAGACTTTACCTCGGTAAATCTTTCACTAATGTTTGCAATTCAGATAACAGATAATAATGTCGTTCTTGTTGTTTCGTTGAATCGTCACTTATCACTCCGGGGTAACCATCCATCTCCTCAGCAACAAAACGTTCATCAACACAAACGGCTAGGTGAGCTAACAGTGAAGGCTAGCTACTTTAACGACGCTGTATTTAAAGTTCTTTTGGGGAAAAAAACAGAAGTGTCATTTATTCAAGAGTATCCCGAGATGTTCAATGAGTTAACCAAACACTGTTCTGGATGAATCTGAAAAGGATAAAACATATTTTTAAATAGCGGGTTTTCTTCGTAACTGTTAGCTCCCATTTACTTCCCGAGGACCCCTTATCATGGGTGGCTGTGACAGTGCCTGTCTGTAATGATAATACTAATAGTACATGCAGTATCTTAAAATGTCCGCTATGTGGTGCATTTTATCAAAGAAGGGATGCTCTGAAAGACCTGACACTTGTCAGGTATGATACAGTCTATGGTATGATCACACGTTTACGGGTATCAAAAAGGAGCGTTTAGGTTAACTAAAATTCAACAACGTCTGCTACAAAGCGTAATATTTATCAACCTCCATTTCTGAAAGTTACCACGTATATTATTTTTTATTCCAGAACTGCAAAACCTGATGTTTCATACAACTGGCATATTGAAATGAGGGGCTTTATTAAACTAACAACATCCTGAGAGCCCATATAGTGCTCCAGTGTGTTTAACCTGCCTGACTGAGAAGGCTGAATGCGCGCCTGTGTCGCGCGCTACTGGTGGGCTGTGCGCTGTCACGCGCTGAAGGTGCCACGAAATGAAGAAAACTCACTTGCGGAGGGGAAGAGCACTATTTATAAGAGCGCGGATGGGAACATAGGAGGAATTGGATTTAAAGCTCAGTCGACTGAAAATGGCCAAAAACACATCTCTTTATTTCAGAATTGTCGAGGGCAGGAACCTCCCGGCCAAAGACGTGTAAGTAATACATGAATGACATGTGCTGCTGTGCTCAACAGCTACAGTATAGTATAGCCCACAGCCATTGATGAGGAGCTATTTATTGAGGTTACTGAAATAATAATAAAAAGTTTAATCTATATTTCAGAACAATTCATGGTACGTTTCGCCTATGCAGCCTGTTAGTATTTTCATAGACGTGCTACAGTCAGTGTGTAATGACATTTTTATTTGCCAAGACAACAGACATGTTAAAATACAGCTTGCCATGTTGTGGTACTATTTATCATGCTGTCATTTATTTCTTTTCTTTTTTTTTCTTTCCATCTTCAGCTCTGGAACCAGTGATCCGTACTGTATTGTAAAAGTTGACAATGAAGTTGTGGCCAGGTGAGTTCTCGGTTTGTTAAAGATCCAAATAGTAGACTGTGTGCATGAGGCGGGTGTTCTTTTATGTTGGGCAATAGCTGTTGTGCTAATCATTTCTATTGGAATATTTGGATAGCCTTCATCATCACAGCTGAGATATTTGCATTGTGTTACTTTCTAGCTGTGCTCTGCTTACTCGGCACATAATAATCTGGGTGGAGTGTGTATGATCACTGTGGAGGTGCCCACAGTGTGGCCCCTCCAACACAGAGAACCTGATACTGGTATGGCCTTTTAAACAGCCACAGGTAACCATGGAGAGGCTGCATCAATTATTGCAGGGAGCTCCTGGTTTAAGCAGGGAACAGAGTTCAGAGGTGTTAGAGCGCGAAAGTACAGATGATTTTTTTCCACTCAGTTATTATTCATACACAAAAGATGGTTACTTTTGATGGCAGTTTAACCCTGGAAAGCAAGTGAAAACAAGCCAAGTCTCTTGAAAAACAAACAAACGAAAAAAGTTTGTCAGCTTTGACACAAACATGGATTTAATTCAGAGGCTATTGTTCCATCTGTGGTCATGTGGGAAAGCGGCAGAATGATTCACTGCACATACTCACACTAATTATCTTGTAGTGTTTCTGGCCAACTGACTCCACAAGTGTGATGTTCATGGATGATGTGGCTGCTAGATTGTGGTGGTAAATAATGAGTGCAGTATACTCATTGAAACACCAGCAGGCTACAGGGTTCTAATAATGCTCCAAGAGTACAATATTCAATGCCATTTTAAGTCTTACAATATATGATTGCTATTGATGCAATAACTGTACATTTCCACAACGTTCACTACAGAAAATAAACCTGAAACACTTACTGAAACACAGGACAAAGTGTTTGCCTTTAACAGAACCCTTACAACCTTATATAAAATGCTACAAACAGAAACATTTAATTTCAGGACCGCCACAGTCTGGAAGAACCTTAATCCTTTCTGGGGTGAAGAGTACACGCTGCACCTCCCGATGGGGTTCCATTCACTCTCCTTTCAAGTCATGGACGAGGACACAATCGGGTAACAACTCTACCTCAAAATGATTCCATATCAAATCTTAGCTGAAAATCTTGAAAGTTGATTTAATGTCCTCTGAGTCATAAATGTTTGCTTAAGTTGTCTCTTCAGTTGATATATTTGGGTTGAAAAGCTTGTGTACAGTTGAAAAGTTTGGGAATCAAAACTTCAAGCTTTGAATAAACAAACATGTTCAGGCAGATGGCCGCCCAGACTGAGTGAGATTAAAGGTTGTTTTCCTCTCTTCTTCTCGTGACCACCAGCTCCCTCATCAATCTGTCGTCAGTTTCACCTCATATCAATCTCCTAAGATCAAAAAAGCTTGGTAGTACTAAAAACAGCAAAAATGATGTGATCTTCTTTGTCTTTTTTTAACAGACATGATGATGTTATTGGGAAGATAACTCTGACCAAAGATGCCATTGGATCTCAAGCTAAAGGTATGACTGAATAAACTACACCAGTCTGTTACAGGTCCAAAGGTCAGAGGTTAAACACACATGGCTTCTCTTGACTGGGTCAAAAGGTCTGAATGATGATTCTTATTTTTAGGCAGAAACTCTGGGAATTTTTTGTAGTCATCGCCTTCACATTAAACATTCCCATACACATATTCACAGATCGGTTCTATCATTTTAATATGTAATTTTTTACTTTAAAGCAAAACAAGATAGAAACATTGAATTAAGCTGTAAAATATGAAGATGGAATTCAATAACTTGCTTTCATTCAACTTGTAAGTGAATGAAGGTGTAAATTATATTGTTCAAAAAAGTAAGCCCCACATTGCTTTTGCAGTGATATTTTGGATGTGTAATGTAATCTACTATAGTAAAAGAAATGTAAAATTTGGTGTTATATTTTCACAGGCCTGGATGTCATTGACACACACTGATCCATGAAGTCTTTTATTTTGAGTATTTCTGGTTGTTTTGAAGCCAGAAACTTGAAGCAATTTTACTCATTTCTGGGTTATTTTTTTTCTTATTGTGTTTTACAAACAAAACAATGTGTTTCCAAAGAAATTCAGTCAGCTTGTGTCTTAAAAACAGCAGAGAAACTTAAAACGGTAAAAAAAAAGAAGTTTAGGAAAGTGCAAATGACATCACTATTGCCAACACATCAATCAAAATGTCTGTATTGATCAGTGGGCTGTAACTTTTTTGATATAAAACATACAGGTAAATTATGACAAACAATCAGTGATTTTCTTGTTTAGCTTTAGGTGGTTGATGCTTTTTTTTTTCTTTTTTAAATTTTTTTTGTTAATAACTGAAGTATATAGAGCAGACAGCATGCCTTCCTTTCTGCCCGTTGTTAGATGTGACGCCTTTATGGGTTCTGACATATTGCACTGTTGTAGCCAAGGTATGCACGGAGGCAGTCTGTCTGCTCAAGCAGCAGGACTGATGTCCCACCCTTTCTCCTGCTCACAACACCCGTTCAATTTACTGGTAAAGCGCCAACAAGCCCTCCGTTTGTACAGTCCACCGAAGGACAGATTCTTGTGCCCTAGAGAAGACAATTAAATTTCAGTGACTCTTGTTTTAATGTGTTTATGTTTTGCCTTGGTGTTGATAGTCTGATCATCTCCAGGGGGAGCTCTATATCTTTTGGCTTTACAGTCAGTGGACACTTCTGGTGTCTGCTTTAATTTATGGTTGATGGTTTTCTTTGGCTTTTTTTCATTTTAGTACTTTTCAGAAACTCTTGGTGATGTACAGGTTCAAGGTTTTTTAGATACAAGTACTGTTTTACTCCTACTTTTAGCACCTTCTTTCATACAGCAAACATGTTAAAGTTCTTTATTGGCATGCAAAAGCAATAACTGAATGCACATTAGTAACGCATCTCCTTAGTATAGGTACACATTGATGGGAAATTTTCATATCTGCAACTACAAAAATGACATTTTTAAGCTTTTTTTTTTGCTAATAGCGATATTATGCTGATAAAATGGTGCATCCCTGGTAAATATCATCTCCCAGCCTCTGTCTTCTGCTTTTTCAATTTACGGTATATTTTCTGAAAGCACAGAGATACAAAGATGTGTGCTGCATTGTAAAATGTTTTACAGGGGCTTTCAAAAGTTGTTCCATTGTACAGAAAGTGCATTTGATCTTGTTACTTTAAAGCATTTGAATTCCAATTTGTGTGTTTAAATAAGTAATGGCTCTCTGCTTGTTAGTATAAAGTCTGTTCGTTTTTTTATTTGGTCTTTAAACCATCCTTTTTAGATGAAGACCAGAGTGTCATTAAATGAAGACAACAGCATTTCATATAACCTCAAAGTGTTGAAGGTCAGACAGAGGCTTTTACCTCAAGGATTTCAGTCACGTCTGGCTCAGCATGAACTCTGGCTCTGTCTTCACTGTCTTGGCCAGACACACTGCATTTAAAATATGGTGTGTCGTGATGTTGCTGTAGTTTTTTTCAATTGCTCAGAGTGTTTACGGGGCATGTTGACTGCATACTGATGCATCTCTCCTGAGAGCCACCTGGCATCACAGCCTTCACTCCACTGATTCATGGCCAGAAGAGGCACTGAGTCAGTTACTCCCTAATGGAGTTTTTACACTGGGCATTGTACTCCTGCTTATGTTTTTTATTATTAAACTTACATCTTTAAAATATAACATATTACTTCAGACTTTCAAGGACTCTGTTGTACTTTTGTATCGTTATTATTTGTAATGCAGTCAGCTTCCATTTTGGCGGTTAAGGGGAAACTTAAAGGAACCAGATGCTATCTCAGAATCATGATACTAGACTAGTTATCCCTAATTATCTCATATTATCCCAGCAGTTATGCAGACTTTATAAGAATCAGTTTCATATTTGTGAAAAGTTTATTTTATTTGTAAAAATACCAAGGAAAGAGATTTGAATACTTTCCAATCAAATTGAAGTAGTCCTCATCCACAACAAATGTTTCACAAATTTGAAACTGTGTTTTAAAATGTCTTTAGCCTTGCTGAGATAATGTAATCTAGATTCAAGAAGTATGTGTTTTTTGATTTTGATGAAGACTTGGTTCAGTGGTTCAGACAGAGAATCAGACACCACACTGCAAGTTAAGATTCACTTACTCTTCCCTTCAGCTGCCGAATCTGATGCAGTGAATCAGTGGCTCACCTCAGCATCATACCCTGAAGGATTTGTCAACCTAATTCCCGATTTTCCCTGTTTTCCCTTGAAAAAAAAGAGCACTGTTTCAATAAATACTTTCTGTTTGTGTTTTGATCAGGGTTAGACAGCTGGGTCAACCTGACGAGGGTGGACCCTGATGAAGAAGTCCAGGGAGAGATCCATCTTAATCTGCTGCTTCTCAAAGATGCAGACAAGATCATCCTACGATGTCAAGTTATTGAAGCCAGGTAACAAAACTGTGAGCTCTGAAGTGTCAAAATAAGACAGAGTGAAGTGAGTGCATAGACAAACTGTACATTAGATCAGAGAAATTTTCTGTTAATGGAAGCTGTAAGATTTAACTGTCTTAAAACTTGACTGTAGTTTGGTCATGAGGCAGAAGTAAGGTTTCAGTAGCTGGGACCTGGTAGTCCTGTCACTGTTCCTGTGCTGAAATGTTAACACCATCACCCCACAGGCCTGCACACTCCCCTTATGACTCACTCTTCCTCCATCACACCACTCACTGCCCCATCTGTGATTCCCAGTCTGTAGCTTCTCCCTCTCAGGCACTAATGAGCATGTCAATCAGAGATTGACACTACATTTGTCAGAAAAGCTCCAGTGAATATGAACTGAGCCTAAAAGAATAAGGTCAAGAGAAAAGTAGCTGTTTCTTCGTCTTGCCTTGCTGCCCCTCCATAACTAATTGAATCTACAGAAGAGGTAACAGGAGCTTGTTTAGTGCTTAAGTGTATTGATCACTTCTGTTGTCTCTTGGTGCCTTGATATCCACAGAGATTTAGCTCCAAGAGACATTTCTGGAACCTCTGATCCATTTGCGCGAGTTATTTTCAACAACCACAGCGCAGAGACCTCGGTGAGCTCGATGTGTGTGCATGTGCTGTATGAAACAGTGTCTTGGGAGGCAGATGTTCTCAGTCTTTATGTTCCTTTTTATACATTTGTTAATAACTGGACAAAATAGTGACAGCAGAGACAAATAATATTCATAGATAAACCTTATATTTAAGCCAATTGTTTATTTGCATTTAAACAGTGTTGATATATAATGACAATAAGTAAAAATAATTTGTAGTTCATTGTATGTTAGAAGAATTGTTTATATATTATATTATATTATATTATATTATTTTATTTTATTTTATTTTATTTTATATGTTAGATTTTCACTTATTAATTAATAATGGAGAAAGGCTGGACATTGATAATTTTTACTTCTTTCCGCTCCTTTTTGGAAAGGTAGATGAAGTTAAATTAGTGATTTGCTTTCTTTTTGGTTGTTTTCGAAATTGCAAAGTTTCCTATGTTTTGACTTTCTGTTCATCATAAACATTTCTATCCATTCTTTTCCATTTTACTGGATATTAATGTTCTTATTCATCTTTTACTCCAATCCGCTTGGTCTTAGATTATAAAGAAGACCCGTTTCCCTCACTGGGGAGAGACCCTGGAGCTGGAGCTGGACCATCAAGAGCTGAGTGAGGATGGGAACATCACTGTGGAGGTCTGGGACTGGGACATGGTGGGCAAAAACGACTTTTTGGGAAAGGTAAGGAAGATTCAGTGTCGACTGTTCTAAATCTTGGAATTCCTCGAAAAGCTTTTTACCTGACTCTACCTTGGTCTTGTCCTCATTTGTTCTCTCTTTCCACAGGTGGAAATCCCTTTTGCATGCTTACTTAAGACCCCTCTGTTAGAGGGCTGGTTTCGTTTGCTGCCATTGGGAAACAATGAGGTTGATGCTGGGTGAGGATTGTGGGTGTGAATGTTTTGCTTTGAACTATTTTAAGGTCAAATTAAACACTATCTAGTGTCTAATGTGCCCTCAAGGAAATGATTTGTTGGTTTTCTGCTGTGCTCTAAATCAACATATGCTGATGTGAAGCAGGTCTGACAGCATCTAATTATCATCTTTGAGGTAATTTTAAAATAATGAGAGAGAAGGGAGGCATTAAAGGGTGGTGTCAAAGTAAAGAGAATCTCCAAGGGAGGACTTCAGGACAAACTCATCTATTAAGGAGGGTTCAATAGAGGGAAACCTGCTGAGCAGAAGTAGGTTAGAAACTTATAGTAAACTCAGTCTTCTTTGAAACTTTGAAAACAGTCTGCCTCAATATCACTGTTCACTGCTGTTTTTTTGTTTTGTGACAAGTACAAATATTTAGTTTATAAAGGTATCCATGGGATTTCCTCCTCCAGTAAGAAAGTAATCAATGTTAAGTGTAACATCCTCTCTGATATAATTCAATAAAAGAAAAAAAGGCTCTCTGTCCAACACAAAGCATCATGGGAAGTAAGGCACAATGGGCTTTGACGCAAGATTTGAGAAGAAGAATTATTAACAATCTTATCAAACATACTCAGCAATTTTTTAACTTAACCAGATAATCTGTCACCATTCAGGTGACTTTTTTCAGTCCATGTTTTTTTGAAAAATGTATAAATGTGTTTGCAGTTATAGATGATATTTTCCATCAGTGAGGCTTACCATGAAGAGCAGAAATCCTCTCTCTTTTTCAAACTGTGTTTTTCTCTCTTGTCAGTGGGAAGCTGGGAGCTCTGCGTCTCAAGGTGCGGTTGGTGGAGGATCGGATTCTGCCGTCTGTGTACTATCAACCTCTTATTCACCTGCTGGTGGAGTCAGTCATCTCACCCACAGAGGTCAGCAGCAAAACTGATTTCAGAGCTCATTTATTCAGGTTTTGATCCGTATATTAAATGTATTTTCTAAGGGAAGTGTTCTGGTTTCTAGTTGCCGTAGAAGTAGCAATGATTAATCTTAGCGCAGTAGACACACTTTGAGGTGATGACAATATGGCTCGTTTGCTGTAATCTAACAGGGATTTGATTGTCCCCATAAACACTTAAAAAGTGTGCAAGTGCTTACAGTCTGATTTAGACCATAAGTTTAATTTGAGTGATAAATCTTCTTGAAGTTATGCTGCAAAAGTCAATCAGTGTCTAAACTTCCAGACTCCCTGGACAGCATCAGAAATGATCGATCAATTTTTTTTTTCAAAATTTTTAAAGTTTTTTTCTTCTCCTCTTGAGTAAAAACCTGACAACGCTGGACTTCCTGCTTTTTATTTATCTGCATTATAATGTTGTTATTTCAGCAAACTTATGACTCACTGGTGAACCACAAAGAAATGGGTTTCAGTTTAATATAACTTAAGTAATCCGTAGGGGTGTCACGATACAACCTTTTCACTTCTGATGCAATACGGATATTGCATCCTTGAGTTCTGGCTGATACCGATATTGATTCAATCAGCATAAATGGTGTCTTATAGGTCTTATTGGTCTTCAAGGCTTGAATAAGTCTTGGGGGGAATGTTTAAACTTTAAATGTAATAAACTTCCCCAAATCTTTGCTACCACAGGAAACTTGTGCATGACAATTTTTGCAGCTAAGACGTCTTTTTCAGACTTAACGAAAAATACTGCCACATGGCCGACATCAGTCCTACTCCTTTCTGCTTTGTTAGGACCAAAGTACACACTGTTGTTGTGATCAAGTGAGCTCTGTATGCTGGACCCAGGCGGATGCTGGAATAGACTACTTGTATCGGAGTGATTATATCAAGATTTTAGATGCTGGCCAATATAATCTGATACTTGTTTGTTTTTTTGTGCTTTATTTATGAGGCGGATCTGGAGGAGTAGTTTTTGCTTCATTTTTTATTCGAACACATGGTCATTCATCAAGTTGCTGATTGAACTGTAAAAAGAATGAAGTAATGACTTGAAGTCTTTGTTGCTAACTTTGTTTCACCTGAAATACAGAGAAGCTACCAGAGGCATAAGGTAGACAACAGCCGATGAGTTCTGAGCATGCTTCAATGCTGGCTTGAAAAACAAACTTGTAGTCGGTGTCAGAGGCATGTTGTAAGTCTTCCCCTCAGGTGGAGGACTGCAGCGCTCTGACCATGCTGGAGGAGGTGAACACGGTGGAGAGCCGGCAGGATGTGGCGATGACTCTGGTGAAGATTTACCTGGGTCAGGGCTTGGTGGTGCCATTTCTGGATTACCTTAACACCCGAGAGGTCAACAACACCAGTGAGTTTTCAGGAACAAACCAGAGCTGTTTGAAACGTCGATTCATTGTGAGCCAGAGATCAGATGAAGTGTAATGTCTGCGATGAGGAAATTATTTGGATAGCCTCTCAAACATCCACCAACAAAGCCAGGATGAATTATCTGTTTTCTGTGTATTGATACATTTTAAAAACCCTATTCAGAGTTATATAGATCATTTTTTGGTCATCTTAGGTAAATAACTTCTAGAGTGATCTAGTGATCAGCTTTTTAGTTCTTAATTGTTAAACAGAACTAAAAACAAACGCAAAGCAAACAAAATAGAAAAATCTAAAGGGAAAAACCTTTATGCAAACATGATTTTTATAACTTAATCAAAAATATTAAACCGAAACCTTTTGAGAGGAGTATGAGATTTTAATTTTTCCCAGAAATCCTCAAATTGTTTGTTCCATTAAAAAGTATCAAAGATATCAGATCAGCCTTCTATAGATCAGTTCTGACAGGCTTTAGACACATTTTGTTCCTTCTTTTGCAGCAGCCTTATGCAATATTCCTCATTTCTGTTTTTATTATGCTTTTTTTTGCAGAAAAGAGAAGTACTACTTTGGTTTTTCTTTATTAATATACTGTATATAACGTAACAGCTGTGATTACGTAACACTGTATGCATAAGATCTACGTTTATCTCTATGAGTCAGCGTTTGGGACGAGACAGTTTGCTACATGTCTCCCTCTCCAGAGTCCTGATCACTGCTTCTGTTTAACACTAAATTGACATCGAGGTCTCTGAGCAGTGCTTCGTTGGTCTCTGTGTGGGCAGCTCAAGTCAACCCACACTATATTTACTCACCCAACGCCAATTATTTACTCACCCAGCAGCCTTTTTTTGGCTTCTCTATGATCAGTGTTAGTCACCTCTTTTTTTGCCTCCGCACCACATCCACATTGCTAATTCACACAGAGTTGTATTTTGGTCTTTGGCTTCTGTTGGTGTAGCTTGAGATAATAAGCATAGTGCTTGTTTCCATAGAAACCCCACATGATCAGGACTGTAACCGCTTGATCAGGAATAAATGTTCGCAAGCAGCTAGACAGTGAAGTTGGGCACAGGGGCAGAGAAAAGGAAGTATTCTCAACACTTTCTGTGCTGCTACACAACCCAACCTTTCCCACAAATCCCAATCTTTAGAAATTGAATATTTTACCTGGCGACCCAAATCTGTCACCATGAACGTTTCAGTGTTGTCACAGTGAAGGATTTAAAGGATTGCTGCTGCAACAGCAGTCTCTAGTTGTGACACTGAGCTCTGTGTCGCTAACGCAGATCAATTCCTGGTGAATAAAAGATCAAGCGGAAGAATAAGTCATGCCCACCCAAAAACCTGGAGTTCTACCAAAAGAGACAAACAGAGAAAAGATTCAAATGCTAAAAGTTTTGATTGATAACATGAAGCAAGCTTGCTTCATTACATTCACACAATGAGGCAAACAACCATTTACATGCACTCACACCTACAGGTCATGAAGAGTGACCAATAAAACTGTTCTTTCTTTTTATTATTATTATTATTATTATTATTATTATTATTATTATTATTATTATTATTATTATTATTATTATTATTATTATTTAATTGATCAAATCCCTGTTTTTCAAAATAATAACTAGCATCTCTGTTATGTTTTAATAAATTGCATTATGTGATATCTATCTCTTGCCTTGTTTTGCTGTGTACAGTAAACTTAATCTCTTTTCTGTTTTCCTCCTCTAGCTGATCCAAACACTTTATTTCGCTCCAACTCACTGTCCTCCAAGGCCATGGAACAATTCATGAAGGTGTGTTGATGAAACTTTTGTTGTATCAGGAAATGTGATGAGCTGATTTATCTGTCTATACCTGAGCTTTAAAGCATGACTCTCCTGACAATTATTTCTAAACTTCTGGTCAATCTTTGCCTTCGTCTCCCTGGACATTTCCTTTATTTATCACTTTGTTACATGGCGTATGTTTTGCTTCAGCCTGATACTGTATCTCTCTGCACGTTTACACATTCATTTATAGAAACCCTGTAGCATTGATGTAAATGAGGTGTCTGAAACATATGGTCTTGTGTTGCCGCCAGGCTGTTGGTATGTTGTATCTGCACGAGGTGCTGAAGCCGATCATCAACCGCATCTTTGATGAGAAGAAATACATAGAGCTCGACCCCTGCAAAATCGACCTGAACCGCACCAGGTAAAAAAAAAAAAAAAACTGTGATCGTGCTCTGACCTGAAATTATGTGAAGCCACAAATCACGAGTGGACGTTCGTGCTTGTTGGTTCACAGATCTATGTGCTAAAACAGTCAAATGGCAAAGCTGCCTCGGGAGACTTCCTCAACATTTTACTCAAGAGAGGAAGACATCAATGAGTGAAAATGGAAAAAAAAATGCTGTATAAAGGGGGATGGCTGTTGCCAGGCAACTGCTATGAGCCCCCTGAGATGTGTATCTGTGACATGGAGGGAGAACCAGGATCTAAAACACTCTTTGTCTGCTGTAGATCTGCTTAGCAGCATTATTATTTGTTTCCTCTTCTCCCCGCCTATAAATCTGTCCAAACAAGTCCAAATCATTGTTTATCAGTTCACCGTGTGAGCACATGTGAGGATGTAATGAAGGACATAGAGGTCATTAGTTTGACTGTCTAAATTACAAAAGTGGAGCCTTTTTTATGTTTTATGCGTAATGTTTCCTAACAGACATTCCTTCTTTTGTGTTTTGTTCTTTCTCCCTGAAGACGGATTTCATTCAAGGGTGCAGTGTCGGAGGCGGAGGTGCGGGACAGCAGTGTGGAGATGCTGCAAAGCTACTTAACCAGCATCATTGAATCAATTGTTGGCTCCGTCGATCAGTGTCCTCCTGTTATGAGAGTGGCCTTCAAACAGCTACACAAGAGAGTGGAGGAGCAGTTTTCTGAACCCGAGAATGAGGTCAGACTGTAAAACATGATGAAGAAACACATTTTCAGTGTGTTTTAACGGACTGCTAAAGCTTCTTCATTTGTTTTAGCATTGACTATTACATGTTAGCTATTCAGCTTCTCTGCTGTGTTCAGGGATTTGAATTCTCCTGTTGAATTAATTTCAGGATGTGAAGTATCTCGCCATCAGTGGATTCTTCTTCCTGCGTTTTTTCGCCCCTGCAATCCTCACACCTAAACTGTTCCAGCTGAGGGATCAGCACGCCGATACCCGTACAAGCAGAACGCTGCTGCTATTAGCCAAGGTACGCAACACAACACAGAGATACACACAGACAACACCATGAATAATTTATTCTCGTCCAGACATCACACTCATGAGCTGCACAAACAAACAGTTCAGAAGCGGATGGACTGGATGCAGGGCCACATGCTACTCTGACGGCAGTGAGGAATTCAAACGTGAAAGTGTGAGACAAATATACGTAAAGCAGGAATACAGCCCGTGATGTTTATGCTGCGTGCACAGGCAGCACTGCTCCTGTATGCAGTGATGATCAATATCAGCAGAAACAGCACTCAGCTTGCTGCTCCACTTTGTAAGATCAATAACTGATGCTGATAATTCAGCATTATCTGACTTAAGATTACTTAATGTCAATAGAACAAGTGTACTTCTGGGAAATTTAAATGCTCGGCTATAAACAGTAAACCATTTAATTCAGCACATGATGAATACTCTCAGAATACTGTGAGTGTTTCAGATCACAGACCTCAAGATCATACACAGCCGTTCTTAAAAACATCTTTCGTGCCACGCTTGCATTATCTTTAATTTACATTTGTTTTTCATAAAATTCACAACAATGTCTTCTCACATTATGCATCAGTCAAAAATCCTGTTTCAAGCGGAGATACATAAAATTACAAAAGAAAAAGCAACAGCTAATTCAGGTTTTATGTGGAAAGTTTACAAATTAGAGCTCAAGATGCCTCAGTCTGACCGATGACTCCCCAAACTTTTACGTAAACAAGCCGAACAGATGTGATTAAAAACAGTCCGTCATGGTCAGATACCAGAAGAAAAGTCAGGCCTCGTTGTTCTCCCCTGTGGCCTCTGAAGTCGCTGTCCATGGTGCTGAAGTGCTGTTGCCATGGGTCCGCCATACAGAGAGGGAACATGCTATTTTTACCTGTCTATGTGTGTTTGTGTGTTTGTCTGTGTGTGTGTTTGTTTTTATGTGTATTTTTGCGTGTGTGTGTGTGTGTGTGTGTGTGACTGTGGTTCAAAGCGGAGCTTCAGAGAGGGCTGTTAAGGGACTTCCTCCAGGTGTGGGCCGGACAAAAGGCCTCACAGCATGCTTGGCCTCAGGGACCCGTTTGATCTCGAACTTTGAGATGTGCAGTCACTCACACTGAGTTCTGTCGCTTAGCGGCGATCTGATGTTGGTTTTGAGCTGATGTTGTGTTCTCATGGTCTCCAGGCGTTACAAAGCGTCGGGAACTTGGGCCTTCAGCTGGGCCATGGAAAGGAGCAGTGGATGGCGCCTCTCCACCCCATCATCCTCCGCAGCGTAGCCTCGGTCAAAGACTTCCTGGACAAGCTGATTGACATAGATCACGACATTGGTGAGGCTGACACGGCTGAACACACCACTAAACATGTAATCAAGTAGAGAAAGGAGCTCATGCTGTTGAGTTAATCACCCACAGGCCAGCTGCTAGTGCAGCAGCCCCCCCGGCTGATATTAGGATTAAATGAAACAATACAGCAGCTCCATGGTTAAAAAATTAATAGCGGGCTGGAGGCTTAGAAAAGAGATGACACGGTTAATGAGCTGGCAGGGAGCTGGAGTGAAAAACCGCACGCCTGCAGTGGTTAGCCAACATGTCTTGGCAGCTGTTGTTGTGAAACATCTTCCCCCTCTGATGTCTCATGTTTCCTTCGGCACATCACGCCCACTCTTCTGTCTTAAAAGCCAGTTTGACATTTAATGCTATCAGGATGAATTTGGTGTACAGACATGGACCTTTCTTTAAAGCAGAGGCTGATGAAAAAGTTCTGAAATGAAGGCTTGAAGTGTCATTTATCATTTAATCAAACTGTTTATTCTTACAGCACCACCTTGTGTCTTTATACATAAAAAAGCCAGTTTCATGTGCTTCACTGGTTCCTTGTTTTATCTTCCTCCTGCAGTGTCCGAGGTGCCACAGAGGGCCGTGTTTATGCCCTCGGTTACAGTTAAAGAGGGATACTTACATAAACACAAAGCAGAGGGACCCCAGCTCCTGTCTCGCTTCGCCTTTAAGAAACGCTACTTCTGGTTGACCAGTGAGACACTTTCCTACGCCAAAACCCCTGACTGGCAGCCTGGTACTGAACAGGTGGGCTCAAGTTTCTTATTACACCGAAATATGTTACTGATTATCCACTGTACAAGCAAATTATGGTCACCAGTGACTGTTTTTTTGAGTGTTTGACCTATAAGCTTGTGGGTATCATTCTTACTGAACTGATCCACAGATGCTCTGAGTTTACAGGTTTAATCTTTGATTCAATCTTAAGACTTTATTGAGGTTAACAGCTTGTTGCTGCAACATGAAGACTCTAAATTGACAGTGATTTGCCATCAACAGCCTATCAAATTTAATCAAAACTGACAAAAGAGACAAAGAAATAACATCACTTTGTTACACTATTTTTTTTATAGGCTATAAGTTATGAACCTTGAAAATCTTTGACCAATATCATATTTAACTTGCCCAATTTTTCACAATGTGTAGGAGATTTCTCAATAATTTTTCTGGACTCTTTTTTTTTTTTCATTATTCAAACAAAATGTACATGCAGATTAAATCTGTTGTGATATTTCAGTTAAAAAATGAATCAATTCTTCGAGGTAAATGTTTACTTATTCTCCTCTAATCTTAAAATAGATGAGTAAACTTTGAATCAAAGTCATGTGAAAGTGACTCATTCGTTATCAGAAGCTGATACGCCCGCTGATGATGAATGAGCCTCCGTGTCTGCTCTCTGAAGGGCGTTCATCAGCTCGGCTCATAAAACGAGGGGACCTCTCGTCATCCCCAGTTCTCTCTTTATTGTATTTGTGTTGATCTCCTTGTGAGAACATCATTAGTGTGATTACCATGCGGTGCCTAACCTTGTGATAATGATCTCCTCTCATTCACCAGCCACAGACTGGAAGAGGGAGAGCACGAGAGGATAGCCGTCTTTCTCTCCCCAGCTCAGTAGAAAGCTCTGTCTTTGAGTCGGTCGGGGCTTTGTGTGAGTGGAATAAAGGCGAGGGCTAATTGAAGGCTGTGGATATTCATGCTAACATTGCAAATCAGATTGCAGACAATGTCCTGGCTCCTTTCCTCCCTGTTGGAGCACTCCAGTCTGGGCGAAGCGAGGTCCTGCTGGAAGTGGCTGATTTACACTTTAAAGTGGCCTTTAGTGCTGTGCTGATCTCATCTTCATTTCCTCCTTGCCTCATGCTCTTCCTCCTCCTCGTCTAATGCGTGCGAAATATTTCCCTACCAGACACTGCTCCATTAATTTGCTCTGTGATCCTGTGTCACTTCTGTTTCACTTTAACCTCAGTGGAAATCGCCTGTGGCTACAGCGTGATCCATCAGCAGCAGCGTGTGAATGCCTGTGATAATTGGAGATGTGGTTTGTTTGCAGGTGCGCTCCTCCATCCCCATTCAGTGTGTGTGCGCGGTG
Organism: Labroides dimidiatus; assembly: GCA_030710495.1. Lineage (NCBI taxonomy): Eukaryota > Metazoa > Chordata > Actinopteri > Labriformes > Labridae > Labroides > Labroides dimidiatus. Next base: position 24,066,615 of record CM061153.1, read on the forward strand.
GAGAGGGTGGATGAAAACGCCTTCCAGCAGCCAAATGTAATGCAGGTCATCACCCAGGACAACGATGGACAGCTGCACACTATGTACATCCAGTGCAAGGTGCATTGGTACAGCATCCAGTCATCAATAGAGTGCAACTTATAACAAAAATGCTGCCCTCCTCGCTTTGGGAAAACTGCACATTGTTCTCTTGATTGATTATCTTGTTAACACTTGAGTTATAATATAAAGATGAATGAAAACTTAATTTTTTTTACTTGATTTCTACATGTTTCTACATTTTTCTTTTAAGAAAGAAACAACTTTCGAGGGAGTATTCACTTTAGGTGTAACAAAACCCCCTAACAGTGCTTTGATCCACCTTCATTTAAATGCTTTTTAAATTTCAACATTTAAGCAGCAAATTTAAACATTCCTTCAATGAATATGACTTTAAGGAGCCTCAAAGCTCAAATGTTGTGTTTTCTTGTCTGAATAGAACGTGAATGAGCTGAACCAGTGGTTGTCAGCAATCAGGAAAGTCAGCATCTACAATGAGCGCATGCTGCCCTCTTTCCACCCTGGAGCTCATCGCAGCGGCAAGTGGACCTGCTGCCTTCAAACAGACCGAGCTGGTAATCCTATATCCAATAATTAAAAATTCCACAATGATGATCTCATTTTTGTTTACTTTATTTTGTCTTATATGGGAACGTCAGATCAGAGTTTTATTAATAAATATGTACAACAACACACTATTTGCCCCCTGAAACATCTTCATGAATGAAGAGTTTCTCAGAGCATCAGCAGTTTTGTCCCTCAGCGTTCAGGCGTCTATCTCCCTCACATTATCCCGGCTGACTAACTTGCTTCAAAGAGCCAGTGAGCTCCTGGTGATCCATATTTCATGACTAAACCCTCAATTTGTAGCTGCCATGTTTTTGTTGCTCCAGTGGAGAACGAGCTCAGAGAATCATAATGTGATTTTCTCTGACCAACTACATTTTATTGTTGCTTGGGCTCACTGCATTAGAAATGTGCAGATTTATGTTTACCAATGTGAGGAGACATCCATACCTGGAGCACCACTGTTGACTCAGAGTGTCTTTCTCAGTCACAGGCTGCAGCAGGACTCACTCAGCAGTGACGTTAGGGGACTGGAGTGACCCGCTGGATCCTGATGTAGAAACACAGACCATCTTCAAGCAGCTTCTCCAGGGCAGAGACAAACTCAGGTGGGTGTATGGGCATCCTCAGTCTTGGTGCAGTTCATAAAGTGGGCACTAGATGTCTCTGTTGCAACACAGGACTGCAGTTATCAGCTTCTGCGGAATGACATCACAATTATAGGAGTATCAGTCCACAGAAAGACAAAGCAGCTTCTAGAGAAAAGAGAGATTATGTAACTAATATGTGTGACTGATACTGCAGGAAAAAATATCTGGAGCTCCCAGATGCTGAGCAGACGTCCAGCAACAAAGAAAAGATCAACTCTGATATCCACCCAGGTGAGGCTGCACCACTGCATCAAAACATTCATCTTTCTTTTTTGAACACAGTTGTAGGATGACGTTTTTATTGAATTTTTTAGCATTTTTGTAGCTTTCAACTGGAGTCCAGCCTTTCTGGAGACAAAAACTGATAAGACGTTTAAACCTTTTTATTTTCTTTCACGAGATGGAAAAAAAAACATGTAAATGAATGTTTTGGTTCTTATACTGAATATCACACACCAACATCCCACATCCACTGCCATGTTTTAATACAAAATCCAAATGTTGCCTGTGTTTGAGTATATATGGTGTTAATAAGGAGTATGACGTCACAGCTATACCTCCAGCAAGTTAAAGGGAACCAATGCTCTGTGTTCATATTCCATGCATGACAGTTTGTGGACTGATTATACTTTTTTTATACATCCACAAAAGATTCTCTTTTTCTCACAGGATTGTCAAGAATTCAGAGGGGCCAGAGGCTAACACATAGCAGTTTGCAACTATTAAATTTTAATTTCCACAGTTCACAGCATACCCCGTGTCTTAATTTAAGACACAATTAGACTCTTGCTTTTTTCTTGTTCATTTGAACAGATTTTTTAAAAAGATTTTTGAACTGTGAACATGTGTGTTTTCACTGAAAGAATTTTGATGCCTCCTCTGTCTCACAGGTGGCGCAAAATCCAACGTTCGGCGGATGAAGTCGAGTCAGAGTGTTGCTCCGCGGTTGCTGGCGGTGATTGATGATCTCGAGCAGGCTCACGCCACATTCCAGCGCAGAGAAAAAGAGGACTCCACTGGAGTCATCCTGAATCCCTAAACTCCACAGAGAGACAGAGACTGGGATCTCCTAATACCCAGCACCGTGTCCCGGTGAACATGAGTGAACATCAGATGTTGACTGTCTTGATCGTCAGGGACTAAAAAGTGGCCACAGGGTGAAACTTCCTCCAGCCTTTTAGTACATTTCCTCTGCTGTGAGAGCAGAGGGAGTCCTGCCACTTTGAATCTTTTTGTATTCGCTGAGTGCCACCAACTTCTGCAGCGCCAGGGAGAGATTATAATACTTGACGATAAGGGGGAGGGGGGGGCTTTAACGCATGATCTGACTTGATATTTTTTATCTAGATAACAAGCAATCCCTTGCATGGCCTGCATCCACTTGTTGTGAAATGTGAAAAGAAGCTTTTATATTTTGAAATACTGTAGAGGACCTCGGTCGCACATTTTTATGCAAAAGGCTTGTTGTAGTGTTATCTACAGTAGCTGAATGTAAGGTGTTTTGATATCGCTTTATCAACGTTTTGTATTTCAATAAGGTATTTCATCACAATGTAGCAGTGACAATAACATAATAGCTCATAATACCATAAGGCTTATAAAAAGCTTGTGCACATGCCACAGCCGAACGCTGCCTGTACAGTGAGCAAAATGTATATTATTGTTGCTTTGGTCCCTTTAATGTGCTTTCGTTTTGGTGCTATGGCCAGTCAACTTAAATGCTGAACACATTTTTAGATTATCCCTACACTCTGAAGTAGTCCTTCCTGAAGCCATGAAGGTAAGATTTACCTTAAGTGTACATTACCCATGTGCATAATGAATTAATCTTTCATGTAGATAGGACATAAGAAATTAAAATGATAAGTCTTGATAAGTTTATATTTTCTTAAACGTTCGGTGCCACTAAATTTATTTGGCTCCTAAGTGTCAGCACATGTAAGAGATGCCAAGTTATTGCTAAAAAATGCTACGAAATTTAATTTGAAGCATTCAAATCCCACATTTATAATTTTGTGGGACATCTCTGAGAGGAAAAACTGTACATCAACATGCTGTAAAACTATTTCAAGCAGTCAGAAGTCAGAGAGTGTCAAGAAGATCAGATCTGTGAACTCTGATAAACTCAGCAGGCCAACCTGACTGTAGAGATTATAATCTGGTGCAGGTTTTACCTTTGATTTTCTCTCAGAAGTTGACCTGTGGGACATTCACAGGTGCAGCAAACATTCTTCTCACCTTGAATTCAACACTTTTGTACACACGGCGATTAAAAAGCTACATGAAAACAGCTTTTTGCACTCTGAAATGTGTTAGGATGGCTTGCTGCCTTAGATTTATCACATAAAAACGTCACATTTCTTGTAAACTCTAAATTCCCTGAAGGGGTCTTTTTGAAGAAAAACTGTTCTGCCTGTACTTTATTAGCAAAAACACCATGATGCTTTGCTCCAAGTGAATTGTAACTGAAATAAACACAACTGTAACATTTAGTAAACTCTTATTTCAGCTTGTTTTTCATGTAAATAGGTTTTTATTTAGTTTACTTGAGATTTTCTGCAAGCAAAAATGAATTCTAACAGGTACTGTTTAAAACTTTGTAGTCTCATTTAACAAGGACAAGGACAGTCACACTCATGGCCTTACAGGAAATAACACTAATAAGTGTCTGAGATTAAGGGGATTTGCCTGAAGTGTCATAGTTATCACATTGCTTCATTATTCAAATGAAAATTCAAATCAAACCTTCATAACTACAGAACTTAATGTAATATCATTCCACACAAACAATGTTTGCAACCCTCGCTGCTTCTGGTCTTATTTAAATGCTAATGAGAGCAGTGATGTAGAAGAGCCTCCCTGCAGGAGCTCTCATCAGGCATGAGAGGGGACAGGGTCAGAGGTTTGGGTACCAGAACCAGGAGGAGGCTGACCCATGAGCTGCTGGGTCAGAGCAGGAAGGAAGATGAGTTTTTGTTGTAGGGAAGCTGATCTCCTTCTTGCCTTGTTGAATGACTTACTTTATTATTCACTAACCACATGCACGAACGACACACCAAAGCCAGGGACAGAAAGTGACCATAAAGCAAATTTACAGCAGGTGGGGACTGTTTCAGCCACAGCTCCAGTAAAGCTTATTTATAACCACATAAGAGGGGTGTAGAGCGGAAAGCTGCTCAGTGTGAGGGGAATGGTGATGCTAAATGAGGGTGGACATGTTACTGTGTGTGTGTGTGTGATGAGGAAAAACTCATGGTAACAAAAGGTCAAACAAATTACCCCGTCCAGGGCACATTTATTTTTCCACAAGAAACACACAAACATGCAACAAGGTCATCACAATTCAATAAAGACTGATAGATTAAGAAGCCCTTTATAGTTTAATCAATGTCTCTATATCTTGCTTTTAGTTTACCTCAGTTTCTCTGTGTGAACCATTTTAATTAACAATATGTAGACACTGCTTAAAATCAAACCACAAAAACCATGATTTGAAAATTTCAATTTAAAATGGGCACTTAAAATGCAAAACATTCAAATGTTTTACATGTAAAAACAGAGAGGAGAGCAGCCAAACGCTGTCTCGTTCCCCACCTGTATAAATCAAACCTGAAAGAGGAAAAAATCTTTTTATCTATCTGGAGAAAGATGCAAAACCACAGTGCTAAATCCCCAGAAGACCTGGGAGATTCTTCTAAATAAGCTATGTTTTCTGACGCAAAAAGCTATGCATTGTCAATAAACCTGCTCACAGTTTGGTTAACATGCACCTCTAGGAGAACATTACTGTATCTTTAAAGGACATGAACCTAAGATTTACTCATTTACTAGGCGCACACTCGGCACACGTTCACACACATACTCGCACAGACAGAAACACACAGTATACCCACAGAAAATGTTAAGGTATTGTTTCATCAGAAAGATACTTTTCACAGCTGATGCCATGTGAGAGTACAACTGTACACACTCCATATGTTAAGAAAAGATGATCTTTTTTATCCCACTTTTCATCAAATGGAAAACAGTATGGAATGGATCATAACAAGAGTATATCAGCAATGTCTTATTTTTTTTTTTTTAGAGACAATCATTATTCAAAAGAAGACATCAAAAATATATGTTTTCTAATACAAGCATATGGACATCCTCGAGTTGCGGCCCCTTTGTTTAAAAACCAGGAGATAGGCACCCCGTAAAGAAAACATCCATTGTCATAGAAACAAAAAAAAGCCTTGTTGCTACACATAAATCATATATATCTTAAAAATAGTAAATTGCATAAACACCATCTCTCTCTTTCTTTGTCTGACAATTACCAATCCATGTTTTATTAGTTATTTCCATATAAGTCTGTACACACCTGAAATCTAAACGGCCCACATCCTTCATACAACAAGGCCGATCATTGAAAAGGAAAAGAAGAAGCAAAAATTTGGATTTCTCTTAGTAATGTGACTTCACTCAACATGGAAAAGGTCCCCTGATAGATTGGAAGCATCGTCTTAAGCTGTCCTGTTTTGTATAGGGAGTCTCAAAGGTTGTGAGAAAACTTGATGGAACAAGCCAAACAAAGACTGTTTTTATCACCTGGGTATAAATCAAGCTTACAAATATGTTTAGTTTTTTGCTCTAGCCTTTGCAGGTGCCAGAAGGCATGAGTTAATCACAAAAAAAGTAAGACTAAATGTTCATTTTTAAGAATTAAACCCTCAAATAGCTAGCTTCAAAACAAAACCAACAAGCATATTAAGCTAGCTAAGTTGAGCAGTTTTGTTTTAAAGATGTCAACCATTAAACAAATAGTATAGCTTGTTTGAGAGTTGGACACTTTTGAGGAATCTAACCTTTACATAGCCTAATAACTGCTAACATTTGAGCAGACTAGCAAATGATGCTAGGTAACTCAAAAGCAAGTATGGCTAACATTTCGCTAACTAGCAGACAAGCTAGCGTAAATATTAGTTAATTTTGCAGATTCACTGTCAGGGCTGGATAAGACAATTAGCCTTGACAATTAGTCAACAATCTACTGCTGTAGTTAACATAGTTTATTTTATACACCGAACATCATGAACTAGCCTAGCATCATATGCTAGTATGCTATGATATTAGTGGTAGAAAAGTTATGTTAGGGTCAGATTTTTCAGAAATTTCCAACTTTGACGTCACTCGTCTGGACAAGAGCAAAATAAACAGTTTCAATTCAAGATATTCAAAACTGCAGAAATTTAGGGGAATGAAATTGTATCGTGATTATTTTTGACAAAATAGGTTTTGAAAGAATGTTACTCTTTTTTTTTTCCTGACAGTTAGAGGATAACACTAATCTGGATCTACATAAGCTAAAACATACACTAAAATTAATTTGTAGCTTCTCATTAACCAGGATATTTATTGTTTTCATCCTTAGACTGCTCAAAGATTGCTGACTGCATCCATTCCCATGTTCTGGTCAAGTAGGAAAAGAGAAATTGCCCATTTGTGGGGAGACAGCCATCTTCATGCTGCTAAAGCTCCCCCACCAATAATAAAGACACATTAACTGTATTTATTGGGGTCCCACTGGGATCATCTACACAGATTCTACATTAAGATAACAACAGCAGCATACGCTAAGACTACTTGTAATATAAGACGTCCATAACATGTCGTACATATTTCAACAGTCCCTGACATACTGACAAATTCAGCTTTGCCAGATTTTATGTATTCATGTTAACATGTGCCGGTGTATAGATATGTGGGTCAGTCAGTATATTTTTATATTTTCTATATAGAAGAGTAGAAAAATAAATTAAACTTACACTATAGACTCAGACTGAGCTTGAATTTAAAGGTATATCACATCTGCAAATGTATATTATTTGAAATTTTAAAGCATTGCAAGCGAGTTAATAAACATCAACTCAGAAAAGACAGATTTAGCTGCAATGTAAGACATGTTTCTAAAAATAAATTGACCAGTTAAAAGTGTTGCACCAACGTGCACTGGAAGACCATGATTTACTTCAAAATTAAGCTCACAGCTGGGTGCCCATATAATAAACGTTACATCCACACCCCTGCTCATTAAAATTGATCTGGTATATTTATGGATAATTATGCAGCACTGGGTTTATCTTTTATCTCAGATTAAAGGAACGTCACATGATCTCCACCAAGGACCTTTCAACATCTCTGTCTCACAGGAATAAAATCTGAAGAGCAGAGGAACATTGGGAAAATGGTTACAAGCTAACAACATGTTAGCCCAGCATTTGCTTGGTTCTTCAGATGAAGAGCTCTGCTGCTTCTGAGGAGGAGGAGGGTTGGGTCAAGGCCATACATTAGGATCGGCCTTTAGAACTCTGAGTGAGCTCCCTCTGGGAATAAGAAATTTCACTGCGGGCCATACATGCAGTGGAGCTCTGCGCAACGCCTACAGCAAACAAGCTCGCTAGAGACTTGTAGATCACACGTGTACAAGAGCGCTGCACGAGCTGTGTCTCCTGGGACAAACTGTTGGTGTTCAAAAGACGGAGGTCCATCTGTGAGGAGCATGCTTGGCTTCTCTCCTCAAGGACTTCCAGTCAGCAAATGAATGCCTCAGAGCACGCCATCACACGCTCACCCCTCATGTATGGTCAGCATGATGGATTGTGCCAATGGCGGGCTTTGTACCAACAGGGAGAGAATTAATGCAGGCTTTATATTCACAGAGGTCAGCGTCATCAGTGTGTCAACAAAACAAATGGGTGTAACCTTGGAGCGTGGCAAACCTCCACTTCACAATCTCAGCTTTTCTCGTCACAACAGCCTGTAACAAGCCTCAAACTGACCGGTAAGACGCTTGTTCCATCTGTTTCATACCTCATCTCTCAGACAGTCTGCAAGGTTAACCATACAACATACATTTATCACTCAACACTAAACATTTCATAGCCTCATAGCTCTCTGGGTATTGCTTCATGCACTACAAAACACTCATTTGACAACTGGCCTATGTAATCTGAAGCGGAAAATGTTCTCGATTTGATTTATTCTGGTCACCTCGAAGGCCCAAATCCTCTTTATAAATCACAATTTCAAGATATATCTTCTGTTACATGACGATTATTAACTTTAAGGGATGAAGGGGAACAATAAATAATTGATCAATTAAGATTAAATTTCATCCAAAATAATGAACTTCTCATATATAAATTTCCCCTCACAATAACAAGCAACAGCTGATCTACTGACACCTCACTCTACTGCAGAGATTCTCCAAACATGGAAATGCAGCGTTAGTCTGGGCCATGCATTCTGGAGTTAAGCATTTAGAGATATAGTTTTGGCCTCTTGTTATTTTACTCCAAGTGCAGCTCTAGTTTGAATCGAAATCCCACAGAAAGTAAACTGTGGATAATTCTCTTTTTCTTTGCCTCGGTTTTCTCTCTTAAAATTTTTGGCATGAACATGACACGCTTTAGGCAAAGACCGAGACACAGCAGGGGCGGGATTTATAATAATCAAAAAACTGATCATAACCACGTCACTTATTTTGGTTCCATTGCTCTTGACCCACTGCTGCTGCAGGGTGTTTTTTGTGTGTGGGGATTAAAGTTATCAGCTGCATGTTGGTCCGTCATTCAGAGTCTCCGTTCTGAGACGGCGAGGCATGGTGGGATGTGGATCCTGTGTATTAGGACAACATCAGTCCTTCAGGTTGTCCTCACCGACTCCCTGTGCCGATAGCTCTGTCAGGACATTGTCCAGGTAGTTGGGGTCAGGGTAACCGTGGCCAGTCAGGTTTGAGCCAAATTCTGTCTTGTGGTGAATCTCGTTCCACACCACTGTGTCCGACTCGCCGGTGGTGCTGGACGTGCCGATTGTGAAAATGAGGCGTCGGTCCCAGGCCATGATGAGTAATTTCAGGACCTAAAGAGATGGAAAGAGTTGTGTGAGGAAATTATTATGTTTCTGTGAAGGAAAATAAACCACAGGTAGAGCTAGGTGGGTCAAAATGAAAACAAACCATAAACACAAGAAAAAGGATTTTGTGCAGCATGCTGCTCTTGAATGCAGCATGGTTATAATGCTAGTCAAGTTTTTGCTCTGGACGGATTTTATTCTGAAAGGCTGTCACAGCTTACCTTCCTGCCTTTGTCGTTGTCAGGGAGGTAACAGTGTCGGGGGAAGCCTCTCGCACTGAACTTCTTTCCGGGGTTGGGGTGTTCATTGGTCTGAAGAAAATGTCAAGAACAAAAACAAACATTACATCTCCCTCTGTTCCAATTACGACTTAATCGTCCAGCAAATGTCAACAGCACCCACAGGACGAGCTGTAGTGTTTACGCTGCACACAATGGCCCTTTGTGTGAGTAATCTGACAGACATGCTACTGTAAATATCAATTATCTCTTTAAATATCATGGCTTTTTCTGAGCCTGACTGATATAATCCTAATCCCTCCATGGGCAACCCTTGCTTCAACACTCCCTGCACAGTCATCAGACTTACTCTAACTCTTATCCAAATAAACACATGTAGTTAAAGTTCACTTGTCAGGACAAATTTGCACATAATTCCCCTGGTTTCCTTATTTCTAGTGAAGCTGAAATGATGTTAAAAAGCAGCTTTTATCCAAAGCCTCCTTTTGCACTCTGTCTGCATCTATCAGGCTCACCAATTAAGCAGATTAGAGTGACATTTTTATTCATCTACTGTCCTCCTTTGTGTCTATGCTGTGAAGCAGAAAAACAGAATTTATAAATCACTCTGGAAGATATCTTCTCAGGGCTTTAACCAAGACACATTCTGAGCTAATACTCATTTATTTGGTGTCTATTATACTCTTTTACATCCTTTTTATGTTTTCCACTGAGTCCATCACAGAGCAGTGAGAGAGTAGAGGACCAAAGAAACTGTTCTTTGAAAAACTGCTGCTGTGTGGACCTGGGCGGTCAGGTGACCCCTGCTATTCTCTGTCCCCCTGGGACGCTGAGCCCACTCTGGAGGGAAAAGGTCAGTTTATTGACTCTATTAAAGTTCCTCTCAGCAGTCAGGATGAAATATGCGACCTTCTCGTCTCGCCAACACAAACTGCGGCCACAGAACAAGCTTTCTTCTTGAATGCGATGGGTTATAAATTTGAAATAACCTTTCGCTGTATTCAGCTTCCAGTTTTTCTTCGTCATTTTAAAAAATATTGCTATTTATTACAGTGTATTCTTAATTACTCCTAAATACATCAAATAAATAAGAGATAAAGATGATATGCTTACAGTGGCTCTCTTGGATTGTGAGGAAGTCTCTGTTTCTGTTTTATCCCTAATAATGCTGATTCCACTTACACAGCTACAACACTTGACCTTCCTCCACCAAGAAGCAACCTTCAAATTTAAGCGGATCAGCAGCAGGTGTAGAAAGGGCATGGATTTACAGAGGGGAGACAGTGGATCAGGGCACAAAAGCACCATGTAGGATTTAGTGAAGGATTTGAGCTCTGACCTGGATCCCAGCAGGAATGTCGTAGACGATGCGGATGGTTTTGAAGTCGGGGTAGCCGGGCAGGCAGTGGGGGATGACGTGGTACTCCATCTTCCCAGGAGGCTGCGTGCCTGTCTTCTCCCCATAAATGGTTTTACATGTTGGACACTGAAGACTGCCATCCTGTGTTAAAGACAGAGTCAGTGCATGGTTTTATTTCTCTGACATCTAATGCTTATGTTGCTTTTAAGACTAAGTTCAGCAAATCTAGGACCCAGGATTTGGTTTTGCAGCTATGCAAACCTAAATTTTCTTGTCAGCTAACAGAATAATCCCCCAGCAGCTACACTCCTCACAGCCAAGCAGTGTTTGTTTAGCTTGTTGTTTAAAGAGGCTGTGAAGACTATCTGTTTGAAGTGGATTTCAGCAACACCTTTTGGCTGGAATTGCACGCACACTGTTGTGATGACATGACTCTTAACAAGTTGTGTGTTTGTTTTGGAAATGAATGGGTATCAGATCTGCTTTTTAACACTTTTCTTTGTTCAAGAAAACTTTTTACTGGATACAACACGACAAAGTAAGGTATTTATCAACAGTTACGCAGCGCTGTTGTTTGAAATGTGACAAGCAAACCTTGTTAGTTTGTACCGTAGTTTAGTAGCCGGCTATTTTAGTGCTACTTACAGCCCGGTGGTCTGAGACATAGGCTAACATGTAACGTTAGCGAATCCTTATGTCCTGCTCATCTACCAAGCAGAGCTAATATAACCCCACTCTTAATTTTATTGATAGACTCTCAAGTTTGAACAGTTCACTGCAGTATAACTGCTACAAGTGGGTTGGAATAAACATTACCACAAACAGTTTAGCCTGTGTTTTAGCCTTTAGCTCATGTCTTAGCCTTCAGCCCGTGCTATATCACTCCCCATGTTTAACTTTCTTCTTCTCTTCTGTCCTTTTTCAGTCCAACAGTTCAGCTCCAGTGTCCGCCATCACTCCAAAATTAATCCCAGAAATAGTTTTGAGCAAAGAAAAACACAGATTTCTCTTCTCACTGCTAAACTTTGTCAGCTGGCGTGGTCCTGCCCGACCCAATTGGGAAGAAAGAAACAGCATATAGAAATAACCTATATTGGTGCTGATAATCTCATTTTAAATTGTGGATTACAACAGGTAAATATCTAGAACTGAGACTTTTTGAAGACCAATTAAAAAGTCCTCACAGGCCCTTTGACTTTCACACTCAAAAATAGTTTTTTTTTCATCCCTATTGTTTTTATCAACCTTATATCAGGGAGCAGACTGAAATGCAAGGGTAAATCATTAACATGCACAACACTACCCCGCGAACCAGGAGTAAAAACAAAAATGATTATCTTAACAGGAGCCTGAAGAAGGTATTTTTGGGTCACAATAAACATAAATGACTTCTGTGTAACTGCTCCATTGCTTATGAATGACTGTTCCACATAACTTTTTTTATTTTGTATGTCAATACTGCCCCAAAGTGTCCAAAACCAACACTAACATATTTCTTTAATGGCGTGTGTGTGTGGGGCATCAATCTTATTAACTATCTCCAAAGCTATAAACCACTAGAAGTAAGAAAACTAACTTGTGCTTCTATTGTTCTGTTGCTGCCAATGTGACTTTTCTGCTTTAGCAAGCAGAACGTTTGTATTTCTGCACTGAGGTGAGAACAATCTGTTACAAGTATTGTACTTCAGACAGATCTGACTGATCTGACAAAACTATACGAGATCTTTTCTGCATCCAATAACACTGAATCTTGATCATCTGCCAGTGACTGCACTACAGTCAAAACGTGTAACGATGGGAGTTTATAATTTGAGCTTGAGTGACATCACAACAGCGTCTGGCTCACAAGCCTTTACCCACCTTATTGCCATTGTTGTACATGGCCACCAGGCACAACAGATGGTACATGTGCCCACACTTGCCAAGTTTGCCCACCAGCTCTGGCTTGATGCCTTTGTGCTGCAGGACGCCTTCGTAGCCGGATGACATGACCAGCCTCTCCATGCAGATGGTACAGTCCTGGAATAGACGACAGAAATACTTCAGCTGCCGTTTCACATGACTGCGTATTTATGAGTCTTTAACACTTTGTCAGGTGACTAAGTGCAGTTATTTGTGGGCTCAAAGCTCTTTTTGTGTCGTTCCCTTACCTCATCTGGTGCCACTTTTATCTTCTCTGTGTATCTTCGCACCACATCTTCTGGGTTTTTCCCTTGTCATGAAAAAAGTGAAAAAGGAATAAGATAAGCCAAAGAAAAGACTCACTACTATGAGAAATATCTCTTAAATAGCATAAAGTGCTGCATCGGGCATGGTAAGCATCAGCCAACACATCATTTTATTACCATAATAAATTTGCCACCAAAAAAACTTATTTCTTCTCCTTTTTGATCATACAGAAAAAAAATGAAACAGAAATAAAATGTATTGTTGCTCCAACTAGCAACTGTTCAACAGTTCCATACAACATATGAAAAAATCTTGGCCCAAATAATTTCTTGACGTAATTCAAGCCACTGTTGAAGCAAACATCCGTTCATAGTTTAGGGTTTTAGGGGAGGCCCTTTGCTTAGCTTGTCTTAAGTAAGGATCCCTTGAATCTGACAGGCAGAGACATACATCATTATTTTTTGTTTTGGAAGACATTAATATGTCATTATACCATTTTTTACCATTCCTACTATTGACAATGTATAGTTTTTCACAATGCTGGAAAAATATTACTCATGTCAATCTTCATTCAACCATTCATTCATCTTCTATACCGCTTATCCTGTTCAGGGTTGCGGGTGGCAGGAGCCTATCCCAGCTGTCTAAGGGCGAGAGGCGGGTACACCCTGGACTGGTCGCCAGTCAATCGCAGTGATGACACACAGAGACAATCTTTCACACACACACTCACACCTACTCCACACCGAAAGGCACAGCGGGTGAACCGGGATTCAAACTGATGACCTTCTTGTTATGAGGAAAGAGCACTAACCACTGCACCACCATGCAGCCCACTCATATCAGTCTGTCTCATTGAATTAAACTTTGTTTCCATAAAACAATGACAGAAATCATACCACACCACACAGTACTTGTAAGAAATAGCTGTTGACAGAGTAATAATATGCTTATTTCTTTGGACAGCATTTGCTACTAGGACACCTGAGAATAATGTTGTAAGTTGAGGATAACTTTAAGTGTTGGTAAACCACAGGCCTGGGTTTGACTTTTGGCCTGTGAATAAGTATAACCAAGTATGTATGTATGTCTATAAAACTGAAGATGAGGTCACCTTCAAACTGACAGATAACAACCAGCCGTCCCCGCTTTCTCTGATAATCCTTTGGTGCAACCGTGCTAGCATGGCTGAAAGCACACCCACAGCTTACACCCCAAATAGGCTTAAAGGCAACCTCTTTTTCCCCTGAAGCCTTTGATTGTTCATTTGAGGGACAGCCAGTGAACAGAGGGAGGGAGAGCCAGTGACAAGAACCAGAGAGAGATAAAAAAAAAAAAAACACGTTAAGGTAAAAAAAAAAGCGTAGAAGAAAAAGAGGAGGTATGGAACCGGGAGGAGGGAAAGTAAGAGGAATACAGAACAGACTCTATTGTGCATTTAAAACGTTTTGCTTTTAGATGGCTTCATTAGCAGGATCAAAAGCCTCTCTGACCTTTCACTGTATAGAAAGCAAAGCAGGATGATCCTGATTCTTACTGCATGAGAAAAACAAATCTTCATTCCTCTCACAGCCCTCCAGCATCTCTGAATTCATGCTTTGACTGCTGACAGCAAACACGAGTTGCACATGTAGCTGCCGTCTTATTTTTTTAGTCTGCAGTGTGTCTGTTAACATTTCATGAGGAGGCCAAGGATACTTCTCAGAGGTAGTCGTCTATTTTGACAGTTACTGGGAAAATGGTACAAAAATTTAGTTTTGGAGCATTTTGCACACACATGTAACAGAAGCTGTGTCATATTTAAAGGAGTGTTTGTTTTCTTCCTACGGCGTGTTAAACAGGCTTGTGAACAGGCTCTGGTTCCCTAAAGCAGAGATTGAAAACTTCCTCCATTTTCTTTAATGCCGAATTACACGCTATAATGTAACTACATCAACCTCCATTTAACCGAACAGTCACATATCCCTGTGAGTTATCGGCTGATGAAAAACATAAAGCGCTCTGACAGATTGAAATGGACAACCCCAGAGCAGAAATGGAAACCCAGCAGCCTCACTCATCAGTTACAACAAAGACTCCCTCGGGAGGCAGAGTGTTTCTGCGGCTTTCCATCGACCAACGCTTATTCAAACCCAGCAGTCAGAAGAAACAGCAGATCCTCTCTCGTTCCAGCTCACACAACAGTCCCACGTTAATTACTTTCCTTATAACTGCCTCTGTCAGTCTGAATGCAGGGTAAGATCTGTGAAATAGTTACTGTAAACACATGCTCATAAATCTGAAACTGTGTTCTTCATTGGGTTTTGTAGCAGGAGCAGGAAAGCTTTCCTAACTAATCACCAGCTACCCTGAGTGAGGTAATATGTACTGAAATACCTTTGTAGCTTTAACTGGAGGTGTTTAAAAAAACACAACAGCCCCTTGATCACAGAAAAATGCAGCTTTAGGTTTGTTTAACAACAGATCCATAGAAAGCTGATACAGAAACATCCTGAGAAGCTTAGCAGCCACTGCTTACGGTCAGTAGTAGCTGTACTCGTCGTCCCCTAAGTGCATCTCAAATATATTTGCTCATGTCTTCCTCTCTTCTTTCACTGAATCTCCATCTTACCTCTTCTCAGGTGCTTCTTCTTGGTTTTGCGGCGCATGCCGTTGATCCCAGGCACAGGCTTCATGTCACTCTTGTTGATTGGTGGTGGGTGCAGGATGGGTTTGGGGGCCCTGGTCAGGCAAACTGGTAGACCTGCAGCGCACATCAGGATACCTGTCATACCTGATGCAAATGTACAGAACACACAGACATACAGACAAACAGACAAACAGAAGAGTAGAAAGAAGAGGCGCTGATTGTGGCTGTCATTGAGATCAGTGAGAGTAGACAACAAAACACACTCTTAGGCTCTGTTTTTTGAACAGATTTTGTAAAGTGAGTGAGGTCTGACCTGCAAGTGCTGGGTGCACTGGTCCAGATCCAGTCAGGTTCTTCACTGGGAGAGCAGGAACCCTTTAAGACATAAAAGAAAAGACTGTCAGAGTGATGCATCTCATGAGCACAGAAAACAAAATGCTCCACTAACTTTATTAAAGGTTAAGTATCCACCTGTAGTGCTCGTTCAGGGACACAGGTAAACAGAAAACAGACATTTCTTTCTAATTTTATTTATTTAAAATTTATTTAACCAGGAAAACCTCATTGAGATTAAAAATCTCTTTCACTAGAGTGTCCTGGCCAAGACAGCAGCAAGTTACAAAACACAAATTACAAACAACACAAAACAATGACAAAAGCAGATCACCATATCCAGTGTAGCATCAGAAAAAAATCAGCCATCAAAGCATTTACACCCCAACGCATCATCCTCCAACACCTTCCATTGACTTTTAAAAAAATGTAAAGAGACCTGCTCCCTCAGACCTAAAGTCTCCTGTAACAGGTTCCACATTGCAGGATCTGCATCTCTAACTCTTTTTTCCCATTTCAAGACATACTTAAGGAACAGATAGTAAATATAGGTCTTTTGAATGAGAGACGGAGCGAAGACTGTATCTATATATGTATGTATTTAAGCAAGCTCATCTCCTGTTTGGCTAAAGGTAGTTCCTTCCTTTTCTTTTTTAATGAAACTGCAGTAAATCAGTGTTTCCACAGTCTTCACACAACCCCAGACATCAAAAATAAAAACAGCAAATAGTCCTGATTGTGTGCTGCTGCCTATAGGTCACACACCAGCAGCTCATTGTGCTCTGTATGCCATAAAAACACTCCAGTTAAATGTCACATGTGCTCCACCACAGAGACAGAGTCAACAGCGAGGGGATGAGACAGTTTGACTCATGTACGAAGCACCGCGGCAGAGCCTGATTCAGGGTGACATTTGGAGAGGCTGGAATTTGTTGCAAACAACAGACGACAGAGACAGTTGACTTGTGCACTCTTTAAGATCTGTGGAGCAGAGCAGAAAAAGCACCGGAGGCTTTAATAAGCGCAAACAAGGCAGTGAGTCTGTTTTCAGTGACAAGGGTTAAACTCAACAAGCTTTCCGCAGCGAGGGGCCACAGAACAAAGGAGCTCAAACAACCCTCAAATCAGGTTAGAAGTAACAACCATCTCCAGGAGTTCAGGCCAGTTGATGAAAGCATTGGTCTGTTAAAGCTGCAAGAGCAATCTATAACTTACATTATAATTCACAATAAGGCATCAAGAAGTCACGAGTGAGGATTTGACTGAGGAACAGTTCATGCCTAAAACAGCTGGATATCTCCCTCTGGAGTCAGTAGAGACAAAGACAAAGAGGGAAAAATATTACAAGATATTAAAAGACAAAATGATCCCTGAGTTGCTTACAAAGAGTACAAAAAATGTGCCAAAGAAAAATTGTCTTGTTTAGTTTCTTGTTTTAAAACTTTATTCGTACCCACCCACTAACAATGTATGGATTCAGAAAGTTTGGGACCAATTAAGACTCCAAAAAGAAATGTGATATCTTTGATCTTTAGTTACAATTTTCATTTCTCCTCTACTTTTATGAACATTCATTTATGTACTTGTTTATCCCTGTGTATCACTGTGTGTGTGTATATCTTTCAGAGTGGACATTTTGGTTTGAATCTTACTTTTTTAATCTATTTCTGGTGGCTTAATATTCGAATGTAACTATACAGCTGTAAAAAAAAAGAACTTTTGCTGTTGAGAAAAAGTGGATAAAAAATAAGCCAAAAATAATCAACCTGCTTTTATTTCCAGAAACTTCAAAAGAAAATGTTTCTTTCTCCGTTTGCTCATTGATTTTTTTTTTCTTAAAACAAGCAATTAAGACTTCATTTTTGTCCTTGAATATCTTGACATTTTTCTGGACTTGTCAGGTAAATGTGGCTCATATTAAGTATAACAGGGTGTATTCTTTTACAAATATAAGACATAAACACTTGAGATTTCAGTTTTTGCAGCGTTTACAGCCTCAATATCCAGACAACCATGCGAACAAAGACGTCCATGATATAACTCAGATTATATTCCTTAATTCTCAGTCATTTCACATTTAAAACATTATTTAGTCTACGTTTTAAAATTTATTGGAGACTCTGCAAGACAACTACACAATTTCAAGTAATCACAAGGACTGTTCAATAATACCAACACACAGACCTCACTTTTAAATTAAAAAAAGCAAGGCACAAACTAGAAGACATTTAATTCTAGCTTAAAAAAACATTTCTAATGTTTTAAAGAAAACATTTTAAAATGTGAAAGTACAAGATTTTATGAATAATGGAAAAGCAGATTCATTCCAACAAGCTTTATTTAAATGAGACTGCAGGAAAATGATTATAATGATGCAGTAAACTCTTATGAGTCATGCATGAAACTTATTTACATGTCCAGCAGGTGTGCATCAAAAGTGAGGTACACATATCAAATTATTTCAATGACTGTGAGTTGTTTTGAATGTGAAAATTGTGCCATGAGTGCATAACATGGCATCAAAACTAGGAGGAATGATCCAAAAATGTGCTGTGGAGACTCCCGGTCCCCCTGGATCCATGTGGAAATATCTAATCAATGAATTAGTTGATAAGATTTTAAACTTCTGCTTCATATGCTTCAAAAAAACTGCTCCACAGCACCACTGGTGATCAAATGATGAAGACAAAACTGCTCAGAGATGGTTGTAGATATGCTCACTCTGTATCTATGAGGCATAAAACAACCACATGCAGAAACAGCAACACATCGTAGTAGGAACATTCAGAGTATGAGACAGTAATGTTGTAGCTTTTCGGCAGACCTAACCGTGAGTCTTCTCATTCTCTCACCAGCACCACTGCACATGCACTTCTGTATCTCCCTGCCCCTTGATGTTTTGCAGCTGAGATCTTTGGCCTGGCAGCTCTGAGGCGTTTTGCAGATCTGCATCAAGAGACTGCTTTGATATTAGTGAAAGCCTCAGATCCTGTGCCAGGGGAAGCCCTGCAATAAGCTGAGTGCAGTAACAAAAAGGGACACGATTCCCGGCTGAGGCTGATGTGTCCTATCTCAGACTCTCTGTGTCTATCTCCAGATGACGAGAGACTGGGACCATGTGACTCCAGCTTTGTGCAAGACTGATGTGACTTTTGACAAAAAAAAAAAAAAAAGCACACGGAGCAGATGTGATAAATCTTTGTTCAGGATGTTGAACGCACAGGTGTAAAACAATGATGTGCTCTATCGTATCGCATTGTGATTTGTAGGTGTCAAATAAAAGCCACAGTGAGTGATTTCACACCTTTAACCACAGCTGGGGCTGAGAATGTAAGAGGATCTCACCTGCTGCTGTGAGCGCCTGAAAGAAAGGTAAACCCCCCCGATACTGTACAGCATCCAGCTGCCCATCACTGCACAGAAAGTATCAGTCTGTGTCAGAAAATCAAAGGTTACTCTGTCTGATTGTTTTCACTTCTGAGGAAATTTGGAAAGCAGTGGAGGAGATTCAATCAGACATAAAAAAAAGATAAGCTGAGCTCGAATCTAAATAACAACAAATACATAGCTTAGAGGAAGAGTTCCTCCTTTATGTAAACATGCACTCAGGCCTAAATTAAATCAAAACTCTCAGAACAAGATACCGCAATTTATCAGTGCATGTGTAATCAAAGTTGTCTCAGAGAGCGCTGCGATCAAACAAATAATTTTCATTAAGAAAAGAAACAACAGAAGAGCCCTTAAAACCGTCTCATTGTGTGTTCCCTGCACTCCACACAAACTACACACTGTGCAGAAGATCCACCGAGGATCCATAACACAACATTAATTAGAGAGCTTCTCATCTTTAATGCTCTTCAATTCAAGACCTCACCATCAGCCTGAGAGCATAATACTTACTAAATATGCAACGTGGGTGAAACATATGCACGCTGTTTGGGAATACGAATATAACCAACCACAGCCGCTGATTATTATCTGCTGCACTGAAACACACATATCTACACTGGGTTTGTTTTACAGACACACACAGATACGCATCTTGAAAGCTATTTCTCATTGCTCTACATTTCATTTCTTTTCTTTTTTTTTAAGTAAACTTGAGATTTCCTATCCACAAACTGTAAAACCATTCCTACACAAATCTGCACTCTTAACCAGGCAGCCAACCTGGAGCCAGCTCTGCACAATGTTAGACTTTTTTCCCTCTTTTTCTCCTTGTTATTTTAGAAATGTGCACCTCTGTAGGCTCTGACCCAGTCTGTCCTGGCTGTGCCTGGAGTGCCCGGGGTTTTTGACACACGGCACCTCCTCACATTCTGCTGACAATCCTTAATGCTGCATGACTTTCAGGGTTTAACTCTTTACTTTTGCTCTATTCCTTTCCTTCTTTGTGTCCAAAACACCAACATGAGAAACTGAAACTGTTGTTAATTTTAAAAAGAAAAAATGTCTTAAATTGATCTTAAACTGATCGTAGATTATTCGGCTTCCTTGGTCTGGCTTATTATCACAAGTGTGAATATGTGCAGACCTCTCGCCTTTCACTATCCCATCAAAGCACTGCACAATTCAGTATGACAAAAAATACTCAACTAACCAGGCTGACCCTTGTCACCCCCCTTAATTTTTTTCAACCAGCCACCTCTCATTTCCCTTCCTCCTGACCTGTTTCTTCATTTCTGCATTTTGTCCATCTTTCAGAGAAAAGCACACTTTCAAACCACAACAGTAGTGCATATTGTAAAAATCCTGTTGGTGACTTTTCCAGTGGTAGCATTTTTCACACCTCAAGACGTCATTTGTGACCTGAAACCCAAGTGATAAATCTGGTCCCCCTACGTGCCTGATCCATTAACACCGCATTAATTACGGATCCTGTCAGGTCAGGGCGCCAGGGTCGTTCTCCCTCCTCTGTCTCCTGCTCACTATCATCCTCCCTTCTTTCTTCCCTGAGGGAATCTCCAGCTTGCTCTGAGGACCTAATCAGACTCCGAATGAAGTGATTCCCCAAATGGAGAGCACACATTAGGCTTGGTTAGGAAAGTGCTGACAGAGGACTAATACTTCCTCATCTGTTTATTATGCACAATAAAGACAGGGGGGAGTAGCAGAGAAGGAACTCCTAGAGAGCTCAATCGCATATTGATGCATGTAGCGGGATGCAGAACAAATCCTGCCTCCTGATACACTGATGAGGGGGGGTTTACAACTTAGGTAACAATGTGCCTGAAATGCCTCCTATAGAAGCAGTAATGATAGTCAGAATTTCCAGGTTGCATCAGCTCAGTCCAGATGAGCTGTCATGATTAATTCATTAATTTCAATATTTTTTTTCTTGCAGTGAGTGCCAGAGAAGAGCGGTGCAGTGGCCTACTGAGGGATAATGATCTCTGCTCTCAGCACACAGCCTTGCAGTCAGAGCGGAGACGAGCAATCAGAAACACAAGGAGCCCATAAACATAGTCAATGCCAGCGTGCACACACACTTAAACTTCTTTTCTTTCTCTTTTCTCTTGATTCTTCTGCCTCTCACGATAAAACTGTCCACAGTTTTCCTGTCTGCCAAAAAGATGAGCAAATTTTAAATCAGTACAATACTGTTTTGAAAGAAACATCATTGCACAAATTAAAGTGCAATGATGAAAGATGTCAACAGGCATGCTAAGGAGTGTATGTAAGTAAGTAATAAGGCCCTCATAATATGTGATATCACAATGGTTCTTATTTCAAATACAATTCTGTAATCTGCTTCTTTTATATCAAGAAAGAAAATTGAATCATGATGTGATTCTAGTTTTCAAAATAATAAGAACGACTTTGTGTTTGGCTGTTTATATTTTGTTTTAATGTGAGTTTTTTATTGGTTGTTTGTTAGTATGCACTGTGTAACTTCAGCTGACAGAATCTCCCATTTAAAGGCGTTTTACCCAGTCATGTGTGATCGTGTTGTCTATTCTTTTTACAGTACTTCTGTCAGTGTCACATGTAGTAGTCATGTTTTCCTTTCATGTGTTTTCTTTGTTTTTCTTTCAGCTCTTACGGTGTGTTTGAACCTCGGATTCAGGAGGAACAATGTGGGTTTTGTCATGGTTGTGGAAGACTGGACCAGCTCTATACCCTAGCAAGGGTGTTAGAGGAGGCATGGGAGTTTGCCCAACCAGTCCACATGTTCTTTGTGGATCTAGAAATGGCTTTTTATCGTGTCCCCCGAGGTATCTTGTTGGGATGCACCAATCCAACTTTTCTGGTCACGATACCGATACCGATACCTGGGCTTTGGGTATCGACTGATACCGATCCCAATCCGAAAACTGTGCACAAAACTGTGTTACACAACTGTTTGTAACCACATACTGTTAACAAAGTGACAAAATAGTACAAACAACTTTGTCTGATTTAATTATAATTTAACCTTAGTGTCAAGTTATCTAAGTGACGACAAAAATTCTAGTAAAAAATATGAGAGCACCGGTTAAAAAAAGGCACAGAGCTGGTTGCCTGGATCGGCTCCACGGATCGGCCCTTTCCTACCAATATGTTCGATCTTTGTATTTCCGTAGCGAGAGTTTGGTTTGTATTGCCAACGGTAAGTCAAACTCATTCCCACTCAGGGTTGGACTCTATCAGGGCTGCCCTTTGTCACCGATTCTGTTCATTACGTTTATGGACAGGATTTATAGACACAGCCATGTGGTGGAGGAGGTCAGTTTCAGGGTCTTTGGATCCCAATCTCTGCTTTTTGCAGATAATCTGGTCCTTTTGGCTTCACTGAACTCTGATCTCCAGCTCGCACTGGGGCAGTTTGCAGCCCAGTTTGAAGCAGCCAGGATGAAGGTAGCCTGAGGCCCTGGTTCTCAGCTGGACAAAGTTGGACTTTCCGCTCCGGGTCGGGAGGGAATTCTTTGCCCCAAGTGGAGGAATCTCAGTATCTCAGGATCTTGTTCAAAAGTGAGGGGAAAACAGAGCGAGAGATTAACAGACAGATCGGGGCGGCGTCAGCAGTGACGCTATACTGGTCCATTGTGGTGAAGAGGGGTTTGAGCCAGAAGGCAAGGCTATTAATTTACCAGTCAATCTATGTTCCAACCCTCACCTATGGTCACAAGCTGTAGGTAGCAAATGAAAGAACAAGATTGCGAATATGGCTGAAATGAGCCTTCTCCTCAGGGTGTCTGGGCTCAGCCTTAGAGATAGGGCTTAGAGCTCAGACATCCGCGAGAGGCTCGGAGTAGAGCCGCTGCTCTTTCGCATCAAGAGGAGTCAGATGAGGTGGTTCGGACATCTGGTGAAGATGCCTCCCGGATGCACCCCTGGGGAGGTTTTTTGGGCATGCCCAACTGGGAGAAGACCCCAGGGTCGACCCAGGACATGATGGATAGATTACATCTCTTGGCTGGCCTGGTAACGCCTCGGTATCTCCCGAGTGGTTGGAGACAGGTGCAACTTGTCCCCAGCTGAAGACACTGCTGCCCCCACAACCCGGACCCAGATAAATGATAGAAGATGGATTGATTGATTGATGGATGGTGTGTTTGTAGACATTGTTTATAGTGAAAAAAGCTCTAATAAACACTTCAGCAGTCGACCCCTGCTCTCACTGGAGCTGCTACACTTTTATTATATTTTGGAACCCAAACAACTCAGCAAATCAAGATAATAATCCCCAGACAAATTAAGTATTCAGTTAATCTTTAGCTGCAGCTTAGCTTTTATGTTATAGAGTACAACAAAGGGGAACAGCAGCACCTTCCCACACATGCAGCGGCGTGAATGCTGTGAGCTCAATAATTCAAATAACCTATAGCAGCCTGCGTGGCCTCATTTCACAAACCACAGGCCTTCCTTCAGCTTACATCTGGTCACATGATCAGCATGTTAGCAGGTGGTGATATAGTGAGCTGTGTCATCCCTATAATAAGATAAACTGACGTGTTTACACAAACCAGCAGATGGTGCCAATTCTAATATTTGTACACGTGAAGCAGAAGCATGAAGCAACACAACATGTGAGAGCTGACAACATGTGGTTCCTTCAAACAAAAAGATCAATGTTTGATTGATTTAAAAACTAAACATTCTGTTATAAATGGGTCACATAACACATGAAATCATAAACATGAGTATCCATGTGAATCAACTTTACATTCACACATCAATACAGCTGAATTGCATGCAAATATATGTGGTTGTTTGTGTGCGTAAAGCAGCGGCTTAAACTCACATAAACAAGCCAAATATGTTTCTTGCACCCAGCAGCAGATACATTAGGGTGTGGGTGTGTGAAAAACAGATCTGATGTTGTACTTTCTGTGTGGGTTCCTCTGTTACCTGTCTGCAGTGCGCTTGTGGGAAATTTACGAGGAGGAGTTCACATTTCAGTTTGGGGTGCGTGTGTTTGTGTTTGCGAGCTCTTGTGTCCTGCTGCGTGTATGTTAACCACACTCATCCTGTATGTCGAGCCACTCGCCTGGGAACCATTTCACTCTGCCTCGCCCCCTGTCTCTTCCTCTCTAACGCTCTCTCACTCATGCTTTTCTCTGTCGCCGCAAAATCTCTTTTATGCTGCAAGGTTAAAGAGTCACATATACACAACTCCACGTGCAGCTGAGCTTTCACTGAATTCTTAAAATACAAAAGAAACCAACCTCTGCGTTGGTCTTCCCACACTGCTTTTCCCTCTACTGTCGCACAAAGTCGCATCATTTCACACCTGAAACAAGGCCACCGCCTTCCATGATGAGCTGAAGCCCTACATGTTTCCTTTCAGTGACACAAAATTAGGCCAGGGAAAGCATGTGTCGGGGTGAAGGACGGGAATAATCAAAAATGCAGTAATTGTGTCTCTCCCCATGAGCTAGAGAGAATAAAATGAAATGAGCTCAGGAGAGGGTTTATTTTAGTGAAAGAAAGCAGGATAGTAAGAGACTGAAGTATCGGTTACGATTCCATACACACTTCCTTTTCCTCGGCTCCCTTTCGCTGAATCGCTCTGAGGTCACAGCGCTCTGCTGAAGCTCCCATTTTTCCTTGATCCATTATTCATTCTTCCCCAGTGGAGCTCTGCCTCCACGGCAAATAGGTTTCCACAGCTACACATGCCGCACCGTACACGTCAAACAAAGACACACTTAAACATGTGCAAAGATCTGGATGCTCCAAACGTGACATCAGACACTTTTTGTGCATCCCGTGACACAATGCCCACATCGTGGTGTGATCATAACAAACGAGTTCAAAGCAGAAGCAGCAGAATGATCAGAGGAGCTGCAGCATTTCACGCCTATTGGGGCCAACATAAGCTCATTATAGAGAAGTAACCATTGCAAACCGACATATGAAAAGGATGGGATTCAGGCAAAGAAGTAACAGAAGAGACCCCGGGCTTTTCCTGCACATCCATTGATCAGCACATTAACAAGAGAAGTCATAAATCAGCAAAGAGAGGGAGCAAGAAAGAGGGAGGAAGGAGAGAAAATGACAGCATAATACTCCAGACACATGCAGGCTGAAGCTTTGTGAAGCAGACATGCAGAAACAAGGATTGTCTGTTTGCTTTTTATATCCTCTGAGGCTCAGATGGGGCTCAAAATTCAACTAAACCTGAGCATTATAACAAGAAACAGGCGGCTGGGGGCTTGTCGTTATCCAACCTACAAACTAAGAGGAATAAATGGACATGGGGTAAATTTTGGTAATATTTTGGTCACTTGGTGGGATTTAAATGATGATGAAGCTCATTAAATACATCTGACAGCAAGCAAAAGAGCTGTCACTGAAATCTGGCCCACCCACTCCTGATAAATTGTTTGAATTAATGTACAAAATATGGCTTTATTTTTCACCAGTCTTAAAAAGAAAGATTGGTTTCGGACCAATGGGACAGGGTATGTGACTGACTTGAGTAAACGAGTGAGAATATAATGGGACTTGTGATTCTTTTTCCTTGTCTCACTTAACATGTTTATTTGTAAAGCCAGTGAGAAGAAAGAAAGTCTCTTGAAGAACCAGACTGTAAAGGTTATCAAGTCTGCTGTGTCAAGTCTTCCGTCCATGTCTTTTTGATTTAATAAAAAAGACTTGCAGTGAAATTGCTAAAATTATAGCTAAACGATAAATGCTAATGATGGCTAAATTGCTATCAAAATAAAGTAATTATTAAAACAAGGGGAATAATTGAATGCGAACATCTTTACCCTGGTGGGATGGCTCCTCTCGCTGTGCCCATGGAAATGCGCTGAGTCCCCGGCCGGTTCAGGTTGTTCTGTCCGTTGATGGTGAGAGCGTGGTGACCATGAGCGGATGAGAGAGACGGCATCACAGGGGAACAGGGGAAGTTGGCAGAGGAGAGAGGGGACTGCACCTGTTCTGCTTTGGCGTGCCCACCTCCTACACTTATGTTGTTGTTGTTTGTTCCGGAGGAGGCAGATGTCGGCGACCAGAGGGTGGTTCCAGCGAAGGTGTTGCTCTGCCGCACTCCAGTGAGGGTCCCTGTACCACCTGAGTTTCCCCCCGTCCCTCCGTAGACTTTCCGCCGCTGAGAGGCGAGGATAGCGTTGGAGGCTGCTCGTGTACTGTTGACCAGGATGCATTGCTGACAGGAGCACGGCTGACCCGAGCTGGCCCCCACAGGCCAGGATTGTGATTTAGGGATGGATCCCATGATGAGCGGGTAAGCCAGGTCCATGCGTCTCCGCAGGCGTCTCTTGCGCTGACTCTGCCGGTTGGTCTGAGACATGCTGTTGAAGTCGATGAGGTAGCAGAAGCCCAGAGAGGTCAGGTCAAGCCAGGGGTGCTGCTTCTCATAAGCGTTCTGGATGGTCACACAGATCTCCATGTCGTATGGCGTCCAGGAACCGTTGTCATTCTCCCATTCCCAGACTACACCTTTACCCGGGGCAGACGACGGGTCGTAGAAGTTCCTCTGCACCGGTCTCATGGTCCCTTGAAGGAAAAGACAGAGGAGAGAAGAAGCATGAGAAAAGGTGCAAAATCCATACGACGAAATCCTGTGCAACAAGTCTGCTTTGTCTTGATTCTTATGGTGAACAGTGTTCGTTGGAGTCATTCAAAAAGCGAAGGGAGAACCTTTAAATTTCTTATTCTATATGCCTTTTAAATACAGGAACCTGTAACAGAGCAACAGTGGTCAAACTCTTTCTGCAGGATCTCCTGTAGAAGATAAAACTATTCTCAAGTGTCCCCCCTTTCCTACTGCTAGTCGGGCTGAATGGTGTGTGTTTATGAAGCCTTTGTTTCCTCCCACTGCCCCATGACTCCAGCTTCCCTCTAGGGGGTCCAGCTCCCAGTTTGTAAAGTCTGATAACTGTAACTCTTAAGTACTGGTCACCCTGATAACTTTCTAAGTTTTTCAATACAAGCCTTTCAGTGAAAATGAAATATCACTTTTTTATGGTCTTATTAGTGCTCTTCATAATGTCATATTGTCTATAGGCAGAAAAATGGGTTTCACTTCATCAAAGTCTAAACTTTGGCTGGTGATAATTCATTTTAATTATAAAATAAGTAAAAAACAAACCACTAACTGTAAATAATATAGAGGGAAAGGCCACAAACAATGACGCACAGTAAGATTAGCCTGTGGAAAAATGCAATTTTAATGCTGCTATACTTTCGAGCTCATCAAGTCGACCGATGAGTGTTGAGACAGCATCCTGACCAGCTGCTGGAGACAAAGTGAAACAGTTCACTGCCAGCCTGAGGGGACACGGCTGCAAACTGTTGAGTCAGTGGCTAAAGAGTGAAACAAGCAAACTGTAACAGGCCGAGATGCACACGCTGATAAAAATCCCTCCAATCCACTCCATACATTTCTGTACAGCTGCTCTCTACTGTTCTCTGAGACGACGTGGGGAAAGTGAACCAGGTAGTTTTGTACCTCTGTCCCTCTGCTTATGGCTACTCAGCTCCCACCTCCATTATAACACAATTACTGAAGTCACATGGGAAATCAGGACACCTTAGCCTATCCATCTCCCTGCTGCACATCAGCGAGGGTATCCAGGCGCTTTGTCCAGCAGAGACTGCCAACCCCTCCATCCCCCACCTAATTTAACGGGTAAATGCACACCCCCACCCTTCCATGGGGGACCAGAGTGATAATGGAGGGAAGGGAGTGTGTGAAGAGGATGAATGAGTTTGGGAATGAGCAGAGGGGATGGTCTGCAGCGGTCTCCTCTCATACAGCAGCCGGGTGCTGGCTCGGGAGAATCAAATGCATCAGCAGAATCAGCGAGTCCGACCTTGAGTCTCTGCTGCAGACTGCTGCTAAAGGACTCAGCTTGATGGCTAATTTCATTTGGAGCTGCTGAGAACCACACACACCAACACACGCACAGATGATTGCTCAGTGAGCCAGCTGCCTCTCACATCTTCAGCCAGTCATCCGTGCACAACGCGCTCTGCCAGTTGCATCCGTACCTGCTCACAGCTCGATAACGCGATTGATTTTAGATTTCAACACAAAGCATGTATTCCCTCTCTAAAAGTCAGTCATTTTCTCTGTCCTTTTAGCACAGCAGAGGAATGTCCAGCGATGGTAAGCCAAACGTCTGGACCCTTTATCACTCCAGCTCCTCCGGGATGCATTAGCTGCAACACTTTCAGCACAGCTGCGTGTATTGGGCCACGATCAATAGTGACACGGGTCCTACCACTAAGTCTGCTTAGTGGTTGGTTTAACACAACTTTTATAAATAATTGAACATGTGGAGATGTTTCATCCCCAGCATAAATTTGAACATCTCAGCTTTGGTTATCAGAGATAAACGGTGTCTGGCTCTGACAGCCTGTTTGTTCTGGTAATTGTTCATGAGATAAGAGCTCTGATGGAGTCTGGTGCATAAAAATGTGCTCAGCTAAAAGAACCACTTTAAACCGTCCAGTGCACTTGGAGAGATTGGTGTTTGGTGGTCAGGAGTGAGGCAACTGAATATTTGTCAGCATTTTGATCAGGGGCGGTGTTATGGGTGGGCCCAATGGTTCCAGGACCACTGCGGAATTTTCTTTGAATTTTTTTTTTTCTTAAATCCGTTTAAAAGGAACATTTTAAAATTTTGTCACTTCAAGTTCATTTTGTTGTTGTTGGATGCTCTGTCTTTCTAAAATGAGCCAAGTTTTGCAATATTTTTAACCTGTTGGAAAAAAAAAACAATTAAACACAGTTTAACCTCATGTTATATGGGCAGGACTAAAGAATGAGTTCGTAAAAGACTGTCGATTATTTGTCTTTCAATTAACTGTGGTTAATCTCGCTATTCTTACAGCCTATAAAAAATGGAAAGCCGTAGTGGTGCAGCCCACTGGTGTGTTAAAGCTCTACTCTTTGGTCAGTACCATGAAGAGTGGTCGCACGAAGATCTGTCCGCACTTAAACTTAATAAAAATGCAATCAAATATTAAAAGAGCCAAAAAAAACAAAAAACAAAAACAAATCCGCTTTAAAACCACACAGAGTGACCGTAGTATATCAGTCAGTCTTTTTCTCAGTCTAAATAGTGATCTACTAACCTTTGTAATCAAGGCCAAGCCAAAATCTGTTTGGCTCACCCAAAAATGAAATCCTGACTCCATTCCTGATTTTAAATTCATTTTTCAAGATAAAACCCTCACAGAACTGTAAGCAGACAAAGTCTTGCTAAGTAAAATACTTGTATTGCCTTTATCAAATAACTTATCCACTGTATTTCTCATTATAACTGTTTAAATGTTTGACTTCCCCCCAGGAGACCCTAAATAGTCAGAGTAGAGGGAGAGCCCTGCAACTGAAATATACCCACCTCCACCAAAAAACTGATGTTCTGACTGCATCCCCTTATTTGACCCCGACAGTAAAGTGGCCACTTTCTGTTTGACCCAGGGAGACTCTGGTGGCCATTTGTCCTTCCTCTTCCCGCATTTCCTTGTCCTCTCTCCCACACTGACTCCTAGCTGTCTGTGCCAAACACCAGCACGGTTCCCTTCGGGTGAGCTGTAGCTGTGTGATGAATTAACACGTCAGGCCTCATAGTCAGACTTTGACCCTACTGTCACGCAGGGCCAGGTGGGGTCAGGGTGAGCCTGGCTGCCCTCTCACATATTAGCTGGGGGGTAAAACTTCCTGCAGTCTGTTCACCACATGAGGCAATGCCAGTCTCCATCCCTCGTACCTGTTTTTTTAATCTCTGGAAGTGAAGGAAGGCCTGTCTGAATCAGGCTTTTAAAGGAAGGACATGAAACATTAAAATGTGACATCCTCAGATGTCCTCAGAGGCTGCTGCCTGGAAAGGAAACAGATTGGCTTACTTATGCTTAGTAGCTCATATTGGCTTTTTTTTTTATATCAGAAGAGCAACCAAAGGCTAAGAGTTTCATAATCCTATCTGGTTGAAAATCTGTTTTCATCACGCACAAGAAAAGTCATGTAAATTTTCTTCTAAGTTTCAAACATGGACACACTTCAAGTTTTGATATAGTAAAGACATCATCGAGAGCACTCTCTGTGCCAGAGGGGAAAACGTAGGCTTACTACTTCACTCAACACAAGTTTTTTATAAGCAAACAGGATCTCAAGGGGAAGAAGTTGTAAACAAAACAGAAACAGACTGATTGTGAGAAAAATAAGAGTTCTCATCACTCGATGATGAGTCTGTTTTGTCAGCAATGGCTGCCATGTCTTTTTGAAGTTAGTTTTCTGCCAAAAGTAGCATGCTAGCTAATCTTCGCCTCATGGGTAGAGTGTTAACCAATGCTTACAAACCTGCTGTGCTCATACTTGATTCTGAGTGGTCAAAAAAGCATTAAAACAATTCATTCTCAACAGCACCAGGATGACCTGCTCACACATATAATTTAAAATCAATCCACAGATATAGCACCACTGCCTGTTGACACTGTGGCAAAAAAAGTTTGTTCCTGTCAGCATTCTAAATTCGGAAATGACAGGAGGGACATACCTAAGTTATGTTAATAAATATTCCTACAGAAATTATGTTTACCTGGTCTGACATTAAATCAAATATGCTGCTTGATTTGAATCATAGCAAATAAGTAAGCTGTTTTTTAGCGTATCTCCTTACTTTTCACGAAGTAAGACCAATTTTTGAATTCTTAATATTGAAAATGTTTGATGTAATCAGGGCGGCTTCAACTCTGATCTGTGCTGGAGGTTAAGATGGATCAGTAAATCCTCCCATTAGCAGATAATCCTGGCTGTAGGTTTTGATGATATACAAAGTAGTTAGAAGATGTTATTCTATTTTTAATGCAGACCTCCGGCAAAATAAACATCTTGATAATTTTGTTTAACAAAAAATGTGGCTATTTTTATTTACTGTTGTACATTGCATTTGAATAATAAAGTAAATGATAGCAGAAGGGGCAACGTTCATTTTTGTGGGTCAGAGATATACTTTTAAAGCTCAATCTGCTTCAGTCCTCCAAAGTACTGAACTAAGATCCTCTTCTTGTCACTCGATAAGAATCTGCTGTTATTTTGAAATCAGTCACTGTAGTTTCTGATGTGTGAGATTTCCTCACACTTCTGTGGCTGCACAGGAAAAGTGAAGTGAAAACACCCTGAGTGGGATATACAGTCTGTGAAGTGCACCTGATGTGTTACCATAGGTAATACCAGAGCAGCTGTTACAAAATGCATGAGACTCAGGCTTTGTTGTCACAGGAACACTTGGGGAAAGGTTTTGTTGTCACGAAAACTGTCCCCTGGGCTGGGAGCAATGGGGGGAGGGGAAGCTGTTCATATGTGAATGTTTCTACTACTCCTTTCCCTCCTCTCATCTGCTGCTGACGCCAGCTTTCCCTCTCGCTCTCCTCAGTCTCTCCTGGCTCCTCACCAACGCTCACTGAGCCGTTCTTCACATTTTCCACTCTGTCACTCACTGGACCCCGTCCTGCTCTCACACCACGCTCGAGCTTGGACAGAGTGGAAATCTGTGTCATTGAATCAGGGCTCACATCACCTCGGAGCCAGTGCTCATCCTTGCAGTGCTGCAGCGGGAAGAAAGGTGTATGAGGGGCACCCGGATCAGGCTCTATAATACATCTTTGTAATTGACAAGCCTCATCAATTTCCCTGAGGCTGCGTTGAGCTTATTAAAACATAGTGCTGCATTTTTCTCTTTTAACTACAGGAGGAGAGAGGCCAATAACAGGTCCAGCATCATAAGGCTCAACGTGTTTGAGAGGTATTTAAAGCCAGGTAATTTATGCTTCAGCTGGGAAACCTGCAGACTTCTGACAGAGAGAGGAAACTGGATGGAAAAGAAGAACGTATTCATTTGATATTATTTTCATGGTACTCAGTAGTGCTGCAACTATACCAACAGTATAGGAGAGCCATTAATTATATCTGAAGATGAATCCAGAAAAAAGCAGCGATAAACTGCGCCTGTCCTTTCCTCTGACCATGACACACATTCAAATTCTCAGTTAAACAGCAGAGACTTTTCAAGTTGGTGTTATCTAACAATGGGTAAAGCATTTCCTTTAAAAAACCACTGCTCCCTCCCCTTTCCACTGAAACTTCATGAATAATGGTTTCAATTTGAGCAGGCGTTGACTGTGCACAGGTAAACAGTCCATGCAGAAAGTAAAAGCAATCTTCCTTAATGTAATCCCAAAACCCAAAGGTGGTCATCCAGAGAGGACTTAGCTTTAATTAATGTTTTCAAACAGAAATCTTCATGTAAGTACAGTCAACAATTGTCTCTTGGTAATTGTGTCTGAACTTGGAACTCTCAAGTCTTGCTTGTCAATGTGCTTTTCGGACTCCATAAACTGGGAATAAATGGTGTGGTCCAGATCTTGTCTGTACTTTACTGCTGTCTACACCAGAAGCCCTGAAAGACGCCCACTGAGCCAGAAACAGACAAAAAGTTGAGGGACAATTCAGCCAAAGTGTTTCATTAACGAGTCTATGCTTGTATCTGCAGATTTTAATGCTTAAGTGTACAAGTATGTATGCCAAAGTAACTGGAAAGGTTTCAGTGTTTTGAATAATCAATGAGATAACAGAATAATCCTTATTGCAGAATTTCTATATTTTAGATCAGGCATCCCCAAACTTTTTCCTGTGAGGGCCACATAACTTTTCCCTTTCTGATGGGGGGCCGGGGTCAGTTTGTAACAGAAAAAGTGTGACAATCCCTGGGGTGCCTTAATGTTAACATTAATTGTTTTCCAGAAAGCCACATATAACCAAATATTAATAACCCTTTCCAGGATCTTCACAGAAAAAAAGTCAGGAAATAAATAATAACACTATAAATGAAATAAATAACACTATTTATGATATAAATAATAACCAAATAACCCTCTCTGGGATCTTCACAGAAAAAAGTCAGGAAATAAATAACACTATTTCTGAAATAAAATTACACTGTTAGGGGCAGAGAGGTGAAATAGAAAGTCACGTTCTATGCGTGTATTAGTCTTGATTGTGTGGCCAGACTGAAAAAAAAAATCATAATGCGTCTCTGGGGGCCGGGCCAAATGTGGAGTTGGGCCATACCCGGCCCGCGGGCCGTAGTTTGGGGACCACTGTTTTAGATAGTTGATAAAAGTGACAGTGCTGAATTATTATGTAGTTTATTTTCCTTCCTCAAAATTCAGATATAAACACAGATGGTGTGTTTCCAGGATGGCTGCAACACGAATTAGCAAGTGAGAACTAAATATTCAGAGTGAATTAAGGTCAAATTTGGGAAATGAATAAGCCGAGCAACAAAAATGTGAAGGCTTCTTTAAGATTCACTTTCTGTATCCGTGGCAGTTCTCAGAAGTCACAGCTTGTGTCTTGTGTGAAACACAGCACACCTCCCCTTTCAGTGGCTTTTTGTTCTTTAAACAACGAGGCACAGTAGACCACAGCATTGTTCTCACTCTTTCCTCACTTTTACTTTGGCAGAAAACCATTTCATATCGTTGTGATGTTCCTCTGGACTCTCTCAGGCTACGTTAAGCAGAAAGTCTGTCTGCTCTACAAGCCTGTTAAAAATTCAATGGATATGAAGAGAGGACATGGTGAAAACTACAGCGAGCCTTATGGAAGAGTTTGCTGATAAAGCCGAAGTGTTTTTAAGTCAGTCAGTCTTTATATGGTCCAGTGTCCAGATGCTGGAATGAGGGGCAGAAACTTTCAGTCAGTCAGTCAAGAAATGTAATCTATAGATTAGGGCTGGGCTATATGGCCTTAAAATAAAATTCCTGATTTTTCCCCATGACACTCAATTGACGATTTCAATAGATTTTTTACCCTCTTAAAAAAAAAAACACTTCCAGTGATACAAACAATAAAAGGAATCAAGTTTTGCCCCTGTTGTTAAAATATTTTCCCAAACCAAACAGAATTTCCTTCTTAAAATTAAAGTGTGTGTCATAAAATGTTTAATTTGTTGTTCAGAGTAGGCGGGTTTGACATAAACACTCAAGGCTGAGAATTTTCACAATACATTAAGATGAAACTCTCTGAGCAATATTTAATCTCATTTAAAAAAAAAAAGCCTTTAAATGTCCCTTTGTAGAATCTGACAGGGACTAACATCATGAAAACTGTTCATTTTTTCAAACATTGCAACAACTTACAATTAGACTAAGGCAAGAAAAAAAACTCCATTTTATTTTTTAAAATCTTTAGCAGAAAATAATTTGAATTAATCGATTTAATTGATATATGGCCCAGCCCTACTATAGATCAAAAACTACTAAATAACAACACTGAAAATATGAGACAACTATCAAACACAGAGCAGAATTTTTTGTTTGGATATTTAGTTGATTAAGATAAATCATTTATGTTTTTATTGTTGTAGGCCTGATATGCAGGCCATATGTTAATGACAGCTTTAACGCAGCCTTATTAACAGCTGTCATAAAGCTCATCTACCCAGATGTAAACAGGCTCAGGTAACAGATGCCATATATAAACTGATATACAACCATTCAAACCAAGCAAGGGACAAGGTCAGGCATTTGAGTGTTAAACTGCAAGGTGGCCTGAAAGCAGGTGATGCTAGCTTTGCTAATAGCCACACTCAGCAAACTAACACTGTTGATTACTGATTGTGTCCCATGATCAGCACTTTGGAGAAAACTGTTCTTAATTTTGACCGTTCTTTAAGTGTTTTCTTACCTGTAGACTACACTATCTTTGGAATCTTAAAACATCTCCAGTAACCTACTGAGAAAAGTCTTTTCAGTATAAACATCAAATGACTGTGGAGCAAATAAAGCAATGATACTATATGAAGATACAGCGTGGCACTGTAAATAATTTTACAGTAAATCACTGGCACCTTGCTGCAAGTAATTTATTGTAAAATTTACAGCGACCTTTTAACAGAGTACGTTAATCTATAATAAAGTTATTGTGTCAACAAGGAACAAGGACATATGAATGTCCCATGAAACAACAATGATTTGCTCATCACTGCCTACTTTGTGTTTAAGCGCTGAATAAGAAATGTTAGCACACTAAACTGAGGGATATAGGGCGAGCTAAGAGATAGCAAGCTGTCGTTAGCATTTAGCTTAAATCACCTCCAGTCCATCAGCAGAGCCTCTCAGTTAGTGGCTGTGAAACAGTTCTTATCTCTTCAGTAATTCTCACAAAACTGCAAAAATAAGGCTGCTTCATTAACCTTTCTGTGACTTCAACAATCTTTTAAAGCACTTTTTTTCCCCATTAGTTTTTAAAAATACTTCAATCCGACGGAGCCTCCTTGGTTCACACAACACACCCATATCACTGATCCCTCAGCGCTGTTTGAACACTGAACACAAGTTCAGTCTTGCTTTATTATTTTATTAGTTTCAGAAAGCTAACTCAGCTATAACTCCTTACAAAATGTTTTTTCTAACACAAGTTTCAACTCAAGCTGCGCTCTATTTCATAAAACAGCTGATCAGCTTTCGCTCAAAAAAGGGCAGAGTATTACCATCATTCAGCCTTCATAAAATCCAACACATGAATAGTGAACACATGATGAATATGCTAATGACTTGCACTGCATGGGAGGGGGATAAAATAATTGAAGTGCATTTGATGTTTCCACATAAACCCCAGAGCTCAGCTTGAAAAAAGGACTTTCATCTCCCAAAAAGGGCTGCACAAACAATAAACCCGAGCTGGCTATTAGTGATGATGAAGAGACAGAAGGCTGCAGAGCGGTTTAAAAATGCAACACAGACTGAGAGAAAACATCCGTCTCAAACAGATCTGAAGTATATGAACACGATAAGAAGTGAACTGTGCACCTCTGAGGCTTTAGATGTTAAAAAGACGTTGTCGTACCTGTACATCAAAGTGGGAGAGATCTGTAAGAGCATTATCTGCTCGTTAACAAATACCCAGAGATCACAGAGCGTTATAATGAGGATGACAGACTGGCATTAAGCTGCTTTAACAGCATTAGAAGTTACAATAATGTGGCTCCCCTGCTCCTCTCTCACAAAAACCACACATTAAAGCTCATCTTCCATACTCAGATGACACTCTGATCTTCCCAGAATGCAGTTCTTTATGATGAGTTACAGTAGTGAAAAGCGTAAAGGATTCCCTGAAGCATGCTCATCCTCTTTTGTCTGCAAAACATGATAGATGAAGAAAAGAGCAAGTTAGTTAAGAGGAAGGAGAAGGAGAGGCAGGGGCGAGGAGAGGGGAAGTGGAAGAACAGAGATGGCAAGAGTGTATAGGGGAAAGAAAGGACAGGAAGGAGGAGAGGTAAAGAAAAAAAAGAGAGGAGGGGTGAGACTGAAGACGAGTTTCAGGGTCAGACAAAGGGAAGGAGGAAAAAGAAGAAGAGGAAAAAAACGCACTGCAAGAAGGGAGGGAGTAGGTTCTGAAGGATGCATGTGATGAGTGGAGGTTTCCTGCCAAAGAACAACAAAAAAAGAGGATGTCTCACTTCTTCCCCAGCTTCCACTGCAGTAAAACAGGCCCCACTAATACACTTTCTGCTGCCAGCAAGACAAAAAGGTGAGGAAAAGCAGCTTAACTCCCACTGCAACCCTCCTCATCCTCAGCCCCTTTCACCTCCCAAACTCTCCCACACCACGGCCCAGGAGCTGGTCAGGTAGTGTGCTCTTGTGCAGACTTTGCGTTTACTAAAGGTAACAAAAAAGACGGAATGGATTAAAAAGATGTTGAGAAAATGAAGTTACAGTCTTGTCCACCTGCCAGCTCCTGCACTGCAGTGAAGCAACAGACCCTGAAACAACCTTCTGACTCGTTGGATGTCGTGACCAAACTCAGCTGAGCAGCTTCAGCTCTGCCAAGAAGGCTCTATGACTCACTTTGCGTGTGTGTGTGTGTGCACAACAAGCAGCATACACGTGTGACTGCGTGTGTGTGAAGCTGGAGAGGTGAGCGCCCCTAAGTATGTGTGTTTCCACTTCACACCACTTCAGCCTTCATCACGTCCAGCAGGAACCTCGTTAGTGTGTCAGCGCCAGGCCGTTGTGTCACCAGGGCGAGGGAGATGGAGGCACAGCTCCAGGCACGGGTATAACACACACACACATACACGTGCACAAACCTGCAGCCTTGGCTCCGTGACACAGGCCAGCAGGGTTACTCTGAGCAGGTTTCTCGTTAGCAGAAAGGGAGTCACTCTCAGAAAGTAAAGCACAATCCTGCTAATGCTAACATCAAAGCAGAAAATCTGTCAGTGCAGCATCAAACATTCATTTTTTTAATTATCTGGGATTTCTTGCCCGCTTGTCTTCTGTACACTTCAGAGGATTTTTATTATATCACAACATTTCTTCCCATCTCTGACAGCTGCCAAGTAATGACTTCTCATGCCTGCGTGTTACAGAGCTCTCTTACTCTGGCATCGCTCCAATCTGAGTAAAGTGCTGCCAAGTAATGCTGCACGACATATTACAGACCTGAATGGGAAAAAGAAGTCCTTCTGAAATCTAGATGTTAAAATCTTGGATGCCTGTTCCACATCAATAATGAGCAGATTTGAATATCAAACTTTCAATTTTTTGAAGACAAAAATCTTTTCTTCAAACCAAAGGGTTTAGCCTGATGTTACAGCACTTTTCTATCTCAACACCATCAATTGCTCACTTTTTTACATTTATTTAAAAAAATACCATTCTGTATTAAATAAAAGTGATACAAAATATTTTGTTTTTTTTCATGAAAAGTGGTTATTAGCCTCTGTGATGTCATCCATTAGTTTCTGAAGAGGCATTTTGAAGCCCAACGATGGTGGACACAACATTTGGGACATGCTGACTCAAGCTAACGTTCGATCAACCAAGAAACTGTCAAAAAAATTAAAGCTGAGGTTGATTTCAAGCATCTTGGTAAACAGGTTCAATGCACCCACTTGTCAGTGTAAAAAGCAACCCCGCCACCCCCACCTTAATTATTAAAAACTACGTATAGATCTTTACCTCAATATACTCAAAATGAATGAGCAATAGAAAAATTTGCCTCCTGTCCATGGTGCACACGTAATAAAATGAGCTGCCCTGTTACTTTTGCAGGCAGCCTCAAGTGGACACTCAGTGAATGACTGTTTTGTTGTTTTTGAACTCCTGCATTGTCCTCATTTCTCTGGCTGGTGCTTGTTGTTAATGCAGAAAGTTTGAGTCTGATAAGAAACCACTTTGTGAGCAACACTTTCTCATAATTTGCAGAGGAAGCCATTTTCCACACCCTTTTTTTCGCTGAGTCACTGATGCAGGTAAAGACAATTCCAGTAAGTATTTGTTGATGTAAAATGTTGATGTAGATTTGACTTCTGCTTGATAGCCTGAGTTATACCTCAAAGCTGTGCTGACTTAAGGAAGATGGATTTCACTTGGTTTTAATAAAGATGGAATCGGCGGAAAAGCTTGAGGTTTGTTTGTTTACTTGACCCGTGCTTGCCTGGTCTTTTTTACTAAAGTTACACTACTTTTAACACCCAAAATATGAGATATGAACATAAAAAATTTACACAAAGAATTTACACAAATTCATCTCATGTGTTTGGTGAAATATCTTGACTTCTCTGCAACGATGTGAATTGCTGAATCTCAACATTATCGACAGCAGGGATTGGATTGCCTCCATTAAAACATAATTTAATTTTGCACAAAAAAATAACTTTTCTTAATATTTTCAAACTTTTATTTAAAAGGTGTTGAGTTCACTTTGACTTAACTCGACGATGAACGTATTGATTTTTGAACACACGGTTCTGCAGTTTATAAAAAAAATCATGTGGGCTGACTGTTTTACCTGTAACATGACCCTGAAAGATTTTTATGAAGGTTTAGGATCATGATATCGTAATAAAACAAATACACTTATACACTCTGTCAAACATTTTTCTCTCTTTTCTACTCAGGGTCAAATCTGACTCCTGCTGCATAAACTTATTATGTAATATGTGACTGATAACAGCTTTCAGTTTGACCATATATTTTTGGGGGATTGTTGCATTCATGCCATGCTGTAACATTTATCAGCTTCAAAAAGTGTGGGATATAAATATAAATATATCATGGTGTGACAAAAATGTGATATCAATACTAATATTGTAATTTTTATTGATGACACCAAACATCACTCAGCTCTACAGCTGACCTTGCAAAGCAGACCATATCTCTGCACCCTCCATTTAATACAGGGAAAGTAACACACACACACACACACACACACACACGCTCTAACATACAGCACAAAGTGATATCTGTGAACACACGATATTTCATGTCAGCCGTCACAGCAGCCCGACAGACTGTACATCAGTGAAGCCGTTCTGCACGCTCAGCAGAGCGCTGATTGATGGTCGCACGCCGTCAGCTTTTAAGGAGTAGCTCTCGCTACTCTCAGTCAGATGACCTCTGCCACGCCGTACATGCAACGCTAACTGCTACATGGCAGCGCTGAGAATCAATCACACTTTATGAAGTGCGTGTATCCTGCACAGTCACTGTGTGATAATTGAACTGAGCAAGCTGCAGCAGTAGAAGGTCAAACAGTGGATAGAGGAAGTTTTCTACATGATCTTCGCCGCAGATTGGCTGTTCAACATGAGTCTGGTTCTGCTCAAAGCTTCTGTGGACGCTTTTCTCTGACCACTGGAACCTGCTAAGTGCTGCAAAGTGCTACTCATGGCATAGTGAGATAAAAATGAATCCTACTTAACCTTGATGTTGGGTATAGATTATAGACTGTATAATAAATCGACATAGTATCTGTGACATCACTCATCTGTTTCTGATATAGCGCTTTGAGGCTTTTCAACGTCTGTAGCAATAATAAGGTGGGATTTGAGCCTCCTCACTAACGACTACAAGGCGTCCACCTGTCAGTCAGGTGAGCTGTGCCTTTGATTAAACTGGTAATCTTAATATCTTCAAAACTGCTGACTTATATAAAAAAAAATGTCCTCCACCACACAGAGATTATAGAATCAGACTGGAGTCTCTTGACTCCTGATGTAAACATTGATGGATTTATTGATTATTGGTTGTGTAGTGAGTGTTTTGGCTGTCGTACAATTCTGAACCCCTTCCATAAAACCCTTGGTTGCGGTAGAGTTCATTTTAAGTTATTGCTGACTAAAACCGACAGTCAAACAAGGACACCCGTTCCTAAAAAAAAAAAAATTACATCATAGCATGAAAACCTTTCATGGGAAACACATGGGAGGGGAAAAAATACTCTGAGAATATTACATTTGACAATAAAAGGCATCTGACTCATTGAGACGAACAGCGTGCAGTAAATGAGTTTGCTGAGACAGGCTTTTATAACCGCTGTCAGACACCGTCAGGTCTTATCAGAGGAAACGTCTGGCCATATAACAGCACAGTGTCATCACTCCAGACCACAGCAGTCAGCACTGATCAGCAGTAAAGTGGTGTGAGAGAGGTCAGAGGGCATCACCCCGGCAAAGAGAGGAAGATTAGATAATAGATTTACAAACACTTCTCTTTAAATATGTTCAACTTTCCCAAGGAGTTTTTATGAGGCCCAGACCTTCTCCCTGCTGAATCACAAGTGTAATCACATCTCCTCTGCGTTCCAAAATTAATGGAGACAGCCATTCATTTTAGTATTAATAGCTCATCTTAATAGCTCAATTATTTTTACTGCCACATTTGTAGATGTACACTTTCCCTAAATTTGATTGTTAAATCCACTGAGAGAAACAGAGGATATTCAGGTCGCCCACTTGAGCTTGTCGAGGCTAAAAGTCAAGAACTGGAATAAAATCAGGGTCATGTCCTCATTTTGAGTTGCTCAAAGCTTTGGGCTTAAACACGAGTATGACAGACTTTATCAAGGCTTACAGAGGTGCAACGGTGAAACATGTACTCCGGGGGTCAGAGACTGTGGAGAAGCTAGTTTCAAATCCACTTTCAGAAGTCAACTTGTGGTGAAGAAGGGAGAACAGAGAGCTGCTGAAATATGACAAATAAAACTCATGGTAAACTGTACATCTGGAATGTCACATACTGAAAGGTAGTTTAAAGGGCAACGCCAGTTCAAGCATGATGACTTCATGCTCTCTAGGCTCTAATAGCTCCAGGAAGCATCCATAATTTATATAAAACTATGTTGAATAAATCATTTGTGATTTTATGGGAGGGCTTAATTACTCGAGAGCAGATGAGGGTCAAATCTGATATTCAATTTTTGTTGCACTCAAAGGAGGAGGGATTACTGGGCTTGGAGTAATGAACCATCTACAATACAGTCTGTTCTAAGACCTGCCTCGAGGAGCTCAGCAAGGCACTTATGCTGGCCCTGTTCTAAGGAACAGACAGATACACAGACCACAGACCAAGAGAGTACTGCAGATGATGCTTCAATAGCTTGATCCGTAAAAGTGTCAGTGAGGAAGACTATTCTGGAATTGTAATGTAATCTATCAAAGTAAGAGAAATTTGAAATTTGAACAAGTCTGGATGACACTGACATCCAGTGAGCCATGAGGTTCTTTTATTTTGAGTATTGAGTATTTCTAGGAAGCCATAAACTCTTATCAGTTTCACTCGCTTTAGTTTTTTTCTTTTTCTCATAATTTTTTGTTAACATAACAATGTGCTTCCAAACAAATTGAGTCAGTTCTTGTCATAAAAGCAACAGAGAAACTTAAAGCATTAAAAAAAAAAATTACTTTTGTCTACATATGAATAAGAATGCCTCAACTTTTTTGAACACTTTACGTAAAGCATCC
Organism: Labroides dimidiatus; assembly: GCA_030710495.1. Classification (NCBI taxonomy): domain Eukaryota; kingdom Metazoa; phylum Chordata; class Actinopteri; order Labriformes; family Labridae; genus Labroides; species Labroides dimidiatus. Next base: position 24,108,707 of record CM061153.1, read on the forward strand.
AACGTGTAACTGAAGCAGATTATGCTACAACTGTAGTGGTGCAGCTAAAGTATTACACAAGTTATTATGAAATGTAGATGTCAGGATATTCAAAGTCTTCCAAATTTTCCACTGAGGAACATTTTTCCAAAGTTGTTCCACAATCTTATAAATGCAGTTTTTCCCAGAGTGGTGAACCTCTGCCCAGCTTCAACTTCTTTCAGCTTCTCTTAGATGCTCTTTTTACACCCAGTCGCCTGGCTAACCTGTTACAAATTCACCTAGTTAGCTGTAGATGCTCCTCAAACTGTTCTGATTAGAACCCTTCACTTTTTCAGCCTTTTGTTGTCCCTGACCCAACTTTTTGAGAGGTGTCGCTTCCATCAAATTCAAAACGGGCTAATATTTTGCATGAAAAGTAAAATGTCCCACTCTAGACATTTTGAATTGGTTTATAAGCTATGCAAATCATTGTATTCTGGTTTTAACTTCATTTTTGCATAACATCCTTATCTTTTTGGAATTGGATTACTTGTTGTCATTAATATATTACTCATGTAGACTATTTTGCCACAGTTTGAGGTTTATAAGTATTATTGAAGTTGACTTAAATGCAAAAATAATTTGAGCATCTTGAGAATGATTGAAGTGAACTATACTGCAATGATTTTTGAGCTTTGTTAAAAGTTACTGAAATAGACAATGCTTCAATAGTAGTTAGAAAATAAGTATTACTGAAGTGGACGACACCACAAGTGTAACAGGATCCACTATAAAAGTGGTGTTAACACATGCAGGCCACGGGACAAAAGTATAAACATTACACTCACCTTTCCAGCCAGCAAGAGGTGACAGCTCCTCAATCACTCTAAAGTTCCCTCTCTACTTACATGTTTGACCTTCGGGGTGCAGACTGATATACTGACCAGGTTTGACATTAAAGGGGAGCTTTTTTGTGGCTTTATGAAGAGAAGGAAGTTTGCCTGTGCTTAAATGCATATCCAACTCTGACACTTGGACGTTCAAGTGTGATTTGTGCTTTCACGTGTAGTTTGGAGGTCAATCATGCTTCATGATGAAGCTTGAATGAAGTGGAAATTATGAACCTCAAAATGCTACTGAGATATTTTGCTGCTCCACTTTGGAAATGAACATTTTCATACTCTTCAGAATTTTTGATTTCATTGGGAGAAACAGAATTTTGAACCTATTATTATTTAATTGTTTTAATTTTTGGAGACCAAATTATTCCAAGCGTTTTACTTCATCCATTTCTGTCCGCAGAATTTTTTCCAACATTTATGACAAAAACCAGGAGCTAGTCACATGTGATGTTTTTCCAAAGCTGCTAATTTTAACATGTTATTCACAGCGAACAGGTTTCAACTATTTGCATCCAGGCAACACTCCAGTGTCTCATATTTTGAAAAGCTGGTAATAGAGCTTTTGTTTCAGTAATTATTTTCAGACAGTGACGATCCACCTGCTGCGTCCCGTCTGCTGCACTGTTATTGTCATGACAGCAGCTGAGATATAAGACGGAGAAAAGTGACAAGAAAAAGCCAGCCAATGATGACTACAAGCTGTGGGAAAGAAAAACTCTTTCCTACATTTTTGTGTGATGATTCTTTTTTGTTACCTCTAAACCATCTGTTGAGGGGAACAATGTCAGGAAAGAACGTCTTATATTGATGGGGTGTTGTAAAGGTAATTATCTCATTTGTGAAAATTTTCATCCATTAAGCATCACATCAGATCATCTTAATTTTTCACCATGGAAACAGTAATTTTGCTCATCCTTTACATTTTCTATTTCTACAAATTTCAGTAGCATTTTTGGAAAAAAGTTGCATGAAACATCCGCTTCTTTGAATTAAAGAAGCAAATAATAGCCATAAACATCATACATTAACTCAAGAGTTATTGTCACAGTGCCTTTCAGTCCCTTATTCATTGACAAACCTCTCTCTGACTGAATTCATCCATATAAAGGACAGAACAGGAGCAATCACCACTAAGTCTGGTAAAAATTCACCTTGAGGCACCGGTGTTATAAATCCTTGGAGAGTTTGTGAGCGCTCATTAATAATGAAATGTCAGAAAAAGTGATGGTGTGTGTGTGGCTCCTTCGAGGAGCCACAGTAAGGGTTGTAGGGGTCCCTGACAGGAGCACCTGGCAAATATTATTCACCTCACAGGCTCAGCGGGATGTTTCTCAAACTGTCCGGCCCCAGGACCTGGACTCTCACCAAGAACATTGATTTAGAGGCACTTACAGGTGACGCAGAGGAGGGGAGGAGGAGGAGGAGACAAAGACAGAAGCCCGCATTAATATTCTGCAGAGTGCCCAGGCTGGAAACTGAACAAAATAAGTGATTGTTTTTAGTGTGGGGAGGGGGTAGATAGAAAGTGAGGGAATGTGAAGCTGTTATATGCATACTTGTGCTCGATTAAAGCCTTGTCACACTTATTCATCCTCTCACTTCCATCAGATTGTCAAGACAGTGACCAGTCGTGTGTGTAGAATGCAGACAGCTCCAAACGAGAATAAACAATATCCATACCTGACATGACGTGCAGGATGCTGCTGAAACACTACTGTTGGATGATGGTCGTCTAATAACTCATAAATTACAGTTTAATTTAAATTGCAATTCTTCAATATTGGCTATTTTTGCAATTTTATTTCCGATCCATTGAACAACAGCCCATGCAAAGTTGAATGATGATGTCTACTGAATATATCAGGAGCCATATTTCCCCCAAAAATGAACATCACGGGAGTCACTTTTCAAGACGTATTCAAGGAATCGGACATCATGTTACTGCACAGTCAAAGAAAAACATTTTGCCCTTTGCTGGAGAAAGGCAGTTGTTTTTTTCAACTCAGTTTTTAAACAAAGACTAAACAAAGGATTTAAATTTTGAAAAAAATATATATTTCAACAAAAAAAATCTGATTTTGAAATTGTAAAACATTTTTTTTCTGGCTTAAATCACTAAATTAAAGTAGTGTTGAGATTCAAACTTTTTGTTTTAAGATTTAAATCATTTAAACTTATCCTTTAAGCAGCAATAAATGTTAAGCAACAAGTCTAACTCTAAGCTAACAGCTGAATGAAGGGTAGCGCCTTTAGTTAAAGGCTAACAGTATCGAGCTAGCATACTTACAAAAAGACTACTAACTTCTTTTCGCGCTGTTAAGAGGAATTTACCATGCTAAGGGTAACAAGACCTTTTTTCAGGTAAGTGGGAAAATCCCCCGAGTTATTCAACATATTTAATATGTTGAAAGCACACTGGAAATACCCTCAGCTTTTAGTGTAAAAGACAAATAAGCATTATGTCAATCTAGGTGTAAGCATGTTAACTCTTACGGATGACCAACAGGTAGCACAGTTGAGGCTTAACAGTATTTATACTTTTATATCTGTGTTAGCAAAGTCAGTAACTCACTGACGTTTCTTACTGAGGTATTACACAGGCTCTACCTTGTCTCTGGAGGAAGCATCAGATGTTAGTTTGCTAAAAGCTTTCGCTGTTATGTCTCATCATAAATGTTAAGCTCTCACTTTTAGACTTTTAGTTGTCTTGTTTGGTTTTATTTTGTCGTAATGTCTCTCCTCTCATTTCAGGAAACATCACTTCCTGCCGTGATGTGTTCCCTGCTCCTGTGATTATCATCCCCGCCTTCATCGTTTCTACCTGTGGCTCATTACCTCATGTATAAATGTCTGCATCTCCCTTTGTCCTGTGTCTGTTCGTTTTGTCATGTCCAGTTTGTGGTTTTCAAGTTCTTACCAGGTTATCCTGTGAATTTTTGTTGTTCTTCCTGAGTCTTTAGTTTGCAGCCCCTGCTGAGGTTTTCTTTGTCCCTGTTATCCAGAGCCACCTGTGATTTTTTTGTTCTTACTTTTTATTCATTTAATACAAGTTTTGTGCTTGAACTGGTTGTGCGTCTGGGTCCTTGACGAGGTTTCTTGTCAGTAGCATGAATTAGATTTCCATGTATGGAACATTTCAAAATGATCATGCAAAAAACTTTTGAACATAAGTCTATCATGACACAAAGTTTATTATGTCATACAATGTTTTTTATGCATACCATACCATGCAACGAAGTAGTTTGTATTGAGACCAACCTTTAACTTTTGCCCCTCTATTTTCAGTGGTCCGATATATTGATTTTAAAGTGTCTGTGCAGGTGATTAAGTGCTTGCAGGGCAACAATAAATAAAGCACTGCACTCTTTTTAATTCTAAGAAACCGTGTTGCACCTATTAGAAAGATTGAAAATGTTTCTTACCACATGCTGCAAAGCATGTCATCTATAATCACTCTTTTCCATCTGTACCTTTTGATTGATTTCAGTTTGCTCTATTTGTAAACGATTCAGTCCATATGTGTTCCATTTGAATCTCTGTGATCAAAACCTTCATTCACAATGTTCAATGCAGCCTCAATCATTCCCTAGAGAGGCAGTGGAAGAAAAAAAAAATCACCCCAAATTTCAGCGATGTCAGTTCAGACTGAACTGATCAGAGGTCCTCTGTGTGTGAGGGGCTTATGAAATCAAATCGCTTTCCTGTAGTGGCGCAACTCTCTGACTTAAAAACTGATAATCATTAAGAATTTGTTTAGCTTGATGTTTAGCTTGTTAGCTTAGTCCTTAAATGTGCGTTGTCATGTGTTTCTTGTGTGTATTTTTACTTCAGACTAGCTGGTGTTAAATACATACAGCTGAATTTTAACAAAGAGTGAATCTCGACATGTGAAATAACATTTGCAATCAAAGGATTTTGAGCTGCATCCAGTGATAAAGTGGCTGAAAGAGTGTGTGAGTAAAGGGCTCACAGCAGAGTTGGGATCCCTGCCTGTGCATTCACACTTTGTGAAGACCTTTTTTTTTTGCCATTACAGTGCCTCAGTGAGGAACAATGACTACGTCTTACCACTAAGATGTTTTCAAAGAGCCACCCCAGTTTTCGGATTTAGCGATTTGTCATGCTGCAACTGCGCCAAAGTGGGCTAAGAGTGCTTTTTTTGTAAAGTGAGTGAAAATGCTGAGACGAAAAAACAAAAAGTCCTACACTGTTTCTCTGTGTTTTCACTGAGGCGAATGAAGGCAGCTTTGAGTTTGTGGCTCGGTGTGATCACTGGCAGACAGAGTTGCTTCAGTGCAGCTCTGTTCTCCGATGAACGAGGCTTTCTGAAAATGTTAGACCACACACTCCAGTAGATCAAAGACACCCCATTTGTAACAGCAAGTACGCTCTGTCTCTTTTCACTACCGAACATCTGCTTGGTAAACTTGCTTTTAAACAATGTAAAGTCTCTTTATTTTTAAACAGCTTTATTTTTCCCTGTTTGTAACATTTCTGCTGACTTAATGCTCTTAAAAATGTTCTTGAATTAGCACATCACATGAGAGGGAGAGGAAAGAAACGTTGTCAATTTAATCAACATTTCAAGATATTTCTCAGTAAATGTATCAGTAGTAGAAGGACAGTCCACTCAGACACTCAGACACTTGAAAGAGAATGTTTCACTCTCATCCCGGCAGCAGTAAGCTGATGGGCCGAGGCAGACGACAATCTGACTGACCTCTGAGACGGCCCGATAAGCAAGCACACGAAAGAGCAGCTTTAAAGTCGAATCACTGATAAAAGAGTTTGATATCCACTTTAGAAGTTAAAAGTGTTGACTGACTGGATTAGAAGTTAAAAGGAGATGTGGAGAGCAGCTCTTCTACCAATGCCAGAGGCTGCACAAACTGTTCATCACTGTGACACAAGGATGTAGACAGAGCAGAGCACAGCGCTACAACGCAGGAACAAGACCACCCTTAAGAGAGAAAAGAAACCTGACTAAATGGTTAAACAAAGCATTTATAAAACAGTAAATTCATTAGCATTTAAATCAAATAAGCAAAGTACTTAATTTACAGCCATTTCTCACCTTCACTATTTTCTGCTTCTTAAATATAATTATGTTACTGTCCTTGTTCTCCATTTTTCCACTTTCTACTATCTATTTGACTGTCATTCAGACTAAATAAGTTTAACAATAGCAGCAACCCAGACTCTGTTATTTGACATGAACAATACTTGACAGGTCAACCTTAATGTGTTATTTTGCTGCCGTTTTCTCTTGGCCCAAGACAAAGTGTGCTTCACGTCTTTCATTTTTAACTCTGAGTCAGAAAAAAATAACAGACTGCAGGAAACATGTATGTAGTCTCAGTGACATCACCAGCATCGGTTTCTGAAGGAGAGTTCTGAAACGAAATGACAGTCGTCATGCTGGAAATATCTGACTCAATCCTAGTTTTTTGATGATGTAGCAGGAAGTGAAGAGGTGGAGTTGTGGTAGGACTTAAGCCTCCCGGTTTACAGCTTTAACTCGCCCCCATGCTACTAAACTCACCCTAAATACCTTAAAACAAAAGAGTCAACAATACTGAACCCCCTGTACTGTCTGTATGGATACAGGAATGAGCTATTCAGACTAAAACTGGTTCTGTACCAGCCTGTAAACATGTTTATTTCTGCTCTATAATGGGACATTTCAACAGGGTTGTTAATGGGGTCTCCTTGGCTTTTGCAGCCAGCCTCAAGTGGCCACTTAAGAAGCTGCAGTCTTCAGCGGTTAGGCACTGGCTTCATTCATCAACACTGGAAGTTGCTGCTTGGTCAGAACACAGTAATGACTTTTGAGGCTTATGAAAGGCCCTCTGTTTGTTCTGTTCGGTAAACAATATAATCAGATTAAGAACAAAACATGCTGTAATGAATTATTAATCAAAATAAGTACACCTTGCATGAAAGGCTTCACAGCAGCGGGACAAAAGCGTATTAGCTGAATTTATGTGAGAGTGTGAAAGAGCAGACGAATCTGTCCAGGCTGAGGGTCTTTTCAGTGTTATTACCCACACACACACCCTGTGTGTCACTTTCCATCAGGAAAATACTCCACCTCTCCCTCTGTTCCTCTTCACTCCTCACCTCTGTCAGCTCACCCCCTCCCTCTCTCCCCACAGCACCACTCCAATCCCTTTCCTGCTGACATCCACATGGAACTGAGCCAGCTGGTTCGGGCTATAATGGACCCCTGTGTACAGTGACACTCTCGCTTTGGCTAAGCACCATTTTGATTTTGCTAATGACTAATTACACTGATTACAAAAAGCTTGAAGGGGGGGTTGGTGCTTATTATCTGCAGAGCATCATATGCAGCATGTCTGGTACTTGTTTGGATTGATAATTCATATAATTACATTATCTAAGTCATAAAAACACATACAATATGTCAGCCAACATCCCTATGTTTGCACAATAGACTGTATAACTAATGGACGTAGTCTCAGCGACGTCATCCGTCTGTTTCTGAAACAGATTTTTGATGCCAATCAGCCGGCGTGGCCATGTTGGAAATGAGGCGGGCTTTGAGTCTCCACAGTAACAGCCATAGGGTGCCTGTCAGTCACATGAGCCGAGCTGTGCCTCTGATTGGACAAACTGGCAATCTTAATATCTTCTTGACTGCCAAGTTAGGAAAAAACTTCGCCCCCGTACAGTGAGTGCTGTTAGCAAAATTAATGATTCAGACTGGAGACATTTTTTCTACCAGGCTGTAAATATGCTTATTCCAGCTGTGAAAACGGCTTTTTTTTGGCTTGGTGTGACTTTTGGTACTTCCAGGGCCAGCCTCAAGCGGACACTCGACAAACTGTAAATTTTACCATTTCCACATTGTGTCATATTTTCAGACCGGAGGTTGCTGCTTGGTTTGCTCCAAGACTGTACAAAAAGTGAAAATAGCCATCTTGATGTCAGCCCATATTGGAACAGCTTGGTTTAATACATTTAAACCACTTTTTCCAACCTATAGAGGGGCCCCTGTTGGCCAAAAAGAAGCAGGTTAAGATCATGTTGTGTTTTTGCTGTATATACACAGTGGTTCAGTCCACTTTTAGACACATTCAGTACATTTACTATTAAAACACCTGAGTAGCCTGTTTTGTTTCTAGTCCTACTCCTTTCTTAAAGTTTCTGGTCTAAATGTATGGTTCAAAAGGCTTTGGGCTCCAATCTTTGCTCATTCTGCTTTCTTCTAACACATGTGGGACTTCACAGCCAGAGCTGATGCATACAGTACTTGACCTTTAGTACAAACATAGCTGGACTCCTTTTTTACAGCTTCCTCCCACAGACCACCAAAACAGCTCCCACACACATTTACTACATACGAAACAACATAAAAGAAAAGCAACCTAGAGCACTATCCTCTCCAACAATCTGCAGCGTTGCATGCGCTGCAAGTTTACAAGCAGGTATCCAGACCACAACCACAGCGGCTGTGTTTGTCAGCTTCACACAAAACAGCCATGAGAACGTGTTACTCTCTTCTTTCTCTCCTGACGTTTTTCACAGTAATTAGTCAGGGAGGGCCGTTAGCCGAGGGAAACCAGCCAGAGGAGAGGAGGTTCTCACGCCTGTGGAACCAAAACAAACAAAGCCCCGCTCCGACGACACAGCAGCCAACAGCTGCTGATAGGGGTTATCTCTGCAGTCACACGCAGGCCATTTCACAACAGCCAACCCAGCAACAGTAGTGACCAGGACAACAGCAGATAAACAAACATAGATTCAGAAAAAAAATGTGCTAAATAAATTGTCTTTTTGACTCTAACTGTCACCTGAATTGAATTTTGTTTTTAATACAAGGATATTGCATTCCCATTTGCAGACAAACTTTATTTAATAACAAAAAAAAACTTTTTCTAGTTTTTAAATACTAAATTACTGAGATGCACATCTCCTTCTGTGATGCCCTTACCAATTTTTTCAATGATAGTAATATTTCACTTTCCTTTGCCTCCCATAAAACATTGTTCATTAACTGTTATCATCTTAAAACTTATTAAATCATCATATTCTTTTAGGAGACAACTTAGAGACAATTCCAACCCAACACCCAATGAGTCCTTGCTCTTTTGAAGCTAGCACCTCCAGTGCACTGGCTAGTTGCTAACTTTGTCTATGTGCTGTTTTGTTAGTTAGCAGTAAGTTGTTTTTGTTAACTTTTTATAGTAAAAAGTCTATTTTTTAATCATTATTTATATATCAGTAGTAAGTTTTCTACTTTAAAAGCAGAGGCTTGTCAGTTTTGCTGATTAAAAGTGATTTAGGCTAGCTTGATAATGTTAGCACTTAATTCCGCTAGAAGGCAAAACAACTAACACCCTGCCTTTGAAAACAAAAAAATGTGCAAGACGTGGTCAAAACAAAATATTCGATCAATTTACGATTGATTGAAAATGAGACTCAAAGCTAAGAAAATGGTTTAACTTTAGAAAGTTACTTTAAGAAGAAAACATTAAATTTAGATTGAGGACACATTTGATATAAATGAAGTCAGAGAATATAGTCAGATCAGCTAAGTAATTATTATCAGTTTATCAATAGTGAAGTGAATGTTTTTTATTATTTTCTTATACTGTGTTGAATCTTCTGGTTTAATTCGCTTTGAAGTCTTTTAATATAAAACTACAACACAAACAATTAAACAAACAAACACACAAATAAACAAACAAACAAACAAACAGAATCTGTCTTTATTTTATTCCTATTTTGAGTTATATCAATGTTAAGTTTATGATTTAACATTAAGTTTCTTTTGCTTACAGTCAGCATTTACTGTTCTATGAGCCACCTTTCTATTACAGGAAAAAAAAACAAAAACAAGGGAAATGCTTAAAAGCCAGGCAGTAGAATCAAAATCTGCAGTGTGAAATCCATCAGGCAGGCCACAAGTGTTGGTAAGTGACGGAGATGGCAGATAAGCCTGTGTGTTGTGCTATGGGAGTGGGTGTAGTGAAAGGGGATCAGTCCACAGCAGTGTTTAGAGGTTCAAAGGACCCTCTGGGGAGGAGAATGGATCGATCCACCTTGGGTGAGAGCCAATCCTCTCCCTGCATTCAGCCAGATAGTCATCCTTAGTATATATAAGGCTCTGAGCCTTTGGTCATACTGTGTATATACAGCACAGGAGATCAGGGTTTGAAAACAGACCGGGGCTCTTCCCCAGTAGTAGTTTCTTGAGCTCCATGCCCTGTGTTTTTGATTTCAAACTAAATACAGATGTGTTTATGTTACTCCCTACAGACAGGGGCCTGCTGCATCGTCTGTGGTGGTGTGTTGTCGTCATGATGCTGTGATTAAAGGGAGCCATGGAGATTAACTATGGCTGCTGTCTCATTAGTCAGAGTTACTCTACCCATTTCCCACCCAGAGGAGCCCCTCCCAAACCCACAGGAGAGCATGCAGGGCACCCCGACACAGCCTGCAGGGAGAGAACACCAAGCCACAAGTAACACAGCTGGCAGGGTGAACCATCACACACACACACACACGTCAGCAAAGTTATACACACACACACACACACACACACATACAGGGGACACAGAGCACTCACAGCTCTACCCACTTGCCAAAATACAGCTTTAGTGGACGAGATCACTGGCGTCATGACAAAATGGGGTTTCCCCACAGGGACACTCCATAAGCCTGCAGTGAAGCAAGTGGCTGCGGGTGACCTGCTGAGCCACAAATAAAACAAACATCCGCTGTGAAAGAGATACATCAAACTCTGCATTTAAACAAGCTATTCAAGGCCCGTTGAGCAAACAAAGCTGCAAAATTGTCACAGCCTGCAAGCTAGGCCTCGTGGGAGCCCAGACCAATGGCTGTGGCATGACAGAAGTTAGCCCATGTTTGGCGGAAGGAGAAGAGTGCAGAGGAGGGGGGGGGGAAAGGAGGAATGGGAGGCTGCAGACGACTGGGCTGCTGTTTGTCAGGCCCCACTGTGACAGGTTTATCCCGGCCGAAGGGGAAGGTAACACAGCCAACAGCACAATGAGGACCGATAAACGTCAGGCCTGGCCTCTGGACCGTGGTAATGGCTGACAAATGGTTTGGTGACTCATCTTGTAGCCAATCAAGTCCAGACACATGTGTTGCTCTGTTTTATGTCCTATCAGTGTGGGTAACAGCAACAGGGACAGCAGAAATCCACTTAGACAGATCCTAATACAACAAGACTTCCTGACTGTCATGGAGTAACACAGCCAGAGTCAGAATCAGCATTTCAAACACAAGAGACCTAATATAAAGAAAAGAAGGCTCATTTAGAAGCCGTATATGCTTTGTATATGGGGATCCAGGCCCTCTTGAGGCTATCTCTACTTCTGACACCTGCTTTGGGAGCTGTTTTTTTCTGACTGTTATATATAAACAACAAGACATACTACTTGTCTTTTCTGCTGAACATGTATCAGACAGAATACCCAGTTTTCATTAAACCACCAGCTAAAGGTAATATTAGCTAGTAAGCAGCTAAATGCTAATGTTAGTGGTTATCCCATGGCTGCCAAAAAGTTGCTCAGAACATGTTTTATATTTAAATATGGCTTTTTTTTCATTGAAAAGGATACTGTTGACTGTATTTTGAGTTGTCAATCAACATAGAAGTGCTGAATAGTTAAGAATTTGTCATACACATTAAATGTATTTATTATATGCATACAAATAACAACATCGAGTTGACATTATAAGATATTGAGTTTCATTAGAGATAAATGACCGCTTTGTGAACTTAGTGAAAGTTTAAAAAAAAAAATTAAAGCCCATATTTATTTAAAAAGTGGAAAGTACACCGTTTCCCAATACCACAAACCACAGGGTTTATAGCTTGTACTTGTCTGTTACACCCATCTGTATATGGGCTCCAATAAAAACGTCCACACACGAAAATAAATAACTACAACTTAGAACAGCTGTGGGTACTTTTATGGTTCTAAATAAATAAATAAATAAACGAGGTTTGACATTTTAGTCCTTAATTTGCATGATTTGACATTTATTTTCAGAGAGTAACTGTTTGGATGTTTATTCTTTATTATGAAACCCTTTTAAAGTAATAAATGGCGACATAATGCAGGTGCATGCACTGCCAGGTCACCTTCTGTGCATCCCATGTGTCTCTGTGTGCCTCCTCAATGCTCTGATGTTGCATAACACCTTCACCTGAGAGACTATGAAGGAGAACTTTCCATGCGAATATAACCCGTCTCTACAATTCAAATGCAAAACCACAATCGGACGCTTTTATTTCCGTTTTCTTTTCTTTTTTTTTTTTTTTTTTTTTTTTTTTTACAATCGACTCCATCGTTCTGATGTGTAGCCGAGTCAGGTGTGAAGAATAAATCAGGCAGCTGAGATTTGTCCAAGGCTGCCTCTAACAGATGTCTGAAACCTCCCCCATATCTCTGCTTCAAACACTGGAACAGAAGGAAGGTGAATCCACACACACAGGCAAACACAGAGTGTGTGCTGAGGTTTGGTGGAGTACAGCGAAAACATCTGGTCATATTTAAAAAGGCAGCAGTCATCAGGGAGAATTACAATCAACCAAAACACAGACTGCAGGGTGGAATTTTACTATAGAGCGATATGTACTTCTACTGTTGTTATTATCACTGAGGAAAAAGTGTTTTTAATACATCTTTACATGAGACAACAGGTTAAAGAGTGATTATGTTCACTCTATATGTGTACTTCCAGAGCGGTCTCCAGCTTAAAGTGGCTGACTGCAGTCAGGCTTGAGTTGAAGCGAATGAGTTTTTGAGTGTTTGGCAGACAAGCTGGATGTTTTGGGTTCTATAATTTAATTTATTCGGGGCTGTTGGAATGCTTTCAGTATAGACTTTTTCACAAAACTGGAGAGAATGGGAAGAAGTTGAGAATAAATAGATCAGTAAATTAAAACTGGAGAAAGTTAAAAGTAATGAATATAAAATTGGGTCACAGCTTACTCTCTGTGACTTACTTGTTGAAAATCAATGCCTTAAATTAATTTATTGCTGTTAATATTTTGGAGCTAAAGTAATCCATTGATAAATGGAAATGATAAGGGATGTTACAGTCCCTCAGGAGACTAAAACCAAATCAAAAACAGAATCAATGAGATGAAAAAGGAAATGTGATACTCTAAAACAGGGGGCGCTGTTTCAGATTAACTTCTCTTGTATGAGTCAATCAAGTGGCAACCTCCCGGTTGTGCTAAAATCTGCAGTTTGTTGTGTGTCTGTTATTTTCCCAGCAGAAATAAACATGTTTACAGCCTGGTACAAAAAAGTCTGCCATCTGAATAGCTGATTTCTCCAACTGAACACACCGTACGGGGGTGAATTTTTTTCTAACTCAGCAGTTTATAAGATATTTAGAATGCAAGTTTGCCCAATCAGAGGCACAGCTCAGCTGACTGACAGGTGGGCGCCCTCTAGCTGTTAGTGTGGAGGCTCAGAGCCCACCTCATTTCCAATTTGGCCCCTGACGATTTGCATCAAAACTCTGTTTCAGAAACAGACAGGTGACATAAAGGAAACTACGTCCACTTATTATACAGTCTGTGTTGGCAAATGCCCGGTCTAAAAATATGACGCATATGCGGAAGTTACTAAAAACTGCAGTTATTTGATGTCTGCTTGAGCTGGATGCAGAAACACTGAAAACTACATACACATCAAGCCAAAAATGCAATTTTTACAGCAAAAAAACATGTTTACAGCCTGGTACAAAAAATAAATAAATGAATTAAAAAATGTTTTTGGTCTGAGCCCTTCAAGTGTTTCCTACGAAAAGACCCTCTCTCCCTCCCATTCCTCTTCTCCAGGCCTTTCTCATCACCTCTCTCTCATGAGTCGTGAGTAATATCTAAAACCTACTCTGCAGGTAACACAGAGAGAGAGAGAGAGAGAGAGAGAGAGAGAGAGAGAGAGAGAGAGAGAGAGAGAGAGAGAGAGAGAGAGAGAGAGATGTAACAGGCGTTACATAAGAGCATATGCCTGTTTGGGTTGTACAATACATCAAACATTTTTCTACTGTTGTACTTTTTTTCTTATTTCCCAAAGCAATCTAGCAAGAGTACCCGTGTTCTTTCAAAATAAAAGCATGTATGTTATCAAAATAGTAAATAGGCAAGGCAGTAAAAAAATAAAAGCATCACAAGTAATAGTTCTATAAGGTAATCTCTTCATGAAAGCCTGAGCATAAACGAGGAAATTTACAGCTACAAAATATAGTTAAAACTGCATGGTGAACAAAGAATTGTGAATCATACTGTATTCCAATCTGGATGTATCGTCACATCAAAAATGAAAATGTGTTCGAAGCTATCTAACAGATCTGCAAATATGAAACAAGGAACACTTTTAACCTTTTCAGGGTTTAAATCGTAATGTTAATAGTTCAATGTCTTATATTTCTTACATCTTGTGCAGTTAGTAATTGGAAGGAATTACAGACAAGAAAACCATCTTCTTACCAGTAATTTACATTAACTTTGTAAACAATCAGTACAATTTGTCTTCTCTTTTAAAAGGATAGAAATAATTCTTGGTTCACAGGATAATGTGTGCAGCGGGTGTAGCTCTCACTAAGCTCAAGCACTCATCTGCCTGGTGAACGCACAGCCTCTCCAGCGTGGTGACATTTGGCAAGGTCATGGCATTCCAGCAGCCGCATAAATATACTCTTGGGTGAATAATTCATTGTCACAGCGTTGTCATCTGGCATTTTTGTGTCCTGTTTGTTAAAAGCCTTCTAAACTCAACCTGTGGCTTGTTTGCATACGTCCCAAAGCAGACGGGACACCCAGGACTCTGATTTATTCCCCTTAAACATACATAAGATTTGTATAGCAACATCAAGACTGCTGTTTGAAATGGTCCCAAAGTGACATGATCTGAAGTGAGGGCAGCAAAACATAATCCATTGATTTCTGTCTAATAAACATTAAATCTTGCGGACAATCTTCTGCTCAGTGTGAAGATAACAATCGTGTTTACATCTGGATCATCTCTCTTGACACCCCTATCAGTGGCATCTGCAGACAAACAGGGAGCTTCCTCTTACCTGTATCCTGTCGAAACTGGTGCATGGACTGCAGGTCAATGACGTAAGGAGAGAGTTGTCCATCCACCTGTCCCAGGACTACAGTCCCCCGAGCATCCCCCTTCAATACGTTCTCAATATGGTGGCAGACAGCCGCACTGTAGGGCCTCCATCGCCCGTGTTCGTTCAGCCACTCCCAGACCACCACCCGGGCCAGGTTTTGAGGTGGGTACCCCAGCCCATTAAGGGGCACCAGCAGTCCTGTTCCTGGACGAGCCATCTCCTTTGCTGTGGCTGAGCTTGTCCGTGGCTCAAACAGCACTGTAACCTTGTCAGTCAGCTGACACACTGGAGCATGTTGTTCAGTGCCAAATAGAGGGGGGGGCTTTAGCTTTAATCAGCAATTAAAGAAGTTAGTCCTCAATTATCTCATGCTGCTCAAGCGAGCAGCTCAGCTAGGGCCATCGTTTGCAGGTACTATGACTGCTGGCGCTTCGATCAGCCAAAAAGCAGCCACGGTCCTCTTGAGTCTTGCCGTGTTTGAAGTGGCAGACGCTGATGAAGGTGATGACTAAATTTGCAGTTGTGGCAGACTCAGTGCTCCACATCCAACCACAGCAGATCAGCAGCAGGAAGACAGGCTCTCTGAATGAAAGACAAGAAGCAGAAACATCCTGGTAAACAAATGCTGTGATTTCTCCCCTGAGTTTTTTTCTCATTAGACACACTATGTCTCGGTGGATGTGATAAAAACATAACCAGTTCTTTGCCAGAGTCCCATCAGTGGCCTGTACCTCTAGGCAATTCTGTTTACTTAAAGTGTTGTGACAAATATTGTACATGAGCCACCCTGAGCAGGGAAATAACTGTCATTGTCATTAGACTGGAGTAGAGGAGGGGACATCAGTGTACATTAAGAGCCGGATCATAATCCTAACAGGCAGAATATCAGACATTTTGCATATAGAAAAGTGCCTAGGTGCCGTAAATGAAGCGCAAGGGACACTGATATTTTTATGATATATGAATGGCATCAAATCACTCTAGCACTGATCAAAATCTGTTTTTCGTGGCATACATAACACGCACGACTACATTGTATCGATACAAACCTGTCGGCTTCAGTTCTGTTGCCACACATCTGTCAGGTAGAGGCTGCATCTCACAGGCTCCGACGGAAAATCAGATTGCAAAGGAAAAAAAAAACCGAGGTGCAAATTTGAAAACGCACCTGTCGTTCACAGCTGTGATCCTTACGACTCAGTTTATCCGTAAATCTCAAATCTTTCCTCAAAGCCTCCTCCTGCAGCTCCAGTAATCCAGTGTTGTTGCAGGGAAAAAAAACACAATACGTCGTTTTATTCTCGTGGATATGCCACTGACTACAGCAGCTTGTTGGTCCGCTGTGTTAAAGTGGATGCATGCCCCAGTTGCTCGCTGCTCAGTGTCTGATGTGCACAGAGACTCCGCTGTGCACGAGGTCTTCTGACAATAGCGCCAAACAGCACGCATTCACAGTCGTCACGCATTTCTTACTCCCAAAAAATCACGCACTAATGCCCAGGCGCACCTGTATAGTCAGCCGTTGAAAATTATCCAAAGTGTCAATTACAATAAAACAAAATTCCATAACTTCCGGTACAATGTAGTATTTCAAAATAAAATTCCTTCTAAAACACAATTGCAATGAGAACGGAATGAAATGTAATAGACTGAGATACCGGATATAGTGCTAACATTTACAAAAAGAAGAGAAGGAAACACTGTCGAGAAATAAAATCATAAATAAATTTCAATAAAAAATAAGATTTCACATTAAACTAACGAAAAGAAAAGATAAAAAAATCCAAATAAAACAGAATTAAATAAAAAAACGTCGATAAAAAAAACATGAAGAAATTTCAATAAAAAAACAAGATTTCACATTAAACTAAATTTTAAGAAAAAATAAAATCCAAATTAAACAGAATTAAACCCAAAACTGCACCGACCATCAACATTTAATTATGTTTAGAATTCACCTTTTTAAGTTAGCTTTAAATTTATTATTATACCGTTGTCTTGTTCTGTTTGAATTATGTGTAATTTGTCTGTTTCTTTATTATTATTATTATTATTATTATTATTATTATTATTATTATTATTATTATTATTATTATTATTATTATTATTATTATTATTATTATTATTAAATTGATCAAAAACAACAGGGGAATTATAAGAAATATAAACTACTGCTTAAACTAAAACTGTAACTAAATGCAGTGGTAGCATGTCACCTGAAACCTCATTGGCCACCCTGTGCTACCTGAAATAATCCAAAACAATTAATGGAAATTTACCCTTTAGAGGTGGGTGTTATGCAGACAGCAACCTTTCATTATTATGTTGCAACAGGCTGCTATTAGTTTTCTTAGTTTTCATGAGATTAAATGAATGACAGGATTTAGCAGCAATGTATCTTTTCTTAAAGCTCTTTATGTTTTTCAGGGCAGGATTTTATTTGAACTCAGCACAAAGGACTTGAAATCTAGTGCTTGTCATCTTATGGGGATATGTATGGTATTAAGTACAATAACTGGCAAAAGTCTCAAAAATGTCTGACCAATAGTGTTTAAAAAGGCAAACGGTAACACTCTAACATTCAACAACAGTGCCACCTGTTGCCAGTATTATCTACCTGCAAATGAAAGAGGAAACATTTTGAATGTATCATACATCTGGCACTGACATAGCTTTGTTTGAAATGCAGCTGGGTTTTTTGAACTCATCATAAATTTGGACAAACTATTGATATATGTATGTACATGTCTGAATATGGTAGAAAGTCAGATCTGAACCAATTTTTTTATTTCACACAAAACATTTGGAATACTCTGCATCTGTGCTGCACTTTGGTTAAGTATGTTGGTCTGAGTATTCAAAAATACCTTCAGTAACATTCAGTGTCTCAGACAAACCTCAGCCTTCCCCCTTTATATTCACACAGGAGTGCAACCATGCTGAGTCAAAATAACTGTGCCTGTAATTTGTTGTTTTGTTGTTTGTTTGTTGTTTGTTTTTTTTTGTTTTGTTTTTTTTTGCAAGACTGTACATACAGTGCATTAAAAATTGTAAAAAAAACAATGCCTTGATACAATTGCTGAAATAATATTAAAATAATATTAAAATAATATTAAAATAAGTAAACAGACAAAAAAACAACACAGATCAACATATTCCCTCCTACGTTATTTACAGGTTAGTCTGACTTGATGTTGCAGTCTTTGAAACATTAAATTCCATACTCAAGAAGGTGTGGACTTGACAGCCTCTGGTCAGGATCAAATAACAGTAAATATAAGCTTATATGTACACACACAAACACACAAACACACGCACACGCAGACACAGACGCACACGCACACGCACACACATTTTACTATAATAACTGAGGGAGCTTCTGATAGGTCGTAAGTAAAGTTATTGGTTAATTTATTTCTTTTGTTCTTGTCTAAATGTCTAAATTTCCTGGTAGAAGTTAAAGATTGATGTCAAATGTATAAAGCTGATGTTAGGGCAGAGGTGCCATTTAAATATAGTAAATCATGAAGCACAGAAGACCACTATAAAAGTTCTCTTCTCTGTTTTAAAACAAGACAAAATTTCTCATTAGTTCTGAATAATAATTTGCCAGAAAAAAAAAAAAAAAATCAAAGAATGAGCTCTCGGAGCAAAGGCAAGAGAATAAAGTGCTGAGCAGTAAATCTGACTGTGATGGAGAATTGAAATGCCCAGAACTCAAAACCCAAGAAAGTGCTTTAGTTATCTGGAGAACATCCCCATCATGTGGCTGTCTCTGGTAGTTAAACTCCTCAACATAGAAATACTTAAGCCATAACTAAATTTCAGGAATTCTATTGTGCTGTTGTGGTATATCAGCTAGTCTAAAACTATGGGAATATGAGAATCACCTGCTGATGTACTCTGGTTTCTTATTTCACATTAAAAGTCACTGAATATCTAAAGTGCATAAAATGGTACTGGTATAGTCAGTTTCAGCAATCGGGAAAAAAGACATTTTAACCACAGCCTATATTTAATTTTTTTGTTTTTGTTTTAAATGCTCTTGCCTTTCAAATGTTTAATAAAGCATATTTGAGACTAAGTTATTAAACAACTGAAAAATATAACCAAAAGACTAACTTAAATCCATCCATTAACAATATGAGGTAAGAAAAGATTAATAACTATGTTTCTCTTAGTTAAAATTTATATGAAATGAATCTCTGTCTGTTTTTTTTTTTTATCAAAATAGTCACAAACATTTTATTTCTGTCATGTTTCTTTTTCTGTTTGTTTTGACTAATCCATACAGAGAGAGAGAGAGAGAGAGAGAGAGAGAGACAGAGAGAGAGAGAGAGAGAGAGAGAGAGAGAGAGAGAGAGAGAGAGAGAGAGAGAGAGAGAGAGAGAACATGAGATTAAGTGAAAAATGCTTAGAGTAAAATAAATTTATTCATGGTATATCAAGAAAGTGTGTTTTTACATCAAAATATTCAAACATGTAACTGTTATTCATTATCAAAAACGTGATGTTTTGATTTTCAATAAAACATAACTTTATACAAATGTACATTAAGATATACAGGATCACAGGCTCAGAATATTTGAATCTCATCAGTCAGGAACATGTTCCTGTCAGGTCATGTCAATGGCTCAATTGATATTAAAAATATCAACAAAGACCAAACTGTGTCATTAATCTGCAGATTTTCCATCAGCCCTCAGAAACTGTACTCAGCAGTACATCAGATCAAGTAATAGTGAAGCTGCACAGTTAGAGGCTCACAGAACGACATAAATGAAGAGAGCCATGATGACGGCGCTGATCAGCCCGGAGATGGGAACTGTAACAAACCAGGCGATGAAGATGTTCCTGAACAGACGCCAGTCAACAGATTTCCTGGAGCGGAGCCACCCCACGGCCACCACTGATCCCACCTGTGATCACATGATTACAAAATTAAACCACTGATTAGACCACATGACACCAAATCAACTAAGATTCTCATTTAGAGATCTTCTAACACAGAGTATCTTTCCAATACTTGATAAATCAAAAATAGTACACAGAAATGGTAAAGAAACACAGATTACTTTCGTTCTTCAAACTTTAACCAGCATTACACCCTTTTTTGGCACCATGCTGTTGTTGTTTTTCTTTTATCTTCTCTATTTTTGTTGTGAGTTTTTTTCAGCCACAGCATAATCAGTTCCACTATTTATCTCGTTTCAAGTTTGATTACCTTGCAGTGGGTTGTGCTCACAGGGAGGCCAATGTTGGATGCCACAACAACTGTGATTGCTGAAGCTAGCTCAATGCTGAAGCCACTAAATTGGAAGAAAACAGAAAAAATTACTGCACTTTCACAGCATGATATTTCTCCTTTCTTTTGGTTTTGAGATGTAGTTGATATGTGTTCTACCTGGAGGGTGTAATGGGTGTGAGGTCTTTGCCCATGGTCTGGATCACTCTTCGTCCCCACACCCACAGTCCAGCACAGATTCCCACTCCACCATAGAGAAGCAACCAAATGGGTGTTGGTGCGTTGGACATCACAGAGCCGCTTTCATATAAAAGCCACAGAGCCACCAATGGACCAATCGCATTGCTAATGATGAAAAAAGCTTTTGTAAGTCCTCTAAATCACACAATTACATGAACAACTCAGGTGAAAACTCTCCTTACATACCTGACATCGTTCCCTCCGTGAGCAAAGGAGCCAAAGCAAGCCGTGAGGATCTGCAGGAACTGAAAAAGCAAAGACACAGATGGCTGATCCACCTCAAGTTCATCCTCCTCCAGAGCCAGCTCCTTGCCAGCTTCCTGTGTCACACTTCCATCCTGGACCGCGCTCCCATTGGTCACCGCAGAGCTGTAACTGCTGTAGCTGTCCACCCTGGATCTCCTCTGCAGCCCGCCATCATCCACGTCCTTGTATTTAGGATCTCCTTGAATGCCATAGATTGCCATGGTGTAGGAGGTGTAGCTATTGTTCCTCCTGATGGGTCGCTCCTCTGTGTCACTGTCACCGATGCAGTCTCCAACCTTAGCCATGTGGAGCTTGTGCAGCAGGTCTTTGTAGAGGCCAGAGTCTTTATGGATGGTGTGGGAGCGTCCACTGTGAGGATCAGTGATCATCATGGTACCTACAGTGCCATTCAGTCCTACAAAACAAAGGGTTAAATGAAAAGCAGTTTGAAAACTAAAACCTCAAAGTCAAACTAGCTATAGATTTGGTGATCTATTCTAAGCTAATTATTCCCCACCATTGCTCAGATCCAAATCTTTGGTCTCCATGTCGTTGTCCAAATCAGTTTCCTCTGAGCCTCCGAGTTTGAAGGCTACTTTCTGACTGTCCACAGGGGGGCTCTGAGGCTGAGGGGCTTGTGGTACTGAGGGTTGCTCTGCAGGTGCAGGCTTGCTGGTGGTTTTCTCCATGAGTGGAGTCTCACAAGGAGCCGGAGCAGCTTCTCCTGGGGAATATTTCAAACAGGCAAGGTTGTTTGTGAAAACCAAACATGCAAACCCTTTGACTGAGAGAAGCCCTATACTTTAACTTATTCTCTGGGTTATAAGAGTGTACCTGCAATTCTTAACTAAGGGCAAACTCTTAAGGGCAAAAGCCACTGCAATCAGTCAGAGAACTTTTATTATGATAAAAAAATGCTTAAAAATGAAGCTAAAAATCCATTAAAAGTAGACACACTCCAGACGATCTAACAATGAAAAGTCTAACTCAAAAAACTCTTGCACATGAAACTGCAAAAAAAGTGGTTTCCTTTGTGCACCACTTCACAAACGTACCGAACCAAACTATATTTTATCAACACTTAGTACTAAGAATAGAAGTGTTTTCTATTATTCAAAATAAATTCTGTGATTGCGTAAGTTTTACTTACGTTTGATTTTCTTCTTGAGCCGTGGACAGACAACGAACCAAACGACAAGAGCTGTGACGAGTGCACATCCCAGTGAAATGCACAGCGTACCCCACCAAGGCACTCTGTCAAAGCCCAGCACTGAAACACACACACACACACACACACACACAATAGAAACACAAAATTCTTATTTATTTGCTTTCACTTTAAAAAAAGATCCACTCTCTATATCTTTATCATTTTAATGTAGGAAACTTATGGTTTAAGGAAGAAAACATTTGTTTATTAATTTATTTTTGTGCTTTTGTCACATATTTGTTGTACCACTACTATGTTTTATATCTCCATAGATGCACCATGTGGCATAACAACAGAACATATGGTTTCTTTTTTTCCAAAAGAACCCAAAAACATTATTTTTCTGAATAAAAGACCAAAAGAGAAGACACTAAATGTCATAATGGGCTGCTTCGGTGTGTCAGTATGTCCCAACAGAAACTGTATCAGCGACACTACACACGCCTATCAGTCGGAGACAGAGGACCACGTGTCACGTGCCAAATGATAGTTAACTGAGGACATGCTGTTAGAGACACTTTCAGTAATTTCACTTTTGGTTTGATGCTAACACAGACTAGCTGTGCTAGCTAGAAACTAACTGGTGCGCTAACTTTTAGAGCAAGGTGTCCTATTGCAGGTTAGTGTAAGAATGTGACAATTACAGTTGTTATGTGTGTAAATTTAACTCACTTGGTGCTCCTGTGAACATGATGGAGAAGAGGTTGATTCCCATCGTGATGGCATAAAAGACGGGCAGAGCTCTGAGGCCGTTCGGCACAGGGTCAGTCTGTGGAGAGCAGCATGACATCAAACTTTGTACTTTCAGATCCTCAAGTTTTGTCAGACAGCTGTACTAAATATTTGCCTTTGATAGTAAGACCTAAAACAATCAACACATTTTTAGAATGACCTCTGTAAAACTAAAACCTGTTGTTTCCAACCTTTCTGGCTAAAATATATTGCTAAAAAAAACTGAATGTAAAGATATGTGCCCAATAAAGGCTTTTTACAAACCTCTCAGATTGAAAGCTTAAGGTCATTGACTGAAGTCTCATGACAGTGATTATTTAGAAGAAAAGAAAATAAGATTAGTAGAAAGTAGAAACATTAAATTGATGGGTTTAAAGGCTTTTTTTCTTTCCTTTCAGACACATTTGGTCATCTCACACCCCCAGGAACATCCCATGACCCTTTTAAGGAACAAGACCAAGGTTTGGAATCACTTTACCAAACTACATTACAATATAAAACTCAATAAAAAAAGCTTTTTACATCTACTAATGTTGTGTTTTATTATATCTACTAAAGAGCCCTTTTCTCTGTTAAATGAAATGTTAGAAATAATGTTATATTTATGATGTAACTTGTGGAGTTATGCTTAAATATTTTTACTAAATGCAGATTTTTCTATACCATGGTATATTTATAATATCACTGCTTCTTTAAAGCCCTTTTGAGAAATTTTCAATGTTTTCTGACAAAAAAAATCCTTCTGCTCCTCAATAAAAATCACTCATATCACTCATTGTTAATCTCTGCTGATTAAAATGTAAACAAAGGTGTTTTGCTGTGTATTGTACACCTAACCTCTCGCAGCAGGATTAGACTTTTAAATTATCTGGACAGAAGTGATCTTTATTTTTTGCTAACAGTGTTTTTTTTTTTGCTTTTGTGGGGCATAAAAGGGCATCCATCATATTCAATTTCAGTCTGTTTCATTATCACCTCTAACCTCCTCTCAGGAGCTTTAACTTATAGTCGTCTTTAAATGATACTGTGACTGAAACTCATATCAAAATGCACTCCCCGTGACCGTGACCTGAAATTACTCTGAACAACCATTTGTGCTGGACAATGTTAGCTTGGCTCACCTTGTTCAGGATGAATTTGCGAACAAAATAGAAGAGGATTCCTGACATGATGCCAGACAGCACAGGTGACAGAAACCAGGACGCCACTTTAACACAAGACATTTAGAGGAGCAGTTACAAATAAGTTTAAACAAAGTTCTTTTCCTTTATTTAAAATATCCTTTCCAAGGCTAAAAACAAATATTCACCAATGCGTAGTATCTCTATCCATTTGACCCCCTGGTGACCCCTGGCTACCATGGAGAAGCCAATTGTGGCACCAACAATACAGTGAGTTCCAGAGATGGGGAGCTTCAGGAATGATGCAGCCAGCTGCCACACAGCAGAGCCTGCAGGAAAAAATAACAACAAAACATGAAAAAGGACAGCTCTCATAATCTAAGAATCAAATATTCTACTGACAGATTATCAAAGATGATGTAAATGCAACACATGGAAGCTCTCACCAAACATAGCACTAATGGACCCAGCCATCAGGACGTGTTCAGAGCCATTGTACATCCGGACGTCAATGATGCCCTGTCGAATGGTCTCGCTGACTTTTGCCCCCAGCAGCACTGCCCCCACTGTTTCAAAGATGGTGGCAAGGATGCAGGCCTGACGCAGGGTGACCACCCCAGAGCCCACTGCAGTACCAAAGGAGTTGGCCACGTCGTTGGCACCCACAGAGAAGGCCAGGATGAAGGCAATGACGAAGCCCGTCACCAGCAGCCACGTGTATCCTGACATGTCAGTCTGAGAGGTCAGAGCCACTGTGGCAGCTGCGGCCAGCGTCGATAGTGTTGTTGAATCCATTATAACTATTTCTTAAGTTAATTAAATAAAAAATAAAGCCAAATGTTTTTACAGTAAGATTTGAGGTAATGTGTGTTTTATAAATATTTTTTACAGATTATAAAACCGGCTAAAGAACCACTTGGTTCTGTCTAAAGTGCTAACAGGAAAAACTAAAACTGCATTGAGAGCTTGGTATGCTGTGTACGTTTGTAGCCTTCATCATGAAATGACAGCGTATAAAAACAGAAGAGAAATCCATCATGAAGTTGAGCCTCTGATGATGCACACTGTAAAAACACATAAGACATCTGTTAATTCACCTTATTTACTGCTTTATAAGCAAAGCCTCGGTTATGTTACACATTAACAAAACTGACAAGACCCAACAGCTTACTGTGGTTCCACAAGCAGGATTTACAGCAGTGTGCCGTGGCAGAGGGAAGTGGTTATGATGTAGTGTTTTATATCAGTAATAAGTCATTAGTGGTGTAAGCCACAATGTGGTTTCGCCCAAAGCACAGCATTACTGTTGAGTTATCTGTCTGCACAGGGGGCTCTGGAGAGCTGCCTTAATCTCACCCAAGTTTAAAGTCACCGTCAGAATTCACTGGAAGTGCTTCAAACGTCTAGCACATTTTGTTTCAGCCAGTCAAGAAACTTACGTCATATTACCAACAAGGGGAAAACTTGAGTACCATTTAACATTTTTAACATGAGGTTCTAACAAGCATTCAGTAAAGTAATGTCACTGTAATTTTTAACTCAGTTGACCACGTTAATGTTAATATTTTGTCAATTATTCCATGGAGATTATGACTAAGTGACCAAGTTGTAGCTACAACACCGACTTTATCAACTTTGAAGTACTTTAAATTATTCTTAATCTCCTGGGGTGTTTCAATAGGATTTAGTCAGACTTTGGAACAGTAATTGCTGTGACTTAAGCCAGTAAATATCCATTTATATAATAAAATTAACATTCAACAGGTCAAGTCTTATAGTTACACCCTGACCGTTACAGTGAAAACCTCAAGCTCCTGATAAACATCTTTACATTTTGAGCTGTGAATAATGATTACATTTAGACTAGTCTGGACTCATTTTTAACAAACTCCCCATGAATATAGAAAATAGCGGTATGTTAATCTGCTTAGCTGCTATTGCATAATTCAAAAGGAGCATCGTGTCCCAAAATACCAAAAAGCATCGGGTAATATGAGTTATACTTACAGGTGAGACCGAGGTGAATCGTCCAATGCTTGGGACCTCTTCACTGTCCTGCTAACAGGTAGAAAGCAGCCTGTTGAAGTGTACCACTAACACAGAGGATGTGAGTTAGAGCCGCAGACTGTGCTGTTTGAACGCTGCTGTTGAAGGTCGCTTTATATAATAAGCTGAGTGAGTACACGCCTTCACAGTCCGGTCATGAGACCACTACTGCCCAAAAGCTAATGTTTAACGTGTTTGTAGACATAGACAATAATTACTGTTTCCAGCGATTATGCTAGTTTGAACGCAAAATCCTCAAAATTTCCCCAAAGTCCCATGAAGACATATGTCTATTGTTTTGTCTGAATATATCTCCTTCTGGTGCCTGAAGAAGAAACTATTAAAGTATTTAAGGCTGCAAAGTGTTTACAGTAACGAGGGTGTATTGTTCTTTGTAAAATCAGTGTAATATTCCCATAATACTCCAAAATGCTATGTATCGTTTAATTTTTTTTTCTCGTAAAACAAATAATGAAACTCAGTGTGGAAAAAGCTAAATTGACCACAGGTGATCTTAACCCTTTAAAGCCTGAACCACAAACAAAAATAGTCAGACTTCTTTTTTTCTTCTTCTTTTTTGAATTTATTTTTATTTGGGAACTGAGATGTTTGTTAACCCTTTAACAAAATACCAAAAAAATGTTACTGTATCATTCTGTTTATGATATTTTTCGTATTATATTTGATAAATTGGGTGGTTTTGGCAACTTTTTAAGTTTTTTTTTTTTTTTTTTTTTTTTTTAGTAAATATGCATTTATTCATTGCAGGAAATACTTCTACAAGAGCAATAATAGTTAGTTATTCTTATCTCAACCATGCAGCAGCCATTTTGAAAAAGGCCAAAATATAACTTCAGCTGCCTGTAGTCGTATGATAATCCTCAAGGGGGTAGAATACTTTTAATTATTTCCAAAACAGGTTTTTAATGAAAATGTTTAAAATGCTGATGAGACAGAGGTCTTTAAAATCATGTATCAAACATGATACGTTCGGCAGTTAAGGGTTAATGTTTAACTGCATGGCCTTTGCTCTGGTGCCATCTACTGGCCATTCTGTATATTACGGATATGCAATATAAATATCAGTGATGCACTGTTACCGCTCTCTTGCAGTGTTTTCTGATGTTTTAATGCAAACCAACAATGACAAAAAATAAAATCCCCGAACAACATTTGACTTTTGTCAGTCTACTATAACACAGATGTTGTATTTCAATTTAGAATCATTACATATGTATTATTCTTGTTTTCTGCAATATTTTAATGTGTTTAAATTAAAACAAGAATGGATTTGAAGAAAGTGGATATGTGATTTTGTCATTTTTATAACCTTATATGACCTCTATTTGACTTTTTGTTCTTTGGCATGTCTCAGCTGTTTCACAGTGGACTATTTTTAAAACAAACATAAACAAACATGAAAATACTAACTTTTCTACCCAGACTTTTACCTGTCTAAAAGGTCCAGACAGAAAGCAGAACTTTCTCTATATTGGTCATCCAGATATTACACCTCCATGTATGTTGTATTTCTGTCTCAGGGCAATGTGATATCAATAATAATAAAACGTTAGGTTTTACCCAAGTTATTGCTATAGATATCTGCCTGTATAAGTGCTGCTAAGCTGAACATGAAGCAACACTTTCAGTCTGTTACTGATCAACCTGTTATTTAACATGAATGGTCTCTTTAATGAGCAGCTTCAGTACACCGTCTGGCCTCCCTCAGCGTCAGCACTATTTGGCTTTTTTTCCTTACTGCTACACTGCCTCCAAATCTGCTGATAAGTTCCTCCCGATTACTCATTTATTAAGAAGTATTGGCATCTGCTGAATGATTTAGTTTGGGTCTATGACATCCAGCAAGTTGACACGTGCACACAAATGCTGCCTGTGTGGAATACTCTGACCTCTCTCCAACATGTGACAAGTCTGTATGGCAGCAGCTCACAGCTCTAATGAAAGGAAATGTGAAGTTAGTGAAAAAAATCCAGCACATTATTAACCTGCACCAGACAGGAGCTTCTACCCCACGCTCAAGTTAAAGTTAAAGTTAAAAAGTGATAATGAGCACATCCTGTGACATAAACATTAACTTTCGCTTTTTCCAAGTGTTGTATTGTGTTGTGGGCATTCAGCAGACATTTAATTCTTGCTACACTGTAGTTTTTTAATACGTTTACCCTATCCTCAAATCCCTGCCAGTCTGCCTGTAAACCATCCTGCACCCCTCATACAATATGACTCAGCGGGACCTGAAGAAACTTTTGCAAAATATAAAGAAAATACAGATTTACTCTGTATGAATGTGACTGCTGTGTCATGCTCATGCTGTAGATACATAAAAACTGCGGGAATAACAAATAAGATGTAGATCAAGAATATTTACTCATTCATAAACATGCAACAGATCAAAACAAAAGTAGTCTTTGATAGTGATGCAGTGACTTTGCACATGCAGCGAATCTTGAATACATATTAGATGTTTAACATTTAGGATTTTGGGCTGTTAAATGACAAATACACTGCAAAAACTGACATCCAAGCAAGTGTACTTGATATGAGCCACATTCAACAGACAAGTCCAGGAACATGTCCTATTCCAAGATATTAAAAGACAAAAATAAGGTCTGAATTACCTGCAACAAGTAAAAAAATCTGCCAGTGGGGTAAGAGAAATTTACTTGTCAAGTTTAGAATAATGTCTAAATACAAGAAACTTTCACTTACTCCACTGGCAGATTTTTTTTACTTGTTACAAACAATTCAGAGCTGATTTTTGTCTTTAAATATCTTTAAATGTTTCTGGACTGGTCTGGTGAATGAGGCTCATATTAAGTCTAAAAAGACGTTTTTACTAAAAATAAGACAAAAGCACTTCCTAAGATTTCAGTTTTTTGCAGTGTAGACCATGAGTCTTCTTTTCCTCCTCTAAACAACCCTGCTGTAAAGCATCACTGGGAAGACATGTTACTATAAAATACCCGTGCAAAGTTTTTAGCTGGACTGAAATAATACACAAAGCTTTTAATGAACTACCAAAGCAAACACTTGATCAAGTTGACTAAATTAGATGTTTACACTCATTTTTATGACTAAATCACCACTGTAGTATTGGTGTCAGGAGAAGTGATTGAAAGAAAGTAGGAAAGTTTTTTTTTGTCTAAAAACATTATTTGCACATGGACTTTATAAATTCACCAAAGAAAAAAAAAGGGAATGTTTGTTGACAAGTTGATGCAAACTGAAAGTTCCTCATGAGAGCTTTTAGTTCTGCATTTAATACACTCTAAGATACCTGGAATACATCTTATTGTTCTGCTTCTTTTATATCCCCTAGTATTTTTTTTAAAGTGTTGCTCTTTAAATTATACAGGATTTTATTTTTTTATCTTTAGTCGCTGGTTACTTTGAAAATTTAGATTTGATAGCAAAAAATTTGATCAGCTAATAAATTCAGAATTTTTGAGAACTCCATCATTGGCTTTATAAAACTTTGAAGGGTTCAAACTAACACAGTTGCTTATTAGAACTCAAAGAGCCAACGTTTGCATGGCAGTAATCAGCATGTAGAGAGAAAAGTCTGAGTACTGTTGTATAACCAGCAGAACGTGTACTCTATGCAACAAAGGCATTGAATCACTGCCAGACATCTGAGGAACACTGGTCCAACGTCTCTACTGAAAACAACACTTACACTTAGGTGGCAAAATCATCAACTGACAAAGTCCATTCGACCATTAATTCCAGGTCAGTACAAAATTGATGGATAAAGACAAAAACAAGGTATACAGAATGGGCAATGTTTTAATGTGTCGTCTTATCTTTACATTGAATTCAGGTGGTTCAGTGTATTTTGATGTTAGAGAAGTATGCAATGAAGGTTGGAGTCCTCGTATAGGTTGTGAGGGTGGAGGTTTGAATCCTCTTCCACCAGAAAAAGAACAAGTACAACTGCTGATCTCATTTAAAAAGACAGATTCTGATATTTAGCACATCAGGAGGTCTCTTTAGGGAAGAGTTTTAAGCTAGAGGTGCTGTTTGTATTCAGTGATTCATTCATTGGGCAACATAACACTGTGACACTTGTGCAGCTCAGAGCATTAACTGGGAAGTTATCGACTGAAGCAGTGTCTTAAACTATGCAGAACTGGATTATTACTTTAGACTTGTGTTTTAACTCAGTCTTATCATGCCTTCACAAATATTGCTGTTTTTAATTTATCTTCTCTTTGATATTGAATGGCCTAATTTGATGATTTTAAATGCCCTTTTCCTGTGTGAAGCACTTTGAAAGACTTTTTGTTGTATAATAAACTTGTTTCACTGATAGTTTTGGTGCACTTTCATGTGATATCATAAATGAGTCATTTTATGCTGGGGTAGGGTTACTTAAGAAGAAGCTCTGTGCAGTCCTGATCTCGTTCCCTCTTTACTTAACTCCCTTTGAGCAGATTTTCATGAGCAATCTTTGTGAGGTCTCCTGTGTTCCTGCTCTAGTTTCATGAAACATGTGTTTATTCGAAGCAATGAAGCACATGCGCTAAAACCAGGAATTAGCCTAAATCTGATTCAAACAGCTTGTTTCAAATCATATGGACTTGACACAGTCTGGTTAAACACAGCTACCAGTTGGGGAAAGGAAACACGCAGCGGTCTGTAGCAGAGAGGTCATAATTGAAACAATTACATAGTTATCCTTGATCGTTTAAACACAGAGAGGTTGAAACAGAAGCTCTGAAATGAAACATGCTACTCTACAACAGTCATTCAACGCAATCATGTTCTCAGGAGATTAGAGCTGTAATTCTGATTATTTACAAAATGCTTCATGGTTTGTTGCCGGTCATCAAACTTTTGTCAGACTAAACAAAGAGCGAGAACTTTCCCAAGAACTTAGCCAATCATCTGCCTTTAAGTGAAAAACTTAATTATTATTGCTGCTGTCAACTCAGTTAAATGATGTTTTCTGTCATGTTGGAGCCATTCAGGATTGTAATTATCTTTCATTGTTGCCTCAAGCAATTATAAGAATTGGTGCATCTGCTTGAGAAGTTTCTCTGTTTGCATTCTCAGACTAATTGTTCAGTATGAAGTAAAAATTCCTCCATCAACCTGCTTTATATCTCAACATACTCAACTGATCTTCTCCTGCATGCTGTTAGCACAAAAATGTGTTCATGTAACGTAACCTCTTATTTAAGGTAATGACCTTAAGACTTTAAATTGTGTAGAATAACAGCTGATATAGTCTCCACAACACAACCAGTGTTTCATCATTTGGTTCAGAGGATTAAGAGTTTAAAAGTGAAGATTGACGCAAAGCCTCTTTAGAAGTCGCCCCCTTCTGGTGGACCAAGTGAAAAGGTGAACTGCTCCTTTCCCTTTCTTCCTGTCTTTACTTCCTAAAGGTCATCTTGTCAAGTGAGCTCTCTCACCTGACAGCCAGTTCACCCTCAGAGTTGTGTTTTCATCTGTTTGTGCAGCTCATCACTGCAACACGAGACCATTTGTCTTTGACACTGTTTTCTGTTTGAAAGATTTATGTACCTTTAGGGCCTCTAGATGGCATCAATGCCCCTGTTCAGGTTACACTGCCTGATGGTGCGTGCTTCATGTGGAAATACCAGTTTAGACAGTTAATGTGGAAAAGTATTAAACTGCAGTTTGATCTCTTATTTGCCCCTGGCGGTCTTACTACAATATATTTTAAATGCAAGCTTTAGTTTCTGTGGGATTGATTATAAAATATTTTTTGAGCAGATTTTTTTTTCACTTAAACCATAAAAATACATAAAAACACATCTTAATTCTGGTCGCCCTGGCTGATTTAGAAATAAGACAAAAGGATTTGGTGTTATGCACCCTTGTTTACAACTTTATTCCTTCAATGTTCAACTTGCACATACATTTTATTGATTTTTTTTTTTATTGTGATATAGAATCAACCAACTCTGCAATTTCAAAGTCAGAACCTTTTTTTTTTTTTTTTTTTCAAAAAAGTTGGTTATCATATTAAAACTTCGACAAGATAGGACATGCAAATAAGTAACCGAAGAGCACTGCTGGTTCTCATGCTCATGCTCAGGCCTATGTCAGCCCAACCCTACCTTCCCCTCTTCCCTCCCTCCCATCTCTTGCCAAACAGGATCTGTAGGATCTTACAGAGTCATTTTCTCAGGAGACAGGAATGTCAGAACACAAGGCCAGCTACCTGCTCCAACATGCATCCAACATTCCGCCAACTTACGGGAAAAAAAAGCCCCAAATGTGTTGCTCATACAACCATTTAATTTCCACTGAGTGTGTGTGGCAACAAGGCTGAAAGTAAAATGCAGTGTGTCCACCGGACGGGAAGCAGACACATACTGACTCACCTCTGTAATGAGGTTGTCTGGTGCACCACCCTGTCCGTTTTTTTACTGGGTGTATGTACATTTGTGACCCTTCAATTACAATGCATGTGATTTATTTCTACTATAGCCTTATCAACTCTTTTCTCAAGGTACTTTTATGAATTTCTCTTGGAATCCTACTGATTTTTCAGATGACAACAACCGAACATGTTAAAAATGACATGCACCCAAAATATTGAATAATTTGGACAGTTTTATTTTTCAAAGTCTCTGTTTTGTGTACAGCTTAGAAGCGTAATATCATACAGCAGACAGGCAGCAACCCAAGTTTATCAGAATATAAATATAATACAAAAAAACTGTGTCATAAAAGAATGACACAACAAGAAATGTAAAGGATTACTGATGATACTTTTCAATCATCCCATGTCACCATCTACAGAATCTCGTTATTCTGATGCTATCCACAAGCAATGGGGCGAGAAATGTAACAAAAAGGACGTCCTGATTTGTGCTACATTCATCTGCATCTCAAACTTGGACGCATGATGGTCCAAAGTGACAGCACTCCTGCATCTGTGAGCTTGCCCTCTCCATAACAAGCACTGGCTTTCTGTTTCTGAACAAGCAGATCTGCACGCAGTGAAATGTTTAAAGTCACAAAGTTCACTTTCCTCTCACATATTCTGCCTTTTAATTGACGGACCAGTGGCTGGAAGATGGCGATGAGCTGCTGATGGACTCTTTGTAGGTGGGAGAGTGGGTGACGCTCGGGCTGCTGGGAGGTGTAGAGGAGCAAGAGGAAGACTTGGACTTAATCTGCGACCACTTGTCTCCCAGAGCCTTAGCGAAGTGCTCATCGACTGAAACGGAGATGGAGAGCTGCTGGGAGCGAGCTGCTTTCTGGTAGTTCACACCGAGGCTTCTCTGGAAATGTTCATCCACCACGTGGTCATAGTTTGATTTTGAAATCACTAGAAAAGAAAGGATGAATGACAAACTTTAGAAACACACCTCAGTGACTCAGTTTAAGCAAGCGGATGGATTCGTTATGATGAGAGATTATCATGACAGTCAGGGAGTGATCGTCTGTTGAGGGATTAAATCATTAACAAAGTGTAAGACTGACCTGATGAGGGGCTCCTGTGGATGTCAGACCTGCAGGAGGGGTTTCTGGTTGAGGAGACGCAAGTGATCACAGAAGGCCGCATCTGGAGCACAGCACAAGAAAAAAGAAACAGGTTTTTAATCAAGAGATAGAAAACTGACCTTATCCCTGCAACAGATGCAGGTTTGAGTTTCTTTTTCACTTCACAAAAACCTGACTGTGCACAAAGGGCAATGAAAGGGGGAAAAAAATTCAGAGTGAGTAAACAGGTTGGGTTTGCCCATGGAAAAACAGATCCCTCCCAGTGTGGTAGCATATGCGGGTCAAAGAGACAGTCTGTTTGGTCTTGTTGATGGCATTCCTCCCTCCATCGCTCACATTTCTCCCTGAATCCGGCTGGATCACATAGCTCGGACAAGCTTAGGCCTGTTTACACTCTGACTTCAGATGGGAGATGTACCACTTGCTGCTGGTAGCCTGAAGCTACACTACTGTGACTACAAAGGGTCATACGGTACAATCACTTTCATAAAATTAAAAGACCCGGATAGAAGGAAATCCCCACTGGGGGCTGAGCAGTGCTTGTACTGCTTCATTACCTGGATTTGAGTGTTAGCGGAGCTTTTAGCCTTCTCTTCTGTGCTCTCTGGGTCTTTTCTTGGTTTCTTGATGAGGGCAAGTGGCTCATCCATGACTGGTGTGTAATAGACATGGGTGGGCAGAGGGCTGGTGGGGCTGGGGGTTGGACTCCAGGTGGATGTGGGGCTCTGGGGCCTGTTGAAGATAGCCTGTGCTGGTGCTCTCTGGGTGGCTTTACCAACACTCCTGCTCAGCGCCCGCTCTCGCCTGAAACATTTTGAGCATCAGACGATGTTACATCTCTTTGTGCTATAAATTTATAATAAATGTGGTACTGAATAATGACAAGAAGCCAGTTTCACCAACCTTTCCTCCAATGTCAGACCTCTTTCATGGCTGCGCTTGCGTTTGACTGGATATGCAGTTGGGGTTCGAACGCGGTCGTTTGTGATGTGTCTGTATCTGTCCTCACTTCTGAGGTGGGGCTGACCTATGAAACAGAATTGGAGCACAGGATTAGAACAAAAGACTCATCAATCATCTCACAATTGATTTGGCTTTGCCCATTTTCTGGAACGTGAAAACGTGACAGACTCTCCAATCCTTTACTGGCATTGATGATTTTACTATGTCTAGGGTAGATTGTGTCACCATGTGATGACTCACTCACTCTTGTTTTGATCCATGACAGTGACCTGCATGACAGCAATTCGTGGGAAAAGTTTTTTTTTCTTTTCTTGTTGTCACCGTTAATTGTAAACTCCGTTAACTTGTAGAACCCGATCTACCTGATCAGCGAGCGTTACAACACCACACAGCTGATTCAATGCTAACGGTAAATGATGTTTTTCTGCATGATATCTGGCATTCAGCCCATCACACGCTGAAGAAGGGCCCAATCAACAGGTTTTGTTACACATAGATGTGTGACACACATCGGATGGCTCATAGGGTTAAAGGACCCTGATTTGGGCGGCACCCTGTTTCTGAAAGGGCTGTTAAGGAGAAAACATGATGTGGATTTTTGCAATACACAAGTTGAAACACATCAGCATGAGCGTATGATGTCAGGGTGTATTGGGTAAGAGAAATTCACTTTTAGTCAGATTGCAAAACGAACCTAAGGGAGAAGTTAAGATGTTCAATGTAAAATGCAAAGTTTGTGAACTATAGGGTGGTGAATATCTGTAAGCTCACACACTCACAGCAGACAAAAAGCATTGTTTCTAAATGTAATGGACACAGAATCATAATGCATTCCTTTGTTCCACTGTCTGCTTAATTAACACCTGAAAACCCGCACTGATGGGGCCTTCAGACATCCTCACTGTGTTCAGATTAGCCTTCGTTGCTCTAAAGAGGCCACATTAACGTACACATCTCTTATTCAAATCTAACAGCTGAGTGATAAAACAACAAAACAAAAGCTTTTAAGTGTCTTCACACCCTGACTGCTCATCCCATTACACATATCCTAGCGTCTGTTCACTCCAACACCTGTGAGCTGCTCCCTCACACAGGGTGCCATTGTGGAGGGGAGAGAGGGAGGGGGGCAGGTATAACCACACCTATACTGATTTTCTAATGCCTCAGGCGTGGATATTTCTTCCTTATTAGCAGCGGGAATAGGCTTCCTGACCTTGTGTTGTGCTGCCTCTTATCTGATCTTTGAATATGGAACAGAAACACTGCAACATTTGGGGACAATTTACACAATATTAGATAAATATCAAAAACCTTTAAACCAAGTATGGGTAAAAAGAGTGTTTACTTTATTTTTCTATAATAGATACATATCTGCCATGAAATTAATCTGTTTTAATTTTAATAACAAACAAAACAAAAAAAACATATTATTTTATCCAGCACAATCTAAAAAAAAAAAAAAGCTTACTGCTAATACTTTATATCTTTTTAATGTGACTATCATGACAGATTTAGTTTAGTTTAGTCCAACTGCTTAAGTGTTTTCTCTTCTTTTTTAAATATCTAATATAGAGATAAGATGCCACAGTTATGCCACACATCACTAAAGGTTGTGATATTACATATAACTATTTTTTAATGAAAAACAACAGAAGAGATTGAAATATCCTCATCAAAGTAAGTCAAGTAATCACTCTCACAGATCAACAATAGGCAGAAACACAAATCATAGTCATCAAATCATCAGTCTTACCTTCTAAAATGTAGACCTTGAATCCGCTGCTCATCCGAGTGATGTACTGGAAGTTAGCCACTGCCATGCTTCTGCCGTTCTTTGTCTGAGAGAAGTTAAACACACAGGAACACCTTGACTCCAGGAGTGAGCTCACACAGTGTGCCTCAGTTATGGACTGTATTGGAAAGGTAATGAGATGCTGCGTCTGAGCTCAGCCAGGTAAAGGATCAGGTGAGAGCAGATAGGTGCAGTCACTTCCCTGTGACTTGCTCCTTGCGTTCCATTGGCTGCTGCCTGGGCCAATCAGGAGGCCTCCACTGGTCAGTGTTGTTATTGTCCTACAGGAATGAGCTCACAGGTAGGTGTCTGAAAGTAGAAAGTGGGGTTGCTTAATGTCAAGTAACCAAGAATCCACACTTGCTTCTTTTTCTTTCTGTATTTTTTCCCATTTATTTTTTATTTATTTTTTTCTTAAATAAAACTCTTGAGATTTCCTCCTAAATCTTAAAAAGAGTAAAGTCTAGCCTTTGTTTCCCAGCATGATCCAGGACCTGCCCCCCTCCCCTCTCCCCCCACCTTCCCACCACCTAATCTGCAATCTCACCAAACTGCATTTTTGCGAGCTCTTAGCCCACCGGAGCTCCAGTCATTCCTCTGACCTGCCTGTACACGCATGCAGCTGCACTGTGAGCCTGCCTCACCAGTAATCCAAAGGCTTTTGTTGATGGCCAGACAAAGACTCCTAAGTCCTGGAAATGTTGCTGCCATGAGAACAATCTTGCTCTGGGCTGAGTGAGGAGTTTAGATGCAGATAGAAAGGAGAAGGCCTCTAGCTTCAATACTCTGATGCTGAACTAGGAAAAAAAGAATGCAATCAATTGTAGTTTATGCTGTCATGTCATTAATTTTGATATGATTATTTTTTACATATTGAGAAATAAAAATAAGTAGAAATCATTTTTGTATTCTGGAATTTTAAGTGTGTTTCAATCCATTTTAATCTGCTGTGATAATCTTTATTTTACTATGATAGCAGCTGCCAAATAAGACTGTTAGAGAACCAGCAGCACGCTTGAAGGTCTTGCTGTGAATACAAGCATGAAAAGTGTTACAAAGAGCTGTGTAAGCTCAACAGTGCCACCCACAGTCATGCACTGCATCAACATGCCATCAATGTTACACTGGGATACTGCATAATTCACAGTAAGAGAAATGTTGTTGTTTATAACAAAGTAATGTTGAAAAACATGTTTGCTCACTGACAGATTCCACGCAGTGTTCACGTTTCAAAATGTGAAGAATTCCAGTTCAAAATAACAGGAATCTAACCATGTTTTTCTTGTTTTGTAGCTCCATTTCCTTGTCTTCCTCTTTAACAACTATGAAAAGAATAAATGCAGTCTGTTTGTTCATGTGTACACACATACTCAATTCATTAAGCATACAGAGTTTAAACAGCTCATCTATCTGAAACAGGAATTCTCCTGCTAGTGTCAGCAAGACATGGAAACAGCATTCTTCATCAGTGCACATTTCCATTTCCACACTGAGAGTTCTGGGACTGTTAGACTGTCCTGGGCTTTGTTATGATCACTGGCCCTGGGTGTCACCAACAGATGGCGCATCTCTGACAAACCGATATTGCCCCTGCTGGAAATCAAAAGTCACACCCCATGCTAGCTGCAGCCAAACAGTGAGGGTGCTGCTGCTGTATTATTGAACTCACCAGGAGGCAATATCACATTACCTGCGTCCTGGGAGAAACAGCAGGCTCGTGTCTGACAGAGAGCGACGCCCCTGACACCCTGCTCTCATCAGCACAAGCATCACATCCAGCTCAGAGCTGCGTCAAGTCAGCCAGACACGGGTCAGACAAGACAGGAAGTTGAAAACTACAATCCTTTAAAGATTAAAAGACTAACAGATTGTTAACCCCTTTTAGTGTGTATCTAGTTCGGGCTGCTCCTGGGTGCTTATTAAATCTACGAAAAAAGGAGGAATTTACATATTTTGTCCAAAAGTCATTAAATTGCTTTGCAGCCAAAGAGGAAATCGCTCAAAAAATTGAGGCAATGTGGACATACTAAAATCCGCTGTTCTTTGAGTGTCTGCTTGAGGCTGGCTCTGGAAGTAGTGTAAAACTACATAATAATAATAATAATAATAATAATAATAATAATAATAATAATAATAATAATAATAATAATAATAATAATAATAATAATAATAATTTCACAGCATAATTAAAAAAAATGATGCCTGGTACAAAAAGATTTCAATCTGGATAGCTAATTTCTCTAACAGCACACACTGTAGGACAATGATTTTTTTTTTTCTTAACTCGGCTGTTTAGAATATATGAAAATCAGGAGTTCGTCCAATCAGAGGCACAGATCACCTGACAGCCACACGGTCACTCTGTAGTTGTTAGTGTGGAGGCTCAAAAACAGTCTTATTTCCCGTATGGCTCCACTGATTTGTTTTGGAAACATAGGTGATGTTACACAGACTACATCCATATATTCTACATTCTATAGTTTTCCCTCAGCATTAGAGAAGTGAGGATTTTACACAGTTCCTGATTTTCTATAAATCCATTCATCAAATGACATTTAAAATAAAACTACATACACCACACTTCCTGCAGAATAAAGCTATTAGTTACTGCTAGCAACAAGGTGGGACCACTGGCTTCTCAACTTTTCCTAAAATTTACCAGAAATGTCTGTCTAAAATCTTTAGAAGCAAGAATGTTGTTGGATTGGAGTAGCAAAGGATGGTTGAATTTAGAAGTAAAGTCAAATGATGAAATCTTAGCTTCAACAACAGGAGCAGGCTAATTTCATACCGTTAGCCTAATAGCATAGTTGTCATATTTCAAAACTTTCAGAATAGATTAAAAAACACTTTCTTATTTAGTGTATTTATTTTTAAATACTATTTATAATATTGTGTTTATGTTATCTATATAATCATTGTTAACTTATTTTTTTAATTTAAATTTCTTTGACTCAGGCATATGTGCTTTGAGGCTCATGAAATAATTTAAATGTGTATAATAGGCTAGACTTCTTGCAGGGTGCCTAAAAATAAGTCATGTGACAATTAAGTTCAGATTTTCAACCACTTTGCCAAGACAGTCTGCATTCTCATTTTCTCAGAAGTGTCATTAAACCATCAATCCTGTTTTTTTTTTAAAAACAAACAAACAAAAAATAAAATAAAATAAAAACCCTGATTATTCGGATGTATTTATTTTGAAAACAATGCCCGGAAGTGTACGCCTGCATACTGCCTGACTTCACCGTGGTCCAGCCTCACAGGCTCCTCTCCCTCAGGATGACTGGGAGTGACGCAGGGCAGACGGAAAAAAAACGGGGGCTTTAGGGGAAGGACATATGAACGGCGGTGATGCAAGAAGGAGT
Organism: Labroides dimidiatus; assembly: GCA_030710495.1. Classification (NCBI taxonomy): domain Eukaryota; kingdom Metazoa; phylum Chordata; class Actinopteri; order Labriformes; family Labridae; genus Labroides; species Labroides dimidiatus. The sequence goes on from CM061153.1 coordinate 24,148,172, forward strand.
GTAGCCTTGATTTCACAGGTTCGAGCCCGATGCCCGCGTGCATAGAGGACACGAGAGTCACATATGTGTAGAACTTCCTGTGAGAGATAAATAACTGAGCATCATCAACTCAGCTGTGGGGCGGATCAGTTAAGGATACACTCCCAGGTAGGTTGTTATGACACTTACAACTGATTGGAGGTTGTTTTGATTGGTGAGTTTAATTTTTATATGTAAAATGTGATTTGAAGAGATATGGATGTAAATTAATTATATAATTTTATTTTTCATATGATACAATCATATAAAACATCACATTTTTAAGAATCGTTCTAATGGTTTGCTTTAACGTTACCAAGGCTTGTCCTTTCAGCTAATCAGTCACGATGTTTTACTACTGTTGAAAAAACATTAGAAATGTGATCCCAATAAATGACACAAGACTCATCTCTCTTTAGGCAACACTGGTCCTCCATCTGCTCATGGAAAAGTAGCCTAGTCATCCCATTTTCTCACTGAAAATCAAGTTGTAAATCGCATCCCGGATATTTGGACACCTCTATTTGTCTTTTAAGTCTCCACCATGAACTACCTGCGTCGACGACTCTCGGACAGCAATTTCATGTCCAATCTGCCCAATGGCTACATGACGGATCTCCAACGCCCCGACCCGCCGCAGCAGAGCCCCGCAGTGTCGCCTGGGCCGACGGAGAGACGCCAGTCCACCAGCCAGCCACAGCCTGCAGGAGGAGGTGGAGGCTCCGGCTTCTTCTCCTCCATCTCTAACGCTGTCAAACAGACTACAGCTGCTGCGGCTGCCACCTTATCCGAGGCAGCGGACCGCGCTGGAGTCTCCAGCAGTGCCAAGGTCCTCCTTGTTATCGATGATCAGCAGACGGACTGGTAAGAGCCGTGCGCAGTGCCAGATCCGTGCATCGGTCTAGACTGAAATGTGTGCCAGACTGTGGGCTGCAGTGGCCTAACATCTAGAAGGTCATATGATTCACTCGGTGCTGTGAGGTAGCCTATATCACGTGTAGCAGCCCACAGGCGTCTTTCTCTGGCTACAAATGTGTGACCAGATATTTGATGTTTATATGCCATAAAAAAAGCGCAACAGATTATTGGCAGAGGAGCCTTTTCCGTAAGACTGTCAGCTGTTGCATGTGTCGAAGTCTTTGTTTATTCTGATATGGAAATGCTGGAAAACATACAAACGCACAGGGTGGGTTGGTGCCACCATGATGATTCAGTTTTTTTTTCAGGTGGAGTGCATGTGAGGACAACGCACAGCAAATAAGCATGCACCACGTTCTCCTCAGCAGTGAAAGGAACGCATGTTAATTGGAGATTTTTGCACAGTCAGGGGTGATAAAATGTTCAATTTTATATGAAAATGACACCCCAGGCGATGATGAACTCAACAGATCAGAGCACTTTGAAATCAATTCTTCGGTCCCCACTGTCACAGCAGGCACATGGGGAGTATATTGCATCTCTCTGTCCCAATTAAGTAGGTATACCAGCTTACTTCAGATTTACTGAACAGCAAATGTGTGAAATCTCAGCATCTGCATCAGGTAGCCTTATTGCTTGTGTTAAATTGCTTAAATTCTGATTCATCGAAACAGCTTAACAACATTGATCAATTCACTACAGCAATCCACGAAAAACCTAATCAAATCAAATCAGTCTGCAGAAAGAAGCTCAGCACATTTACTGCTTCCTGTTGACACTGGCAAAATTTTAGCTAGCATTAGTGCTGTATTGGTCAACATTGTGGCAAAAAATTCTTACTTATGCTCCACTGATTTTTTATATGATTTTTCTACAGTGGGCACATTCTCACAGCTTTGAGATTTTATGGACATTAAGTAAAATGTCTTCTTAGTAATTACAAAAGTGCTTCAAATCAAATGCAAATTTATCCTTTTTTTTTTTTTTTTTTAAGTGCTCAAATTCTTCTTTCACTCACAGGGTGAAGGTCTTCAGGGGAAGAAAAGTCCATGGTGATTTTGACATCAAGGTAGAACAGGTAAGGTCACCACAAGTCCAACTGTTTCATTATCTTTTGAATATCTTTAATTATACCTGAATTTATTAAAAAAGCAGAGACAGATTGGAAGAATCCAGCCAAGCTGGGGAATATTAAATAAGTATTTCAAAAGACATTTAGTCAGTGGATCACACCGTCTCTGATCTTTACAATGTGAGACTGAATAATAAAAAAACACCTCAACCCAAATATATACACTTTTATGTACAGTACACTGATCCACCACAACCATGAGACAAAAAGAAATTCTGTTTGTTTTCACAAAATACCAGATGACTCATTAAGTACAATGGGGGCTGTAACTGTTTAAACAAAGCTCTTTAAAAGCTCGATCCCCTGAGATCCAGTGACAGAACAGAGAACTGCTGCTATCTTTAATTTTCTTTACTCACCACAAAGATTAATTTTTAACATATGAACTAATAAAGCTGTTTTGATTTTGATCAGTTTTTATTTATGATGATAAAAATGTTTGTTTGTGAAATCTAGGAAATGACCAGTTACCTATTTTGGTTTAATGTGAAATGTTGTAATGTGTAACTCGATGAAAGGATTTATTGATGTAGTGTGTGTCAGTGATGATTAGTTCATCTTTCCACCCAGCAGCCATTAAGTAGAGCCTGTAAAGTTTGGAAATCTTATTTCTCAGCCTGAGGCATTTTCCGTCCTCCCTATTTCTGTCCCTCTACTTCACATTGTGTCTGGGTTTCCATTATTTCCCCAGTGGCTCCTTAAAATGAAGAATACACTTGAGTCCACCATGTCATTACTGTACCAAGTTCAACCTGACAGATATAAAGGAGGCTGTCATTAAATGTCCTCCTGCTGATCATGTTTTATATTGTTCCTGTCTAGATAATAATGTAAATGTCTTTTTCTTTTAGGCAGAATTCTCTGAAATCAACCTGGTTGCAAATGCAACAGGCACCTATAACGTGAACCTTGATGCAATCAGAAATGGACACAAGGTCACTAAGTAAGTTAAATTCAAGAGTTTTTGTTGTGACAAAGAGGCCAGTGTTCATTTTGCAGCACTGTTATATCATTTTCAGTTCCACTGTAGCTGCACCTTTTAGGAGTGAGTGCCTTTGTCTAAGCACTGCAGTTTAATATTTTGCTAATGTCCAATCTCCCAGGTCTTTTAAGCCAGACTTTGTGCTGATCAGACAGCATGCATTTAGTATGGACAAAAACGGAGACCACCGGAACATGGTGATCGGTATGCAGTATGCTGGACTGCCAAGTGTTAACTCTCTACACTCAGTCTATAATTTCTGTGACAAACCCTGGGTGGTAAGTATTATCCATTAGCGGTATATGAAGGTAACAACTTGTCTCCTCCTCCTCTTGTTGTAAAAAAGTGAAGCCAAATTCTCACACCTGTGGAGCAGGAGTCTGTGCCACAGGGATCTGCCGGCAGAAATTCAGGTCTTTTTAGTTCACCAAAACAAAACCAATAAAACAATAAAGATCCCAAAGGTTAGCGTAGTCTACAGCTGAACACAGTCTCATGTCATTTTAAAGCAGACACTCATCATTCCCCCTCTACCTTATGTGTGTTGTGCACAAAGTGCTGGAGCAACATTTGTTAACAGAGCTAAACTAAACTGAAATTAGGACAATAAACACTAGATACATTTGGATTTTTGTCCAAATACCATGATTGTTTTCAAACTTTATTTGTCTGTATTTTGTTTTCAATCTTTGACCCCCCCTCGTATGTAGATACATGGAGGTGGCGGGCTTCATAACCTGCCAGTCAAGTTTCAGCTTCACTTTTGTAGAGCTAGCATGTTGTCCATTTTCTTCTCTACTGTATGTTGTTATTTATATTTTTTGTTGTTATTTGATAATAATTATTTCTTAAGTTGTAGTCATACTCTTCAACATTTGTGTGTTATTCAGTTTGCTCAAATGTCTCGAGTCTTCAAGCAGCTGGGCCCAGAGGAGTTCCCACTGATTGAACAGGTTTACTATCCAAACCACAAAGAAATGGTGAGTCCTCTGCCATCTGCTCTCCCTCCTCCCACTTTTCCACTTGTGATGATTGGTATGACTTCATGCTAACAAGCCTTAAAGACACACACACACACACACAAACACAGGCTGTCCGTCTGCTCTCGGGTCTCACTTTAAGAAGGTCATTCACTGCCATGTCAATACTCCATCTCATGTAACAGCTGAAGCAGAACTAATTATTCAGCAGGGAGTGTTTCTCTTCTTTTGTCTTGGTTGATTTCGAGGTTTTGATTATTTGTGTGTCAAATCAGTGTCAGTACAGTTATTCTGAGACTGCTGCAGCAGAGCAGACGTCTCCACCCCTGCAGTCACAGGCTGACAGAACTGGGCTTGCTTTCAAAATATCAATAGGAATCACTCCTCTTTGCTTGAAATGGATGAATACTTGTGTGTTTAATCATTTGAGGGATAAACCTGAGTATGTGAGAATGCTTTTATTTCAGATTACCTCCCCTCGGTTCCCTGTGGTGGTAAAGATGGGCCATGCTCACTCAGGAATGGGAAAGGTAGGACATCACGTGTAAACACATTTTTTTTGCTTCTAATATATTTTCCAGTACAAAGTATGTGTTGGATGGAGATGCGCTGATATACTAGCTGACACTAGCTGATACTCACCTAGTTGATTGACATCAGTTTAATGAAAATAACTTATTGATTACAGTAGCTGAGACATTATATTTGTTGCAGGGCATCCAGTAATTGATGAAAAGTCAATAAGCTCTATGTTTGAGCCGACTGTACTGTTATTAGTTTTTCATTAAAAAAGAAACAACACAATAGCTGAATGAAAGCCTTGTTTATGTCTCATTTATTATTTATAGTATTAGATTTTAGCACAAAGGCAGATTTCATTGAATGAAAAAACAAAAAAATCATTAAAGATGGGTATTGTGCTTTTTATGCTTTATTCTGTTCCTCTGGTTTACATGATTTACAGCCAAGATAAATCTCTATTTTTCTCACAGTGATGTTTTAAAACCCCTTATTTAAGCATCTATATGAAACGCTTTGTTTAGCTGCTCTCTCTTAAAGGCTCCCTGTTCCACAAAACCCCCTTCTCTCTGATTGGCCAGCTCTCTGTCTTGAACCAGTGAACCAGCGAGGAAATCCATATGCAATGAACTCACCATTACAACAAGCCTTTCTTTTCTTTTTTTGTAGAATGGCCTGTTTTAAGTATTTTACAGACAGATTCAGGAGCTTCTACAACACATGAATATGTAGTGGTTTGAAAAATTGTACACGTTTAGTTTGAACATCCAGAAATGTTACTTGAAATCCATGTTTAAAATATCGGAAAACATACTAATACCCCCCTTTAAGCCTTAAATTTATTTGCAGGTGTATACCTAATATTTTAATCTTTGAAATTTTAGGTGAAAGTGGACAATCAGTATGATTTTCAAGATATTGCCAGTGTGGTGGCGCTGACCAAAACGTACGCCACCTCTGAGCCTTTTATTGATGCAAAGTATGATGTCCGCATCCAGAAGATTGGTGACAATTACAAAGCCTACATGTGAGTGACATTTAGATCTCACCATCTTTGATTTTAAGGGGCTTGAGAATCTAATTTAAATTCTTATTTACAGGAGGACATCAATTTCTGGAAACTGGAAAACCAACACCGGCTCATCCATGCTTGAGCAGGTGGCCATGTCAGACAAGTAAGAGATCATTGATGCAGATTAGATGAGGATGTTAAACATAAACTGACTCACTGTACTATATTAGCTCTGTTTATTATATTATTACAGGTACAGAATGTGGGTGGACTCTTGTGCTGACATCTTTGGAGGGCTGGATATCTGTGCCGTCGAGGCTCTGCACGGTAAAGATGGAAAGGATTACATTATAGAGGTACATGACAGAGATATTTAATAATACCAACCAATTATAATTTGTCTGTGATCATTGGAGATGGGAGTAAATGTGTCATCTTGTGGACTTGAAGGTTGATGACTGTTCCATGCCACTGATTGGAGACCAGCAGGATGAGGATCGGGTTCAGATTGCAGAGCTGGTGGTTTCTAAAATGAGTCAGAGTGTTCCTCTCTCCTCCAGTCCCTCCACAGTGCGTTCATCAGCAGGACAGCAAGCACAGGTGCTCAAATCACTCCATATACAAACTTGCTGATGTCGCTTTCAGTATTTTTCCACCTTTTCTCAGTTTGGTTTTTGTAGCACAGTAACACACAAACTCTCGAATAGTGTCTTCTTTTAAAAGAGAAAATTTGAATGTGGAACAGAAATAAAAATATTTTATGTCAAACTGAAAGAGCAGCAGCAGCACTAGATGAATAATTTACTGAACTGCTTATATATATCTATGAATAATACATGATTTAATGTATGGTGAAACGCAGACATGCTCATATGCACCACTATTAATATACTATAAATATAAAAGCAAGGCTAATGCTGGAATTTTTATAAAATTGAGGTAATTAATATTTTTATTCCAAAATGGAGCATGAAAAACTACAAAAAAGGACTTCATTTAAAGATTCAAGAATAGATTGAGCTTGAGTAAGCAGTCTCTGCAGTGTCATAACCTGAGAACTAAGGTTAAGAATGATAATTAAAAAAAAACATTGCTCACACCTGACTGGACCAATACCTGTTATACCTTTTTTTTCACACAGATACATTGACTGAGCTGACGTATGCTCCTGAGAGGTTTAAAGAGAGATAACCCTCTATGATCCCCCAGTTTGAAACATAAATGTCAGACTTGTTAAGTAAAAAAAACTGAGGTTGAGATTTGTGTCATATTCAGGGATAAATCAACCAAAACAGTAAAAATATAAGATATATTTTATGCTTAAATGTTAAGTGGAAATTAAATCTCGTCACTGTTATTAATTGTGCTGCACATACATGTCTGAAATACACACAAACATGCAACAGCAGGGCAATATGCAACATACAGACCAAGAGGTTGGCTGTGAACGGAGCTGCTGCCCATATCAAATGTACAGCAGACAAAGTCCGAACTCCTGGGGCTCTCCAGTCTTTGTAGTAGATTGATATGACGTGCTTTCATGGGAGCTGCCCTACATCTTATGGCAGATTGTTTTCCTATTCAATTAAGATGATCAGTATAGGAATAAAATTTAGAATTTCTGTTGAAAATATTCCCAGCGCTACCATTTTTTGTTTGTCTGATATTTACTCTCAACCTGTTCTTTCTCCCGTGTGTTGTAGAAAGTACTGTCACCACAGCCTGTCTCACAGCCCAGAGTCCCACAGGCTCAACCTCGCCCCTCACCTCAGGGTAAGAACCTGTCTTTCCCTGAGGTCTTGGCAACATGATAGAAAAGCATTTGTTTCTGATCGCACCTTTTAATTTTCTTTTGTAGGTGGACCCCAACAAAGCCCACCGCAGCAGAGACCTCCACCTCAGGGCCAGCCTCCTGCACAGGCCCAACAGTCTGCAGCCAGCCCTGCTGCTGATACCACCACTAAAGCTAACCAAGGGCCCACAGGCCAGCCACGGCCCGCAGGTCAGGGGGCGACTCAAGGCCAGAGATCTTCCTCTGGTCAGGGATCTCCTCAGAGAAGCCAAGGTGGTTCACCTCAAACTCAGAGGCAACAGTCTCTCCCCCAGCAGCAGAAGCAGCAGAGGCCTGCCCAGCCCCCCCGCCAGCAGTCACAGGGGGGTCAACAGAGGGCCCCTGGCCAGCAGGGTCGGCCTGGAGCAGCCACCACCCAGCAGCCGCGACCCTCTGCTCAAGGCCAAGGGGGCCCTGGTGGACAACCCCCCCTGCAGCAAAAGCCTCAGCCCCCTCAGAAGCCTAGTCAGGACAACCCGGCCATGGGCGGCTCACCACAGCTGAAGTAAGTAAGAAGACGTGATAAATGATGTGGGATCCTCTTCCTGACTTACTTTATGAAGGGAACCTCACTGCTGACCCGAGCAGGAGATGCGTTCTTACTTTTGCCTGCATTGAAATGTGCATGCCTCATGGGAGATTTATTCATGCTCTTTGTTGACAAATTATCCACCTGAATGTGCATGATTTATGAATTCTTATATTTTTCCTGCAGTTTCACTGAACATTTCAGATTTTCTGGGGAAACTGTTAGGCATAAATAAAACAACAACCACAAGCAAAGCCGTGCTTGTAGTTGTTCATAATTATGATGAAACCACCACATCTGTCATCCATTTTCTAGGACACAAGCAATCAAACTTAAACCTGTTTTTCTCTCCTTGAAGGCAGGGACGAAAACATTATATAAATAAATCATTTTGAACCATCACAGAAAAACAACTCTGGATAAAAAGAAAACAAAATCATATTTTAAGTATAAAATATGGTCAGATTTACTAAAAAAAACAATATGCTGACAAGGCTGCAGCCACTGTAACGTGCCCGTTGTTTTGAGACTTTCATTTTGAAGCCCTCAGTTTGGCATTTCTGCTATTTGCATCTTGGTTTTTTGGAGGAGAAGTTCCCATATTTGGGCGACAGAGCTGAGCTGGAGAAGCGAAACCATTCCTGTGCCTCTATCTCGATAAACATTTCATCGTGGGAGTGACCTGTCTGTCTCGGCTCTGAAAGCAAACCTTGTTTTCATTCTATTTTACCATAAATGAGATCATGATGTAAAAAAATCACACCATGGTGAGCAAGACTATAATCTTTATTTACAGATGAGATTTTGGTGTCAGAAAGCTTTGGTTCCTGTTTGTGTCTGGAGTAGTATCATCTGCCAGTGTTACACCGAGCGCTGACTGACAGTGATGGAGCCGTAGTCGATCTCTTTAAACAGACTTCTGTATGAAAGTAAACAACCTCCTCTCAGGAGTCGTTCCCTAACATCAACCCAATGCACAGTAAATGAAATCCTCGATCAGTAACTGTCTGTTTAACTTGAAGCCCTGAAAAGTTGCCTGTCACTCCCAGAGGCCACATTGTGGTCTAATGGTCTCCAGGTTTGCTGATATGAATGGATGTAAACAAAATGTTTTCTGAGGTAATAAATCAAACAAAAGACTGGGTCCTATTCCCACAGACTCCTCTCAAAGGTCTTTTGCAGCCTGCAAAGTTGTTTCCTGTCTATCATTGAGGTTTTAAACACTTTTCAGACTCTCTTCTATTCACTGTATACGATTTGTGGGCTAAACTCAAATACATTTCACTTGCTGCCAGTGACAAGTAAACTAGTACTGATTTAGAAGCTGTCCAGGCTGCACAAATTAACATACATGTTTTGCGTGCATGTTAAATCATGATTACATTAAAAGTTTTCCTGTAGAGAAACCAGTAGTTTCTTAAGATTGTTTTGCGCTCCAAAATCTGAAATTTAAGCAAGTGTTTGTATTTTTAGTAAAATCATCTTATTTGATTTAATATTAACCATTTTCAGCTAATGTGTCTAGAAAAATGTCTTATTTCAAGATACTTGTTCAAATTCTTCTTTTAAGACATTATTCTTATTTCAAGAAATTTGACACTTAAATTTTCTAACCCTGTTGGCAGATTATGTTTATCTTTGGGTGTCATTTTTGTCTTTAATTTTCTTTAAGTAAGACATTTTTCTCGACTATTTAGGTGAATGTGGCTCATATTAAGTCTAATAACACCGTTTTATCACTAAGAATGAGACAAAAAAAATCAATTTATGCAGCGTATGGCAGATATAGTCTGTACCTGATGCTTTTCATAAAAAAATAAATTATTGCTTTAAAAGAAAAAAATAGAAAGATATATAAAACTTGGGTGTCTATTTATTTTTTTTATGGAGCAAATGATCCTTTTGTATGAAAAACAACACAAACATGATTGCATAACGTTGTCGTAAATAGTAGTAATAATCACTCATTAATCTCTGATAAGCACATGCATTTCTTTACATCCTGCAAAGTCATTCAGTATTCATATCATATAAAAACAAATTTTAAATGATAAGGTAATACTGAATGACGACAGAGAATGAATGCATTTTTAATTTTCTTCACTTTTCTTTGCCTCTCTCTCTCTCTCTCTCTCTCTCTCTCTCTCTCTCTCTCTCTTTCTCTCTCCTGCCGTGCTTCAGTCTTTTTCATTCCATGGGTTTGCTGCATGACTTTAATAGCCTCTTCCTCTCCTCTATTGCCGTTTTCCTCTCTTTATAGCAAATCCCAGTCTCTTACCAATACCTTCAACATTCCAGAAACCCCGGCACCACGAGCCAGCCTTAGCAAGGACGAAGACGAGGTGAAGGCTGAAACCATACGCAACCTACGCAAATCTTTTGCCAGTCTCTTCTCAGACTGAGACGGTAAACCCCCTCCCAGCCCCCCCTCCCATCCCTTCCCTTCTCACACTGACAGAAAGATGGACAGGAAAAACCAAGGACAGATCCCCCAACTCACAAGGACCAACAGAACTCCGCCTACAAATCGTGTACATTGACCCTGATATAACAACGTACACACGGAACACTCACTGCCTGAAATCTGCTTGAATCTTTCAAAACAAGCAAAAAGTAGAAGAATACACAGTCAATTTAGCCACTAATGTCTAAAACATTCCTTGCCTTGCCTCGAGCTAAAGTAAGTCATCTAGTTGCGTCACGCTTACAACACAATGCCTATATGTATATGCATGAGCACACACACTCACACACAAGAATAAGAAACAAGATGATGCAAAATTTATTTTGCCAGTGTTAAGTGATTGTGATCTTTATGATTGAATTTTGGTCGGCTTTTAGTTCGCTGATCAACCAAATTAATTAAGGGGCTTTATTAAGATTTTTCAGAATCGCTGATACTTATACTCAAAAGCCAGGCCTCTCTTGGGTTATTCAGTATCTCAAAATAAACTTTCACATGGCAGACTTTGCAAAAAGAACCAAACAACAGCAGTTTTAGATATTTGAATAAAATTCTTCATAACAAATTTGACAAGCCACAAAATTAATTGATAAGGGTTAAACAATAAAAGTTTTTGCACTGCACTGCAGTGCTCTTACCCAACCCTGTTTACTCGATACATAGCTAACAAAGGCAGATCTTTAACCTTTTTCTATTTAATTCCAATGATACAAAATGAACTCTTGAAAGAAGCAAACTGTACAATCTCCTCCCCGTTTTCTGATCCTGTTGGTATTTTTTGTACAGTCCCAAACACAGAACAGCATTGCTCAAAGGATATCAGCCAATGCTCGATCTGTCAAAGCTGTTGACTGCTCATGGTGATGTCATAGCTGCATGTCAACAGGAGGCGATGTTTGCTTTCTTCGACCCCTGACATTTCCGCTTGTAGCTCTATGGTCGTCACACGTAGTTGCATTAATTAGTGCAGTAAGCTCGTAGGTGTTGTGAGGATGTCGTTGCCGCCACTTTCTCCATGGTTTTTTTTCCCCTTGTTGCACAAGAACAATCGACTGAAAGCTCTCCACATTGAAAGCAAGCCTTACACAGACAAGAGCGTCAAATCAAATGGAACTGTCTCAGGGATGTCCAATTGATTGTGACACTTGTTTGTGGGTGAGGGTCTTCCATTGTCGTTTTATTGTTGTTGTTTAAGCAGTAACGAAGGAGAAGCATGCATTTAAATGACTGTTTTATTTTTTCATAAGTATTTGCACACAGAGTATATCGCTAAATAATACTTGAATAGAGTGACACAGACTAATAGAGGAAGTCTATATTTTCAGGGTTATTTTGTTTCTTGACAAAGCAGCAACATAGAGCCTGTTTACACCTGGTGTTATCATGTTTCCAGAGGGGTTCAGTCACAACCGGACACCTGTTAGGATTTGAGTAAATGCAAACACTAAGGAAACATTGATGTCTGATCACACAGGCCGCATCAAAGGTGGTAAGATGAACTTATTTCTTAGGTGGTGAAAAAGCCTCAGGTGATGAGGGTATCTATTGCACGCCCCCACATTTATAGCATGTAGCTTCAGTCCTCAGCATCTACATTTAAAACCATTATTAAAGAGAGAGTTTTTAGCATTTCTGCTGTTCCTCTGGTAATCTTACTGTAGCTTTACAACTTTACAACAGAGCAATGGGAAGACCTTGGTGTTTGAGGCTCAATCCTTCAGTTTAGAGATCCCTATGTTGTGACCTATGAATATGTAGTGGTTTAAAAGTGGAAGAAAACTGGGGTTTTCACTGGTGCAAGCATGACAATATTTGTTGTGACATATGAATATGTAGTGGTTTAAAAGTGGAAGGAAACTGGGGTAAGCACTGGTGCAAGCATGACAATATTTAATTTAAACAGGAAGAAAGAAAAATTCTTCTTTGCTCATCTCTGTAGGGATATAAAACAAACGAGTAAGAGTTTGTCCAATATAATGTACCAAGTAAAGGAAATAAGTGGCACTGAAGTGCAAAGAGAGCTACTAACACCTGTTGCAATGCAGCTCAAATGATTAATTATAGCATTAGCCCCACCCCCTCAAGGCATAGCTAATCACAATGTAGGATGTAGATCAGTTACACAGATTTATAATGATAATAATAAGAATAATTCACTGTTAACAGACTCTGGTCTTCAGAGGAGTTCATCCACCCAGTGCTATACTTCATTTCTGTGGAGGAAGGAACATCAGGCCTAATAAACAAACCAAGTTTTATATCACATGAACACTTTTATTGGAATAAACTGTATACATGCCAGGTCAGAACAACTGTACAAGAGCTGTCCCTTTGTGATCAGATCGACTCAGACACATGATAGTATCAGGTGTAAACAGGGCCCAACCAAAAGTGCTGCTTTGTCAGAGACTGGTGTGGTGCTGGAGGGCAAAGCTTTTGTTGGGTTGAGAGTTGTTCCCTTTATTAAAAAGCAATGTAATGTACCAACTTCTGACTGTAAACCTGCCACAGACTGAGTGGATGTACAATAAGTTAGTGGAAGGCTGATATGACAGGGTTTGGCAGTAAGAAGGTGCATTAGGATTTTGCACTGAAACCCCAGTCTTAAGGCTGTTTTCATCAGCACAAGAGATTTTAGCTGCACAGTTTTCAGTGGGATCATAGTCTGTAAGAGGAGGCTTATCAATAAACAATGTAATGAAAGGATCAAGAAATCACCTGTGGGATGCATCTCTACAGTAGATCAAGCACATCCTTTAACCCTTACTTCTCATCGACAACTTTATCTTTAACCGCTTCTCTGAAAATGTGAAACAGTTCTGTTTCCTGGCACTAAAAATGTCTTCCAGAGGGAGCTCTATCTGTTTGAAAGTGGGGGTAGTCAGGCAATATCATGCTTTTTAGAGAAGACCCAATAGCCAAAAGTCTTAAGGAGTCCTGGTTCCCCTGCTGAATCTCCATGCTGCCTGTGATTAACAGTCTGTTTGTGTAGCCACAGTGACCCCTTGTGCTCAATGGTGCATAAACGTGTGAATGTTGTTCTGTAACTGGTCAAACCAAATAGATGTGTTGTACAGAGCTCAGAGTGATGCAGATTGTCGCCTTTATCCCCTGCTGCTAATTGTGCTTGTTGATATGTGCGTCTTTAATCTCCTATATTTTATTTATTCATTTTACTTTATTTAAATAATTTATTCATGCATCATTTTTTTTTTGCTGTGAGGCAGGACTATCTGGGGCTTGTTGGTTTATGCATCAGTGATTCAGGGCTTCATTTTTTTTAATTTGACAATGACTCAGCGTCAGTTTTATTGCGGTGCATCAGACTGCCAAGAAAATCAGAACGAGCAGCCTTGTGTTAGTTTTGCACTTGAGTGTGTAATTTATGAGAGGGAGCCATTGAAATTAGCACGGATGATTAACTAAGAAAGATTCTGTCACTCAGAGGCCATATTAAGACATACCAAACTATGGCGACCCCTGAGACTGACAGGACAAGCTGCGGCAGAAGTACAAAGATGTAGTTTTATGTTTTTGATATTCACAGATTTTTTTTTTCCCTTTTCAAAAGTTTACATTCTTTATGGTGAATATTACATTTGACTGTGAATGTACTTTTTTCTTTGTAAAAGCTTGTTTTCTTGTTTCTAGATGCATTAGATAGCTGTTGTGAAAAAAAGAGGAAATTCTACTGATTATGAGTTGAACTGATTGTCAGTCTGCCTGCCAGATTATTATAAATGTAAGTGCAAGAATCAAACAGCTGAGTTTTTTTGTCAATCAAAAAATAAGATACTGCATAATGTAAATCATGGTGGAATCTTGAATTAAATGTAAAAAAAATATACATTTGATGTTTTATGCAATGTAGCTATATTACGTGGAAATGAGTATGTTATTGAAACATGCACATGTTGAATAAAGTCTATGACCAACAGTGATGGATTTATGTGTCATTTCTGTCTGAAAATAAGAGAGTGACTTAAGTCTCAGGTTTTCTTGAGAATCACGTCTGCTTAGTTATGACACTCTTTTTAATCTGACCCCTCAAAGAGCTTTGACACTCATGTTGCGTTCACCCAGTGACACACTGAAGCAGAGGACGCAGAGGACACAGTAACTAATCCTGTACTCACACATTCACATTTCACTGGCTGTGCCCCTAGGAGCAACTTGGGGTTTAGTGTCTTGTCCGAGGACTCTTGGGCCAGGATTGAACCGCCATCCTTCAAATTGGGAAATCACCAACTCTAACCCACAGCTGCCTTTTGAGTGTGATACAGTCATCTTCACACCTCAAACTTGTTGCGCTTTTTTATATAACTTTTCCTTTTAATGTGTTGGTGATCTATGGATTGACTTTTAGCTGTTGTACAGACTTTAAAATCGTTTAAGTCAAAATATGGCTTAAAAAAAAAAAAAATAAAGTGTCTGGCGATGTAATGAAATTGGCACTGACTGCACTGAAGTGAACCAAATTAAAAAAATAAATCTAAATCTTAAGTCCAAAGTTCCAAAATGTAATGAATATTTTGACAGTTATAAAACAGTGAAATGGATAAAAATCAAGTTCTGAAATACACTTCTAGAACATTTTGATCAGCGTTTACAATGAATTTATAATAGCAGTCATATTATTGTGACCACAAGGTGGTGTTGGCCTGCAGTCTGACTACCATAGCCTTCAGTTCTGTACTATATTAATCAGGTTATGTAACTTATTTTACACGCTGTAATAATCCATCTGATTGATCTGAGCTATATCTGATGCCACACTTCATAAATTAATTACATGTCTGTGTGCAGGATAAATCACAATAATATATATTAAAGACTATATGAGCCTTAAAACGACTGATGACAGTGCATCCTTCTCAAAATAAAAATCTTTTTTAAAGTTTTTTTTCTTCGGATTTTATTTATTTTATGAATTTTTGTTGAGTTTTGTCGACTTCAGATAGGTTTGATTTCCATTGTTACTTCTTCCTCCAAAGGCATACATGTAATGACACAATGCTGAGTCATAATCACACACAAAGTACAAATACCAATGTGTGCATAATCCTATTAAACAAAACTAATCTGGCACACATTAACAAAGAGCTCCCTGCATGCTGCTCATCACAGTTCAGCCTGTCTCTTCTTCCTGGAAGAACGGCTTAATTCATAGTGTGTGAAGAAAAACACATGTATTTTGTTCAAATATCTTCTGGGCTTCAATTAGGAGGCTGTGAGTTTGAATACAGCAGCTGCAGCTGAGAGAGGCCAGTAGTATAATGCGCCCCACAGTCAAGCAGAAGACAGTTTTTTTATTGTCTTGTTTCATATAAATCAATGAGTGCAACTTCAGCTGAAACATTAACACTAAAATTGAGATATTTTACTTCATTAAAAGGCTTGCCTGGTATAAATATTTTGGCTGGTTGGTTTCCTGCAGCCAGGAGGGAGAGAGCTCAATTTTAATCACCAAATGGATCAATGTCTTTTTCCCTCGAAAGTTTTTATTGCAGACAAAACTGTCCAGAGAGCAAAATCCAATTTGCCGGCAGGATGTTATATAGCAGCTCATGAAAGGTCAGTGTGGTTTTACAGCTCTCTATGCTTGCTTGCATCTCTTATCTAGCAGTGTAGTGGTCCAGACCATTCCTGCTGCACAAATCTAGGCTTGGTTAGCAGTGAAAGTGAGCAGGAAATTCATCCTATTAGACATCTTTCATTACACATTCAGAGCCTCCACCAGCAGAAGAATCAGCTAAGTGTCCTCCAAGGACAAAGTTAATCACTGTCTGTCAAACTGAGCCCTTTATTGACAACTGAAAATGTGACTTTCATCCTCTACAGTTATACACATGAGGCATAGTCACTCCTCTGACTTTGCAGGTTTTTTTAAAAAAAGCATTCAAGGGTATTTCCGGTGGTAGTTTTGCTCTATTATGAACAGAGGACTGACTAAAGGGGAGGGGCCCTCACTACCTCTTCTCTGAGTGGGTTATTTCTGGAGCTGACCCATTTAAACAGCCTGGTGATGCTAGGAGCACAGGTGCATACGTAATTATATACATTAAGTGTCAAAAGTGATTTGCACATTTGATTTGATGAGTGGATGTGGAAACTGAGCAGGATCTTAATGGCAGCGGTGCCAAACCTCCTTCCTTTGTAACTGAGCGTTTCAATCGTTCTTATTCTTTTGTGGAGAAAAATAGAAATGCTAATGTCAGTGCACCATTCAGATGTTCATTCAGCACTCACATGGAGGTCTTTGAATAGGGAATGGAGACTGTTACAGCTCTTACACACGGCCCACAGCCTTGCACAATTAGTACAACTCAGTACTGCTTTGCATTGTGCTGCTGTGGGTCGGAGAGTAGAGAGAGAGATATCCATATTTAGAAGGACCTCATTGATTCTTCCTCAGTGTGGCACAAAAGATTTGTTGTCCATCCAGTCTTGAATAGCTCAACCCTAATGACAGCCCTGCTTTCTAACCCCCCCACCCCCTCCGCTGCCCTCAATCACTGTTTGAAAATCTAATGAAACTGATCCAGAGCAGTTTGCTCTGACTGTAATATTCCTGTGCTCTGTTTCTGTGCGGTTATGTAACCGTATCACTGTGACAATGCTCTACCACGAATAATTCACACCACCATGAGAACAGGAAAGCAAGTGCACACAGCTAGAGGCCGCTTTTCAAATGTTTCCTCTTTAGTAAACCTGCACACATGACTGAGTGATTCCTGAGCCAAGATGGCAGATGATGAGGGATGAGAGAGGAGAGGAGTGTGTACAGTAAAGATTTAATTAAAACTCACCACGGGATGTCTTACAGTGACTCCAGAGACGGGGAAAGAGGAGTTTGTGTTTGCCTGCTGCAGCTGTGAATAATATCCACACTATTCTTACTATGACCTACATGGAGCCTACAGAGAGGAGGATGAGAGAGTGAGCCCACGTGAACGCAGGTCTTATTTTCATCACAAGGCTGCCTTAGGGCTTCTCCTTATGCCAAACCTTATGTTAACTTTAAATTGTCAATCCCTGATAGAGATAATCTGGGTCACGAGAGATTTCCCATTTCCCATTAAACACGCAGTCAGTGTGAAAGCACAGAGCTCAGTCCCTCCTGACCCTGCTTCAGTAGACCGTCAAAATGTTTTCGAGCAGTTCTCACCTCCTTACGTCCCGTCCTCGTGACGTAGATTTATACGGTCTCTAAGGAAGGCTCCTATCAGCACTTTGCTTTACTCCCTTTGAAATCATTTCAGCCTCTTTCGCTCCTACTCACTGTGGGTTACCATGGATACTGCTCTCAAATGGTTTGGCTTGCACTCGAATTTGTTTATGAGTGTTACTTGGAGTGGACTGGAATGTTCTTTTCTTGTGCAGCCAAAGTCAACATAATTTGCTAAATAAGCAAAGGAACAAACAAAATTATAACGATTATTTTGTCTTATTTCATTCTGCTCTCTGAGATGTAGGCCGCCTCGGCAGGGAGTGATTACGAAATCACTACTATTGCACACCTTTTACAACATGCAGCATCAGCTACATGAGGAAAAACTAGTTTTCTAATAAGTCAAGCGCTCGCAGGAAAAGCCTAACAATCCGCTGACTTTAATCTAGTCTGATCCTCCAGGAATCAAAGCTGCACTGGTGTTGCTCTTCCGCTGCCCTGTTGAGCCAAAAAAGCATCCAAATACTTCACTCGACTGCTTCCAAATCCTCACAAAAAACACAGCCCGTGCTCATGGGTCCTATGAGAACTGCCACAACTGTAAACTACGTCTGGGGTGGAGAAAATCGAAGGAAAAGGATTGAGCGGTTTAATTTGTTGAGGATTTAATCAAGGTTCATTTGGGATTAAGGGAAGACTGGGTGCATCTCCCTCTGAGTCTTCAGACTCTGCTGCCTTTCATTCCCCAATGAATCAGAGCATCTACATATTTCATACGGGGCATGAGAGGGTCCTGTAAGAGCTCAGGGAGCCACCCACATGCAGACATATGTCTATCTAAGAGGTCTAAATCAGGCTGTGTGGACACTTCACCACTGCAGGGAGCAAAGGAAACATCCTCTGCTCCCCCGGGGATTTCTTTAAAACACAAGAAAGACTGAAATGTGTTTCCGTCTCTTCCTTGTTTAATGTGCTTTCCTTGTTTCCTCTCACTTATCATCACAGTCCAAAACTACTGAGGCCGAGCGTTGCTTTGTAATAGGCTGCCACACTAGCTATTTTAGGCCGGACTTTATAAGCAGTGGCCTTGGCTGTGTGTGCATCCCCGCATCTCTTATGTAATTCTCTCGGATGTGAACACTGAAAAACCAGAGAAAGTTTGTAGAGAGTCTCTTAATCTAACATGGAGTTAACTGGCGACAGCTGAGGGGTTGTTTACTGTGCCAGCGTGAGTGTAGGAACAAAGCAGAATGTCCGGACTCTTCCTTATGGCTCATTATGGCTGATAAATCAGAGCAGCGTGGTAGTTTGTTTTAACAGTAGAGGCAGCGATTGTGTTTGAATGTTGTTGCTTTGTGGTTGCAGAAGCCGGATTGATTCCTGTCAGAGGGGCCTCTAATCAACACAGAGGCATTGATTTCCTCTCCACAGAGGCTATACGAGGTGCCTGAGACACCTGCTAGCAGCCAGCTGACAGACACTCATGCCTGCTCACCAACAGCTGACACAAACCGATGCCAATGCACCGAGCTGAAGTGGGTGAGTCACACATGCTCGGATAGATCCTACTCTCAGTGAGGCTGGATGCGGCACAATGTGAGATCCACTGTACTGTCAGTCTGAATCATGTCTCATACACGTGGTGTGTCACAGATGGGGGCCTGGTTAGCTATAGAGGTTTGTAACTGAGACAGAAGTATAGATAATAAAGAGTGGTGATCATCGACTGTGCTCAAGCAGTGTAGGGCGATATTTCCTACTACAACCAGTACTGTCAAAGCTAAGTATCATTGCCAACTTCAGCTCCATCAGCTCAGTTCATCTGTGGTGATTTCTATCTGCCCTCAAAGTGCTTCAGTAAGCACTTTTCCAGCAGCAGTCACATGCTCCGCCGGGCCCTGCTGAGGCTCACAGCCAGCTGTCCCCGTCATCAATTCAGACAATGCAGGAAGCTGAGGGAAGGTGAGACTCTGGGGCAGATGTGTGTGGCACAAGGCGGGCCACAGGGAGCGTGTAATCCACCTTATCATTAACCTTGGAGAGTGAAGACGACAAAGGAAGTGTGAGAGCAAGAAGAAATATTTTGACATAATCTTGGTGCATCTTATTATGGATTAGAGGAGTTGCAGATGTATTCACTTCCATCTGTTTTTCCAATTTGATTATCAGACAAGAAGCATCTGTTGGATGCACAGCAAATTGTTTTCCTCTGATCTTTGATAAAGGGGCATGTTAATACTTCTTTTTCTGTCAGGGTGGCCCAACTGGTGCACTGACCTCAGCAGGAGTGGTATGGAGTATATGTACACAAACACATCTATGCATTATGTTAATTCCACCTATCTTAATCCACTAACTACATTAAAGATGGTGCTTTTGATTCAGGCTTTTTGTGCTTTTAATGTGAGAGGACAGGACAGTTATAGAGAAGGAAACAGTGAGAGACTTGCGGGAAAGTTGCCACAGGCTGGACTTGAACCCCGGCGGCCGCTTCAGGGCTTTTTTCTACCGTATGGAGCACGACCTAAACACAAGGCCATCTGCGCTCCGTATTGTGCTGTTTAAGGCTCCACACTTCACCTCTTGTTCCCCCGTGGTACCTTTACATGGTTCACAGATCAAAAAATCCCCATGTCACACTGGTGTTTAAAAAACCTTATTCAGCCTCTGTCTAAACCCCTTCTTCTAGCTGCTGTCTCTTTAAAGCTTCCCACTGCACAACCCTCCTTCCTTCTGATAGGTCAGCCCTCTTGAGGCTTGTTAGGTGAAGAGCTACAGGCAGGATTTGGTGTTTGAGGCCCATCTCTTCAGCGTATGATGAACCAGTTAGGAGCTCTTTTTGCAATTACCTCATTATTTCAGGAACTTTAGTGAAGATCTCACGAAGCTCTTGTAGACCTCATGCTGCTTTTAGAAAGGATGGTTCTAAGCAATTTACAGACAGAGCAGCACTGTTAATAAATCCATGTTTCAAATATGGGAAAACATAATATTCCCTATTTAATGACTAACTTTTAGTTCTAAATAACTGTGGAACCATATTCAAAGTATGGGTTATTTTGTGAAGATCCATTAAAAAATAATCCCACTAAAATGTGTATGACATTTTATTTGCATCAAATGGAAGTCTTCAAGAGGGATTTGTACAGTTCTGCTGAGGAGAACCAAAAACTTTTTCAGGTGCCAATGCTTAAGTCCAGATAATAACAAGATGGAGAAACCAGGCCAAATAGGTCACTTTTGAACAAACAATCAATATCAATAAAGCTGCAGTCATCCAATTAATCAATGAACAGACTAATAGAAATCCAATGGCAGCTATTTAAATGAAGGCTAACATAAAAGTCATATCAAGAAAAAAATCCAGATATTTACAAGTTCAACCCTCTAAATTGTAACAACTAGATTTTTTTCGTTATTATTTATTTTATTTTATTTATTTATTTTAGATAAATGGGTATCTCTGTAGTTTTAAGCTTGGCGGTAAAGTAAAATAAAAGATGTATGATACAACAAATTATTAGGTTAATGACACACAGCCAGGCATGTCATTCATTTCGCTCCAAGCATGATGTGTATTTTATTATTTTGGCACAGGTCTGATTTTTTTTTAAATTTATGCTCAACAGTGGAGGAGTGACCTGAGACCTTGTCTGCAAACTTTGTTTAAATGTCAGTGTCAGAGATGTTTTGCCTCATGGTGACGAAATCTGATTACAAAGCACCTCTCACCGCACGAGAGAAACCAGCAGCAGCTTCCTCGGAAGTAACCATTCAGTTTTCCTCAGGGCTCAGTACTCTGAGATGGGACCGCATTGCTGCTTCGAGACTGAACACCCACCTCCCACCAACACCTATCTCCTCCAACACCACCCTCCCTCGCCGTGAAAACACGCACAACCACGCCTCCAGAGGCACGCGCACAGGCGCAGGCTCAGACACACCTCCTCCTTCTTCTCCATCACACACAAACACACACGCACACACACACGCACACACCAAAAAAGACATAAGCGAGTGTGAGAGCATCACTGGGTGAAGGAGGAAACATGTAAGGCATTATGAAGGACGGCTCGGCTCCGGGAGGATCGCGGCAGGTGCGGTAACGGGTGAAGCTGCTGAGAAACAGGCTGCTGCTTCACCATGTCCACCGCAGAGGATCCACTCACTGACGAGACGGTAAGGCCCCGAACTCATTCACTTTTGGTAATCTGACATTTCAAAACTATGCCCAACTCATTTTTTCCGCATCTGTCCTGGTTTGAACCCTCAGCCTCCTCCTTTTCACCGCAAATGATGTCATTCCGCGCGCAAAGGCATTAGGTCAGTCTCAAATGATGGAGGGCCGTCCGTGCCGCAGCACCAAAATAAAAAAGGGGCGCACAAGTGTGTTAGTGCAAGTATTTGGTAACGCTTCAAGGCTGAATGCGCCGCCTCGGTGTGGCGAATCTGCATTATGTTTGTTATTGTCTGAAAAATCTCGCACAGGGGCTACAGGAGACGCGTCGAAGTTTTTCTGTGGTACATATCGGCCAAAAAAATGCACAAGTCTAAACAGTTTTAAGAGCAACGACCTCTTACAACATTGATGCACTGTGGAGCACGAGATACAGCTTTAATCCCTAGAAAGGCGCTTCATGTGGCGCTATATCTGTTGATAAGGTCAGATTGAAGTCGAACTTCTGTGCTACAGATGGAGTTTGCCCACACAGAGAACATTAAAGCCATCCATATTGATTATGAGGCCATGTTTTTTTTTTCAGACTGAAATTGTGCCCTCTGTGTGCAACTCCAGGAGTGTTTCATGGTGTCTTTGCCGTAGCCATGGAGACAGTACATGGCATGAGGTCTTCTACTTGTGCTAGAAAAGTGCAGTCCACTGATAAACAGCAGCCTCAGACCATGAAAATGAGTAGAGGAAGGAATGTGCATATAACTACTTAGTACAAGGGTGTTTTCTGTCCTGCCGTTTCAAGAAATCTCCGCTCAGGTTTTTTTTTTTATTGCAGAAAAAGGCCTAAAAGGTTTCTACGGGGACATAAAACTCTGCTATAGGGGTCAGCGGTGATGTCTTTAATGGCCTGTTGTAGATCCAGACCTTAAGTGTGCTATTTGATTAATCTCTTAAATCTTCCAGGCACTGTTGCTTTCCTCTAAGGACTTGTATGGCAGCTTTTTAAGGCTTATTATTTAACAATGTCTTTGCAAACCCTCTGAACAACAATAGTGGGAGCTGTTGTTCTTATCACCTACTTAAATAAATCTGGGTGGCTGTTAAAGATAGAAGTGGCCATGAACTACTCACCCTACTCCCTATTAGGACATTTTATTATAGAGTTATGAATAAAAAAATGTTACGGCCTTTGCTTACACCCACTTCATTTGTACAAAACAGAAGAGAGGGAAGTTATCTGAGGGATAAGTGGTGTGTGTTTTTACATTTTCTTGTATCTATATATAATATAGCATTTAGCCATCATCAGGCATTCATGGCGATTGCTCTAATGATGATAGTAGTATGGCTGGTATTATTAGAGCATGGCTTTGAATTTTAAGAACAGCTGACATAGAAGGACATGATACCTCTACAAGATTTGGAAAAATGGGAAAATGTAAGATGATAAGCTGACACTGCACATAAAATCCCATAAAACAAAGTTTAAGTACCTCATATTGCCCATAAATAATCTGGTGGTGCTCATTTGCAATGTTTTTTTTTACTCTGATATCCACAAACACAAATCTAGGACTCTATAAGTCTTTCAGATGAGAGGAAAAGTGTGGTGTGCCTGTACAGCTGCTGTGTAATTTATTAAAATCCTCTTTGGTGTTGTTTTGTCTGTCGAGGTTGGTCGTGTGTGAACAGCCGTGATATTTAGGTGTGCTGTGGAGACATGACAGAGAGACGGCTGGTCAGTCCTCTCTCTTCACGGTGAACAGATGGTAACTCAGGGTTAGCTTGTGGGTGGGTGCCAACAAGAAGCCGATGTGTTTATGACACAGGAATCCATTGTTGAAAAGGCATCGTTTTGTTCGTGATATTTGAAGACCTAAAAAAATCTTTTGGATGCCCATAAAGCAGAGATTGATGTCAGTTGTCTTTATATTATTTTGAATAATAGAATAAAAGTAGTGAATAGAAATGCAGTGTCACCCTGATTTTTTTTTAATATATATATAAATCATAACACATCATCCTTGAGCTAAGACTAACTTTTAATGTCATTTTGTTTTAATGTAGAGCTGTAATGTAACCAGTTATAAGTTGAAGGACTTAAAGACAAATAAGACTTGCTGCTGTGATGTACTGATGTGGTTTAGACTTGGATTATGTTTAATCATAAACATTTATTAATTTTTTGTCATACATTTAGGTATAATAGCATACTAGTGTTTTGATCCATTTGCTTTTAACAAGAGAAAACCCCTTTACTTAGCAGATCAGGATAATCTAAATAGTCGTTCTTACAAACAGCTTCTTCAAATGTGCTGAATGTAACCCGATCCGCTGTGGTCTTTTAAAAAAATGATTTGTTGTGACATAGCGTAAATATAAAGTTATACTCTGGCTGTCAACTCGATGAGTAAATGAACATCTTAATCTTTTAAATCTGCAAACAATCACTTTACGGACATGTGTCATATGTAATCTTATACGTTTACATCTGGGATTGGATTGGATTGGATTAGATATAATTTGCTGCAGCCCTGAGGAAATTAGCCTTGGGTAGTGCTACGTAAGAATCATACAGCTCCAGGCAAGTTGATCTATCATAAAACAAACAGCACACAAAATTGGCAACCATAAATTGAGTGAAACATAAAAATACAAAATATAAAAAAAATATATAGTTCTTAGATATGCAAACTAATACACTAACATGATAAAAAATAATCTTATTTATGTAACACATGCTTTACATAAAACATTATTATTATTATTATTATTATTATTATTATTATTATTATTATTATTATTATTATTATTAATAATAATAATAATAATAATAATAATAATAAATAAATGGACTTATTTTAAATCCATAGACTGATTAAATTCAAAGTGACCTCAGTGTATTTCCCTGTCTCTCTAAAATCTCTCACATCTCTACATTTTACTAATTTATATTTGTTTGATTTATTTCCTTCTCTCCACAGGCTGTGTTGATCTTGAATCACAGTGAATGGAGGGGATTGAAGTTCCTTTAAGATGACCCGAACCCATCCCCCTGATATACTGGCATCAACTCTGTATCAGGACTTTTCTCTAAATCCCCTCTCTGATCACTCCGTTTCTCTCCAGGCGTCTCAGCAATGTGACTTGAAAATGATTGACAAACCGGAAATCATTAACAAAAGACACTGCCGCAGCTTTGACTTTATTGAGTCACTGGATGACCCCCAGTCCTTCTCTTCCTCCATGGAGTACCCTTACAAAAGGACTGAGCATCAGGCATTAAACAAAGATCTCATGTGGAATGGACTAGATCAACCCGGGCACCTCCGCTTTTCATCTCCTGATCTGTTCAACACCAGGCAGTTTCAGCAGCAATCCAGTCAGGACAAAACCAGCCATCTAACATGGTCAGATTCTAAAAAGAGAACAAGATCTAAAAGTGCTCCAAGAATCAAGGCCACCCTCACTCCTGTGCCCATCTCAGTATCTCCCCCAGGGGCTGGTAAGGGGAGGGATGCACCCCAGGCTGGTTCAGACACTGTGAGGACTTCTGAAACACCACGAGAGTCGTACTCCTCAAACAGGGCTTTTCTGAATGATGTGCATCCCTCCAAACTGCAACATAATACTCCTCTCTACGTTTCTGACTGTTTTGAGGAGGTTAAACCAGATAAACCAGCCATCACTCCTCACGTCAGGTGCCGTGTGGACATTAAACCAGATGCTTCTGTTCTGCAGCACACAGCAAGGCAGGTTCCCAATTTAAGGACTGACCACCTTTGGCAGAGATACTCCCAGGCCAGCAGTAGAGGTTTATATGTACCACGACAGATTGTGTCCTCACCAACACCCACTCCGAGCGAATGCTACAGTGGAGACTTAAGACCAGGATACCACTACACCAGCCTGTCACCGATTTCTTACCAGCATTTAGACATGCACAGAATGCCGTCACCTACAGCACCATATCTCAGTCAGGATCAAAGAGCTTACTCAAATCCAAACATACCAACCAAGTTTTTCTATACGGAGGACCCTGTCCGGTATTCAGTTCATCCATACTCTAGGTCATACTACCAGGATGATCGGTCCAGTCTAACGAGCCATGGTAGTACAATCACAGGTCCGTATGATCCAAGGACTCGCTGGGTACACACCCTTCCTGTCAGGTCGTTTTACGCTGATCAGCCCTCCAACAGGGATTCAGTAAACTCTGTATATAGTAGGCCTTACTCCACAAGTGAGGCAGGATCATACTTTTCTCAGACTCCACTGACAAGGTCATTCTATGGAGACGATAGCAGGTTCAATCCATACCACATGAGTAACCCGAGGTTGTTTTATCCTAAACCATATGGCTCCCCAGAGGAGCAGTACTTTCCAAGGCCGTATCATACAGAGGGTCGTCGGCGCCCTCGAATGTCCCAGGCCTTTTCCGACGACTGGTATCGCTCAAGCATATCAGGTTACTCCAACCAGTCCTCTCAGATCACACCTCCAAGAATGGGGCAAGACCCCAGTATACCCCCTTGGTTTAACAGCTGTTTGGAGACTAGCAGGCTTGGCGCAGAGGTCAGAAACCACTCCAAGTCTTGGGACAATATTCTATATCCACGTCATGACAGAGAGCAATCAGTGCCTCGTGGGCGAAGCTACGAGAATCTGTTTTATCAAGCCAGGCATGGAGCATCCTCTGATGTCACGTCTCAGCCAGTTATTCTTAATCTCTCAAGTTCACCAAGGCGCTACGCTGCCCTGTCACTCTCTGAAAACTCTTTAGAGAAGACCTCAAGTAATCCTTGGAGGAATAGCAAGAGTGGGCACTGGTTTGTAACTCCAGAAATCACCATAACTGACAATGACCTCAGTGCAGGAAAGAGCAAGCGGCGTGAAGTGCACTCCGTCAGCTGGGATATGCTGGATGGGGAAAAGACACCATCTTCTAGAGTAACGCATCAGAAGCAGACGTCTAACAAGACAGATTCAACCAAAGACAGGAAACACAACAACTTCTCTCTTCAGCAGAGTTTAGAGCAACTGGATGAACTCTTAGCTGATTTGGTGATTGATTACAAACCACCTACTAGCAGAAAGTCAAGTGTAGACCTTTTAGATCAGCTTAAACAACTAATCTCTGAGGATGATGACAAAGACAGAGGATCTTCCGGTCTTGAAAACTTAGGGAGTCTGAATACACCACTCCCGTCCTCCAAATCCAGTCCTGACACGATCAAAGACCCCGACAGCGGGTTTGATGCTTTACAAAGGAGTGCAGAAGAGTGTTCTCCTGACCACAGCACAGATGAAGACGACACTATGGTGTGTGCAAACAAGAAGTGCAATCGGACTGAGAACATGTTCAACGCCTGCTTGTACTATAAATCATGTCACAGTTGCTACACCTTCTACTGCTCACGAAACTGTCGAAGGGACGACTGGGAAATCCACAAAGAGACCTGTTTGTACGGTCGAGTCAACAGTGTGTGTCGACACACGCTCAAGTTCTGCAGAGAGAATTCAGAGATCCACAAAGCGTTCTCTCGGGTTGCTAAAGCTGGCTACCTCTCCAGAGGGAGAGGCGTTCTCTTTCTTGGTTTTGCGAATCCGGAGACAACTGAAAACTTTCTGCAAGTTGGGCTGGAGAGCCTCCTAATGTCTCCCACATACCTTTCTCTCAGAGAGCTGGACAGCTTCAAGGACAACCTTGGTGAATACTGCAAGGAGCTGCAGATGGCAGGTAATGAGTATGACCCCAATGAATGTTTTCTTCTGAATGTATCCATAGCTGTTGGTGAACTAGTGCCTAACAGACCTTCGCCGAGGTTCCAAGCACCAACAGTTCGCAAATATGCAAAGGTGTCCTTGGCGTCATCAAGCCCTGACAAAAAGGTGCTCAAAAAGGAGAGTGAAATGGAAACACTCATCCTCACTCCTCCTCCAGGCACACCAGACATTGACAAGGAGGGGGAGGAGGGGAGGAAAGCCAGAGAGGTGTGCTTCGTCAACATCCAGCGTGAGCTCAGGACCAGAGGAGTGTTCCTTCGACATGAGTACCCCACTATCTATAATCAGCTGTGTGAGTTTGTAGAGAGCAACAAAAGGTTCACTCCGACTACTATTTACCCTATAGATAAGAGAACAGGGAAACAGTTCATGTGCATGATCATGGCTGCTTCTGAACCAAGAACACTGGACTGGGTGGGTACCCCTCATCTCTTGGATGACATTATATAGTAAAGCACTAGTTCGTAATGATGATGATGATGATGATGTCAGCTACACTAAATGTACATATTGTAAATACATGGTGTGGTTCAGCAAACTTGAAAACTGATATGGAAATATGATAATATATGTGACCAATCTCTCTTTCTTTCTCTCTTTTTCTTCTATTTCTCTTTTGCCACACACTCACAAACACTAACACACACAGATACACACATACAGTGTATACACACAGACTTTCACAGGTTGCCCTATGTTGTTATTGGCTTATTTTGATCCTGTTGCACTCAAAAGAGTAAATAGCCTGCATGTAGACTAGGCACAAACCCAGTTATCCAGGTGTTTAAGATGTGAACATGTATGATCTGTGCAGTTTCAGCGGACATTGTATGAAGCACACAATATTTATGTCAAAAACATCTCATTAACACCACCAAACTGTAGGCACAGCCAATCTTTCATCCAGTTAATATAAGACATCCACTGTTGATTTATTTACCAAATGTTCTATCTGAAATTTATACCTTGTTGCAGTGGTTGTAATATCACATTTGTTTACTGCAAAAGTATTATTTCCCCAGTAAACTGTACTTGTGTGGACATATTTTTAATCAAACCTATATTAGTTATCGTTTGAAAGCTAAAAAAGTACAATCAGGTCACCTATTTGTTTCCCCACTTCATTAAAATGTTAGTTTAAACTCATTTTACGATAAGACTTGATGTCATTGTGTAAATTGCTTTGTTTGAAAGTGGCCTTTAAAAAAATGCATTTGACACAAAGCAATGTATAGGTTACGCTATTTGTAAAGCCTTGACAGCTCTGGACTTAGGTTGTTTGAAATACCACTGTAAATGAACAATTATTTTGCTCAAAGCATGTAATTTATATTCAGGTATTTTAATATTGATATTGCTTTAAACTAAAGTTATTATGTTATGAAATACCATTTGATGCTTAGAAATGTAAGAGGTATATATATTGAATATAAGATAATTTGAACATCATGAACTTGAGACCTTATTGTAACGAGTAACACATTACGTTCTTAAATAATATGCAATAAAAGAGCAACCTTATTATCTATATTCTAAAAATCTTATTTTATAATGATATTGAATAATCTCTTGGAGCCAAGAGCTGCAAAGACTTTGTTTGCACTAAAACTTAAATTATAAACTGAGAATGTCTTTAACACTGCTGCAGCACTGAACACAGATATGATGATGACATGCCTGCTTCAATTGCCAATGTTGACTAATCTAAGGTTGCTCTTTTACTTGATGATATATAAATATATATCTTTGTGCAAGACCTTCCTCAACTTTATATTTTGTGATGTTTATAACCCATATATAAATATATAATAAATGGAACTTAACGAGCAATCTCGAGGCTTTGCAGTTTTCTTTCAGATCGCTTATGTGCAGGCATTTGATGGCGTCATATCCAATCTGTGCGTTTACATTTTCTGCTGGGATATCAAAGAAAATAAACATTGCTTCAATGGCACAGATGCAAGAATTACAAAACTCTGTCTTCAACTTTAAAGTTATAAGTTGGTGATGAACAATGCATGGAGTTCGGTTGGACTATTTTTGAGTGTTTTTAGTGCAAAACTGCATAAAACAAAAACAGGTGTTAAATCTTATTTTACTTGTTTGGGAATGAGTTCCAATCATGCATTGCTCTGGGCAAAGTAAAACAACTTCTGTCAGCATGTCTTGTTGAATAATGGTGCATCTATAGTGGTTTTGTATGTGTGTGTGCGTGTGTTAAAAACAACATCGACAAAAAAAGGTACACCATTAG
Organism: Labroides dimidiatus; assembly: GCA_030710495.1. Lineage (NCBI taxonomy): Eukaryota > Metazoa > Chordata > Actinopteri > Labriformes > Labridae > Labroides > Labroides dimidiatus. The sequence continues at coordinate 24,177,943 of CM061153.1, forward strand.
GTAGCTGTTGGTCATTATTTAGTGGTTATAACATTTCTTATGAAAGCAATTAAAAATCTTATTATCTATACTATTATTCTTCCCTTGGTCTGCCTGGTATCAACGTACTGATAGTCACGTACAACAGTAAAGTTTCTGTCATGGAAACACCATTTTTGAGTGACCGAGTCTAACTACTGTTTAAGGTCAACATTTAGAAACTGTTAATTTAAGGCAAAATATGCTGTAGAGAAATAAACTATATTCACAGTAAACATTTACATGTGGTTAAGCTTATTACTTCTGACGGAGACATGGTGTTTGTGAAGATATCAGCTGCTGCCAAATACAAATGGAGTAAACCATGTTCTCTCACTCAACACTATGTCCTGCCCTTTCTGTGAACGCAGTGGTTTACATTTAGAACAAACACATGCGTGGGAATTTTCTCATTTTTAAAGGCATTGAAAAAAGTATTTTCATTCACTGTGCTGATATTTTTCTTATTCATGTTAAAGCACTAGGTGTACATTAGGATTTTCAATGCTTTGTAAAGTGTTGTTAGAACACCATCTAGTGGAATCATGCATGTATAACATTTGATGAGCTGCACTGTACCGAGTCTTGTCATTGTCAATGATTTGAGGATTTGAAACACTCATACATATGTACACTAACACATTCTTATAGTCTTATTTGACTGTCTTTGATGAAAAACCTTCCCTTTAAAACATCATAAATGTAAAATATGATCGCTCTTTCTTTATGTTATATTTATACAGGATAATAATAAAGAGCAGTCAGGGGATGCAGGTAATACCCTACTTTATTGGCTTTTTTCAAAGGTCACTAAAGTAGGGCATTTTTAAAAATACTACAAGAGAGCAACTCAGTTGAAAATGGGTTTGGGATATGAGTATTTACTGACTGAACATTTTTCTTTATCTATGAATTTATCAATCAGTTCTTCATAGAATGCATTTTTAATTCCAGACTGATAAATTACTAAGTCAGTTAGTTTAAGTTGATTAAAATTCAGTCAAAATTTGCTTGAAAACTTTTTTTTTAATGTGAGAACCTTTTCTGTGTTTGCAACTTTAACAAGTGTGTAGGTTTTTTCGGTCATAATGTATTATAAACAAAACACTGTTTCCAAACAAATTCAGTGGCTAGACAGTCAATTCTTCTCTTGAAAGCAACAGAGAAAGTTCAAACAAAAAATGAAGTTCAAGCAAATGAAATCGCTGTTGTCAACATAACAGTAAACATCATGTAAACATGCCTGTTTCAATCAGTGGGCCTTACTGACTGACAACAAAATCCAAAGACCACTGATCTTAGGATGGTTTTCCTCTAGTTTAGCTTCTTCAAAAGTAAATTCATTTGTAGGTCACAGACTTTCGAAGAAGCTTCCCTTATCATTGCATGTTTTCTGTAATTTCTTGCAATTTCCCTTTAATAAGCCTTTGCGCATGCGGGCTGCGCATGTCTCCTCGTGATGACAGCAAATGACAGCACTGTTCGCTCCTGCAGAAGACAGTGTTAGACGGCTAACCGCCGACAAACAACCCTTCTGATTTGAGAAATCGTTTTATCAGCTGTGTTTAGACAAACTGTGAACAACCACAACGCGATAACTCCGTTTGGTAAGTCATTGTATCAGTGTTAGCATGATTTATCGACCACATTTGAACACTCAGGAGCTTGTAGCCTACAGCTAGGCTAATGTAGCGAAATAGCATATCGTTAGCTCAGCCTGTTTGACCAGCAAACGTTAAACTTGGGTGACGTTAGCACGCTACAGCTATGTTAGCCACTTCACCAGCTTACAGTCTTCTTTTTCATCATACCAATGCAAATATAAGTTCGTGGGCTAAAAGTCGCCCACTTGGCTGTCTTTGACTGTTTCAGGTTCCTTCACAGCATCAAACGGAAGCCAACCTGACGTTAGTTATGCGGTTTATGTAAACGTTGCGATTCTCAGGTCTGATGGTAATCTATGCTAAATTAACCTAGCATCGGGTAACAAACATTCACCTAACCCAGCCCATGTTTTCTGGCTGACTGTTTGTTTAAATCTCGGTTGGCAGGTACGCCATCAGATTAAAGCACACTGTCAATTAACGTCATAAATATTTAAATACAGGATATTACTGCTAACTCTGTGTGCATTGTAAGTGCCTTGATTGTCTCCCCATATGACTGTTGTACATAACTGTAAACCAAAATAATCAATAAGGTTAATAACGAAAGTCTGTTTTGTAACTTAAAGTTCAAAACATCAACAACTATACTCTGGTCCTGTTATGGTCGGATGTTTTTCTTTTGGGGGGTTAAACATATGCCTGACAGAAAAGTTAACTTGTGCCTTTGACTGACTTTACTAATAAAATTATAATTGACAGATATTTAGATACACATACAGTTCTTTTCACTATACTTTCTTCCCAAATATGCTCACCACAGCAGTTCAGACTTCTTTGTATATTTTAAAGCAGCTGTCCGTCCCTTTTCCAACACTTGACTTGTGCTTACCTGATGCATAGTTGCAACAGCTCCATTGCTGGTGGAATGATTCAGATTTTTTTTGTTTTTTTCTTCACAAATACCAGTGTTTGGGATTTTGTTTCAGCCGTCTTTGGAGACAGGATAAAGTCTGAGTCCTTAATGGGTCTTTTATGAGGCATTGAAGCTAGGCTGAATGCTGTACAAAGGTTGCGACCATAGTCTGTTACCCTCAAAAAGGCAGTCTGTGAAGTTGCATGAAACCTCAGTTTCTTGTTTACTTTCATACATCAAGTACAAGTGCTGAACAATGTTTATGAACATAATAATGGCTACAACTCCTTTAAAGTTGAGTATCCTGTTATTTACTTCATATCCTACCTGATTAATAGTAACAAACAATTAAGTAAATGCACCAGTTCCAGCTTTAACACTCTTGCCTTAACTGAAGCCTGGAAAGCCCTTTGAACAGGCATTAATCTGCCCTTTATTCTGTATTTGATGTGGAAACACTGAAGGGATGAGATGATGTTTGTGGTGTGTTTTTTACTATTTCTGCCACCAGTAAGGTTTCTTGTCTCCATCACACTTACCTGTCCACTAACGGAAACTGAGAAGACCAAGTACTCAAAACTAGCTTTCATTTTACGTCAGTTTTCCCTCACTGATGACAGGGAAAGATTTCAGTCGGAAAGTTTGAGGTTGAGTACCTAACCTCTGTTGTAGAAAAGGCCCCTCATTAGACTCATGTACACACAATGTTTGGCTGCTCACTGGTTTAAAACATTAGCTTAAGGGAAGTGTGAAGAGGATGTTGGCTCTAAACCATGAATACCTTTTGTAGAAAGTGAAATCCTTTGAATATCTATAAAAAGCCAGTGTTTCATATGTTGGTCTGTGTGTGTGGGTGTGTTAGATCATGTTGTGGGAGGAGAGGGCTGTGTTCCAACATCTTATCCTGGCTGCAGTGATATTAAACTTGACTTTTTTGGCATTGCTTCATAATTCAAAAATAATTTTGACTTGACACCTTCTACATTATGTAAGTAGTTTGACTTGAACTGATATTTTAAGTCATTTGTTTTGCCTTGGCTCTGTCTCTTGTCTCATGCTACCTTGTTGTAATAATCCTGGTTCTTACATGGATGTGGTGGTTAAACTATTTGGTCGTCTTGTCTGTCACATTAACAGAGAACAGTAGCTTTCTTATTACAACTACTAATATTCTTACACAGCTCAGATGATTTTCAGATGATGCCTTTCCTCACACTGTCTGTTGTTTGGTTTCTCTTCTGCTTTAGACTTCCTCAGCTCTCTCTGTGTCTGACTCACCAGGTATCTGTAAATGGGTTGTGTTGTATTGGTGAATAGAGGCATGGGAGGCCATGACAAATGGCAGTCAACCTCTCTGCCAGCCACTTAACAGCTATTTGCTTTTTCACTTCCTTCCAAGTATGTGAGGAATGTGCTTATTCAAGAGCACAAGCAGATACATGGAAATGTTACAGAGGTGTAATGGCTGCATGTTACAGAAGTGACAAAAGGAAACATGTTGTTTTCTTCGAGTTGCACTTTGTATCTCCTGATCTCTAATTCCTAAGTTACTACTACCAACTAAGTAGGTAAACATAATTTAAATCCCACAGTCTTGTTTTTGACCTGATATAAGGAGCCATGGTTTCCTGTTGCTTCCTGAGGCTATTAAATAACACAGTCTTTGTAATCTCTTTAGAAAGGTTCTGGCAGAAAGGGTTAAGATTCGGGGAAACTTGTACTAACTAATACTAAAAGATTCACAATGCCAGAACATTTAAATGTTATTTTTTGGCATATATCATAGAACTGAAATAATGACAGTGGTGATTGTTTTCCTAATTTCTGTTTCAATTTTTAAACACAATTGCTAAAATGTGTATTTTCAGCCAGTCAAATGTAAGCAGATGTGTTTTTTCTCAGTATTTTGTGGAAGAAGATCAATTTTTGAGGTTTGGGCTGTTTGTATTTTTGTAAACATCATTTAAAGACTGCTCAGAGGACACAGTGACAGTGTTAACCTGGCTGAAATTTGACAGAACAGCAATCAATTGATCAAAGAAGAGAACTGTCTGCAGAGGAGCTGTTTAAAATTGAGGCTATGTAACTGAGTTTTATGATTTCATTGTTGCTGTTAGCATTTGCAATAAACCCTTTGCCTTTCTCTGCATTTATCCAACGAGTCAGTACACACTGTTTAATCTGTATTTATCACAATTAGTACTGTCATAATAAGAGATGCACCAATCTGATTCTTGTATCAGGTATCGGTGACAATGGGTCGATCAACAGTGCAGATCCACAGGGCTCATTCATTTAAGTTAGAAAAGTCTGAAACATCATTCTCAATCTCATCCTCGTGAGTCTCATCCTCGTGAGTCTCATCCTCGTGAGTCTCATCCTCATGAGTCTCATCCTCATGAGTCTCATGTTAGATTAATACAGGGATTTGATCAGATCAGTATCAGCTGATTCCAAAGCCAAGATAGTGGTATCAGTATCAGGATTTCAAAAGCTGCGTCACTAGTCATAACAAGATTAAACTTTCTTGTGACATGGTGCATCTTTTTTTGTATTTTTTTCCAGTACAGGCTGATCACATTTTTCCTTTATTATCTACTGTTAGCATTCATAAGCACAAATACACACATTATTTATTAATAATCTTTATTGGTGTAGAGTTTACCAACGATGACTGGTAGAACCTCTTCCATGAGGACTTCATTTTCATAAATCTTTTAACCTGTGTATTGTTCTTCTTATGTGTTTATCCTGCAGCCTTCCCTTGTTGGTTTCTTACAGGAGGAGGTTTAGTGTTTAACAGGCATGTAAAAACTTGTATCTCCCCATAAATGCACTTAAGCATGTAAGAACATTAAGTAAACATTTATAAATAGATAATTAATGCTAGCTAGAAGATGTCTGTTCTAGTTAGTCAGCCAGTCATTGTTAAAGTGTAAACACCCGGTGACTCAAGCATCACATTTATTTTAACGTGATGTGATAACTAAACATATCTTTGACGACTGTCATAAGCAAATTTTTCATACTTTTATCATTATAATTGATTATTTATGCTTCAAAATTAACGCAATATTTGTAACTTTACTTGTAAAAAAAGTATTCAGCTTTATTTAAATGCGTTTCTTGTCTGGGTATCTCCTGTCTCCTTTCTTTTTGAGTAACTCAAGTCCACAAACAAGTCCAAACAAACAAACTCACATTTTCTCTCTATCAGACTGTTATTTAACAAATATAGGTCTCACCAGTGTTTTTTTTTTTTTTTTTTAATGACAGCAATCTCTCAGAGTAATGTTGATCTGTTATCACTCTCTTTTCTAGCTTTGCCAGGGGAATTCAGTGTGGAGCTTATCAGCTTGTGTTGAAATCTGCAGAACCAATCTGATTTGTCAGGCATATCAACACCAGTGTTGTGGTTGTCTGTTAGCTTGTGAGCAGTGACACTGCCTTGCAGTCATTCCCACTGTGAGGCAGTTTTCTCCAGTCTGGTCTCATTCTCTTCCCCAAGCCATAACTCCACAGTTAAATCTGTGTTTACTATGTTAGCAGCAATGCCACAAAGAGGCTTTTGTGCAAAGGATTCACCAAGAAATCATTCAGATTTTATGCACTTGGCTTGGTTTGTATGTCTTGGCTGTGAATATCTGGAAAAGCAGAGAGTGATTTGCATATTCTGCTGTGAAGAGTCTCCTGAAGCTTGTGAAAAGGGTGCTTCTGCTGTTCTTGTTGAACCAGAGGGTGAAGCCCATGGAATGCAAATTATTTTTCTTGTATGACAGGAGCATCATATGTGAGCTAGCATTTAGTTAGAAACTTTCTTTTGGAAACTTAAAAACAGAAACGTGCTCTCTGACACTTTTTTGAAGCTTTCTTTTTGGCAACTTTCGCTCAAAAAAGCAAAGCTACTTTCTGCTGCTCTGCCAAGATCCATGTACTTTTCAAACACTTCAAAACACATAAAATGAAAAGTAATGTTTTATGCTCCTTTCTTAAAAAGAAAAAGAAAAATATAGACGAAAATAGAAAACTAAATGTAGGATTTTCTAATGTTAGTCACTATAGCTTAGGGCAAATATGCTACAAATGCTACAAGTACACAGCCTCACAAGAATGGACGAGCTACAGTTCAGAGAAAGAGAAAAATGTTGTTTTCCCTCTTTGATGTATGTGCCTGCTACAGTATTTGAACAAGTTACTGTACTTTTAAGTTTTATCATTCATTTTCAGAAAGCCAAGTACAAAAACAGACAATAGTACTCAAGTTTGATGCAGCAGAGGCTGTGGCATCCTGACTTCTGTTTATCTTGCAGTTTTTCAAAGTGCAACCACAAGCATCTTTTCTATCAGACCCTTTTACTTTATAAACTCATATCTCTGAAGCTTTTCACACCAGTTACTCAAAGGCTCTTAGAGTCTTGTTATGTCAGATTAAACAATTCTTTTGAACCTTTTCATGTTATTTGAGCATTTGTTTGGATTCAGTTCCACACTTTCAGCCCATTTCCATGTTTCCAATGATCTCTTTGTGCTCCAGTCATTTAGCTTTTGGCCTGTGTGAGCTGGTGAAGATGGTGAAGCCAGACATCCACACTCTGGCCCACCACCTGAAGCAGGAGCGGCTGTATGTGGCATCAGAAAAGCAGCTGATCCAGAGGCTCAACTGTGATGTGCTGAAAACAGCTGAGAGGCTGTACCGGGCCGCATGGATCGCCAAGCAGCAGAGGATCAACCTCGATCGTCTTATTCTCACCAGGTCAGATCCACCATAGGATTATAAAATGGTGTTTAAAATGGGATAAAAAAAAGTGCAGGACTTGACTCAGGACTGCATCAGCATAATGTAGGGTAAAGTTGGATGAGGGGGCTAACAGTCCTGCCAGGTTCATGTGAATTTAAATTCAAAGTCTTTCTTTTTGAGTGACTTCTCTGTGATTCAACATTTTGAACAGGAGTGAGGAAATTTAAACTGAATTCAGATTTTTGTTCCCAAATTTGAGCCAGCACCCTGGAATTCTCTGAGAAGTCAGTTTTTCTGTTCAGAGATGAAATTAAGTAACTGTAATTTGGCAATCAAAAAGTGATAATGTGCTTTACTTTTCTTTCTGCTTTTTTCTAAAACAGGACATTTGAAAACTTACGGATAACAACAAAAACAGTTCTATTTTACCATTAAAGATATTATTTTGAAGAGCTTGCTCATATTGGTGGATTAACCATAAAAGCAACATGAAACATATTTCAGCAATGAACTTTTAATTTACAGCAGAATGTGCCTATAGAGGCAGACACCTTACACTGGGGGGGTGATCTAATAAATTTGTGAAGCACTGTATGTATAATTGTTTCCCAAATGTAAAATGCAAAAATGTTATTATTTTGTGAACTCTCTATTTTTTAAGCAAGTTCAAAGACTAAAAAAATACACTAATAGAAGTGTAAGAATGATATCTTTTGGTGTTCCTGTCTGCCCTAAGTCTTGTCACCTCATTTAAAATCAGCTGTCCTGAAAAGGGCTGCAGAGCCAGCATGTAATCTCACTGATGTACTTGCTTGTCTAGACGTTGATGCATGTCACTCAGGTCTATGTTGGATGATGTTATGTCTGCTACTCAGCAAGTGTTATGACAAACTCCTTGAGACCCTCTTTGGTTGTAGTTAGGAGGAAATTGGCTAGTTTGATTGGAAGGACTTCAAGTATTTCATAATCGTTTTTGTTGTGTTGTTATTTTACAGTGCGGAGGCTTCTCCAGCTGAATGTTGCCAACATGCCAAAATGCTTGAAGACACTCAGTTCGTCGATGGCTACAAGACGCTGGGCTTCCAGGAGACCATCTATGGCGAGTTCCTGGCCAGGCTGAGGGAGAACCCTAGACTGGTGGCGTCCTGTCTGGTGGCAGGAGAGAGGCTGAACCAGGAGCACACCCAGGGGGTCATCCATACAGTCTTCACCTCTCTTTATGGCAACTGTATCATGCAGGAGGATGAGAGCTATCTACTACAGGTCAGCAGCCCCATATGTCTGAGGCGTCACACATTTACAGAAAAGTTTAATGGCCCGTCTTGATGTTTTTCTTTTTTTTCCAGGTGTTGAGATATCTAATAGAGTTTGAGCTGAAGGAGAGTGATAACCCTCGGCGTCTGCTGAGGAGAGGAACTTGTGCCTTCAGCATCCTCTTCAAGCTCTTTTCAGAAGGCCTGTACTCTGCTAAGCTTTTCCTCACTGCCACCCTCCATGAACCCATCATGCAGCTTCTGGTGGAAGACGAGGACCACCTCGAGACAGATCCAGCCAAGGTGACAGAACGCCTCACTCCGGCACAGCAGGAGCGCTTTGGAGAGAAGGGCTCAGACGGCTACAAACAAAGAGTGCAGGCTGCTGTGGAGGCAAATGAAGCCAAGCTGGTAGCTCTGGTCAACAAGTTTATCGGCTATCTGAAGCAGAACACATACTGCTTTCCCCACAGCCTGCGCTGGATTGTTTCGCAAATGTACAAGACTCTGTCCTGTGTGGAGCGTCTGGAAGTGGGTGAAGTGCGCACCATGTGTACAGACCTGCTGCTCACGTGCTTCATCTGTCCGGCTATAGTTAACCCAGAGCAGTATGGGATCATCTCAGATGCCCCCATCAATGAAGTGGCCCGCTTCAATCTCATGCAGGTCAGTGGTATGGTGGATTCTCTGTTTGCACAACACTGATGGGAGTTATACAGTAATTGCTAATAGTGCATATTTCTTTGGTCTACAGGTGGGACAGCTTTTGCAGCAGTTGGCCATGGCTGATGATGATGCAGACCCAAGACGGAAAAGCAGTTTGTCAAAATTTGATAAAGTGTGTGAACCACTGAGATGTTTTATTTACTCCATCAAAACAAATTTCTTTTACTTATTTACCTTTCTTCATCTCTGTGTACAGAGTTGTGTTGCTGCCTTTCTGGATGTGGTGATTGGAGGAAGAGCAGTTGAGACCCCACCAATGTCCTCGATGAACCTTCTTGAAGGCCTCAGTCGGACTGCTGTCTATATTACTCATAATCAGCTGCTTGTGTTGGTAGGTTCTAAATGCAGTAATAGTCTACTGTGAAAAAAGCACTTGGACAACTAGCCTGACATTACAACCTTTACAGAGGGAAAAATACAAGTTAAATATCCTTATTTTCATTCTTTTATCAGCTAAAAATAGAGCTGACATTTTCATAAAATTGACTTTTGAAAACATTACTTTGACAAGTGCAAACTTGCCATTTTTTGCCCCTATTTAGAGCAACTGTTGACTTCTCAATGATCAATACTCTTACGACTAATGTTGTCCTTTTCTGGTACAGGTGGACTATGTGCGGAGCGTAATGGCTGGGGACCACTTGCGAGAGGAGGAGCACATGGCTCTGGAGACCCTACTCGCAAACGTGCCCCAGTCTCGAACCGTGAAGAGCAACAGTCTGGAGCTTACTCCATCTAACACCCCTCAGCTCTCCCCAGCCACCACTCCTGCCAACAAGAAGAACCGGCTCCCAATAGGTACCTTCCTCATCAGTACTCCAGACAAATCTCCCAATACTGAAAAGAAAGATGAATTTATGTGTGACCATGATGCAACATATTTTTGCTTCGTGGGACTACTAATATTTAAAGCAAGAACTTAAAAAGAAAACTAAATACTTCATGCTATGGGAAACAAAATAAGTGGAGTTGAGTGCTGATGGCTAGTGAAAAGCCTGTGTTTTCAAGGAAGCTAATGAGCTTCTTCTCAGCTTGTTATAAAGATAATTAGCATGGCCTGGATTGAGGCTCAATTACAGAAATGACAACCAATTAAATTACCAAATATAAATGAACTCATTTTAATTGGAATGGATGGAAAAGATGCATAGACTAGCTTCATTAGCATTCTCAAGACAAATGATGCTGTAGTAACACCCCCTTAATTAGAAATAAACCATTTGTGCTTGCTTCTCTGAAATATGACATTTATACACAGTTTTGATTTGATACTTGAGATACTTTAAACTCTGAGTTGTGTTCTTTCTTCAACTCCCTACCTTGTCCTTCTTCTTTCCTCTTGTGCTGCCAATGAATGACCAGGACAACACTTAGCCGCTATAACATCCTGGGACCCCACAACAACCACTCTGTCTGCTCACATTCCATTAGTAACCCCTTTTGGTGGGTAGCCTGTCAGTATTAGAGCTGGAGGAGATTTAACTCGTGTATCTGTTGTTTTGTTTGGTTGGGTATTAGATAACACTCATGTAGTCCATTCTCCCAGCTGCACAGTAACCTCCCTGCCTCGCCACCGTTGCTTAGCACTGCAGTCGTCCATTTGCTCTCACCATGCTTGCTTCGCCTTGCACATTGCTGTGGCTCTGTCAGAGCTATAATGTTTTTGCACTGATTTTGTTTTCTAAGTTTTCCCCTGTTTGCTTCCTCATCCAGCGGATTATGGCTTCTCATTACAAGGTAGAACAGGAAACAGTCCTCTCTCTTTCCTCCCTCTGGTCTGTACCTTAGTTGGGTCAAAAAGAAGAGATGTCAGATTATGAAAGTGTCAGTTGTTACACACAAAGCATTCACTAGAGTCTGGGAGAGCAAAGACAACTTATTTTGGATAAACCCAAGACTCCACAGATTATTATTAATTTTTTTGTGGTTAGTTTGAGATAATGTGTTGTTAGTGAAAAATTTGATAAATTCAGTATTTTAATTACCTTTCATTGGAAATAAACACCTGTTTTTTGGAAATACCCATGAGGATTTTTATGTCTTCTTCTGGATTATATTTATGTCTCTTAAAATGTTTAGAGCAGTGAGTGTCCGGCTCCTCCATTTTGTTATTATAATTATTTTAAGAATCAATGCAACAAGAGGACAACCACTAAAGCTCAGGCTGAAAGTATGTCAGTCTTGTAGGAGCGGAATGACTGCCATGCTTTGCTTAACTTTTTCATTATGTCAGGCCTGGTTGGTATTTGGACATGCACAGAGTGCCATGTTGAAACAAATGCCATATCAAATGATGTCAATGGCCAGGCTGCTTCATGTGTTTTTTTTCCCACAGGGTTTTAGGAGTTCTTATATTGTCACATTGTGTTGATATTTTTGTGCAGACAGTGACAGGCATTTGGGCCAAGCTTTTATGCAATTTCATGTGTATGTGTTTGCCTCCAGCCTAACCAGTGCACTAAACAGAGTGGAATACATTCAAGAGAAGTTTTTTAATGTTTAAAAATAAGATCATCTCTTATTTTATTTTTGACTGATATCTGACATAAAAAAAACAGAAATAAACTTGTCTACAATGTCACACGGTTGTTATTTAAGGCACAAATTTGAACAAATTGAAGTGTTTATTTGGTATTCTCTTTGAGGAGCTCATCTTTCGGTGCCAAAGTCCTTCTAAGTCTTTGTCAAGAGCTGTTAAAGACCTGTGACCTTTCAGACGAGCTATGTACTTTTCTGTTTGTTAGAAAGAATTAACTGTGTGGTTATTCAGTGAAACATACATTCCTGAATTTAAGAACTATAAAATAACAGTTATTTTCCGTTTTTTTCTTTCAACTGGCCAACAAGCAGCAGCTCGAAGCCGAAGCCGTACCAACATCGCCCAGGAGGGGGAGGCAGAGGCCAGCTCGCAAGAATCCCTGCAGGAGCTTCTGCCAGAGGAGGTGCTGGTGATTTCACTAGGAACTGGTCCTCAAACTGTCCCTGGGATGATGTCAGAGAATGAGGTAATGTGACTTGAATTAATGCACTCATTTGCAGGAGAGATGATGATGTGATAAATTCAGTGTCATATATTTTCCTGTCACTGAAGGGGGGAAAAGGCTCCTTGAAGTCTGTGTCAGGCATTCATTAGTGTTTTGTAAGTGCTTATAGTTTTCTGCAACAGATAGGAAACCTTGTATCATATGCAGGACTTGCAGGACCCAGTTCAGTGATTAACTTTATGCGACTCAAAATGACGATGGCAGAGCTACTTTACATTTACTGGTTTCCTTTTTTGCATGTGCGTTTCCACTCTTTATGGCGCTCAAGGTTTTGAACCTGCAGATGACAGATGGAGCCCAGGGGGAAGGCCATGCTGATGATACCAAGCTGCATGGTAAACCAGACAAAACCCTGCGCTTCTCCCTCTGCAGTGACAACCTGGAAGGCATCTCAGAGGGTCAGTGAGCAGCACATGAAGCTAAAACATAACAAATATATATATATTTTTTTGATAATCTTTTACATTGTCTTAGTTTAATCTCAAAACCTGGAAAGTTAAAAAAGCCTTTGGTTTTGGATGAAGCTTAGAGACAAAAAAACAAACAAAAAAAGGAAAGTGATTTACTTTAGAAACTAATACACATTTTGTAAGGTCTCAATACCATAACAGGTTTATGAACTAACAGCTGAAACATTAACTGTCACATGTATCTCCTGCATGTTTTCTCTCAGGTCCATCCAATCGTTCCAACTCAGTTTCATCTCTGGACCTTGAGGGAGAGTCTGTTTCTGAGCTGGGAGCAGGACCATCAGGGAGTAATGGGGTGGAGGCTTTGCAGCTTCTGGAGCATGAGCAGGGTGAGTGTTTGTATTCCCTAGAAAACGCTAAGATGGAAGCACGGAGAGCAGAGGACGGACAAGAGATTATAGATGAACTATATTTATGAGTCATTCGTACACACGTCCGTCTCCTGCAGCCACCACTCAGGACAACCTGGATGACAAACTGCGCAAGTTTGAGATCAGAGACATGATGGGTCTGACGGATGATCGGGACATCTCTGAGACGGTCAGTGAGACGTGGAGCACTGATGTGCTTGGCAGCGATTTTGACCCCAACATGGATGAAGATCGGCTGCAGGAAATAGCAGGTGGGGCATGGCCGTGTTCATTCACCCCACTCACTCTTAAACACACTGATTGATTTTTACAGTCTGAGTGATCATTACAAAGTTTATGAGATGAATTAGCTTCATGAAAGGACCCTCTCTAACTGTTGTGAACAAGTTTTAGGGAAATGTCATCACCTTGTGGTTTAAAAGAGAAATAGCATCATAAGGAAGTTCTCTGTTGAGCTGAAGTTTCACACAAATACACAGCCAAATTTCTTGTTTCATATATTTCTTGATTTTATATTTGATTTCATTCTTCTTATGACAGTTTGTCCTGCAAATGAAATATACATGAGATTTGCAGTTAAGCAAATAAAAACAATGCACATCTTCAGTTTGCTAAATAACTGAGCTGAAAGCTAGCTCCTTTTGTCAACGAGGTAAAATGTGATGCCCTAATTACTGGGCAATGACTTTATAATGCAGCAAAACAAACGAAAAAAAAAAAGTTTAAATCTGTTGTTTCTTGGGATGTGCCAGTCATTTTTAGTGCACTGCTTTAAATCTTTTGTCTTGCCACTTAATGATTTACAGTAATTCACAGAACCAACGGTGAAAACAGGATATAAAATGAGAGAGGTTTTTTTTTTCTCTGAAAGTTTATCCCAGAGTAAGTTATAATAAACACACTTGAGGGCTAGTAAGTACAACCCTCAATCTAAAACAGCTGAGACACTGTGTTAAGTGTCAATGAAAGCAGATTTTAATGTTTAAAAAATCACTTCAACCCTGGGTTTATTTGAAAAAAAATAGTGCATCAAATATTTGATCTTGTTTCAAAATATTAGGAGAGATACAGCAAAACAGAAAAACACCAAAAAGTTATGTAATGCTAGAAAAGAAAAAAAAGCACACCTGAAGCAACATCTGCCAAGGAATTAGATTGATTTATAACAAGTTGATATTATGTCTGAGCATGAAGAGGCATTCCAGAGAGGCTAGTTGTGAAAATGGTGTGTTATTAATCTCTCTCTGTTAGAGACTGTGAGAGCAAAAAAAAATCCCATTATCTTATATATATATAACTAATTTTCCTCAGTGTATGATTGAAAAGAATTTGGAGATGTTATTAACTTTATCAACTCATTAGTACCATTAAAAGATTCAGCATATGCTGTCCCAGAAACTAAACTGGCCTGCATGCAGTCCCAACATCTGTTCCAAGAATGGGAAAACCGTGAACTATCAAAACTCCAGAATCCGGTCTTTTCAGTTTATGAACATGAATAGTGTTGGTGAAAGAAGAGGTAACATAGCACAACAGCAAACAAGCCCATGTCCCAACTTGAAAGAACTGTTGCTGACATCAAATTTTAAATGAGCAGATGTTTTTCATTCAATGTCAATTCATTAATTTAGCAACATTCAACATTGTAGTAAGTGTTTTGGAATTTGGGGGTTATACAAGCATAGAAAAAAGAAATTCAGAAATAATAATAATAATAATGAAAAAACATTTCTTCAGCAGACAGAAGGAATATTTGTTTCCTAAACACTGTAGAGCCAAAAGTAAATCAGCCTGACAAAGGCTGTGAAGGTTTTGTGAAGTCAGATGCAGACTGAATGTAACACTTTTCATGTTATTCTAACCCTCATCCTCCAGTCTCCCGCCTCAGTCTGTTAAAGCCTTCCCCTGCCCATCTCACTCTCCCTCTCTCTCCCTCTCTCTCCTTTTCTCTCTCTGACATTCACTCAGTCCCTGCAGTCTTATTGACCTTGGTTCCTTCTCATTTGCATCCACCATTTTTCATTCTTCGGAATATGGCGTTGGGGGACTTTTCCATCATTAAGTGAATTTACAGCGATTTCCTTATGTGTTTTCTCCAAGGGATTGGGTTATGAGATGCACATTAAATATCCATTAATACCTCATTATCCCACTGATAAGATTACCATGATAATGAGGCAGAAATTCTAATTGTTTCACTTCTTGTTGTGCCACTCATTTAATCATCCACCTGAAAGACAAGTACTCTGCGCCCCTACCTTGAAGACTGTAAACACGGACAGCGGGATAGAGCTCTCCCACCGTTACTGAGAGCCCTGCCCCCGCCAACATCAGCACACACTGTTGCCTGGGTGCTGGCATGCATTTGAGTACTCATGGCGTGCGTGTGCCATGAAGTGGAATCATGACATATCAGGGGGCAAGGCGGCTACCACAGGCCCACTTTTTGATCTTCAGCCTTGGCCACTGACTCCCACTCACACCTGCTACCTGTTTTCCCTCTCCTCCACATTCTTCCGCCTTGTTAAGCCACGGCTTCTCATGGAAATGGGGGGGGATAAAGTGTTGAGGACTTTGTTGGAGTGGATTGGCGAGGCGGTAATTTGGTTGTGAGTAATGTTGGGCTTAATCAACAGCTCAAAGTCATGGCCCTGGAGGCCAGGGCAGGGTGAGATATTACCATTAACCTTTCACCTTTGGCGCAGTGGTATATGTGCCTGTGGGTCCCAGCATGAAATGTATGTGACCTCCAACTCTCTCTGTGCCTCTGTATGCAAAGCTCAGTGGCTCTGAAGCCCCGTCCACTCAGCACACAGGGGTTCCTTTATTAATTCAGTTTATTTCAGGCCTTCTCACAGTGAAGTCTAACGGCAAACCTTTATAATTAAGAGAGGGAAATGTAAAACCAAATAAACTACCCATATTATGTTAAACAATTACTCCAGAGTGGATAAAATGGAATAAACTTAAGTAAACAGGCATTTATTCAGCAAAATATAGAAATGCCTGTACAGTGTACACTAAATTTGCTGATTCCTGCTCCTTTATGCGAAAAGATACTGTGTTTATCAATAATGAAAACTTCAAGATAAAACGTTGGGTTCTCAGAAATTAAAAGACTTATTGAAATTTAATTGCTTTCTTCTTGGTTGCACCCAACCATAGCACCACGCAAACTTTGAGATGTTTTGGAACAGTGCATGAAGAGTATTTGTTGCACACAAACAGCTCCAACATTTCAAGATTTTATGAAAGGCATCATTCCTGCAGTGCTGCTCCCAAGTTCACAAGATGCTCATATTTAAAGCCTGAATAATTTATAAGAAGTAATTACGGAATATGAATCAACACCCGTGCCCTGATAACACAGATGTTTTGTAAAGAACACAAAGGTGCCTTCAAGATGACTTTACAACCGTGGAGGTGATTTCTCCACACTTTTTCGTGTCAGGTGTTTAACTCTTCGTCTTTCTCTTCCTCTCTACTCTCAGGGGCAGCTGCAGAGAACATGCTGGGCAGCCTGCTGTGTCTTCCTGGCTCGGGTTCAGTACTGCTGGACCCCTATGGCTCCACTATCTCAGAGACCACAAGCGAGGCCTGGAGCGTGGAGGTTCTTCCCAGCGACTCAGGTGAGCAACAGGGTTTACTCTGTCTTAGTAGACCCTCTTTGACTTCTTGTTTCTTCTGATTTTTTTCTTGATTGTTACGCTTCATCTCCCTGACAGCCTCCAACATGTGTGTATGCGTGCTTATTTATGTTTCTTCCACATTTGGGGGGGTGGGGAGACCAGGTGTGGCTGCACAGTATTCTATACCAATAAATGTGTGCATGCATCTGTCTTCATATTTGTCTGCACTCTCCTGCATAGGGCAAATTTCAGGGAAGATCTGCCTCTGCCAGTAAAAGGCAGCTCAGGGTTTCCTTAGAGGGACCACCAGGTGTGTTTGCACCTGTGGCGGAGGAGCGGGGAGGGAAGCACAAGGACAGCAGCTGTCTTCACTTCACATAGTGTCACTTTTTCATATGGCTGGAGAAAAAATTGCATACTATAGAGTTTACATGATACTACTACGACATTAAATAAACAGGACATGAGTTTACAGCAGCCGTCAATCCTCATGTGAAGCATTTTTATGAATGACAGATTCTCCTTTGTCTTTTCTTACACTATAAACTTACAGACCAAACCTTTGTTGATGAGAGATTATGTGCTTAACTCCCCTTTTGAAACCATTGTTTTGTGAAAATCACTGGAGTGTTTTTATTAACAGCGTAAAGTGTTTCTTTGAAAAGCCTGAACCTTATGTTAATTGAAGTACTACACCACTTCAATATGTGCCGTGCAGAAATGACATGCATGAGTGTCTTGATTGCTTTTTGTTCCGTTTGCTGCCCCTGTTCTGCTCCGTAATAGCACGATAGGAGACTCGCTTCGAGTGCAGCGCTTGTTTCATGGCTAGGCAGCAGAAAACTACACTCTGAAGAGCACTTCACCAACACATTATTACTAACGAGCATGCAAATGAGTACTGCTGTTAGTATGGAGCCTCTGGGTTTGACCCAACAGCTCCGTTGGGTAGCCAAAGAATTGGCCGTACTAGCTTTATGGCATGGTTTGGCAGTTATAAGACATGACAATGTATGCTTTGTTTGATTTCTCACATATGTGCCCACTTGGTTTCCCAATAATCTTAACACAGGGGGGTTGGGGAATGAGAATGACCATCATCTAAAGCTAACTAACACAAGTACGGTGGGTTGTGAGTTTATTTTCAATGTACTTTTATCTGTACTTGAAGTAGAAAAAAAATCATGATCTTGGCACTGATATGTATTTTTTTCTGCGTGGAGAATTTTCATATCTGTTTTTTCTTTGTCTGCAGAAGCCCCAGACCTGAAACAGGAGGAGCGTCTGCAGGAGCTGGAGAGCTGCTCTGGGGTTGGCAGCACCTCGGATGACACAGAGGTCAGAGAGGTCAGCTCGAGGCCCAGCACGCCTGGTCTCAGTGTTGTCTCAGGTATGGGTCTTACCAACTCTTTCCTAAAAACCCTCCCCCTAAATTTTTCTCCTCTGGCTGTATTTCAGTTTCATTTCTCATTAATTATAAGAAAAGTCATGAATTGCATTTTTTAAATTTTGATGAAGTTCATCCTTCTGGATTCTGTGCAAAGCGGCCATATTGCCGGGAGCATATTCAGCCAGTGTAGAGGGTCAGTGTGAACTTTTCTGCATGACACAGGCTATTGTTGAGTGTCTCCTCCATGGGCTCAGGTGGAAATGTTTTTTTTTGACACACTTTGTTGACACGCATGAAGTAGTATCCAAGATTAAGAAGCCAGCGGTGATGTTCCTGGCTCAGCTCACAGGAAAATGTCCCACGGGATCCACTCGATGGATAGTCTGCATCTGATGATCACTCTTTTCCGTGTCTCTCCTCTAACCCATGGGAGCTTACGCTACCAATTTGGAGTTCCCAGTGGGTTCCTATCTGAGAGAAACCGTGCAGTATTAGTCTAAAGAGAAAAAATGTCCTCTTTTTGTTTGAAAGACAGTGAACATGCAGATCCTCGTTGTGGCTACTGCCGAGCATGAGTTCTCTCTGCTGAGCTCCGCTTGTCTGAAATGTCACAACAGTTTTTGTGTTGTTTTTCTGCCCTTGCTGCAGGTATCAGTGCAACCTCAGAAGACATCCCAAACAAGATCGAGGATCTGAGGTCAGAGTGCAGCTCAGACTTTGGAGGGAAGGACTCTGTGACCAGTCCAGATGGGGAGGAGTCAGGCCATGGTAGGAGAGTGTCACAGCCCCGCTAGGCGAGCTCAGCCATCAGTTTAGAGTGTATTTATCCTAAACATCTGCCAGAGCGATCAATCCTCAACACTGAGAGCTGTCAAAAAGCTAAATCACATTGTTAAACAAAGAGAGTGTAAAGTTAAATATTCTAGAGAGAACCACAATTGGTTTGATGATAGATATTATTTTTAAATAGCAGCTCTGAGATTTGTGTATAACTTTTAATTTAGTCAATCCTCTGAACAGTCTTTTTTACTTTATTTTTTCTTGTTGTACAGGAGCACACCATCTGACATCTCCACCCTCACAAGCTGATTCTCTTCTTGCCATGTTTGATCCCCTCTCCTCAGGTGAAGGTAATTTTCGTTCTGAAATAAGCACCATTTAATCCCCGCCCTAATGTTGTGAGCTCGCAGAACAGCATGAACTCTGAAACAAACCAAAAGAGTGATTGTGTCCTAATTACTGGGCAAATTATGAGCACATGGACTCGTCAGTTCTTTTGGCTAAATGAGCGTCTGGGATTACTTTCAGCGGTCTTCGTTTCATTGCATTTTGTTTGTAGCACAGGTGGAAAAAGTGCGAGAGAGGAATGGTCGTGGTTGTGTTTCTGTGGCAAGGTGAAGGGATGACAGGTTGAGAGACCTCACCCCAGGCTCTTTGGCACTGTCCCTTTGTCCCACTGTGCTCATGGCACGAGGCTGCCATTGGATGCTTTTCAGGAGAGAGAGTGTACCCTTGGAACAGGTGGCCTACCTATACCGAGGGCTCATCTCCCACTAACATTTCTCTTTAGCACTTTCTACAAATTCTGAGGCGATTTTGGTTTCCTCTTTTTATAATGTTAGCCAGAAAACACTTTTTAAAGTAAAATTATGCTAAGGAAAACTATACTCAAGAAAGAGGCCTGTGCATTGAGCTGATAAGTAACTTAAAGTTAGACAGAATGCAATGAGAACTGCTCATAACAAGTGGACAGGGGGGTATAAATATTCATTCCCATATGGAAAACAATTCCATTAACTCAACAATCCTTTATCCTCCGTCTTTCTTGCCTCAGGCTCCTCCACTGGAACTATCGTGAGGCCTAAAGTTCACTATGCCAGGCCTGCTCACCCTCCCCCTGATCCTCCCATCCCTGAAGCCAGTGCCCTGGGGCAGGAGACACGCCACTCTCTCTTCACGCCCCACTGCCTGGCCCAGGCAGAGCTGGAGCACACCAAGCAGCGCCACTCCTTCCCTGACAGGCTGGTCCGTAGCCGCAGCTCTGACATCGTGTGTCCCGGCCGCCGGCCCACAAGTGACCCTGGCCTTAACCGGCGGGTTGCAGTAGAAGAGCGAGACCCTGCTGGAGCCTTCGCCTTAGGACCGTCCTCTTCGCCTAGCAAGGACTCCCTGAAAGGAGAGGTAATTTGCACTCAGTTGTTCTCTGAAATGCTGAGGAAGAGCATGAACACACACAGATTTTGTTCCAGATATTATGTGTCTAATCTAGCCGTGTTGTTTCCAAAGGTTGAGGACAGAAAAGACAGTGATGATGAGAAGTCTGATCGCAACAGACCGTGGTGGAAGAAAAGATTTGTGTCAGCCATTCCCAAAGGTAGAGAAACATAAATTTCAAGTATTCTAAGCAAACCCTGTTTTCTTCACTAAAAAATGACCCTTTACTCATTTAAAAGTGATCTGTTTTCCCACAGTGCTCCTTTATTTTCTTGTTGCAGAAAAAAAGTTCTCTTAATCACAACTGACAGGAAGTATCACACTTTAAAGAGCCGAGCAAAAACCAGTTTATAATGTGAGAAAGAGAAGGATGATCCATATTGTCCACTCGATCGCTGACGCTCCGGTTGGAAAATGATGTTTCTTTTTGTTTGAAGTTACACCAGAGACGTGTCCAGTCCTTTTCCCCTCACGTCGCACTGGCTGCAGATTTATATAGACTTTTCAAAGCTAATCAGTCATCAGAGGAGCTTTAGCTGTGTAGATTGTATGGCTGTAGCCCTCCCAGCAGTGCTGTCAGCTACCGGCTAATGGTCATTAGATAGACCTTTCTGTCATCAGCACTGATAGATGACACATCTCTTGTTGCAGTTCTACTCTACAACCATCTCTCATGCATCTGTCTGGGAAATAATGAGCTGTGCCCACACACAATGAATGCTTATTACTCTTTGAGATAATGATGTTTTTTAAGTAAACATTACATTGATATTCATAAAATAGACGACCGTGTGCACATGGGAAGAAAGGAGCAGCCAAGCTGAAACCACCAATCCCCTTCCAAATCTCTGTAGAGTACATTGTGTGTGTGTTTGCTGCTCTGCATGGTGACACAGTCATGTCGGGCAGAGCTGCAGCCTGTGTGTGAAAGGCCAACCCTGTCTGTTGTGTCCCTCACAGTGCTGTATTGGACGGCTGAGAGTGATATCCCAGGTAACGCTTCCAAGCTGTCCTCATTGAGCTTTTCTGCTGGAGCCAGCGGCTGCGTGCTTGTGCTGCTTTTGTAGATGTGGTTTCAGAGCTGTAGAGCTGTGATGTGACATGGGGTAGCCTGTGTACCTTTGCCCACACTTCTCATTCATGCACCCATTTCACCCCCTTTTTTGCTTTTGTGTTAGCGACAGTATGTTAGCGTTTCACTGAATGAAAAATACAGAACATTAATAGAAACGGTGTTTTCTGTCATCAAACTGCAGACCTTACCTTTCTTTTTTATCCTGTTTGAACAGCTTTGTTTGAAAAGAATAAACACCAGAATGCTTGTTTACATATATTTCAACTTTGTATACAGTGAACTTTTAGGGATTTGTTCAACCATTTCAATATTATTTTGCTCTTCTTTCTTTGCTAAGTTCTACACTACACTTTTTGGCACTGTATGCAACACCACTGCAACCTTTTAATAAGGGTTTTAGTCTTCAGACAACCCTAAGAAGCTGGCATTTTACTTTAGTGGCTGTCAACAGGTGAATCCTGAGCTGCTTCCAGTGATGGTAAAGTTGAAATTGGTGTCAGTCTGTTTCTTGTCCTCTCCTCTACAGCTCCGATCGCTGCGTTTAGGAAAAGGGAAAAGCAGGAGAAAGATGACATCCCACAGGAGCGTATCCCTCAAGGTCTGCGTCCGTTTCCTCTCAACACATCCTGATCGATACTTGGGTATCTGCAGGGTTAGGTTTATATCTGATTATGTGATGTGGTTCCATCAGATGACCCCATGCCAAGACAGAACTTTCAAGCGCAGGCGGCAGAAGACATCCTGGACAAATACAGGAACATCAAGAGGACCAGCCCGAGTGATGGAGCCACGGGTGGAGCTTCCTACGACGGTACAGGAGGTTAGGAAAAGAAAAAAACAAACTCATGTACATCTTGCTTTAGCGCACACTTGCAGTAGATGAGCTGAGATTTGAGTCTCTTTGTGTGTGTTGTTAGATATTTGTGTAGAAGAAAGCGTGCATGACTCCCCCAGAGAAGACACTCTACAGAACATCTCTACAGATGACCTCCCCGACTCGGCCAGCCAGACGGCACAGCAGCACGACTCCAAGTTTTCTTTCAGGTCAGAAGTTTGCAGTTATACAGAGAGACCAGCATTTTTCTGACAAAGACGACTGTAGAATTTTTTTGTCTCTTTTCCAAGTATTGTTGGATTTTGCACTGACTCACATTTCTTTGTTTCCTCTTTCAGTGATGCAAAAAAGAAATTGAGGTTGGCGTTGTGCTCTGCAGACTCGGTGGCTCTGCCCATCATGGCTCATGCTATCACTCGAAATGGGCTGCCCGACCACATGGATCCTGAAGGTAGCCAGTCCTAAAATCCATATTCTACTTTTATCAAAGTAGCCCGCTCGTTCAGCCAATATAAACTGGAACTACAATTTTTTCATCCTATCATTTATGTTTTCAGTGCAGACCAAGAAGAACCGCTTTAATGCATGTAAGATCCAGGGCCTGAACTCTGCATTCAGATAAAGTTCATTTACTGGAGGTTATTTTTAAACTTAGAGAGATCTTACAGTCAGCTCTTAACTTGGAGGAGCAGCAGGGTACAAACCTTTACTGTTGGCAAGGATCCAACCTGCTGAAAGTGTCCTGGAGCAAGACAACACATCTGTGTCACCTTCACCTTCCCACTTGCCTTCCCTGGTTTGGGGCAAGGCTAAAAGAGCGAAGGATGTAAAAAGTGTCGCATCACTTGACTTTTTAAGTCTGTCTCCAAGCATTTCGCAGGTCAACACCACATCCTGTAGCGAGACAATAGCAGGCAGAATCAGTGGTCAAAGGAAAAAGCAAAGGACTCCCATCTTTGTGGCTATCAGTCACTCTGTCATGTGGAGGCAGCTGGTTGATAAGATTACAGAAGCCAGCTGATCCTTTGTGAGGCGAGGATCGTTGTCTAATGCCGTCTGCCTGTTCTTCTCTCCCTCAGACAATGAGATCGTCTGCTTCCTGAAGGTCCAGCTTGCAGAAGCCATCAACCTTCAGGATAAGAGCCAGATGGCCCAGATCCAGGAGACCACACGCTGCGTCGGCCGCTTTGACGCACGCACCTGCAGGAAGCTGCTGGCTGCCATAGCAGAGGACTACAGGTAACTGTGGAGACATTGCAAGCTCCTTTATGGTCTTGTTATTAGAAATCTTTTCTCTGCTCAACACATGATGATGTTTCAGGCAAGCACAGAGCCAAAGCCAACAGTGATAAAAACCCTTCTTGGTGTGTTTCCTTTAGAAAGCGGGCTCCATACATCGCTTATCTAACCAGATGTCGTCAGGGCCTCCAGACTTCTCAGGCCCACCTAGAGAGGCTCCTCCAGAGGGTGCTCAGAGACAAGGAGGTGGCTAATCGCTACTTCACCACCGTCTGTGTCCGACTGCTCCTTGAACACATGGAGTCAAAGATGCTTGACTTTATTAAAGGTATCTACATTTTTACATTCAGAGTGCCTCAGCCTTAGCTCAGTATATTGACTTGCTATTTCTCCTGCCTTCCAAATTTCCACATTTATGTACCTTAGAAAAGTTGGGATAAGTACAGTCTCTCCCCAAACACTTGACACATGGATACATTTTTAGAAGGTTTGTTGTTGAACTGTAAGTGTGATAATTCAGAGTAAGCTATTTGGTCCACATTTTGGCAGAGATTTTCCTTTCAGAACAACACTTTTGCCATGAGGTATTGTTTGCAGCTCTGCTCTGCGCTGGTGTTGAATCTGTAGCTCCTCTGCTCCCCTCCAGCGTTCCAGGGATGCACAGCAGCAGATGACAAGACGGCAGCAGTGGAGGATTTTCTGCGCTACTTGTACGGTGCCATGGCCCGTGATGTCATTTGGCAATATGCGAGCGAGGACCAGCTGCAGGACGCCCAGATGGCCATCGAGCGCAGCGTTATGAACCGCATCTTCAAACTGGCCTTCTACCCCAACCAGGATGGAGATATTCTCAGAGACCAGTGAGTATCTGGAATGACACTAAAGCAGACTGTCTTTAGTGCTTTGATCCATTTATTCTTTATCCTGTCTGATCTGTATCACTGAGCCACAGCATATGATTATGTAAAGTTAGAAGTTTTACCCACAGATTTGTCTTTGCAGGCTATAATTGGAGTTTATTTTGAGAATAACACAAAGCTTCTATGGATCATAACAAGCTTAATCTGCAACTTTGTGGGATCATTTTGGAAATTAATAGCATCATCATCTTCTTCTACACAATAAGGGGTGCATGCAGTGAGTGTTATACTGCATAGCTAATTTTAGCTTCTAGCCTTTATTGCTGAGGTAGTTCAATTTGTGCATTTTATTATAAAAAGATGATGCCACGTAATCAGACATTAGAAAAACAAAGAAACCTTAAAATAATCCTCTCATTACTTGAATTGATATGTTTCCAAACACTGTGCTGTTAGATTGAACTTCTGTTGTCATAAAGTGAGTTTTTTGTTCTCAAACAGGCTTTTCCATGAACATATCCAGCGGCTGTCAAAAGTTGTGACAGCCAATCATAAAGCACTTCAAGTCCCAGAGGTATTTCCTTTGTAATGTTTTCATCACTTTGTGTATTTATGTGGAAAAAAAAGCAAACGCTTCAGTGCAGTTAGAGTCAAAGTGTTGCATTACTTTTGCGGTTGCAGGTTTACCTGAAGGAGGCCCCCTGGCCCTCTGCTCAGTCTGAGATCAGGACCATCAATGCTTACAAGACGCCCCGAGACAAAGTTCAGTGTATACTGCGCATGTGCTCCACCATCATGAACCTCCTCAGCCTGGCCAATGAAGACTCCGTCCCCGGAGCCGATGACTTTGTCCCTGTGCTTGTCTTTGTCCTCATAAGGGTGAGTGGCTTCAGCTTCTTTCACCAAGTTTCACATTCAGCACAGAACTGAATTTATAAACTAACTCTTAAATTCTGGGGACTTATAACTTCAGTTTGATCATTTGTTGTCCTTTGATAAAACTTGGAATAGGAAAGAAACCGAGGAGTATACTTACCCAGGTGGCTGCTGTTTGCTAACCCGTGTGGATATATTTTACATATTTCTGAATATAATCTGTACGGTGTTGCGTGAGCTTCTTCGGGCTGCTAATGTGAGCCCATCCCCACATCTCCTCCCCTCCAGGCAAACCCGCCCTGCCTGCTGTCCACCGTTCAGTACATCAATCATTTCTATGCCAGCCGGCTGAGTGGGGAGGAGTGCTATTGGTGGATGCAGTTCACCGCGGCGCTGGAATTCATTAAGACCATCGACGATCGCAAGTGAAGCAGAACAGCCACCTGTATGGGCAGACTGCGGGGGAAGGAGCCGGGAGACTGGGAGACTTCCCAACCAACTGCTCCCTCTGCACAGCTTCTCAAACCTGGCCCTCAGCCTGCTCTTTATTTGTATAGCTTGTACATAGCCAGAGACGTTGAAAGATTACAAAATATATATTACTGTATGTATGTGGACAAATCCAGGTTTTAGCCGTCTGAAAAAAAGAAAAAAAAAGAAAAAAAAAAAAAAGAAACAGCCTTGGGGAAACAAAATTGGCCAGATGTTTTCTTTGAACCTGATTTAGATTTTTCCTCTTTTTGTCTCTCTACTCATGTTTCACTTTTGGGGTCTGTATTAGGAATTGTATATATACACAGCTATCAATATGACATTAAATCAGCCTAAAAGATAATCCTATATAAAGGGACCAGACTTCCTTGATGTGATCACTGATCTTTATTTCCCCCTGAGTGAGAGGGAAGGGCTTCCAATTAAATTACAGTATAATGTTCATTAAATTCATCGTAACGTGGGGATTTACAGTGCATGATGGTTACTGATGGGATTTAGAGACTCATAAACACTCAGATCAATTCACAAAACCATAGTACTCAGAAGGTTAGTGTATCAAACAGACAGGCAGCTTCTTTCATGAATTGTTTACTTCATCTTATTCCCAAACACGATTGTGTCAGTGAGAATTTGGACATCAGGGCCCACATATTTATATGAAATAAAATGTATTTATTTCTGTAGTTCTATTTAATGTTTTGTTTATCTCATTTGAAAAAAAAAACAATGCAAATGCATATCATGCCCTTTAGAGATGTCTGAGGCAAGTGATGTTATTGTTGAAAACTTGCCTAAGTGAGGAAGGCACCTTAGCGATGAGTAGCCCTTGGGTGTTGAAAGCTGGGCGGTTAGGAAACAGGGTTGATTTCTGCGCAGAGAGGGGGTGGTGTTCATGGAAACATTGAAAACAGTGCCTTTGATGTTGGGCGCTCTGTACAGGTAGTTATTTTTAACTATTTTTTCTAAACCCAGCATAGGTATTATCCCCACCCTGTCCCCACGTACGAACACTCCCAACGGGCCAACTACGCGTCACCGCATCACTGATTGTCAAGGCTCAGTCCCTTTAATGCACTTGAACAAATATCCCCTTCCGTTGGCTCGATCCTACCTCAGAGTTGGAACCAATGAGTCCGATTTCAGTCTGTATACAGTTACTGTCCTGCATTGGTTCAAAACAGAGTTCTGGATCATTTTTGCACTGGGTAAAAATAGTGAAATTTAAAGAGGAGGGCAAGAAAACGTTGATATTGAGCTGCTGTGATGCCTGATTTTGGTCACATCACCCTTAATTGACAGATGCCTGTTTGTCAACAAAGAAATTTTATTTGCTAATCTGACACCAGAGAGGCCACAGGTGTCCACATGGGCAAACTATTGGATAATAGCTCTCTACCTCCTCCTAAGTTCAAGAAAGGGACTTGTGTTTATGTGCACTTACACTTCTTTTTTTCTAATTTGGCGTGCTGTGATATCCCAGTGTCGGTGTAACTTTCCAGTTATAGTACACGCATGTCTTTAATTACCCAGAATGACTAAAATTCCTCCTCTCCCAAAATCTTCTGCTTCATTTCTGTGCACAGACGTGCCACGTGTATGATAGGTTTCGTTAACCCATTACTTTCAAGGCAGACCACCTTACAGCACAAAACAAAGTAGGTTAGAAGAGCAAATAATCAACACTATTGACTTGTTACTGACTTTATGCTACAGTGGTTGGTGTAGTACGTGCGTGTGGTTTTTATCTAGTGAGCGTGTGTATGTGTGCGCGTGTGTGAGACGAGTGTGGGATTGCTTGATCCTCTGCCTCCTCTTGCATGAAGTCATTGGATGGTCTGTAGCTTCTCTATCATGATAAACAGTAGAATAGGATTAGTATCTGCCACAGGCCAGTAATTGAACCTGCAAGAGGATGCAAAGCTCCTCTTTGTGTCCGTAATACTTGCATATCAGAACTCGACGATTTATTTTGCACAAAAACAGATGTGTTTTCCTGAGCAAATTTACAGGGAGCAGTGCATTTTTTTCCCATTACTTCTAGCCTTTGCAGCCATAAACATAGACATATTGTGATGATTATTTGAGTAGCTAAGTTTTGCACTTGACTGTTACTCTTTAAAGCTGAAGAACCCACAAGAGCATCAAAAACACATTTTTGTATCACCTCGTGGATCTGCAGTGTGTACCTCTTTTCAGAGTCTGTGTAATCAATTTGATGAGAAAACCATGCACTGGAAAATCAAGTTGCAGGTTGCATCTATACTAATTAGGTTTATGTGATGTCACTTCAATTGGAAATACATACTCCACAAATCTGATGAAATTATTTTGGACCTGGCTTATGTTTTTCCATAGATAGCCAGTCTGAGCAGCTACAAACACTGATCAAAACAACACATTATTTACACACACACACACAAATAGTACACGACTGGGATAGCAGCTGTAACTTTAGCTCTGATTGTATGCAAAGTAAACAGACCAAGGAGCTGGTCTGTTATTCAAAGCTTTACTGCTCTGCTCCCTGTACAATTGAGTTTAGAGGCAGAGCAAAGAAAAGAAAAGAGTTTTACATCTTACATCTAATTTTACATTTAACTGTAAGCTTGCACAATTATGACATGCGGGGAAAGCCGGTTTGTCTTTACTGTGATTAATGCATTATGTAATTCTTTAAAAACAATAAAAGAAGCAGAAATTTTTCCTTTTTTTAACTCTTCTTTTGTGGCTCTTAAAACATATTTTCATTCCCTCTACAGGAGCAGAGTGTCGTGGCTGCTGTACTGTACTTCGCAGGCACGACATGGTTTCATTATTCCAGGACAGTTGTAGGTATATGTGGACAACAGTTCTCACACAATAGAGGAGATGGTGGGGAAATTTATGCATGGAATATAATTGTTAGTGGGGGCAGTGGAGCAGCATCATCCAATCTAGCAGCCACAAATAGCAACCTCTCAGCAAACATTTCATTACTGCTGACAAGTGTACGCTGGATTGTAATTGGAGATATCCCCCTCATCTAAAAGCCCTCCTTACTTCACCGCGTGCCTTCTCTAATACTCATCTTTTTTTCATCATAAACTTCTTCGTGGGGTGCTTTGTGTCCCCTGATGATATCTTGCAAGTGTTAATTTAAATTCAAATTTTGGTGTGTGAAGTTAATTAGTTGCATAAGCCAATGGCTAGATAGGCCAGATTTGGAGATTGGATCTTTTGACTATGTGGCACTTGGCTGATTTGAGATAGGAGGAGGCTTGGTTTTGTTGTGTGGTGCTGCTCCATATACTGTAGTATTATTGGCATATACCTTCTTTAGCTGTGGTGATTTCACACACATTTAGTGAAATAATACTTCTGTTTTTTGTTTTTGAATAATTAGTGCATGCAGAGGTTTTTTTTTTTTTTTTTTTTTTTGCTTGCAGGTGATGGCAAAGGTCTGAAAATGATGATGATGGTGATGAAGAGGGGATTGTTTGGCTCATCTGAGTTTCATATTGGTGTCAGTCATAAACAGGCCTGAGGTCTCACACAGATGGCTGTGGGATGACAGATGATCAGTCCAGCGGGGATTGTGCATGACTTCACACAGGGGTCTGCTACTTCCTGGTTGCAGGGAAACAGTGGAAGAAGAGGCCCACCTTTGTTTATGTTCATCATAAATCCACTATCAAAGCTCCCACCAAGTTCCCCAACTATGTAAGTCACACAATACATATTTGTTGGGAGGAAGTGCACTTTTATTTATCAGATTTAAACATTTGCCATTCATACTGTTATTAAATATTACACTTAATGGTTGCTTTTGAGTTATATAGGCCTAAACTGAAGTGATTCCACAGGAGAGAATAAAAAATAAGACTCGGATAACTAAAACTGCACATTTTAATGTAAGTGAAAATTAACCGACAATATCAGATATTTCAGCTTCTTTAAAGAAACAGGCGTACTGTATTCAAGGCAGGATTTCCATATAAATCACGCAGCCTTAGGTAACACCGAAACAATACACAGCATTGTTTTCTCAGTGACTGTTCGTGTTGTGCACTGTGGCTGTGCGCGTCTCTCCCTCCGTGTCCTGCAGATGGCAGACGCGCCATTCCTCTCGACGGTGCTCAGATGTGATCTGAGAGCGGCTCAGACAAAGAACACCACAGGGCACGACGGCCTGACATTTAAAACCAGAGACACTCGCTGTCTGGAACTAGGACTGTTTTGTTTATGGTGGGTAGTCGTCAAAAATACATATATTAATGTTATTGTTGGGGTCGTTATCATAATTGTCTGTAGCCAGCCATTATTTTAGAACAGCCCCCCTTAATTTACCGGGTATTGAACCCCCAACACTCTGTTAAGTATTTGAGAAGGACAAGTAACAAAAAAATGTTTATTTTTATGAGCTAAAACATAAAAAAAAATTGGTCTGTTGCTGACTCGTGGTATTTCGCAAAAGTGTCCCCGAGTCACACAGCGCGCGCCCTCTCTCCACCCTTCGCGTGCGTGTATTGTATATCCAGATCCATATGTGTGACTGTCGCTGGACTAACGTGCTGGTTGTGGCGGGAAATCTTCATCACGGACAGAATACAACAACACAAAGCACAAGCATGTCAATTAAATTTAGTGTTGGGGCACAGAATAAGAGGAGGAGGGGATTCAAATGAACGAAAATGTCAAATACACATATTAAAACTTAAATGAAATAGCCGCGAGGACAAAGGCAGAGGAGGAGATTAAAACTCAAAGGGATACCAGTGTGTGTGTGTGTGCCCCGAGGTGGAGATACTGTAAGAGATGCTAACAGTAAAAGTGAGCACAATCCTCTGTGATAAATCCAGCTTAAACTACAAATACAAAGGGTTGAATAAGGGATCCGTGTCTTGAACCATATAATAGAAAAGTTCTTGTTTATTATTAAAGGCTTGTTGTGATGACTCATTATTAAACCATAGAAATAGCCTACTGTAAACCTTTACAATCATGTAACCTACATGACACTTTAATTTTGTGCTAAATCTTTTGGAATTTTTTCAAAATAGTGGGAAGAAATGAAACCTCCTACCCTTTTCTTTAATGCTCAGCACAAAGGATATCAATTAAGCTGAGGTGTCAGTTACAATGGTGATTTTGAGACTCCCGCTCCTTCCTTATATTGTGCTTATATCATTAGAAAAAGAACAATTTTCCCCAGCAAGGCTAATCACCTCCGAGAAATAAAGAGTGGGTGGTGACATCAAATGGAACAGCGGAAATAGAACAGAAATTAGATGCACTTAGCCATCACATGTTAATGGCAGCAATCAACAGCCAATTACCCGGTGTACTTGAGTACCTTGACAAGTGCAGGTGTAGCCTGCAACAAAACACAGGCCTCTTTCATGTGTTTCCATAAATTGGACTGTAAACTCCCTCTCTGATTGATCATGCATGTTTCATTGAGGTTGCAATTAAGCAGTATTGTTAGGTAAGTGTCAAGAAAAAAATCCCCTCAGGGCAGAAATAACATGCATGCAAATCAATTCAGTTGGAATTTGTTTCGATTAGCATGACTCATATTATTGGCCGGAAAAATGCTCATATTTTATATGTGTGTGTGTGCTGATTTAAATATTTCTGCAAAGATGTGTTGGCAGGCAGTTTTTGTACCATGGTATCACTTCCTGGCAAACATTTCACTGTGAACATGATCTGGACTAAAGATCTGCTGCTGATGTTGATAATCTCTGTCACTGTGGTGGATTTCAGGGCTGAGATCAGAGAACACACACACTCACTCACTCAGTCACACATACACAAAAACACATGCATGAAATAAACACATAATCTCTACATACACACTTGGAGGCTTGCGTCCCGGTTTGACCCACTTTGATTATTCTATCCTTAAGCAACAGGTGACTGGGCATCCCCGGTGTCATCTGTGTCGCTGGCCTCTGTTCAGATGCTGCGTTCAGGACCCAGGGAGAGCTGGCTGGCAACATGCCCGATCTACAAGTGAGCTGTCCTATCATTGACATCAAGTAAGCCTGAGATGTCATGTCTTCATCTTGTGAGAGTTCAATCCCCCTTTCAGGATGGATCAGGCTCTCTGTCGCTGCAGAGCGGCTGTGTAGATAAGTGTAGCGGGTCATACGCTGCTTCCTCCTCCCGGGAATGTCTAGAAAATAACCCTTTGGATACAGGCATGCTTGATAAAGGCTGATCATGGAGCAATAAATTGCACTAATGTGTCTGTGCGCTGTCTCCTGCTCATGCTTTTAAATGCACATATACCCTAATGGAGAGTGTGTTGTTGCAGAAGTGTTGGCAGCTTTTTCTGTAGGTCCAGGCAGAGATTTGTGTGTCTTGCTTGAGCCCTGGATGACCTGGTGCTCCGGCTATAGTCTGTCTGGTGGACAGCACAGTGAGCTACAGCTGTGGTGAGCGCTGATCTCAACAGCTGGCAGACAGACTCCACTCTGGAAAGGTTACAGAGATGTTGGAAAAAAAGGGAAAGATGTAAAACAAAATGGATGGTGGTGTAGAAAACAGAAAATCAAAATGTTTTTGTACAAAAAAAAGTATCAATATCAGAAGGTCACCGTTGTGGGTGTGAAATAAATATTTGTAAATTAAATAAGTGTAATTATATTTGAATTTATGTTTTATTCATTCTTAGCCTAGCTTTGGTCGAAAAATAGACATTAAATGACTTATAGTAGAGTGTTTACTTGAAGCAAACATATTTCACAGTGTTCAATATAGTACAATATGACCATTGACAGTCCATTAGCTTTTAAGAATGACCTGCTCTTTCCCTCTTCGTTCTCGCTCTTCTCTTTGCCCTCCAGCTACTTGACTTGTTCTACTTGACTCCTGAACCATTTTAATATCAGGCTGCCATGGGTTTCCTTCCTGTAAGCCGGCATCTTCATATTTCTGCTTCTGCCCTCCCACAACCGGAGATAAAAACTGGACTTGTAAGCCTGCTGTTGCCATAGTCTCCTAGTGTATATTAATAGCCTGAGTGACCCTGTTACAAGTCCTTTATAAACACAATGCTGGGTGTGCAAGGACGCACATTTGAGAAAATATTTTAAAATAGTTCGATAAATTTATTTTATTATCTTGGAATAAATTACCTGTGTCCTCCTGCAGTTATGAAAATCTGAAAAAAAATGAAAACATCAATCTTGGAATACAGAATTGAGTTTTTTTCTCTTCAGTCAATCATTTCCAAATGCAAAGATATACAGTCAGTTAAATTGCATCAGTAGTTAGGCTGCAGAATATGAATATCTATGAATGTTCCAGCTCCAGAAGAACTATAGAAATGCACAAGATTCAAAGTGCTGGTTCAGTTTTGTTTTGGCGCTAAATGCTACAGCTAGTTAACAGTTCATATTAATCACTTCTGAAATGACATCAATAAAGCAGCCCAACGGAAAAATGGCAATTAAGCATTTATTGGCCAAACGTGATCAGTGTTGTCAGAGGTCATGTGCACACATCAATTGCTGTGTGTGCATTTGAATTTGCGTGCAGTTCGTGTGCTTGTGCATGTTAAACGTGGCCCAACTTTTTCTTTATGACAAACAGCCCCCATAAAAGATGTCTCTCAGCAGAAAACCTCTTATGCTCCGTCTCTCCGTCATTGGCACTTCATTGCTTCCTCGCAGAGGAGTCCACAAAGCTATATATTAATTAAGGGTTTCAGAAACAATAATAGCCACAATAAAGACAGTCCTCCCTCTTTGTCCTCGGCGTTGTGCCGTCAGACGACATTAGGAGGCATTTGAGAAGAGATAGGGGAGGAGGAGGAGGGGACAGAGGGGGAGATGGAGCTCCTTCTCTCTGGAATGTAATCTCCCTGATGTTACATGGTGCAGCCTAAACTGATAAATTGCAGATTAAATGGCGGCCACACTCCACTTCACCCTGCAGCCCACACCACACCCCCTTAGTTGCACACATTTTTGCTATTCACTGCCTTCTTGGCCTGTCAATTCTGCCTAATCGTGAGAGGCACTAAAACACCAGGTCCTGACAGAGCCAGATCAAGAATGATGAACATCTCTCAATGGCAAAAGACTCGTGCTCCTAACTCTACTCGAAGGCTCGCATCACTTATGCAGAAATCAGCGGCGTGCCAGCATCCAGGAATTATGCCTGCTGACAGGAGATGCATGAGGTACGCATTGTGCGGCTGCAGCAGCCTTGACAAGTTATGGTTAACTGCAGCCATGGCGACCCCGAACACAAAGGATACAGCCGCTTATTAATGGTAGAGCATCCGTGTCAATAATCTCTGCTTTTGGGTTGTGTCCAGAGTCATGCATCTTGCCATTACAAGTGGCATGCACACTTGGTTTCACAAGCATACACACTCACACAGAGCCCACGGTGTGTATTCTCCCTGGAGTTATGGGCTGGAAAGCTTTCTTTTCTTATAGGATGAATGGCACAGCAGGATGAAAAGAATGAAAGGTGAATATAAATATCAATACATACACCTGTGTTTAATTATTTATCTGTTTCCTGCCCGGGGAGAAAGTGCCCCCCCAACCTTATCCATAAGCATGAATACAAAGAAATAAGTCATTAAATTCCTTACCGCATGTTGCTGATGTCGTCTATGGAAATATTTGTAATGTATATTCTAATTTTTCTGAATAAATTAGGCCAAGATGCATTTCCATGTAAATTTATTCAAAAAGGAAAGGAAGAGGAGTGTGGGGGGTGTGCTAAGATCTGCCAGATTATGCATAATTGTAGTATTGTAGCCCTCATTTCAACATCTAGCTCCGTATTGTGTGGTCATTAAATTCTAAAATAATGGCAACCTCACAGCTTCTCTGTCCTAATTGCCCCTTCCATACAATTGCCTTCTCGAGACAATATGATGAAGTGTGCTGTAGGATGTGTTAATAAGATGGCATTTCTAACTGAGGAGGACAAAGCCTCTGAGTTTTTCTTCTATGAATCGGGGTGACTTCACTCACTCACTCACTGCTGATCTTATTTGCTCACCTTTTTCTCTGTTTGAAGCCTCTGAGGCAGCAAACAAACCGCACCCGCTGCAGTGCTGACATATCAGGAGGAAACTGGGATTTCAGCTTGTCTCCACTCATTTCAATACGAGCAGAAATCAAAGAGTGGAAAAGGGCTCATTAATAAAAAGACATGTCTCAAATCCACTCAGTGGTTGAGAGGGAAATTCTTTTAATGAAATGCAACATGTTATCTAATTGCGCGGCTGCATCAGGAGCTAACTATACATTTCAAAGGAAAATATGCATGAATTTCAAATGTGGTATCTCTCAATTGAGACCAGATAGAAGTGAGAGGAAGAGAAGGAGAGATCAATCTCTGTGATGGTGTGTGAAAAGGGCAAGCTCCTCGCCCAGCATGGACTTTTCCTCATTACCTTTCATTTGGCAACCGAGCATCTTCCACTTGATTCAAAATAAACAACTTGAAATCAGTGTGATGATGATTCTCAGCCGTCTGTAGGCCCTGCATGTCCTCATCTGGGCATATTTGTAAACACACATTTCAGGCTGAAAGCTTTAGCTGCACTTGCATGATCGAAGGTTATTATAATGTGTTTAAAGTGTCCCCCCGTGGACATTTGGTCCATGCTGAGACTTGCTGGACTCATCAACAGCAGTGTGCACACACGCGCGCACACACACACACACACACACACACACACACACACACACACACACACACACACAGAACACCCCTGAGTGCTCTCCTCGAAGCCTCACCCACCTAAACATCGGCTCTGACGTTCAGCCATGCTTCATCTCCACATCCTTAAAAGCAGAAATTAATGACAAGCACAAAGCTGCTCATTTATAATTGCTTCATTATACTGTTGTGTTCTCCTGACAATAATGGTGTTGCTGGTGTTTTTCTAATTATATGGCATTTTTTTTTTTTTTTTTTTTTTTTTTTTTTGCTCGTTATCAAGGACTTCAGGTAATTGTGGAGAAAATAATGACTGCCTGCCTGCCTGCTTCCTCTCGTCTCTCATGGATTGCACATCACAAACAGTCTCAGTGCAGCCGAGAGCCTTATCAAGGAGGCTGCTGGGCTGCCTTTAAAAGCCGACTCCATTTACACCGCGAGTCATCAGAGGCCCGGTGGCTCAAGCATCTCAAATGAGCAACTTGTATTCAAGTGTTTAACTTGAGGTTTATGACAGATTACAATTAGCTTCATTTGTCATTGTACTTGAATCACGGATAATTTGAAACTCTGAGTTTTTTTTAATTGCAGTTTGTTATTCTACTTAAATCAAGAATTTCAAACAAACAGGACCGAATGAGATAAAACTGAAAAGCTGGTGTCTACCAGTAACAACCAAAGTAAACTCAACAATTTGTGATTTCTTTCTTCTACCAGTGAAGCCATTTCAATATTCTTCCTTCATGAGTTGAACCTCTGTTAGTCCACTGAGTTAAAACTGACCAACTACTCAATACATAAGTCTGTCTCTTCATGTTGCATCAGTTAGGTAGTTTTCATTATATCTGTTACAGTTATCAGAGGAAAACTTGTGATTGTACTGAAGTTATTTTGGAAACTTCATCAATTATCATAGACAGTGTAAAATATGGATGTAGTCTCCACAAAGTCTCCCGTCTGTTCCCGATACAGTGAAATGAAGCCAATCATCAGACAGGGCCATCTTGGATATGACGCAGACTTTGAGCTTCCTCTCTAACAGCTATAGGGCGCCCTCAGTCATGTGAGCTGAGCTGAGCCTCTGATTGGACAAACCCGTAATCCTAATATCTAATAAACCGCTGAGTTAGAAAAAGATTCACCCCCCGTACAGTGTGTGCTGATAACAAAATTAATGTTTCAGACCCAAGCCGTTTTATGAACCAGGCTGTAAATATGATTTTTAATAAAAGTCAGTTTTTTTTTTTTTTTGCCCGATGTGTACGTGACTTCTGATCTTTCTGCAGCCAGCCTCTAGAGGATTCTTGATGAACAGCAACTTTTAGCACTTTAGGATGTTGCCCCTGGTCAGTTATCAGTAAAACTTAATGAATTTAATTTATAGCAAGCTCTTCTGTTTGCTTTGTGAACACCTGTCGTTAAATCTGAGGTGACCATGATAACTAAATTACGACCGCAGGGCTAAAAACTGTCTTCTAAAACTATTTCAACTACAATCATATAATAAGAAGTGAAAAAACAGGCATCAAACCTCATTCTGCGGTCTTATAAGTCTCACATAAGATTTGCAACAGTGTCGATAACATCACTAATAATGCTGTCTGTGTGCTGTGATTTCTTTCAGCTGTGGGGAGATTAGTGATTTGCATTTAATACCCGGTGTGCTCTGCTGTTCCTTTTTCATGCAACATTGCCGGATATGGATGATGACATTATAATAATTAAAGAACATTATGGACAGAGGGCGCTTCGCTATTTGCTACTGCGCGTAATGGCGGCCAACGCTGTTATTTCTATTTGAAGAATGCATCCAAGTGTGAAATAATAATATTCCCTCCAGGAATACCATTGTCATATTTTATTCGTCAGTAGAAAAAGATGAAACAGAAAAACATGATAAAAAAGGAACCCTCACTCTTCATTTCCATCCTTCTTGCTGTTGTTTTTTAATTCTGCTGTTGCAGCATCCAGCACCGATGCTGTCTGAAAACCTCAGAGGCGGACTTAATTAGTTGCTAAGAGAAAGCTGCCAGTGGTGGGGAGCAGAGAGAGTGGGGCACATTTTAGTTTGCTCTGAACTTTGCTAATTATCAGGTAGGATGTAATTTCCTCCGTTCCCAAGAGACGCCCAGCAGAGAGCTGCACCGACGAAACTGAGACAAACAAGGTTGAGCCGGGAAAAAGTATGAAATACTGTCTGTTGCAAATGAATCCTTTTGTTACTATTTCTGAGAACTATTCTGGAGGTGTGATTATATTCCAGTGCTGTGACACATCGTGAACACTACCTGAGAGGGTGTGGGAGAGGACGTTTGCACCATCATGGACAGGTGGAAACAGGATGTAGTATGGCTGAGAGTGGGGAAGGCAAGCGCAGGGCTCACATCATTTATATCCAGCTATGTCTGAGCAGTGACAGCGACTGTGTTTAGCAGGTTCCTATCCCACATGCATCACATTATGATTCTGAAGTGCCTCAGACGAAAGAGGAGGTTGAATTGCCGTTGACCTGAGTGAGCTAAAATGACATAGATTCAGACAAATAGAGCACTGAGCTAGGCGGGAAAACAAGATGGATGTGTAGTGGCAGCACATCTGCCCAGGCTCCCTCTCTCTCTCTCTCTCTCTCTCTCTCTCTCTCTCTCTCGCTCTGAGTGTGTGTGTGTGTGTGTTTGTTGGTGTGTGTTTGGCGAGCCCAAACTTTTTGACATTTTCCCCAGACAACCCGAATCTAAAGCCGTCTGGCTGCACACTTAATAGGCTTGCAAAGGGCCTACATGCTACTTTAAACCCAAGATATTAGGCAATTTCTTTTTCGCACAAACACGCATTTCTTTTAATGTTGCCATGACGCACAGACACTCCTTTAACTGCACACAACTTGAGTTTAAATTTAAGAACTATTCGGAGAAATCTCTGTGTGTTCTGAAATGTCAATGTGAAGTTTTCAGAGCGGCTTTTACAAGCCTCCCAGTTTAAATCTTGGCAGACTCCTCTGTGTGTGAGTGTATCTCCATGGTTGCGGCGTCTAATATGCACGCCCCAGTGCATTGAGAAAAGAGAGTACTTCTTCCTCACTTGGTTTAATTGTCCCTCAGAGACCTGTGGAATTGGAATCTAAGTGGAATACCAGTCTCTTTTTCCAGCCTCAACCCCCAGCACCACCTCCAACCCCCACTTGCTGGTCCTCTCTCTGGGGTTGGAGCAGGCTTTCGGAGACTCTTGATTTGGTCCTGTCTTTATTTCATCACAGGCCTCTTCTCGGCATGCTCCTAAAGCACCACAGCGTTCGGCTTTATTAACCCCCCTAAGCAAGAAGTACCTAAGGGAGGTCAGACACTGGTCGTTAAAAATCTATTGTGACTTGT
This sequence comes from Labroides dimidiatus, assembly GCA_030710495.1. NCBI lineage: Eukaryota > Metazoa > Chordata > Actinopteri > Labriformes > Labridae > Labroides > Labroides dimidiatus. Next base: position 24,216,739 of record CM061153.1, read on the forward strand.
CTGAAAAATGAATAAATGAGCACATTATTTCCCCCCGTTCCGCAGCCCCGCTACGCTGTTTGTCTAATCAAGTGCGGGAGCGGGCAAAGTCAACCAGGGTTGACATGCACATTTTATTTAAGTTTTTGTCTGTCAGAGGAGTTTAAATGTGTAATGAACAAAGGAGTGGTGATTTGAAATATAATCCCATTACACTGATGAAATTACAAAGACGGCGAGAGTTCACAAATCACGCTCATTGTTTTCTATCATGAGCGATGCGGCTGTTGAGGTTGTGGCGCGCGGAGGAAGGGCAGAGCGTGAATGAATAGTGACAGCACAGTAAGGGGATTGGGGAGTGCAGCACAGCCCAGCTTGCTGCACCTCCCTGTACTGGGAGATGCTAAAGGGCTTTGTTCTTGCCTCTGCTGTGGCTCGGGATGAACCCATTAGAACCAGTCCAACACAAAATTAGAACCAAACAAAGCTGTTTACTTTTTCAAAAGTCATCCTTACAAAGTGAGGTAACATGGATGATGTTGAATCATTTATGTCTATCACTTTTAGACCTGTCATTTTATTCTTGAAGCATTTTAACTCAATCACATCAACACAGTGTGCCTCCTTAAAACCTTGTCTCTGTGGTTGGAAGTGGAGCTTGTGTAATGCGAATGCTAATGCTTTGTTTGCCATGAATGCTAACATGAAGCTATTTTAAGGATGAACAACAACAAAAACATGAGGAACAAACTTTTTGTTCACTTATAAAACTTTGACAGTCATAAATAAAACATGCACAGTAACTCAAAAAATGTTCTTGACAGGAAATTTGCCAAAAGTTTGACAATGCTAATGCTAGAAGTCTTTACGAGTTTAGCTAATCACTTCTTCACTGAACTCCTGGGATGTACAGCAGCTTCAATGATAGTCGCACTGTCTTGGAAGTTCAAGAAGATTTGGAAACTCTTAAATTCATGTAAAAAATAAGGATCTCAATCTCTGTTTTTGTGGTTGAAATTCGAGTGTAAGTTTAAGCTTATAGAATTTTACATCTGAGCCTAACTTCAAACTACTTGAAGATGAAGAGCATCAATAAATAAACAAACTGTGAAGATTAAATTCAACATAATATTAAAGGACTCATTTTTGTTTTGCTGGTTGAAAGTTTTTTTTCTAAAGTTTTACAATGCTAATGCTAAAGCTAGGACTTTTTTTCACCACCAAAGCCCATTTTAAGCAACTTGGAGGATGGACAGCATCAATAAATGATGACTGAAGAGTGAGTTTCTCTTTTTCGGGGCGGTTGGTGAGATTTTGTCTCCAGGATGAGTCTAGCTGTGTGTGTGCAGAAGCTGCAGAAACCCTTTGATGTCTGCCTTTGATACACAGCGTGCTAACAGTCAGGCCCATGGCTCAGAGAAAGTTGCGTCTAACTCTAGGAAGACGAAAAAAAAAAAAAAAAAAACATGGGAGAAACTTCTGTTTTAGTTTGCTACAGCTTTAATTGGAAGCCTCATATGCCCCTTAAACAACATCATCTGAAGCTAATAAGACTTAAAAAGTACATCTGGCTGTAAAATGCTTACCATTTTTAACACTAATGAACTGAGGCGTGCAGTGGAGATGGCCAAACTGCAGGGAGATGTACAGTATATTCTGGAGAATTCCCTGGCTGCACAGGAGCTCATAAAACACATCTGAAGACAGGAACTTGTATCTGGTTATTCGTGTTTAATTGGAGGCGCTGAGTGATGCAAACTAGCTTTTAATGCCCTCCCCTGCTGCCTGACTACAAGTAGCATCAGTGTTGCAACCCCTCCTCTTCCATCTATCCTCCCAGAAATGACCAAACTCACTGTTAACAACGTCTGAAACACACTCCTTACACTCACCTCTAAATGTTGCAACACAACATGCAGACATTAGAGGCTAAATGCATCTAAATGCCACAGTTTTGTTTTATTTCCTGGCATACGAAGAACTGCAAAAGTACTTGCGCCGGTCCTGCCAAAGATACAGCGTTATGACTCGTGTGGGAACTTTATTAAATCATGTTGTTTTCTAATTATTTTTGGCGCTTGGATTTATTATGTGATAAATGTGTCATCAGTCCAAAGAAAGTGGGCCTTGGCTTGTGGCAGGGCTGAAAAACCAACATGTAAAGTGAGAAAGCAGGGTGTCATCTGTGTGATGTATTAAATCTGGACGCCATCATGTTGACAATTACATAATTCAAAAACAGAATGACAGGAAGGCTCAGCTAAAGCTCCCGACTGTAGAAGCTATTTCATATTAATTTTATTTTTCTTTCACGCGTTATAAGTCCTCTTTCTGTGAAACTTGACACAACGTTCTGTCTCACACTTTGAGGCTTGATCTTCTCCGTGTATGATATAATCGCTCATCCTGTAAACATGAGAACAGATTGAATAAAGAATACTTTGCTTTCCCTTGGCCCTGGAAAACAGTTCTGTCATGTGCTGTCCACGCTCATCTCAGCTCGGGGCTGGCTGCAACGCCTTTATTCAATGTGACAGAGGAGAGCTGGGGACTCTTTCTCCTGGCACCCCGGTACGCGCCACACTGACACTCTCCTCTGAAGTGCCACATTAATTCTAATAAAGCGCTGCCTTACCAGGGCCCACGAAGACCAGGGATGTTGGAGGGGGTGCAGACGCTCGTATAAATACCAGGCTTAATGAAGGGAGGCAGTGGTGGCGCAGGTGGTGTGGCAGTGCAGGTGGCACCTCTCGCCCTCGGGCTCCTGGGTGAGTCCGCTGCCACTGCCACTCCAGGGGGCACAGCAGCAGAGATTGCATTTTAATTACCAGGTACACCTTGTCCTCCGGATGGGTCACCGCCTTGGTGGGAGTGAGTCTGCAGACGTGCATGTTCTCAGCTTTATCTCTTCCTGTGTTTACAATGAGATACTCCCTTAAACGCTGTAACATAACACTCCAGACCTTATTGTTCATGCTCCAGCCGTCACCACTCAACATAACTAATTCTGTATGTTCACGGGGATGGCATCTTTTCTGAATTATGTGCACCGCTCTCCCTGTGGGGAGGCATCCATCCAGCCTCAGTCATCGCTAACCCTCCCCAAGAGAAGCTCCATCCACAGGGAGGTCCACACCTGTTTCCTCCTCCCTCCCTCCTCATTCTGGAAAAATCATCTCTCTTTCTCCTCCAGTGGTAACTCAAAACTCTTGACGTTTCAAATGTTTCGAATTTTGTGCAAGAGGCGTAGCTTTTGAGAAATGGATCCTGGCTTCATCCATCCCGTCTGTATCTTGAAACCCTGCACAGTTTGGTGATGAGAGGGCCTGGAGTAGAGGAGGAAGGGATGTAGGGATGTTTTGTATGTCCAGAATACAGGAAGACCCTATCCACCTCCACCAACAACCCCCTTTTCTCCCTCTCTCCCTCTCTCTCTCCATCTCTGGGGATTTTTCTGTCAGCATGCAGCAGCACAGATGTTGTTGCATTGTCTGGAGCACCAAAGCCCAGATCAGCCCAAGTGGGAGCTTCCACTCATTAGCTATTGTCTCTGTGTGTCTGACTCGGCCTTTGATGAATGCAGCAGTTAGCCCAAGATCAGACAGCAGACAGAGAGAACAGAAGACCAACCATCTATACATCTGAGAGATAATACCTTGGTTTGTTCAACACGTTTCAAGGATCATCGTCGATTTCACGTTAATTTCACATCCATGTTAAACTGTGTTTTTTTTTTCTTCAATAGAAACCATCCCCAGATGAGTTTAATCTCCTCCTTCATGGTACGGTTCGTCTTTCAGCTTCCTCTGCGTTCAGCAAACACACTATATCATCTTAAGCTCTGTATTTACCTTAAAGAGCACGGGCTCTAAGGTCCGGAAAACAAAAGGGCACCATGTCTGCCACTTGGATACTCTGCCTCCCTCTTTGCTTACTCACCCAGAGAAAGGCCATCCCATTATTTATTTAATTCCCCCTCCTTCCTCCTCTTTCCTTTTCTCCTGCATGCATCCACACAGCCAGCCAGCCAGCCAGCCAGCCAGCCAGGCTATGAACACATTGCAGGGCCTGAGGGCAGTACTGTGGACAACCTGCGCTGTGTTCACATGGCTGAGCAGAGCGCGAGTGAGGAAGACTGGCACGCTGAAACCAAACAGGTGTATGATTCGGAGGCGTGAGCTGTGAAGGGTGAATTTTTCTTATACAAGTCAATGTTGCTTTTGGAGCAAACAGCGGCTTGGAGCTGTCCCAGGAAACATTTACACGCACTGTGACTTTTCCTCCCAGAAGCCAAAAATGCATTTCTATTGTTTCAAGGCTTCTGGGAAATTTGCATTCCCAGTCTGACTTTTTGTCAGTCTGAGATTAAAGGTAAATACTGGCTTGAAATCATTCATCAACATGGCAAGTAAGACTTAAGTAATGCCATCTGGAGTCTGCATGTTACTAATAAGTGTTGTGCAGATTTCAAACAGTGATGTTATCCTGTGATGTCTGTGGATTTTCTCTCCATTAGTTCTCAGTTTGTGTGGGAGGCCTCTTTATTTAGCTACAGACTGCTATTGTCACAGCTCATTTTATCTATCCCATGCTGAAAGAGTCATACTTTCAGTGCGTCAGCAGGATTATTATTATATTTTGGATAGATCTGACTGGCTTGATACCAGAGAGATTTCAGAAATTCATAATCTGTTAAATCATTTTATTATGAGACTATATCGTTGGTGTTTTTGCCCAAACTGGAAGTTAGTTTTACTTTCAGGGACATGAACAACTTTGTTGAGAGGGAGAAACAAAGAGAGGAAGACCAAAGGAAAGGGAGTTTACACTAACCTGATGTTATTTGAATAATAAAACGATATACTGAAAACCTTATGATTACATTTTCTATTTTGCCATATTAAGAGATCTCTTCCAGGTGTTACACAGATATCACATCCTGATACTGTTTGATTTCTAAATATGTGGACATATGCTTGGATACCAAAAACCAGGTTGGATCCACTTCCATTTTCAAATATATGTAAAATATTTGTCTTTATCTTTGTTGAATAAAAGTTCAGAGACAAAGAGGGAAGGTCATCATTATTATTATTTTTATCTACTGTCTATCTATTTTGATATATAACATTTTAAAAAAGAAATGTTTGTTTTTGTGAATGAAGAAAAATAATGATGAAAAATCCTTTGTCAAAGTTAACAGTTCACCCTTGAGAGCCTAAATGTTCCAACACTAAAAGCAGGATTTTTTTTATTTTTCTTGAAATATTTGTTACTTCTCACCCTCCCGAAATCATTGAACCGGAATCAGGAATGGTAAGAACTGGAATCAAAACCAACAACTTTCTTTCTGCCATATTTATGTTTCTTTCCTGTGACGTGATTTACAGATGGAGACAAAAAAAATGTTGATGGTAAACAAACTTTGAATTTTAGTTTCAGATTTTGTCTGAAAGCTTAAATCTGCTAACATACATTATCAAATGAAAATCAAACTGCAGGTGTCATGCCCAGCTCTTGCAGCCAGTATGAAAAAGGGCTGGGAGTCCCTGCCTCCTCTAAAAGCTAGCTATAGCTAGTTAGCCTGTGGCTTTTATTTACTGGGTAAGAGTTTCTCTTGGCCCTATCAGTTATGTTATTTTTTATTACCTTTAAAGGGACTGTGAGAACTTTCTAAGTGATCGTGAAAAAGTCTCACTTCTGTGTTTATGCCTGATCGTAATCCACAGTTTAAAATGAGATTATCAGCACCAATATAGGTTATTTCTAAATGCTATTTCAGATTCAGATTCAGAATACTTTATTTATCCTGAGGGAAATGGCATTTCAGTTACATCCCATCCAAAGAAACATAAAAACACAAAGACATAAACATGGGGGACAGGGACAGGAGAACTGTGGGGCAGCCAGTGTGCACAGCGTGGCGCCCCGTTTCATCAGATGAGGAAAGATTACACATAAGGTTAGAAGAGGACAAAAAAAATCAAATACCAGACTGTGCTCCTGAAGGGGGAACACAGTGTGAGATTTGAAAAAAAAAAAAAACAACAACTCAACATAGCACATGAATGACCAATACACCAGGGACCTACAAATATGAGAGGGTAGGGGTGTTCGGAAGGGAAGGTGTCACAGCACAGTCACTGCCTCACTTTGGCGTGTGCGTGTCAACCCACCGCGGGCTGCACAGTGACGAGGGAGGGAGGAGGGTAGGAGTCAGAAGGCGTTGAGTTTGAGGGGGTGTGTATGCTGTGTGACTTTATGTGACTGTGTGTGTAAGCCTGTAGACTTCATCTCCACCCAGTCTCAACAATGTCTCAATTGCCCGATGATATCGCCTGATTATGTTTCTTAGTTTACCAATGGGGTCGGACTGGACCTGAGTGATTTACAGCACCATGAAGTTGCTATGTCAACAGCACGGCAGCTGAGGAAGTTTAGTAGTCAGAAAAGAGATCTGTGTTTTTCTCTGCTGAAAATGATTTCTGGGATTCATTTTGTAGTGATGGTGGACACTGGAGTTAAATGTCAGACAGAAAAAGGACAGAAAAGCAGAAGAAAGCTACAGGGAGAGCGATAGCATGGGCTAAAGGCTAAATCACGAGCTAAAGGCTAAATCACGAGCTAAAGGCTAAACTGTTTGTGATAATGTACATTCCAACCCACATGCAGCAGTTATATTGCAGTGATTTGTTCAAACTTGAGAGTCTGTCAATAAATTGAAGAGTGAGGTTACGTTAGCTCTGCTTGGTAGATGAGCTCTAGCAGGATTTGCTAACATTACACATTAGCCTAGGGATATATCTCAGAGCACCAGGCTGTGAGTGGCGCTAACTAGAGCCGGCTACTAACTAATTACGGTACAAACTGACAAAGTTTGCTTGTCGTCACATTTCAAACAACATCTTGTATAAAGTTGTTTTGAACAAAGAAAAGCAGGGTTAAAAACAAGATCCAATTCATTTCCAAACAAACACATGCCTTAAGAGTCATGTCATCACGGCAGTGTGCGCGAAAATTACATCCAAAGATGTTGTAATCCATTTCAAACATTTGGTCCTCACAGTCCCTTTAAGTTATTGAGTTGTTGGTCAGTTCGAGGCACACTTTGACTTTTCCACAATAAAGAATGCTTGGGCAGGAAACATCATTTGAGAAGGCTAACCAGTTGTAAACAAGCCAACAGTTTAGCTAGCTTATCAAGACAGGATCAACTGCTGGTCGGCTGAAACGTACTTGAAGATTGTTTCCTGAGCCAAGATTTTACTATTAAGTCAGTCTTCAAAAACAAATGCTAAAAACTGTCATTAGCAAGCTAACAATTCAACCACTTGACTTCTTGCTCTTTTGGATAAGTTCTTAACCTGGAGGACTCTAACAAATCTTATTGATTGTAGTTTTTAGCCAATTACATTACCTTTTAGCAATGTAGTTCTGCTCCTCTAACGCTGCAATTACAGCGTTAGTGCAATGTGATTATAAACCAAGGACAACAAGGTTGCACTACTAAAAAAAAAAAGGGCGAATGCTGCAGTAACTCTGGTTTTGTGCAGAGACGTTAAAAAGCTGGTGTTATTGTAATAGGATGCACTATTTTACACATTTTTGTTGGACTCTTTGAGTTTTTATTAGCTTTTTGAAATTAAATACAAAACATCATTTTGAACTGGAGCAACTTGAGTTGAGATATCACATTGAGCAGCCACAAACAACTAATGAGAATATAAGAAAGTTATCAAGCTACAGCCAACAATTCCATACCTCCATCACATTTCACTGCACTACTACAAAAAGATTTGACCTGCAAACCTGAAGCACAGTGTTTAACAAGAAATCAAAAGACCTCTCCACACTTGGATACAGAAATGACACAATGTCCCACAGGGGTCTCTAAAGAAGCAGACATAAATCTCTGTTCAGTTACTTCCCGAAGGCTAGACCTTGAGGTTAAGATAAGAGACCATGTTAGTGGTTATTAAGTGAAAGTTTCCAATCGATAGCCAGGGAGACGTAATCAGGGAGGGTTTAATTGCAGAGGGGAAGACATCTATTCACGTTATTGCAGCAGCTGTCCAGAAAAGCTTCATTTTTCCTGCCCCAGAGTCTCCCTCCCACCATTCGACCCCGGCTGACCTCCTGAAAGGCTGCCACTTGCTCCGCGCCGAGGCGTCGGGCATTTAGTGATATCACTCAGGTTTTCTTTTATGACATTTGTATGACTCATCTCTCTGTGGTACAACACAAAACACTGACATCAATGCATTATGAGAACCATTGTTTTTTCACTCTAAATCCTCACCAGTAAATACACATTTAGTTATTTATTTTACTACTGATGCACGCTGTTAAGCGTAACACTGACAACTCTGCTTTCTTTCACTCCTAACTGCACAAAAAAAGTGACGCTACTCTTTCCTTCAAGAGAGCACTGGGGAAATGTTTATCGGCTCTCAAGCAAGAGAAAAAGAAACTTATGAATACAACTCATTTCTTTTTTTTTTTTATACGACTCTGAATTCTCTAAAGCATTAACCTTTAAAAATCAGATTCACATCTACATTTGTCAACCTCCTCCTGGCGATAAACACCTCAGAGACTCCAAACATCTCCCATGACCTCAGAAAATATTCTCTCTGGTTACAGATCAACCATCAGTTACAACTCATACAGAATAAATCAGTGAATGCAATAATTATGCCTTTGCTACATCCTGTCAAAAGGAAATATAATCTGTGATGAGACAGCACAGACTAAAGAGGCTTTTTTTTTAACAATATTCCAACATTAATCACTTGAAGTTATTATGTTTTTTTGCTAATAGAGGAGCACTCAGTATAGATTTGAAATATAACGATTCAGCATAACAGATTAATTGGATTCTCACAAAGAAAATTGGAGCATTTTCAGAGCACTGGTTGTCTCTTTTTCCTGTTTAAAGAGACTCTGCTGCATTGTGTTGCATGATCATAATAATAAGAATAAAAACCATTCATTTCTTCACCAGCCTTGTTCCAGACTGTTCATTTCTGGCTCCATGTGCTGCCTGATCACCAAAATCCAAAGGCAACTCATTGCAGGGAATTTCATGCCACGAAAACGATGATGATGATGTGAATGGATGGCTGATGCCGTGTCAAATCCAGTAGATGTCAGTAAATTGGAACATATGTTACTTAAACTATAACATCATGATAATTCTCCTCCAAGATGGCTCATAAAACTGGAATTTATTAGGCTAAAACTCGGGTGATGATAACATAGATAATTTTTAATGGAAGGTTAATGCGGGAATCAAAAGATAAAAATGGACCCCTTGGCCTTGTATCAGCTGGAACCCAGAAAATCGGAGCCGTTTTTATGCACCGTGGGGTGTTCCCCTTTCATTACATTTTATAGCTCCAAGCATAAAAATATACGGAACATTTTCATGGCTAATAAAACTCCAGATCTTTACATGATAAGCAGAATGGAGACACACTGTAAAGGAAATCTAGCTTCTCCAAAAAAAAAAAAAAAAAAAGAAAAAAAAAAGAAAAGGAAAAAGAAGGAATGAAAGAAAATATTCCCTGTGCTATTTGTCCCACCAGAATGAGGAGTGTGTTCAGCTGCTCGGGAGCCAAACCTCCTCCCAGTGGAGAGACTCTGCTCTGACACAAGCACCGAGCGCTTCCTCTATTCCCTCAGACGCACTTTTAAAATAGGCCACATTGGAGAAAACATGACTTTTCACTATTCTAATAAATGGGAGCCTGCCTGTTTATTATTAATGACATCCCAGCACACTTTTCAGATTTGGTTGGTGTTACGCTCGGTGAGTAATTTATATTCATGCCAGCGTGAGAGCCTGCGTGGGTATGCTTACTGTCTTTTTACTGTCAGCTCTGTGTAGTAGTGCCATGAAATTTTAATGTTTACCAGGTCAGTCCTGACCTTCTTAATCCTCCTGGTTATTAATACGGTAAAGCCAACACAGAGGAACAATTAATCAAATACACCTCTTTTCTTCCCTTTTTCACCTTTCATACATATTAATTATATTCAGCTGCCTTGGGCTGAGGAGTGCATTAACATGTATGTACCCGGGCAGAGAAATAAGTCAAAAAGCAGTGCGACTCAGCCCCTACAGCGAGGAGGTACTTCCCCAGGATTAGCCTTACGACGCTGAGTGGCAGGAACCTGAACATGACAGAGCACTGATACACTTTCTTGTCCAGACAATTATCTGTGGCCTACTTTTTAAAGCTAATTCTACACACGGCCCCCCCAGGTTGTGTGTGAAGCCTCCTGGTGGGGGGGGCTGCAGCGGAGGGTGTCAGTCACACGAGGACCAGACTGCCCTGGAGCAAAGCTGCGGGTCCCGGCTGAGGGGGAGGAGGGGGGAAGAGGGGATGATTGAAATAGAAGTTGAGATGTAGGACACATAAATAAAGCGATTTTTTTTTTTTTCCTGGAATACACTTCTCTCTGCTCACATTTACATAATACTCCACCACGCGTACCATCACTCCTATCAGCCCCAAGGTTTAGAGAGTCATGTGATGATGCGGGGAGCAGCGGGATTGGACGATATTTCAAATTAGCTTCCTAAATATTAGAAGCACCCTCAGGTCACCAGGTTTTCTGCAGGTAAACAAACTTTTCTTTTTTGTTGCAGTATCCCCGGGTTTTGTTTACACTTTTTGTAACTACTGTATTTCACTTTATGAAACTATATATCTGACAGCGTGAAGCTATTTAATGAAGGCCAACAACATCTATGTAACTGACAAACTGGTTAATAGTCTAACAATGAGTTGTAACTAGATACAGAGTTAACTATAAACTTGATATTTGAGGGATAATGTATAGTGAGTGGGTTGTTGTGGGTTGCAGATTAGGTGAGCAGGAAGCTGTGAAGCTGAATCAGATTTTACACCTCGTCATTTGTCAGTCCGTCATCTCCCAAATCGTTTCCTGGTGTGTGTGTGTGTGTGTGTGTGTGTGTGTGTGTGTGTGTGTGTGTGTGTGGATGGGGGGGGGGGGGGGGGGGGGGGGGTTAAATATTTGCAAACCAACATAAAATTTATGTATTTATTTCAGTAGAATAGCTTTGATTAATCTGTACTAGGCACACTAAAAAAAAAAAAAAAAAACTCATCCCATCAAGTGTTTCTGTGTCTTTGTCAAACTATATCATCACTCTTAAGCCACACTTATCTGACAATTTCTGATATAAATGTTTTTAAAGAAATTAAAGCCAAAAATGAGGACTCAAGCTGAAAGATAAAAATTGTTACATCTTGTTCCGAGAAACTTTTTACTAATTAATTTCCATTAAGCCCTCAATTTTGGCTTGTATATATCTGAAAATAAGATTTATATCTAGACTTGGCAGGTCAGTGTGACTTATGACGAGTGTTAAGAGATATTTTGACTGATAATAAGACAAATAAACTCAGTTGATTTGAGTTTTTGCACTCTGACTTCTTTTGTGCCTCTACACATTTAATGTGGTCTTTCCTGTAGTGCAGCTGAACGCCAACAGCTGAGATTCATCACTTCACTGTTGCAAACGGCATAAATCCACGTGGAGAATCAGTAATCCCACAGTCACAGTGCACCAGAGTTGCCTTTTTCCCCACCAAGGAGAAGTATATCATGGATATTTAAACCATTTAATCTAATTATGCAAATGATCTCAATCTGAGGAAAAGAAGGTATCTGCAAAATTAGACTTCAAAATAAATCTCATTTTCATTTCATAATACCTGTCTGACCTTGGAAACAGGGCTCCAGGCTTTAATAAGATCAAACTGAGGCACTCTTACAATCCTGAAATTCAATATGGAGCCTAATCCCAGATCAAAAGTACATTCAAGGCCTTGAATTCTTCGCTGAGATTGTATCGCTGACACGGTGACATCTGTGTATCTTTTATTATGTTGCAGAAGGAGAAGCTCTGCAGGAAAAAAAGAAATCCAACCTTGTCTGACGGTAAAGAGTTATTTATCTATATTCCAGAGTTCAGGCCTGGGTTCACTCTGGCTTCTCAGACTATTGTACTTGCACACGGCATGACCTCCAAGGAGAGCTGGAAGACAATGTGAGCGCTGGATGAAAGGGCATCAGAGAGCGACCGCGTCCATGGGTGGAGGGGGGGCCGGGGAGGATGGGAAGCAGATGGCAGCAGCTCTGTCCCATCAGCACAACAGAAGGGGGACTCAAGATGGCCACAAGACCCCCCCTCCTCACAATATGGGAGACGCCTTATCATCCCGCCAGCGTGATACGTTTTTAACAACAACCCCAAAACCTCCCCCTTCCAACCTTCTAATCACAGCCTACAGGAGCTGCTGAATCAATCATCAGGGTACTTACAGAGTTACATTAAAGTCAAGGGTAGCGCCTATCGCACAGGGCCTAAAAATGGGATCTATGAGGAAATATATTCCTCAAAATGAGACGGAATAAAATCAGGTTTAAGATGACGGGGCACGACCCGCCTGGCGCTCCTCGTGGTTGACTATGAATGAGGCTGTGGCGTCTCTGAGCAGCTTGTCTGGGAGATAACCTTCAGCAGCCTCACATCCTTCTCCTCTCCTCGCTGTGTGAAGAGCATGTACTGAATAGGTGCTAATTAAGCTTTGTGCATATAAAGAAGACGGCACACTGTTGCACCCAAGGAGAAAAAAAAAAACACACACACACTGATTGTGCTGCACACCCCAGTTTTCCTCCAGAAGAGACATCACAGTTTGCTCAGAGGATTCAGAAGTACTGCACAAATTTATTGGTGTGCATTTTCCTTGAAGTGAAAGAGATTTTTTTGCTTGAGAAATGTATGTATATAGGAACAGTAAATCAAAGGTTGGATCTAAATTGTTCATCTGATGACTTTTCCCCACGCAGCACAGTTCATCACACTGGCCAGCGACAGAGCAGCAAAAAACCAAAGAATCATGCATCTTTGCGAGTAGAAATTAATAAAAACACTATGTCAAGGAGCCAGGAAAAATGGTTTCCCCTAATGGATTCTCCACAGAAAACAGCTTTTAGACAATCAATCTTTTCTTTGAAAGCCCAATTATTTAAGTAATTGTTCCTCACAATTGCCACAGGAATTTGTCCTCTGGATGCTGTAAAAGTGAGCATCTTTTGTCACTCGTAAAAAGGCTCATACCATTTTTATCGTGCTCGTTTAATTTCTCCACCACACTTCTACTTAACGCTCCTCGTCTGCATTTATAAAACTCTTCATCCTCTATTTGTCAGAGAACGCACACACACAGTTAACACTCACACACGTGCACATGCAGGGTTTGTAGTATTATGGCATAATGGGAAGTCAAACAGAGTGTGATGTCAATCAGAGGCTTTGTTTACAGTCTGTTGTAAACACCTGTTGACTGACATGTTGTCATCTCGACAGAGTATGGAAATGACTGCAGCACAGTATCTCACTGTTAAAGTGGTGATGGTTGATTTAAGTGTACCATCAGTGATTAAGACTTCATAATAGAACAGAAGTGGTTACAAATTGAAACTAAATGACTTCATAAAACCATAAAAAAACGCTAAACACATGTTATTTTTCTTGTTTAGATTCCTACACCTTTTTACGATCTTGCTACTTACATTTTCACACCTCTTTAAAAGCAAAACAAAACATGACAACATCAAACTTGGAACCTTTCTTTTTCCAAAGTTCGACTCTGAATTAGAACTAAAGCAAAGAACAACTGTTCAGCAGTTGGGTTTAGTTTTGATAGTTCAGGTGACCCAGCACACATAGTCTCTAAATTCTGGTTGCAGGTTTGACTCTGACTTGTGGTCGTGTGATGCATGGATGTGTGTCATCCCTACACTCTTACACACCAACTTCTCCAACTTTCTTTGTTTTCATTTCCAATAAAAGCAAAGAATATGTTTATGATAGTCCGGTAATCCAAATGACAAAAACAAACACTGTTACAAGATTCAAAATGTTGTCATTCAAACTTTGAGTTGTTCACTTTAGCAATCCTGGATTACCACCTGAGCACATAAACTTTTCAAGTCTCCAAAACGTGTAGTTTGTCTTAAACTTACAGAATATTTCTTAGACTTAGACTTTGTTGTTTATTTCATGCTCATGTTTTAGGGACCTAAATGGTTTGTCTCACTGGAGCCCTTCCATTATCAAGAAATACAGTAATTTATGCACTGTGCATCCAGATTTGTATAATATCAATATGAATGTAGACATAAGAGCTGCATGCTAATGCTGTCCTGGACGATAGCATTCTTTGTATCCTCAGTGGACATCTGGCCTCAAACTGGTCTCCTCTGCAAAGGAAACGCTTCTCTAACGGGTTAAAATTAGAGAATCAGCTATGAGGATAAGTGCCAGTCACTTCTCTTTCTCTAACAAGAATCAGGTGTGGGGCAACAAAATAATAATGAAACTAGATTCCTCATTCTCCTTATGCAGTTTTGAATAGTTACAACTCCAGATTTTGTTGTTGACTTTATACAGTTTATCTGTTTACCATTTGGTTGACCATAATCCACATATTTTCAGGACTCAACGTGGGCAGAGAACAAATTGATGACTCAAACTGCCTCAAAATGAAATTATGAAACAACAAATATATTTCAAATTTCCCAGAATATTTTCTACTTGCCAAAAGTTTTTCCAAAAAAGCTTTTCTTGAATCATTATTCTAATTCTGTGGTGCTTGTTAGTGTCCGGGTTACTGACAGTCTGCAGAATCCTGTTACAATTAGTCCTGGCAGCAGTGCCAGATGTTTCTGTGAGAGGAGAGAGGGAGATGTCAAACACCTGTCTGATCACCACGGTGCGCATGCTGCTGCAACCAGCAACACTGCAACCACTCCTTGTTAGTTTAGTCTCCTCTTCATGGCCCGGGCTTAGAATGCACAATGGAAATCTGGAACACACAAAAACACCGCAGGTTTTATTTGCTGTACATGTAGAATGAGCACAAGCAGCAGATTTCTCAGTCTCTGTTCCTGTCAATGAAGTGAATTAGATATCAGTATCATTATAGTAGTATTGAGTTATATTAGAGTCAGTCAAAATCAATTTTGTGATAGAGAAAATGTTTCACTCTCACTAAATTTTCATTATGAAACTGTTCATAACAAAACACTGTCGCCATAAAGTTGGAACCAACTATCTTCAACCTCTCCTCATGAAATAACAATGTGATTTATTCTTTATGGATAGTGTTTATCTGCTCAAAACTTTTTAAATAAATCTCTTCCAAACCTTTCACTTATTAAACCACAATTAACTTTTGCAAATCACAAGTTTCACAAGAAAAGGTTGAAAATATTTAATTCAAACTTTATGGCGAGCAGTATGTATTGGATTGTAACTGTTTTAACATATCAAAGTAGATTACTTTGTTTCTAGATGAATGTAATTGTTTTTTATTAGGTTTTCAAATATTTTGGGGGCATCTGCACTTTTATTGGATAGCTCAGCTGAGGAGAGACAGGAAATGAGGGGAACAGAGAGTGAAGGGAGACATGCCCGACCAGCAACCACTGTGACAAGACACATAGCCTCCATACATTGGACACATTCAAACTACCAGGCCAGCTGAATTAGTTGATTTTTTTTTTTTTTTTAACAATTGAAGATAACTGAAAATTTAGTGAATAAGCATACACAAGCAGTCGTTAACTTGTCGGCAACGTGTTGCACTTTTCACAGCAGTTGTCACATTGGATTTGAATGGCAAGGCAAGTTTATTTGTAAAATTCATACACGAGGCAATTCAAAGTGCTTTACAGAAACAATAAAAATCACAAGATTAGAAAACAAATAAAATAGAATACAATAAAATTAAAATTTCCATGAAACAATAAAATAAACAATTAATTTAAAAATTCAAAAATGAGGAGTGCAGATAAAATACTTTCAGTTGTATGCAAAGCTAAACAGAACTGTTTTCAGCCTGGATTTGAACATTGTCAGAGTTGAGGCCTGTATCACGTCTACTGGAAGACTGTTCCAGATTCTAGGAGCATAAAACTGAAATGCAGCTTCACCATGTTTAGTCCTGACTCTGGGCACCAAAAAGAGACCCCTCCCTGAGGTTCTCAGAGTCCGAGTTGGTTCATATGGCTCTAACACATCAGAGATGTACTTTGGCGCTCAACCATGAAGAGACTTTTAGAATGAACGATTTATTCTGCAAAAAACTAAAATCCAAGAAGTTTATTTGTAATTTGTAGTCAGAAAGGTTTATTAGACTTAATATGAGCCACATTCACCCGACAGGCTCAGAAAAAAAAATCATATTTCAAGATATTAAAAGAAATGAGTGTTTGAATATTGTCAAGGGTAAAAAAAATGATTCAGGAAAGGTTTTTAAAAGAATGTGTCATGAATGTCTTAACACAAGAAACAAAACAAGCACATTTTTCTCAGTACAAATTAAATTTTATCCTGTATTTTTTTTTACCAGTATTTAAAATTGAAAAACTACAGGATGCTGTGCTCATGAGCAAAGACATACAGTGAAGATTGTGTTTTCCTGCTGAATGTATTCACATTTAAATATAAATATTTAACATAAAGAGCAATTTTAATATAAATAACTAAAAAAAAAACCCAAAACAAATCAAAGCCCATTGATCAGTTGGTTAAAGTTCATCACTGAGCAGTTGTCTTTGTAGCAGTGTTAACTCAACACTGTGTCAGACTGTTATCGTTATATGATCCATAAATTCTTCCACTAGAGTATGGGCCCATATATAAATACATATATATTTATTTATATACTGTAGTGTTACTCATCCTTTCAAGGGTTCAGGTCAGTTACCATGGCAACCTGCACAAACTGGGGATGAGATAAGGGCCGGAGCCTTGGCCTTGAGGGAGTCGTTAAGCATCTGTCTCCTGACTCCCCCCTTCAGTCTGCGTGTGGAGGAGGCTGCACATAAACAACAGAGGTGGCTCACCCTCTGCTCCCTCTCAGAGGGCTGACCATCATCACACCGAGCCAACAGAGCCACCCATCACCGCCGATATGACCGGGACCGAGGAGGAAACACGAGGTGTGAGGGACCAGACAGTGTCTGAGATATTTTTACCGAGTTTATAGTTTGGAGATTATTAAAGAACACCACAGGTTTATGCTATGACAGGAGCAGTCGCGCTGCAGCTGTTTCCATCAGGAGGAGAAACTGGCTCCAAAATTGAAAATGAGTTTTCTTTTTTTTCTTTGCCTTTAACTTCAAATTTACAGTGTTTCTCCACAGTATCTGTGTTAGACATTTGCATGTGTTTGTAAATTTGCAGGCAGTTACTCTTCGCGAAAATTGATTGGGCAGTTGCAGCACGATTGCCCTTTTCATCTGTTGTAAGTTTACCCTCGAAATATAACAAATTTGTTTCAAAAGACAGTTAAAAAAAACAAACAAAAAACAGCTTAATAAGACAAGTCACGTTGCCCATTTTGTAAGAGTAAGAAAGTGACTTTTCAAAGTGAGAGTAAGAGACATCACTATTCTTTGTGCAGCCAGGGTTGATGTTTAACTATTCGTGAACCTGTACCGCGCTGAAAAATGAAATACTGCTTTAAATTATTCTGACTCCATGGCTGTACAAGTGTGAAGACAAGAGAGATGTCAGAGGCTAAGTTCATCAGTGGATTCTGATGAGGTTGGTGCTGCTGCAGCGAGCAAGCGAGCACGCCTCGCTGAGTTTCAATGCAGCTGCGCCTTCCAGGATGTTCCAATCAAGATGTTACCGTCTCCTTTAGAAAAGTGAGTTTTGTTGAAGGCCATGAATTTGTGTTTAAAAGTCTTAATAGAGGTAAGAATGGTTTTCAGTGGTTCTGTTCCCTCAATAGGCTGAAATGTTATCCTGAAGTCTTTAAATATGTCTCACACAAGATATTTTATTGCAGTCTTTGGTATTATTCTGTGGAGACTCAGTGACCCACAAAAACCCCTCTACACATCAAAGATGAAAAGATATTCCGTTTTGGATATTATATGAAAGATTTTTGACGTAAAGGCAATGTATACTTGTGCTCCAAGTCTCTCTTTTTCTCTTGTCAGCATCCGTGTGTGGACTGAATCCAGCTTTTCTCCCTCCTGAATGAATTAATCATTCTCTAAACACACAAAACAGCACGAGTCAGCTAACAAGAGGCCCCTGCTGCTTGACCACAGCATGTCAATGTCAATAACAGCAACATTTACTGGACTCAACACCAGCGCACAATGAGGGCTACAGTTTGGAGGCTGGGTACTCCTTAAGATACTGCCACTCAGAGTCTTACCTGGGTTCCTTGTATGTTAAAGTGTCTGTTAAAACTCTGAGCACACAGCATCAAGGCTGCGGTCCACCTATAGTCTCACCTAGCAGCATGTGGACCTGCAGCAGGCAGCCTTGCTTTAGAAACAGATGATAAATAAATCAAAGTGCACTAAGCACTGCTTCCACATGGCAATCGCCTCCTTCATAGCGTCTGCACCTCATCAATCACGCCATTGTCTGCTTGAAAGGCGAGCCTTGTAAATGTCATATCCACTCAAACCCAAGGAGAGGCGGATCAGAATGCAGCTCGTTTTTTTTTTTTTTTTTTTTTTTTTTTTAATTGGATAGTGTAATTAAACTAAAAAACCCAGCTAGGCTGCCTTTTGACAGGACGGATGAAGACCCCTTTTAATAGGGCTATGAAACATATTTGTTAAAAGGATGAGGCAATATGTACCATATGATTGGGTGCCCTTATGTGTCAGACTTTTCATTTATGATTAAAGCAGCAAAAAGGTGTCTTTAGGGAAAAAACGGGGGTTCTTAAATGTGATTCTGTATAAGAATAATTAATGCATTTTTCAGTCCAAATTATAACATTTCTTGGAATCGGCTGAAAAAGTGAGCCCTCGTATATCCTCCGCACCAATCAGATGCATATATCAAAGCATATGTTCAGCAGCATTTGTGAAACATTCATCTTGGGACCAAGCGATTAAGAGAGGTAGAGCTTGTTCTTGATTAAAGTAACAACCGAGAGAGGCCAAGCTATAATATTGATTACATGCACAAACGGGATACGGGTCACTTTGCTACCCACACATGCTTTCTATTTAATTTCATTAGCTGCGTTCTTTCCTCATGTACTAATGTTACACAAACACCACAGGAATACATGCACGCATGCACTAAACAAAAACACTCACTGTCACATGTCCAGGGTCATAAAAGCACTGACACACTCCAACAAACACACACACATGCACACTCAATATCTGTGTGCTTTAGAGTTGATTTTGATGGTTTGCCGGTGAGAACCTGGATCCAGAGGTCTCTCCAGAGAGGCAGAGTAAGGCCTCCGTACGAAAGATCGATAGGACAGGGGAGCACAAATAAATCAGCGTGCTCTACTGACGTCTGTCATAAAGCTCCCGCCACAGTCGCAGCTCTTAGGTTTATGGCAGCGTTGAGTGTTATTGCAATCTTTTGATAGCTTTGGTTAATTTATCTGATTACAAGAGCACCCAAAGAACAAGCTGCAGTCAACCTTTCACGAGTGTTGCATCTAAGCAGTTCTGGGGTTTTAGTGTTTATACGCAGCCGTAAATGTGGCATGGTGTTGGTTAGCAATGAGGTGTGCCACTCTGTCCTCTCAGGGAAAGGACATTAAAGGCTTAC
Organism: Labroides dimidiatus; assembly: GCA_030710495.1. Classification (NCBI taxonomy): domain Eukaryota; kingdom Metazoa; phylum Chordata; class Actinopteri; order Labriformes; family Labridae; genus Labroides; species Labroides dimidiatus. The sequence continues at coordinate 24,236,375 of CM061153.1, forward strand.
TTAGCAAATGTAGCCGTGTGGTGGAGGTTTGAAGCTGCTGTAATCAAAAGTCCAACGTTAACAATGAACTTGGTGACAATGTTTAATATGATAGAGGTGGCTCATATAACGGACCCAGCAGGAGATCATCACCTGACTCTACAGTTTCTATCTGCAGTACAAAACGTTAAAGTTGCCTTTAGCTCACTGGTTTATCACAGGCAACACTGTCACTGTTTTATTTCAGTCTTAGTCTCTCACAGGCTTGTTTACCTGAAGCTCTATCACGTCTCTGTAGGCTGTTTCCTGCTATGCTAGCAGCTAGTGGAACAATGAGACATGGAGACCAAAACAGACTTAAAAAGAAATGAGAATAATAATAATAAGGTTATTAGAATCATGAAAAAAAGAAATTCTGCTTAATGTAACTGCTCAATATGAATACTGATTCTCCTGTTTGCTAATAGGTTAGCCATGCTAGCTTACATGCTTATAAAATGTTGTTTCTGGGTGTTTCAGCTGATGAAGTGACCAAAAACTGATCAGGTTTAAAGGCACTGTGAGATGCTCTCCTGTTGTGTGGATTCTGGTGACCTGTTTCGATAAAATCTGGAATACACAGATCTTTTAATGACTTATTTTCTTTGTTGCAGAGTAAAGAGGTACATACTGATTTGAAGCTAAGTTAAATCATTTGCTGTTATGCAACAACAAAGCTTTGCTCTGATTTATTACCATTTGCATGAACAAGTGACAAGTTGTAGCAGTTTAGTGTTAACGCTGCTACCCTGGTGTGCTCCAGTGCACCAATAAATGTGCACATTGTTTAACTTTTTGCCCTTAATTAACAGTAACACACTGACAAGTCACCAAAACATTAAATCGTGTTCATAGCCATTTGGCGTGTTGTGCTAGCAATGCCCCAGTTGTAGAGTTTACGTACATATTTTTGCTAATCTCGCACCAGTATAAGCCATGAGTGAAAAATATTACAAAAATTATAATTCCATGGAAATTTTAGCTCAGGAATATTGGAAATTTTCAGGGTTTTGTTGCTCTCAACTTAAATGGATTTTTCAAAAAAAATACCCAGCAAATTTTGTCTCAGAAACTTTGGATATTTTTTTTTTCTTGAAATCAACTTAATTTGAAAATACTGCATTTGACACGCTTGCATGCATGTCTGCTCATAACACAACAAAATGTTTAATATTTATACATACATATGACCACTTAAATGCAGTTTATATACAATACTGATGATTTAGGGGTGGCTGGTCAGTGGTAGAGTGGTATAGTTGTCGGCCCGCAGTCAAAAGGTTGTGGGTTGGATTCCAGCTCCTGCTGTAACATGTCGAAGTGTCCTTGAGCAAGACACTGAACCCCAGGTTGCTCCCACTGTTGTTCAGTTGTGTTTGAATGTGGTGTGAATGTATTAGATATAGCTGACGGCTTCTGCAGTAGTATCAGCCTGCCATCAGTGTGTGAATGTGGTGTGATTGGGTGAATGAGGCTAGCAGTGTAAATCACTTTGAGTGGTTGGTAGACTAGAGCGCTATATAAGTACTGGTCCTTTTGGTCCATTTGATAATTTCAGAAAATTCCCATGTAAAGTTTTCAGCTTTGAAAAATTTCTATAATTTTGCAACTTTAGTGCCAAACATCAACTCTTCTTTTTACAGGATAAAAAAAATCAGTTTCAGGCACTAACACTTTAACATGTTTTGTACCTCAAGTGAATCAAATGTTGAATTTTGAGTATTTAAATGAAGAAATAACTATTACAAATTGAATCTATGACATATAACATACATATAACAGTGAGTACCATCATACAGCATTAAAACTTCAATGTGATTCCTAAAAAGACGTGCTCACAAAGAAATAAATTTACTGAAATCAAAAGTTTAAGGATTCAGGTCAGAGTGAACATTTTAACTCATGTCCATGTGTGATTCGGTAATGCTTACAATTCCTTTGTTTCTTCGGCCCTGGTTTCACAAAGAGCACACTTATTCCCCTTTATCATTTCACTGTTATTTGTTGCTCAGAAAAGCTATGAAACCTTTTCAGACAATATGAAAGTGAAAACTGTAGACCTTATCCAAAAGGGGCACTTGGCGAAAGTGAATGAACACGTCAGCTACCTCATGGTTTTAAATGAAACTGCATAAAGGCTCACCCTGCCATTCTGTCTGCTGGCAGCCAGTGTGAATTGTGCTGGAAAATCTATTTTAGAGAGCCGAGCCTTTCAATTCAATGGGAAAAGAGTGACTGCTGTAGCGACATCAATCAAACCAGGACGCTGCGGTGGCTTTGCTACACAAGTGGAGGGTCCAGAGTTCACGGCTTAAAACAGGCAATATAAAAAAAGGTGGAGAGAAGCGGCTGAGTGGGGGCAGACTGTTGTTGGTCTCTGCTATCTCCTCAGTAGAAGTGTTGGAGAGGTAACCCCCCCCTCCTGTATTAGCTGGACTTCATTAATCTTCATGCCATCTTCTTTAACTAGTCATGTAGAACGGCTCAATAGAAAGCCGTATAATGGGGAAGGCCCAATGCCAATTACTAGGTTAACATAGTGTTCAGCCCCAGTGCAACAAAGGAATGAGATGGAGGAGGAGAGCCGGCTCACTGGGAGAGATGCACAGCATCCAAATTGACAAGAGATGCAACACTGAAGTACCTGCAGTGTTATTTGACCTGTGAAAAATCTCAAAGGTGCCAATAAAAATATTCTGCAAGACTATATTTAAGTCACTTCTTTTATTAAATCTTATACCAACTTAATTAAAGTCATCAAAAAGGAAAAAAAAAGTGCTGATTTATAATCCTAAAATCACATCTTATGAAAGTTTATTTTCTCTTGAAAGCTTTTTACACCCATGTTGTTCTGAAAAATGTACTGACACATGCCGCAGGATAGGATACAAGTATGGAATCAACGTGATGAACGGGGCATTCACAAACAGCGTCAAGAACGTGCTATACATAACCTGCTGTGAGCGAAACCATACAGTAGACACGGTTAGCATCTGGCTAGATGACTACCACATGTATTTCAGTCAAGAGTTGCTTGAATCCAAAATAAATAAATAAATAAATAAATAAATAAATAAATAAATAAATAAATAAATAGAAAAGAAACAACATCACCAACAACGACAACAACAACAAAGAAACATTGTTTTTGCCAATCTTGAACCAAAAATCATCCCACAAGAGATGCTAATCTCGCTCTGTAACTGCTGGATGTTTAAATAGGCTTTGTGTACCTTAAAGTAGGCGACTTGTTTTGTGTTGTACCTCAGTGGCCCAAAACTCTGTTTCTGATTCTCATCGACATCATTTAAGGCATACAGTGTCTGAAAATTATACCTCACAAGAGACCTTTGTTTTCGCATTTTCAGAAAATATATCGGTATGTGATGAAAACGTGTTCATTTATGTAGCAGGTTACTGTTCCACAATTCTTCTAGTCAAATTTGGATAAAACATGTAACATGTGCAAAGATAACTTGTGTTTTAAGTTGGGGTAGTGTATATTTTGGACTGTCTTATGGCTTCTATGAGGAAGTTACCATTTGTGATGATTTTGGCGACACCTGTGGACAAAGTAGGGTATTAAATCTTGTTTTCTGATAAAAAGAAAAAAAAAAACTTCCCTATGATATCTTTAAAAACTCAAATGTATCACTTACTGTGGATTTTTGCTGTGAAAAAATGTAACAAGAAAAATCTTTGCACATCTGTTTCCCGGGTTGGTGCATCGGAAAGGGACACTTCGCGCAATGTTTCGTTCACAGACTTTTTTCAGTCAAATGTGTCATTTAGAATGTGCACCACCTCTATCCCCAGAGGTTTTTGGCTTTTGAAATTTCACTTTAGGAAAATCACATGTTTAGGGTGGTGGTCAGGTTTGCTTTTGTAGCTCATAGAGACGTATCAAAGTTAAACATAATATATCAGACGGATTTCTTCAAAAAGTTCACTAGCTGAGAAAAACATGTCCTTTTGGACTTCTTTTGAGTTTTGTTTTTCTTTCACTCTGCTTCTCAGACATAGTGAGTATCACTCCTGTCGTCTTCAACATGCATTTACTTTGTTTTTATTCTTCATTTGACCAGAGGGGAAGTTTGCTGTGCAAACGACTTGTCATGACTGCTGTCAGAACAAGTACAGTGTTAAACTGTAGTTATTTAATTCCATGTGATTAAAATGGGACTGGGTCCGTTTGGGAAGGGCCTGCAGGCTACGGCTTTATTTAGAGGACCAAGATTAAACTCGAGTAAAATGGAAATGTCACACCGTCATGGAAGATGCTGCGGGAGTTGTGAGAAGGATAATATTATTGTGATGTGAAGTGATAATTCCGCCCTGTCCACCCTCATTATCCAGCAGCCCAGTGTATTTCTGGCTCGCAGCTGTATGTATGTGTGTGTGTATGAGAGAGAGAGAGAGAAAGAGTGTGTGTGCATGCCCTTTCCTTTCTGCACACACTCACTGCAAATCCTCTGAACAGGAAACATGAGGATACATTTGGCATCATTGCTGCTTCATAGTTGTCAAGGCACTCAAAACAGGGCAAAGAGAGGTAACGGTACATGTTTGTTTTGGAAATCAAAGGGTGTGGCTTTGTTCTAGCTTGTTTTTGTGCTTATTTGCTTCATTATACTGCGTTTGCATTGACTCAAATACACTTGGTGTCAAAAGTAGTTGCCTGCATTACTTACACCTTCTGCAGCAACTATGACATGAAAACAAAGCAGAGGAGTCCAGTCCTGAATTACATGCAGAGGAGCAACCAAACCATGGAGTAACAACACACAGCAACAACGAATCCAGTTGCAACACAAAGAAATTGAACAAGAGGATGATCTGGAGAGGCGCCACATTCATGCAGACCCCAGCAGGATGAGATAAGGTATATTTTTGTCTGGCAAGATAAGAGAGAGAAAGCAAACATATTACAGGGCTCAAAATTCTATATCTATAGCTCCTTTTGGTGAGTCCAATAATTCATTCATTCATGGCCTCTGTTTCCTCTGTGAACATGTGCCTCATACATACATCACTGCGCTGATAAAGATCACAGACAGAATTGGTAATACGCTGTGAATGGGACACTGCAGCGCTGATTAAATAACTTCGGTGGCACACTAAAATTGAAGCAGCCGCGGGATGAAAGGGGACTTATCGGGCGGGGGCTTTATTAAAGGCAGCAGAGGATGATTTTAGAGTTAGGGTGATGTTCACAGTTTAAGGCACATAGTGCTGAGACACTGCCGAGGGATTTAAAAGAGAAAACAAAAATGGCCTTTTCTGACCTCTGTCAGTGCATTTCCCCCAAAGTACACACACATAAAGGAGGGAATATTCTGCTATATGTCAGGGGAATGAAAGAAATCTAAAACTAGGACAAGTGAGGGGGATTCTGAAAGTTTTCTAGATCTGTTTTTAACGTCAGAAAGTTTTTTTCTTGGTCGCATTTGATGTCTAATTGTTTTCTTTTAGCATCTGCTCTTATTAGAAATTGTAAAGTACTTGTCTTCTTGTTGAAGTTTGAAAAAAAAAAAAAAAAACCCAAAAAAACTAACCTTTAATCATCTGTAAGAACTTTTGCTTTGTGTTGACTTTGGCACCCCCTCTGGACAAAGTGGGTCCCCCATTTCTTTGCCGATCTTGTCCTCTACATGTATATTATTACTATTCTCATGAAAAAAAAATCCTGCTTACATCTTGCAGTGAAATATAACACTCAATAAGGGCATACTGTGTGGAAAATGTAATGTGTATCTTCTTGTTTGACAATAAAAAAAAAACAGTTAAGACAAATAATCCTAAATAGCATTAATCATCCAGTCTCTTCACAGTAGTTTTAAAGAGCAACCCCTTGAAACCACAACCACAGAGCTGATAATCTAAACTGCAGATTTCTAGTGAGTTTGTTATATTTGATTTTCCTAGTAATGACTTTTTAAAGTCAGCCATGCTGTTCTCCCTGCACATGATACACTAGCTCGTTGTCAAACTAGAAAAACTACATAACTATTGTTGCAGTTTAAACCTCCATTAGAGACGGTCTGGATAGATTACATACTTAATATGCAAGTTATGGAGAGAAAGACTCCTTCACTAAATCAAGGAGCAGGCAAGTTTTTGCAATACTCAGAAAACTGATTGTGAATGTGAATCAAATAAAAACAAATATTTTGAAAAGTACTGTGCAGTATATTTATCATTAGCCTAATGGATTTTTTCAGTTTCTAAATAATCTAAAATACAAAATAAATCTTTTAAAATTAAGAGCAAAAGTTTCAAAACTACATGCCAAGGTTGATGCCAGTTACATATTAAGAAAAGAAATACAAAATGAATGGTTGGTTATGCAAATTAGTGTCTTGACAGAGGGAGCAGGACTCAAGGTGAAAGGGTCATTCTAGTTTGAAAAACCACCTGTTCCCTTCAGATTTTTCCACTCATTACACAGCAATTAAAAACGAGCTGATATTAAAAAATACATTTAGAGATTATTAAATTAATTAAAAAATATCATTTTTTTCATGTATATATAAAGATGAAATAGTCCCAGTGATTCCACAGCTGCTTCCACAGCACCTGTGTTTTATAAGCTTCCTTGCGAAACAAATTAATATTTCACAAAACATTTTAGTCCACAGTTAAAACAGATACTGAAAACAACACAAAAAGTTTTTTTTTTTACCTAATGGAGCCCAGTGTAGTGCCAGTGCTACGATTTGCATATTAATTTTTGCTTGGTGGTAGAAATGAAACTAGATAAGATAGATTGATCATTCTTTTTGCACATAAAATCTGAGGAGTTATACTGACATTTCACACATTTACCATGTCTCAGAGCGCCTTTTAGTTGCAGTGATGGGTTTGTAAAAATACACAATAAAGCGCACGTTATAGAAACCTTTACAAACGAGACTGGGGGTATTTGCAGCACTTTCTACACTAAAATAGTCTTCATCACATTGTTATTTGTGCTCCTCTATTCTGAAGCGTCAACTCAGTCAAAAAGATTTATTTTATTTTCAAATGCACCGTTTATTGATGGCCATGGTTTTAAACATAAAATATGTATTCATACATATCTTACACAGTTAGAAACTTGATTGCACTATTGTAAATTCTTTGTGTGATGATGTTTTTGTTTCTTTTTTTTTTTCAAATTTTGCACTGTTTTTATTATTATTATATTTTTACTACTGAACATTGATAATTGGATATTATGCAACTGTATTACTTTTTTTTTTATGTACAAGTTTGAGGGATACAGCTGTGCAGTTTCTGTATTTCGATATATTTTGAAATGTACGTAAAAAAAAAAAAAAGAAAAGAAAAGTAAAAAAGAAGATTTACCGTAGGTCCTAAAGGGTTAACAGGACTCAAAATTGCAACCATTTCTGTCACATATGCCCCTTAAATTTAATCTGAGAAACCCCTTCGTAAACGAGGGAGCATTTCAGTAAGTACAAATAATTCTTGTGGTGTGACTTTTACATTTTTTCATTTCTATCTATATGTAATACAGTGGTGATCGATTAATTTACCAGTATTGATAAGTAGAGGGCAGTTTTATTAGTTTAAATGTTAGAACTTCATGTTATGTTCATGTTGAAATTCTGCCTTTGCAGTTGAAACATCTTTAAAATGAGGAGGCCACTTTTGACACTGTTTCTAGGATCATGACCTACCATGGGTTAATTGACTTTGCAGTAATCAGCTCTCACCACCTCTGCTGCTGTTGCCTGGATTGCAGGACAAGATGTTGCTCCATTGTCCCTACCAGAGATGGTTTGGGTCCAGAAGCTCTTCATGCTGCTTTCACATTTGTGCCTCCTAACTCATTTTTTTCCCTCACCTCTCAGGACCAGCCTGAGATGCAAAGTGATGTTTATGCCACAGTGTCAACAGGCAGCACTGAAAAGTGTCAGAACTCCTGATATGATCAGGTTGTCCTTATTGTTGCTTTTGCTGTGGAGAATTAATAACCCTTATTGGGGGTTTAGACCTGACAGACTTAAGTTATCGAACACAGCGTTCTTTACTGCTATGGAGTTTCTGAGCATGAGCACTCAGTTCAAATTAAAACATAAAGAAAATGTCTAGTTGCTTTTATTTCCTGTGTGTGGCTTCAACTCATAGATTGGCTCTGAACAACACAGCATAAAAAAAACGTTAATACTCATGATGTTCATATGATGAGAAACTTCCAACGAAGTAACCTCGACTATTGAATAAAGTAAGACACCTCAGAGGACTCACTGTCATGATACACGTGTACATTAACTACTGAATGTCAAAACACCTCAAGTTTAACTCCAGCTTCAAGCTAACGTTTCAGGATGTAAGTAAAAGAATTAATGTGAATCCTCACCACGCTGGACTACGGTATTAAACATTTTAATAAGCAGCTCACCGCAGCTTTTCTTCCTCATCTTTGTGCTTTATTGAATCCTGTCCCTGTGGAACACCTGACAGACTATAAAAGTTTAAATTTTATATTTCCTTTTTTTCCCCTGTACGGAGCCAACGCGTAAAATTTCACTCAAATCAGAATCTATTTACACTGAAGGGAGAGAGATCCTCAGTGGAGTTTAGCGGCTGCAGTTAATCTGCTCTGATGGTCTAACAGGGTTTGTCTGCACAGTATCTCCACAGCCAAATCATACAGTCTGAGAGTGCATCAAACGAACAGATGGCAGTGACACGAATTAAAAGCACAGAACAATAGTAGAATATAAACCAGAAATGACACCCAAAGTGGCTGTTGATTTATAGCCGCAGCCAGTTTGGTACTGGGCTTCCATGTATATTAGTGCTACAAATCTGGGTCCATTTAGCAGGGAGATGCTCATACATACATCACCGACTCCTGCTCCAAGCCAAGGTCAGTCCTTATTGCATCAATCTTTTCAGCAGAGGCTACTCCACACAGCAGCAGTTTTGTAACTGTCGCAGCTGTAATGGAATCTTTTTTCTTGCGCTTCATCTTTCTCTTATCACATGAAATATATATTCAACTTCTCTTCTTTCCCTCATTCTCCTCCTGATTCTTTTTATTTTATCTGTAAAACATTTCCCGAGACCTCATTCCTTTTCTCGGGGAGGGGGGAGACACACTCCAAGTAGCACAGATTTTAACCCTTTCAGGTCTCCATCCAAGCAGAGGATCTCCGAGGACTACAGAAATATGAAGAAGTCATGGAGCATATGGACTACCTGAAAAATATGCTCAAAGACACAGGTTGATATTCATACAGCAACTATCTGTATCTACAGCCAGATGCCAAGTAGCTTATTTAATGACTGATAACAGGAGTAGCAGTTAGCTTTGCACCACTCAAAAACAACAAAATGAAGCTACCAGCATCTCTGAATTACTTACTGTGTGATATCTTGTTTGTTCACTTGTTACTGTATTTGTATTCTTAGCTGTGCAGCATTTGGGAGTCCATAAACATGTTGTACTAAATGTTCAGAGTAAAGATGCCTTTATAGTGTTTATTTTCACCTAAATGTTCTCAAATGAACCTGTGACACATCATCCTTTTCTTCGGCAGCAGTTAACTCCAAGAGAACAGTTTTTTTTAACCCTTTCAGTCCTCCTTTCTGATATTAAGATGTAAAGTAATAATCAGAGGAATAAAAAAAAATGCTGAACATTATAAACAAACAGTTTAGTATTTTGGAAAACAGACACACTCCTTGTTTTCTTGCTGAGGGTTGAATGAGAGGATACAGTCTCTGTCGTCTGTTCAGCTGATGTGAACCTATGGATGCTCATTGGCTTAATTAGCAATGGGGGGGGAGGGGGGGGGGGTCCTCTCAAACACCCGATCAGGCTGATTGTTCTTCACTTCGACCAAACCAAAAAGCAAAATCTGCAGAGTATGCTGAAAGAAACCCTTTAGCTTTTCAGGTAAAAAAAAAAAAAAAAAAAATGGTGCTAGCTGGCTTAGCAGGGACGTAAGACTCAAGACTGGGGGTTACAACACTGCACTTTTCATGAACAACAAAATTGACCACCAACAATTTTTTTTGTTTGTTTTTTTTAAATCTCATTTTGTATTTCAGGTAAAGAAAACTGAAAAAATCACTTTTTTTCCATTCAAGCAACATTTGTGTGATCATTTACAGGCAATTTTCATTAATTTTTCCCAACAAGTTATGGAAGATTTCTAAATAGATTAGATAATTGATCTTACAATAACCTAAAGACCAAACTGGAACAGATGACGATATAATTGTTAATTCTTAATAAGAATCTTGTGATGTCCATACAAAAAAAATATGAATCTAAGCTTAGCATTAGATCAGGACATAATGGAAACAGTTTACATGTCTCCAAAGACGATAAAATCCAACAACCAGCACCTCTGAATTACTGATCCAAATAATGTTTCTTAAAAGGAAAATTATCTAAAAATGGCAGAGTACTCTCAAGACATTAGCAGTATATTTGTTATTTCATATGAAACAGTTGGATGTCCATAAACATGTTATTTTCAGGATAAGTTATTGTGTAATAGTTATTATTCTCAATTCGAACTACCACAACAAAATGAAAATTTGAAACGCAAACGTGAAAATGGATTTGTCTCATTTATAAGATGCTTTGACTCAGTGACAAGACGTTTATTAAAATCCCTCCTCTGCCCTCATCTGTATACATTATTCACAAAGTAATTTCCCAAAGGTTTGACACTCATAAAAGCACTTAACATCCACTCAGAGGGAGAACTGGTTCCTTTTAAAACACGAAATGTCACTTTTCCTGGATTTTATCTTAAATGTCAAAAAACAGACCTTCCTCTGTTTGTATTTCTGCCTGATGGATGAGGCCGGTTCACTCATAAAGAAGAGAGGTGTTAAATGTGAGGTGCCAGTTTGAGATGTTCATGCTGAGTCAGTTTCTGTTGTCCTGATTACTCACGCTACAGCCTCACGTAGTACTTTAATAAATGAAGAAATAATCAAATCAATCATTTTAAATAGCGCTGGACCATTTACAGCGACGGCAGGAGGAAAAAAAAGAGCAGACTTTTAATTGATGAACTTGACCTGCTTTTCCCTGATAACAAATTTCATTTGTTCTATAAAAATTATGCTCGAGTGACATTATTTGACGGGATCTTTATCACCTGCAGAGTAAATAAGAGTAATTTATGCTGTTTAATTTTGAGCGTGGATTATAAATCAGGCCTCTATTGTACATTACAGAGCTTGCATTGATGAGGGGAGAAGTGAGAGAGGGGGCCAGCTGATTGGGTTGTTAAGGTAGCAGTGCAAAGAAACAGCAACAGCAGAGACTAGTTCTCTCAGCATGGGTCTGTGCTCGGGCAGATTGATGCTCATGATAAATGATGATAAACACCCAGCATGGCCAAGTGCTGAAAGATAGACTTCTAAATAAATTATAAAGTATGCATCATTAAAAAGCAGACACTGGTGTGAAGCAGAAACACATTACAGGTGTGTGTGTATTGTCTTCCCAGCAAATAATGTAGTGCAGGTACATAATCATCACTGTAAATCCAGTTGTGCGTTCATGCTACATTGCTTTTGCAGTAATAACAACATGATCAAATGACATAATAAACTGCAATGTGTAATAATAATAAAAAAAGGTGAAGATATATTGTGCTCTGATGTGACAGAATGTAATGTAAATTAATACGGACATAATTCCATCTACACAGGCTGATTACAGGCGTCGCTCTCCTGCAGGTGAAGCCTGGCAGCGTGATGAAGCTCTCACACCGGCAGAAGAAGAGCCTCAGATCCTCTGTCATTGAGATGGCTTCTGACAAATATCAGTCTGCAATGATGAAGACATGACAGCTGTCAATCATCTCTTAATGATGGGAGCAGAGCAGCTCGCTCGCTGGGAGTTTGACCTGTGAGAGCCACACATACACATGCACGCACACATGCACACGCACACACACACACACACACACACACCCTTGGATTGATCTATCAGCTTTTATTAGCAGGTGCATAAATATAACAGTGGGTAGGAGGTGCATGAGTTATAGTAAGAGTTTAACACTGGTATGGTTTGCTTGCTAAGGATGAAAACATAAGACTGCATAAATCATTGACATATAGTCTCCGTGGTATCACCCACTGCTTTCTGAAGAGGCTTTACAGAGCCAAAAGATGGCTGAAAATATTGACTTTAACTTGTTTTCTGCTAAGCTAAGAGCCAGCTGAATTGTGTTATAGTATTGTAAAATAATGTGAATCAATTTGTACATTTGTTTTTGGGATTACATACTATTTTTGAAAGTGCGCTGTAAGAGCAAGGGGAGAATTTTGCGGTACTCTTTCATAAACCAAACAAACAAACAAAAACCACAACAAAAAGGACAAATTTGTCCCAAGAAGTACAAAATAAATTCATACTGCACAATTACTCACTCACTGAAATTCGTGCTTTCTTATTAAAATCGTTTAGTTGAGATTTCAGAATAAGTATCTCAAAGGACTGATGTCATCTATCAAAGTTGGCTGTTAGGAAGCACAATGAAAAATCAGCTGTGAAACGTTAAATTCTGCTGTAAAAAAAAAAAACCCTACATTTTAAAATGGGCTCCAGTGGGAATACCTTTGTGTTTTCCTCAAGTGGACACTTGAGATAATGCAATTTTTTTTTGTCTTTCTTTTTTTTTTTTTTTGCCTTTTTTTTTAACCCTTAGAGAAGGTTCTGCTTGGATGATAAAATGTTAAAGTTATAATTATAGCTCATTTTTCTTGGTATCATTGTTACGGCTGTTGTTATTAGGAAGGTTTTGTCTATATCACAAAAGGAAAGTTCTCCTCAGGCGGCTAAGCTAACAAGTTAGCTCAGCATCACTCAACAAATGAGATTTAGAATATCACCATGAAATGACACCAAAATGATTATTAAATAATGACTTGAAACATGCTGTCTTTTGTAACTTTGTCACTTTTGCACGTTTACATTACAAGGAGACAATTTGAAGCTGATGAGAAACAGATAATCCTGCTTTATTGGTCTTTTTTTTTTTTTTTTTTAGAGAGAGAAAAATAAATAAATGAATGGGGAAAAAATGAATAAAACAAAACTTGAAAATAAAAATCCTGCTGTGTTTCAAACATTAGTTGTTTACGGCAGACAAAGGGAGACTGAAACTGAAGATGTTTTTAAAACTTGCTTTGGTATAATCAATGTAAGAGGTTTTGTTTTGCTCTTAAACTGTTTTTTTATGCAATTCATAATTATTATATTTTTTGTAGGCTGGGTCAGTCAAACTCAGCCAATTTTTATTTAAACCATGTTATTACAAACGCTGACTTCCAAAGTCCTTTTCTACTGCCTTCCAGACTGTCCACCATGAAGACCACCATCTGTAATCTGTTAATTCTCTGCAGCAGAGTCCTGCTCTGAGCTCTGGATGCTGCAGCAGCACAGAGCGTTGTGTATTCAGATGAAGAAGGATTAATAACGCTCTTCCTCCTCTCGTCTCGTCCTGCAGAGCTTTATGAGTTCCTTCGATCCCTTCCTTCAGAAGCCATTAGCACTCTTCCTCTTGAGAGATAGAAGGCAGAGAAGCCTGCAGCCACAGTGAGAGTCCTCTTCCTGCTCTAACTAGAAATGACACAATGTCAATAAGTATACTGATTATTCTGCCCATTTGTTTTGCGCAATGCAGTTAACGAGCTTTATTATACAAAAGACATTGTGCAAACCCAATAACCATTCTTTATCATTTGCTTTGATGAGAGTAATAGAGTGGCTGATGTGGACAGCCGGCTCTGTGGAACCTTCTGTTAGAGGAGCCCACGATGGATGATTTCACCCGTCTGAAGCTGCTGTACGAGGATAAGGCGAACAGGATGTGTGTGTTGGGATAAAGTAACCGGCCTCAGTCCACTCCATCGTTTTGAAGTGTTTGTGTTCTAACATCAACTGTCCTCCCAATCCACCATTTATCTTCCCTGAACTGTCCTAACCTTTTCAAGCTCTCACTCATGACAGATCTCAGACACAGCGGGCCAAGCCTCACCATGAGCCTGCTACAGTATCATACACACAACTGTCAGTATAAAAAGAAGCCTACACATGGCCTGGCACGCTGGATTGGCCTCCTCGTATTCAGCCACATAAATCTGAGCACCATCAGACAGGTGGGAGGAGGCTCTGGCAGATGTAGGCATGAGGGATGGAGGTAGTGATGCTTCAGACAGGTCCTCTTCACAACCTCTGGCCTCGATTCTCCGTGCAGTGAGGAAGGGTGGTGGGAGGCAAAACTTCAGCAGCAAAATCCAGGTCCCAGGTTCTACCTGTGAGATGTTTGGTAAAGCAAATAATATTTAGATATTGTTTGAAAAACTAATACCAACAAATGTCGTTAGAAAAGGGAAATGAGGAAAAAGAATAAAAACACTGTTGTGCAATAACTTACCCAAAAAAGAGAAGTGCAGTAGAAAGAAAGAGAAAGAGAAAAAAGTGGAGATTTTAGATGACATGAATGTAAAGGATGGTATACAGTGAGTGATTTGTTATAACCTTTCATAAAAACCACATATATTCCATTAATAACTGAATGCCAACTCAAGAAACAAACTAGCTGACATTAAGTAGAATAATAAATTAACTGCAAAACACTGAGATGACTTAACCCTGACTTTAAGTCTTTAGCCATCTTAGTGTCAAGTTATGTTTTTGTTTTGTATGTTTCTGCAACCAACCAGTATCTGAGTACATTATTTGGCTGTGCAAAGAAAGCTCTATTCATTTTTCTATCAAGTTAACATTAATGTGTCTTTCAGATGATTTCACTGATAAAGAAAATACACTTACACAGCAACAATGTCCCTGTCAGCCTCAGTATGAGGTCCTCATCTCCATAACTTTTAAAGTTTGTTCTGACACTTTTGCCACACTGTCTACGGGAAGTGGCAACATCATAAACTTGACATGTGCCGAACTTCATTTGGTGAACAAATTAAAAATGTTGGTTGTAATGTGAATGTTCCTAGAGTCGCCTTCCTTTTACAACAGGGTTTGACCTCAAAAACAAGCATTTAACACAGTCAGGTAGACACTTTATTGTCTCCAGGGGATGTCTCACATGGTTTAATACTGTATCATATCATTTCCAGCTTATAGTATCATATCATATTTTATCATATAGTGCAGTAAGATTTTTTAACATATTGTTTTCCACTCCCTCCTTTTGAATTCCATCACACTGTGTTGATCGTAATGTATCATACTGTATCCTAAATAATGAGTCAAGTTTCCTTTCTTGCCATTTTATTGCATGAACAGCTGGATAACATTTTGTCTCTCATGATTACGATCCTACATAAAAAGTTTGACCAGAAAAATAAACATGAGTACAGGAGTTTAGATTAACTGTATAAAAGAAAAGTTAAAGTTACAAAAGTAATGCAAAAACCGGACAGGCATTGGTTGATTTCTCAGTATGTGTAAGGTGCAGTATGAATAAATGTAAACATTCAGTAAACATAGTGCCAATATTTCCTAAACTCTGTAGGAATGACCCATCAAAAAGTAGAAAATTCCAATTCCTTAGAACTGAGGTGTGTAATAACCCTTTGACCAAAATGCACTAACTAACTAACTAACTAACTAACTAACTAACTAACTAACTAACTAACTAACTAACTAACTAACTAACTAACTAACTAAATAAATAAATAAATAAATAAATAAATAAATAAAGCTAAATCATTTTGTTTGTAAAAATTTTCACATTTGAACAAAATCCACTACATAAATGAATGAATAAATAAATAATTTAAAAAAAATCATTTTGTTTGTAAAAATTTTTTCACATTTGACCCATTGATCTGTTTTGGCAATAATTTAGTAAATATGCATTCTTTCAATGCAGAAAATAATTATCTTTAAAAATGAGTAACAATTAAGATGTTATTCTTACTGCAATTTCTTGAGAATCAGCAACGATTTTCCTGAAAGAAAGGAAAAAAAGCGTGTTGATGGTTTCATGAGAGCAGCCATTTTAAAATTTTATTTATTTGTTTGTTTGTTTGTGTTTCATTTTATGTAAATCTGAGCAGATATTTTTAATTCAGATTTATTTTAAGTTTTTTGCCTCCGACAGAAAAGTTGGAGCTTTCAGTCTTTAACTGTATTTGAAATGAAGTAAAAAATTCCTTTGTCTACTGGACCAACAAGCTGGAAGAAAAGATAGAAACATGAGATCTCCTCTTGGATTTGTGCTTTCCTGTGGGAATAGCTGAGAACGTCATTTCTAACTGGGAGCCTTAAATGAGCAGTTGTGAAGCGTGCTTGATTGACCGAACCTTACAGCTTGTCATCTAATCAGCGAGCTAACCAAGTCTGTGCTGTACTTACCTTGTCTCTCACTCTCTGGTGTTGCTGGAAAGCTGATGGACCAATCTACTTCTCTTCTGCAGCAACAATGCCAAAGTGTGAGAGATGCGGATGATTCACTGGACTGGATGTGCCAATTTTAGTGTGGGATTTTTTTTTATTACATGTTAAGAATAATAAGAAAGAAATGAAAAGGCCAAGAGGAAGTGTTCCAAAATAACCAAGATCTTAATGTGTAAGGCCATGAAATGTAGTGCGGCTCTATGTCACTTACATTCACATTTCACAACGTGGCAACTTGTCATGCCGCACAGCTCCAGTCACATGCGTGGTCCTCTCCTGTGGGCACAAACACTGAGTGTATGTGGTTGAGTTACAACAGACTCTGGCTTGTTTACTTATTTTTATGTGAGCGATATGACAGGCTGACTGACAATGATCTACTGAGTTTCGTTGGCCCTTCTCTACCGTCCGGCAACTATCTGACAAACTTAATTAAGATTATTAAACCAGGCTATAGGCCTTTTGTAAAAGCTCATGTTTGACAAAGGCATGAAGATAACATTCATACTCTGTGTCAAGTTCTGAAGAGATACAGTGAGATCAAGAAAGGAATGTACTGTATTATATTTAAACTCATGTAAAAAATCATGTAAAACTAAAATTAAAAACTTAAAAACACATTGACAGAATTAAATGTTAACTTTATTGCAAAATCATTCTTAAGTGACTTAATTTCCTCCCTGCATCAAAATTTTCTGTGCATTGTTTGATTCTGTTTATTGGGATGAGGCAAATTCTTTAGTTTATACATTGTTTGAAAAAAACAAAGCTTCATTTTTTTTAATGAAGAGCTGTTAGATCACATCAGCAGTCAAAAGAGTTTTGTGCTCGGTTTGATAGGCTCTCAACCTAGAATGGGGGGGGGGGGGCTGGGTTGAGAAAGATTTAAAACATGGTTGTCTAGATGATAATCAAATTAAGTGAAGAAGAACGTTAGACCCATTGTAGACCCATTATCTATTTTGCATCCACTTTTGTGTTTTATAAGTATTTCACCTTGTATTTATGTCCTACCAATGAAACATAACCAACAAACCAACCATCTATCCATCCATCCAACCAACCAACCAACCAACCGAACCATACGAATAGCTTCCCTCTGCCAGCCTTCTACTTGTGATTTTCATTGTGTTTTGAAACACTTTAAATAATAATAATAATAATAATAATAATAATAATAATAATAATAATAATAATAATAATAATAATAATAAACCTTGAACATGTACTTACCAATTTGAAATACAAGGCAGGTTAACATCAAAGTGTCCCTCGAAGGACACATCATCAATTTAATCAACAGAAGATTTTACTTCTATGCAGATGATGTGCTGCTTTTTATCATATTTTTATTCATAACTGTGCTGGTTATTATTAGATTTCTGGTAACATACTGTATGGGCCATAGGTCAATCATTATGGGCAGAGAATAACTCCCACAGTTGCAAATGCTTATGTTATTAGCCAATCACACCAAATTAAATACAATCAATCTTTAATCGATCCAGTCAATGAAACAGACCAGCAATTAATTTGAGTGAATTCTTTTTAAAGACACCACTTATCTACACTTTTGAATTTTGACATTTGCAATGATATTCACTTTGCTCCATAAAGCTCCAGATGTGTAAGGTTTGCAGTGAGGATGTTTGCTCTGAGGCATGGTGGGGGTTTGGGCTGTTTTCAGCCATCTTCTTGATGGGTTTGCATTTCAAAAGACCTTGATCCAATCCATTAGGGGCGTAGGAAAACAAGATGTTCCACTCCAGTTGGACTAATTAGTTTTTTTAAGGGAACCTTCCATATCCTTAAATTGCTGTGGGGATCCAGATGTGTAACTAGGCTAATGACTGACTCACTAACAAAGAAAAATGGGCTTTGATCCTTGAGCAGTTCAACAAGTCACTTCCTGTGAGGTGGTAGTAAATAGTCAGTGACTGTGTGGCTCCACCAACCTACAGTATACAGCCAGCCTCTGTGCTCTGAGATCAAGCCTCCCTTATTAGATTCATGCTAAATAGTGTGATTACAAGTTCATTTACATGGTGCTACTTCCTCAGCACAGAGACGGAGGAGATGAAAAGTGACCATGAGAGGATGGGAGTGGCCCGGGGGGTGAAGGGTGAGAAGGCGCGGCAGTGTTGTGCTGAAGCCGTGTGTCTGCTTTGAGGAGGAGTAGAGCTGACAGAGGCCACCTCAAGAGACTCTTCACTCTCCATCAAAGCGCTGAGAAGAAGAGGCAGGGTCTGTCAGGGGTTCCCAATTCATAGCGAGCACCCACATGCTGCACCTCCTACCCTAAACACCTTTAGTCAGTCTCGCAAAAGCTCCTCGTGCTGCCACAAAGCCTCCAGACTCATTGGCAATGCATGACCAATCCCCAGCTCAGGCTCCAAAACATCAGCAGAGTTTAGCACTTAGAACATGACAGACACGTCCGGGGGCTTCGTTTCCTCTCAGTCTGCAAACACTGAGCTCATGTGTAGCTCAGCATGCACATTGTGATACAATCTTGTGATCGTATATGTACAGTACCGTTCATATTAAATCATCAAACTATATTGTAATTGATAAAAACCTCGGCTACTGAGATAGGAAGGCTGAGATTTCTCTCTGTGGAAGCAGCCTGAACATATCTGGACAACCAATTTGACTTGTTTCCCCTGCAAATTGAGATTCCTTCACCTGCCTCCACCCCCTCCTCCTGAACAGGGGCTATCAGTTTTAATTTTCCTAACTTTCGCTTTTCCGTCAAAATTGGGTAGGAGGAAAAAGGGAGGGATATAGAAGCCGAGACCACCATTCCAAGTTTTATCTGGTCCACAAAATGCCGTTATCTTAGCACGGTGTCAAGAACTCTATCTCTTTTTTTCCAGGTGACAGGCTCAGACGAGAGATAAGATTGGAAAAGAATCCCACTCCACTGAGTAAATAAATAATCAATACTCATCTAAATGTAAATGAGAAAGTAGCCCCCTTTGATAGGAGGGTTTTTATCAACCAACCAATTTTCTACAGGCACTCACTGGGCCTCAACCAAATCACCATCATTCAGCTCCCATGTAATGGATAAGAAAGGGGGTGGTGGGTGGGTGGTGGTGTTGGTGGGGGGGCTACAGGGGGGAAGAAGAGAGGAAGGGTCATCTGAGATCAGCCACGATCAGAGTGCTGCATCAAAAGCACAGCAGCAGTGTCTACTGTATGCACATGTTCAGTTTGTGTGGAGATTGTTGTAAACAGAGTGAGATTGCAGGATTATTGCATGAAAAACAATGTGAGAGGCATGTGGCCTAAAAAAATTACAATGCAGAGTACTGCATTTCTTCAACAGGAGATTTTATGGGGCAGATTCTTAATCTGGAAATAAAATCAACGATGCTTGTGGTTATTTATTTATTTTTTTTGCTTTACTTTATTGCAAAATTTAAACTTTTACAGCAAGAGCCAAAAAATTCATGTTTTGTGGGTAACCTTCTTCGCATTTACTATTGAGGTGAAAAACAACAATATGATCAAAAATAAAGTATCAGACTTGTTGCAATCTTTTTCAAGTCAGGAGCACAAAGAGCTGAGTAAAAATAAGTAAAAAAAAAAAGTATCATAACTTGATCATTTGCCAATTTGTGGCATCAACTTACTGTAACCACATTGACCTCACCAACCACATTCACCGCTCTCAAGTTGTACTCCAGGATTTCCATCAAATAACAGCAAAGACAGGTCTGATTATTCCCCCCACTCTCTCCTGTTAACATTTTTGATACCTTTGCACTTTTCCAACCCTTTTTCCTTTTTTTCCCCTTGGTTGATGTTCTTCTTACAGGACAACATTTGCATTTTGCTGTCATCAGAATACACTGCTCTGACTTTAAATTGATCCAATAAAAACCCTCAAATACCATTTTCCTCATCCTCATTGCATTAGGTTTTATTTCATAACTCATAGATGTCAATAATGGAAACCATTATAAAGCAGTATACTCAATAACAGAATTTTCCTGCTTGAAATGCATGCAGTATTGATTTCGTGTTTTTCTGGGTCCATAAGGGCAAGTAGCGTGGCGGAGGTCGTTTTACTGTACTCGATAGAAAACAACATAAGAGCTGCGTGGCAAAGAAAATACATCGTTAAGGCAACAACAAAAGAAATGTGATTTAAAAAACACCTCCTTTAATATTTTATATATAATAAAAATAATACATGTCAATAATAATTATGGTGGATTCCTTTTTTTCTTCACTTTTAGACATAATTGCACATACTATGCACATTATTCTCAGTGCAAAGTAACATAAAGCGATCAAATAAAATTTTCTCTTGCAAAGTAACAGCCTTTTCTGGGTTTGAGATTCCGTAGATGTACTGTGTAAGTTCTGAAGAAGAAAATGCCTATTTTTCAATTACTGTCCACTGTTTGATAAAGTATAAAATGAAATAGGACAGCAGTATTTTTACAACATCTGTGCAGTGTCTGAGAGGGGTACTGTACTGATTTAGGCTCCAGGTGAAGCTGTGGTCTGTGGCCGGGCAGCGTTTGATTTTTATTGTGCTGAATTGGAATGACAGAGCAAAGCATTTCACAGAGTGTGTCTTCTATTTCTTCCTCGGGATCCCTCCAAGCTAGCCGCTCGTGTCCCAGGGGAAACAGACCCATCCAGCTAATATGCCATAAGCTGACAGGCCTTCTCTGAAATGTGTGTTAAAGAGGCGCGTTTGAAAACATAAAGGCATTCTTCAGAAGCTGACGCAATTCCTTTAAAAAAATCACACCTCTCAGAGCATGCAGAATGCTCATCTGTTAAAACAGGGCTGTGATTTTAAGCATACCCACATGCAAACAATACACCATTGTCTCTGTGAGCTGATTGAACATTTTCTGTTAAAGCAAGTGATATAAACACAAAATGTACGAGATGGACCTTTAAATTCAGCACACGAAGGCAACAAAGTCACAGTGATGCTTTAAGTAGAAAAAAACATCCAGAAAATGGACTTTGCAGTATTATATGCCTCTGACTCACTGATATCTATGCAATTTAGCAAGTACACGAAATTGCCCCAAGTTTTCCAACCTCAGCTGTAATCCGCTCAAGACGGATTTGCAGACTATTTCTCCAAACCGTTTTAAATCAGACAGAAATGCGAGGGGAGAGAGAAAAAACCATAACACTTTAAACGGAAATCTTGACAGGATGGTGCAACATTAATGTTACACTGCAGCTGCTTTTGTTTAAATCCAGCGCATTCACACCTCTTAAAAACATTGCATCACTGCTGGTTTATAATCTGTGTGCAGTTTTACTCTTTGATGGTCTTAAAGAATAAAAATGCAGCTTCTTGACTGATTTTCATGAGAATTACAGAATATGAGCATTTATCACGCAACACACGTTGAGCTGAATTGTAACATTTAGACTCCATCCACGCCCTCTGAGACATCCTGCTGTGCCGTTATTGAATTTACACACACACACACACTCACACTTACACACACAAAAAAAAGCATTCAAGCCAGAACTTTTAAGCACAAGGGGCAATATTGCTGTTTCATGGAGCAATCTTTCACAAGCACGTTGTTCAACAACAGAATCAGCGGCCGTTTGAGGACCAATACCGCAGACCATAACGCCTTTATCGCTGGTGTTGTCAACTCAATTTTCAGATTCCAGCCCACACTCTGGCTCCTCTATTGAAGTGTCATCTGATCTGCTGAATTACTGACAAGGCCACAGTCGTCACTGCATCGCTCTGCCTTTCTCTCTCAACAGCAGCCATCAGCAGCTGCATTACGCTCACCTTAGAGCAGAAATAACAGCTCTGTGCATGAGAACAAAAAAGCAGTGTGTTGCCAGTGTGCAGTCGGACTCTCACTCAGTGTGTCTTTATCCGAAGGAAGGATTTCTGCAGATTTTTGTGCTGCTAGACAGTCGCTCATTAGACAAAACATTTTTATTTGTTGAAAAATCTTAGTCAGGATCTGGACAGTTGAACTTCTCATCGATTCAGCACAGCCAGGGAAGGAATGACAGGCTGTATACAGTAACTTTTTCCAACTCAGTTTCCATTTACTTTACTGTTTTTAAACTTGATGCCTCTTTGTGCGCTCCAAAAAAAAATCAAGACCATCAGCGAAAGGCTGAATATTTCAATTCAATATTTTCAGTGCCTTTTACTGCTGCAGCCTGTGAGACGGCTCATTTTAACTTGTGTTTGTGCTTTCCGAGCACTCAAAGTGCTTTTACTCTGCTTGTCACAGTCACCCATTCAAGCCAACTTTACACACAGATGGCTGCAGAGGCTGCTATAGTAGGTTTTACAAAGCATGTTACATCAAGCAGTTTATGTCTATGTAAGCAGAAGTAGCCAGACCTCGGACCCAACTACTTCTCTTATTAGGTCAACAAGAGAGAGCGCACCCACTGAAAGATTCAACACATAACCTGCAGCTTTGGTCCCACTGGAATCAGAATGGCCGAGAGAGACCCTCAGGACCAAACCCAAGGACAGCCAGTATGACACATAAAGGTTGTTAATGTGACCGCTGATGTAAAGGAGTTAAATCACATGTTAACTGTCAAGCACTGGTGCAGTGACTGTTGTGTTGTGACTGTTTCCTCACCATGTTTCAGTGTAATTTAGCCTCTTCTAATACCAGTGACTGTTGAATAACTGAGGTCAGAGTGGTACCTACATGTTCATATTTTGAAGCTTGTTTGACTCATTATTTGATGGGCTGGAGAGAAGAGTAAACTGTTGTTACCATCTCAAGAACATTGTGGTTAATAGTTTGACATTTGGCACAGTGACGTAAACACACCAAACTCATTCACTTACTTCTTACTTTGTGCAAAATGACAAACAGAGGAGAAGAGTTTAGCTTTGACCAGATGGCGCACTTCCTTAAGATCTCTCCTCCCAGCGGTGAAAGGAGCACCCTGAGCGCTAACACAGTTTGCATTCTGGATAACAGGTTAAAGTCAGACAAGTGTAAGAGGGTGAGAAGAACTTTGCAGCATGCAGAGCAACATTTATTTTGAGACTCCTCCTCCACTCAGTGCCACTTTTTGAAACCATCTCACACAGGAGTACTTACAAATTCAGTCCCATTTCTTTTCATGTGATAATCTGGAAGAGTTCTCAGATTAGGATGCCCTCTGTACTTTTTTTCCTCTAAGTAATTGCACTTTGTGCCTCAGGCACCACCACTTTCACATCTTGAGAGACCTCCAGCGTGTAACTCACTTATAGGCTCAAATCCCTTCAAGACTGTTAGCACCTCTATTATTCATTATGAAGCGGCCAGTCTGTATGGAGGCACTTAGGCTGAGAGAAGTTCAAGACCTTTTATGGAGGAGCAAAATAAGTATCAAACACTAAACATGCAAAAAAGCTCTGTTAAATTTCTCAATACTTTAATTTTAGTGTTGGTTTCTTTGTTTTATCTTTAAATAAAACTTGTGGTACTTTTTATTTCTATTTTAAAGTATTAAGTGATCTTAGGGGCACCAGAATTAAAATGCTAAATTCAGTCAAAATTCTAAGATTTTTGAAGCACAAATACAGGGCATACGTCCATCATTCAGAACATGTTGAAATAATAAGGAGTGTAGAATTATATGTGTTTACAGAATTCAGCTTGAGCAAACAGTTCATTTTTTTGCAAATTTTCAAAGAGGACATAAGAATGAAAGCGATGTTGATGAAATTCTTCCATCTTCTCCAGTCTGTTTACACGTTATTTTCGTCACTTGTGTTACATTCAGGTACCCTTGGAAAATTGAGATTCTGATGTTTTTGACTTTTTTTGTTTTGTTTTGTTTTAAGATTTGACAATGGTTTTTAAATGCCAGTCTTTTAATCCTGTTGAGTGGTTTGGGATCCAGAGGATTTAATTGGTATCAACCATAAACTGTATATAGAGAGGACAGCCTGGCTCCGCCTTTTACTGTTGTACGGTTTTGAAGCCAAAATAATCGTTGTCACAGGCACTGCCTCTGTGCAGCCAGAGTCCGCACAGTAGAGAATCTACATGGAATCCGGTGACAAATAAATATATGTATGTATGGGTTTTTTTTTCTTTCGAAAGTCTAATCTCTTCTTAACTCTCCTTCCCGACGTATTTTACTATTCCCAAAAAAACTACACAAGAACGACAGCTGTCAATCATCATTAAATCTGACAATGACTAATGAGAAAGAAACTTCAGAAAAAAGAGGACTTGAACACAATGCAGCCTAATGATATCAAATATCACCTCAGCATATGGATGTGAGAAACATTTCTCTTAGGTGTGTTAATTATGTAAAGTTTGACCACAGCCAATCTGGAATGAATATGGTGACAGAGTTTTTGACCTATACTGCAGCCAGACACCAGGGGGAGCAGTTTTTGCGGTGACCTCCCTCCAAGCTGAGCGAGATGACGTCCATTTTTTTTTTTTTTTTTTTTTTTTTACAGTCTATGGTATCAACGCGAAAAATCGGGAGAAATTACAAATCCGAAGTTCAGGGGGAGGACAGGCTAAAAGCAGGAGACTCTTGAGAATTCAGGAGTGTTGGCAGTTATCGGTGGGACAAATTCTTCCTGCCCCTGAGCCAGCATCTAAACCAGTAACAGAGGGGATACTGTGTCACTGTAACATTTTGCAGCTGTCAGGACAGAAATGCACTCTGTGTGACCGTGTGTATCTGAATGTGAGAAGCCTATATGTGAGTATCCCGCCATTTGTTGACCTGTTGTTCCTGTTTTACTCCTGCGACCTCTGTGAGGCGGGGTAAGAGCTCACATCAGGTCTCTTATGTTTGATGCCTCTGATGCACAATGCCAACAAGAGTTAGCCACTGTATCACACCAAAAACATAGCAATGTGCCACCAAAAGCAGGAAGAAGAAGAATACAGCTTTACTACTGCTTAGAGAAACCATAGATTGATGGTTGAAGAACATGGATGATGTCTCAGTCACATCACCTACTGGTTTCTGAAGAGGCGTTATGAAGCGTGACCATATGATCGTGACTGATTCAAGACCACAGACTCAAAACTGGTCCTCAGCACTTCGACTCATTTGCACTATGTTACCAGTAATCGGGGTATAGGTAATTTTTCTACCATTCTCCAGCGTACTTGGATCCGTCTTGGTAATGCACATTGAATTGGAGCTAGTGCATGCCAGTGAAATGTATGCGCAGGAAGCGGGCAGAGTGGCTGGACGGGATTTGATTGGTTTAACAAATTGGATGCCAAACACTAGGACTGGTTGGTGTTTTCCAGGTTTACTCCTGCTGTAGACAGCTGATTTTTTTCACTCTATTTTAAGAACACATCATGCATTGATTGCCATCGGGACATAAAGATAATTTTATCCAGTATAACAAAAAGTGTATCTAAATCTGATAACTAATACTGCCTTTAAACTTGTAAAAATATACACAGTATGATCTCTGGATTAAAAAGAAAACCAAACAAAATAAATAAATAAATAAATAAAATAATGACAATAGTGTTGCGTTTTTTGAAGTCTATGTAGCCTGGATGAGGCTGTGGAGAGTGAAAGAAAACGGCAGGCAGAAACTCCCATCCACACAAAATACTGAGATTTCACAGACTGCTCGTCTTTTATTAAACACTTCAACCTTACCAAGCCCAGTTGTACGGCTACTACCCTAAGATACATGAACAAAATAGTTGCCACCACTTAACCATTACTGTTGTTTTGAGGAGAAAAAGAAAATAGGAGTAAAGTCTACATGTCTCACCAGCGCGTTGTGTGTGTCTCAACATGTCTTAAAGCAAGGTAAAAGGCATAGGTGCTGCTTGATGCTGCTGCTACTGGGCAACACAGTATACACTTTGTTAAAGGTATATTTCATAAACTTGACTGTTACAATAGGTACAAAGAACGATACGTCACCAGAGTTTTTAGATCGAGGTCTCCAGATGACCCCGTTTACTTCTGTTGCAGTGATATGTTACGAGAAGTGTGGAGGTTAACTCAAAGCCTCAGGTTACACAGCTCAGTATCTACAATTCTGGGTATCAGAAGATACAATCGAGAAGGTCTAATCTCAGTGAGATTTGAGTGGACTGACCCTTTAAGTCATGTTTCTGTGTGTACAGAACTTGTTTCACAGGCGGTTCCTTCTCCACACCTCTGCTCCTGGTAATGGCGTCTCCTCGCAGCACTCCTGATGCTCAGGTGAGTGTTCTCCTGGCGTGAATTGCAGACCTTGTGCTGAACATTGATGCACTGCCTCCATTACCGCCCTGCCTCCTTCCGAGGAGTCGACGCTATTGTTTATGACACTGACACATGCAGTAATGGGTATTTCACTTCTGCACCTATACTGAGTGCGTGTTGGAACTGGAAACACAGATAAATATGGTGTGTATCCACAACATCAGTAAATTTCTATTTCATCAACTGAAGCATTAGACTGATCACCAGAAAAACCACAGAGCAGTGGAAGCTGCTATTAGGAAGTGAAATCATAACAATGTCTTTAAAGAGCAGAAATAATCCCAGGGGTAAAACAGAAGCTTCAACAAAATTACTTTTACTCAGTGCTTGGCCTTTGTGTTCATTTCTGTGGCTTAAACATTCAGGGAATTCAAGGCGCAAAACTTCTGAAAAGATTCAACTGGAACCTCTCTTCAGGAAAATCATCAAACATGTAAAGATGTGTCTCCAGGGATTTGAGGAACTTCACACACACTGTACGAGTCAGATGAATCCTGCTGTACAGTGCGTCCCTGCAGACTGGGGAACATGGCAGCTGTCACTAACAAGGAAAGTCACATGCCACTCTTCTCCTTTATGTTCAAACACAAACACAGACTCTGGTGTATTAGTGCCAGATATTTTCAATTATCTGGTGTCAACCTTTATCTCCCGCCGTACAGCTGGATTGATGCTTCTCCGTTTTCATATTTCAAACAGTGTTGTACTTCAGAGGAGAAGGAGGAGGAGGAGATCACAACAGTTTCATCCAACTTTTATGTCGGTGTTTTAGATTCTGCTAGCCTCGGGGTATGTGCCGCACACTGTAAAACTCTTTAACAATGCTTTTAGTCGCACTGTGATTGTAAATAAGAACGAAAGCTCTCAGGAAATGTTTGTCTTGAAGAAAATCTTGTTCACCAAACAGGTCATTTATTTCAAATGCAGGAATTATCAGTGCAGATTAAAGAATGATCCTGTTTTCAGGCAGAGAAAAAAAAAAACGGTGCAGTCACAGAGTAAATGGTATATATTTGTATTGCAGTGTAGCTGCAGCACAGCATGCTTTTACATCTCCTCAGTAGTTTTCTATTTAAGTACAACAAAAAGCCTTTTTCCTGTTTACATAGCCAGCTTGTGCACATACAATTACAATAATAGGCAGCCACCGAGTCTGCTAATGTGCTCCTCTGGATGATGGGGCATGCAGAGACTTGCTGAGGAGCAGACAACGTAGCATAAACAGAAAAAGCTCCAGTATATCCTCATTTTTCCCGGCCCTGTTTAGTACACGGGTGTGCAGCCACCCTAGGAGCAGAGAGGTTACCCCACATCTGGAGAAATGAGTTTGACCCTCTCAAAGGGCACAGGAAGTTGCCCCTGAAAGCTGCAAACAAAAGCAGCAGTGGCGAGCCGGAGCCCAGAGCGCCATTCATCGCGGCTAATGACTTGTTCATTAAGAGTGATGATGGATAAAGACTTCTCACGCTGAGATGAAATCAAGATTTATATGCGTTGTTTCCTCACCCAACTTGTGGGAAGATCATCATCATTTAATTCTATCTCTGCGGCCGGTGATGGGCATCCAGAGAGCGGGCTATCAAACGGTGCAGTCAGCTGGCAAAATCCAAAACGTGCCGTTGGCACATCTGGAGCTTGCCGTCGCAGCTGAGGGTGAGCAATGGCTGCTGGCGGGAGGCCAAATTACAGGCAGAGACGCTTCAGGACTCCACAGCCTCCACCCTGGCTTCTCCTCGTTTAGATCATCATCATTATTTATTTGCTTATTTATTATTTTTTTCCATTATGTGTGCTGTGTTGCATTTTAACAGCACTTTTTATTTTTTTTTCTTCAGCATCAGCGTATTATCACAGTGAGCGAGACCCTCGACCCACCTCTCTCTGTAGGTTCTTATCTGGAGCTGGAAATAGGCCCCAAGACACTTCATCAGTGTCCTTCACCCAGCTATCTGCTGCTCCCAACTTTTATTAAAACTTCAGCCTTTATCAGCTCCCGGGTAATTCAGGCATGACAAATTGGGCACCAGATGCCACCTCCATTTGAGGCCGCTGTACATCTCTCGCTCCCCTATCAAGACAATGGGAGGTGGCGGGCTGCAGCATTGTGGGATATCCACCTCCAGCCCCCCACATCAGGTTACCTCAACAAACTTCCAACATCCATCTGAAAGCTTGAAAAAAACAACAGAGCATGCTATTGTAAAAGTTAGGAATGGAGCATGCATCTCCTTTACTTGAGTGCACTGCCACTCACTGTGCCTTTTTTTTAAACCAGCGATCCCATGAAGAAAGGTTACTGAATAATTGATTTCTTTGCAGCAACCCAGTGTCAGCCTTTGTTTGACTCCATCCTGAGTCAAAAATGTTATTGTTATGTATATTAGTATGATTTATTTTTCTTTAAAAAAAATATAATCAGGCCATTTTGCCTCAAAGGAAATGTAAAGAGAGAAGAAACATGGGGAAGGGGGAGAAGTGAACAAAGTGTCAATACTTTGACTTGAATCAGATACTAAGGACTGTTGTCTCTTTACATGGGGAACATGCTTTAACAGCTAAGCTTAGATAGTCCAACTTCGTTTTCTGTAATTTTATAAATGAATAATTTATAGATCAGAGAGTCTGTGCAGTAGTCTGACAAATTAAGCAAACTGTTTAGGCTAAATCCTGCATCCTAAATGATCAATGAAAAAAGGTTTTAAAAACATATCTAGTGTTTAATGGCAATGTCCTTTAGACAGTTTAGGCTGTTCTTTACAAACAAACAAAAAAAAAAAGCCTGAAGAAAGCAAACAAAAATAGTGCCCTGTTAGCATAGAGTGTAAAGCTAGCTGGCAGGTTCTTCTTCATTTTTATCATGATACCTGTGGTGGGATGGGGCTTTCGGCAGTTTCAGTTGTTACTCCCAGAAAAGTAGCCTACACATACCATTGCTTTACACACCACGGTTGCCACCAGCAACTTCTGTTTGAGAGTTCACAAAGCTAACAAACAAGAAAAATGTGCTGCTAGCATAAAGTATAACACTATTTGAGCTAGCTTTGAACAAGCGATCACTGTTTTCCTTTACAAATTTTGAGGCTTTATTCCTTAAAAATAAAAAAGTGAAGGTAAGAAAAACAAAATGGAAATATAAGCCGTGTAATGTTTAGAATCAGGATCTCAATGACATTGAGAAAGGCTGTGAGATAACACAAACTTAGCTTCGTATATCAGCTGTTAAACATCAGAGACAATAAAGTTCACCTCTTTCACAGGTGATGTGCTCTGCATCAAGTAATACTCAAGTCATGTGGATAAGAAATAATACCAGGAAGGACACTGCTACAGAACATCTGTAAATAGATCCATGCTTTTCTGCTGTGTAGTACAGAAAAAATTAAATCAATCTTTATATTAAAGGCAGACATGCTTTACTTAGCCACATGAAATTCATTATCGAATGTACGAGTGCCTTTACGTAAAGTTTTAAGCAACAATCTGTCTTTGTCTTGAGAGTATGAGCCATTCAATCACTGGAAACCACAAATAAACAAAGACTCCTTCGAGAGGACTGTGTTCCCGGGCCAGAAATCCACAATTAGCTTTTCATGGTGCCTCTGAATGCACTCATCTTGATGACATGGACAAGAGGAGCACTGGACAGCTCATATTTACTGCCTCCTCCTCCTGCACATTTCATTTTAGGCATGTTTAAAGATAGGACATAATTTATGATGCATTTAAAAAGAGGGAATGTGGAGCACAGTAGTACGCTCTGTTAAATAAAACCACAGCAGCTCTGGGGTATAGAAAAAGAATCCTTCAATGCCATTACTTCATTTATATCACAAAGATTAATAAACTTAGAGCTGGCTGTGATTCCTGAAACAGACAATACACATCCACTCACATGTGAGATAACCTAATTCTCACTTTTAAAAAAAGGTTTTCGAGTCGACAGCATTCATCACCCTGCACATGGTGAGCTGGTTGGATCACTTATGGAACTCGTGAATGGTATTCATAGTGATGGGGACAGTATTCATGGGATATGCTCTCTACCTAGACCTGCACATCATCTGCTCCTTGGGGGATTGAGCGAGGGTCCTGCCTGTAAATAAGAATCCATGATAGAGGGGCAGCGGGCGTGAAGCATGAGATTGGAAACCAAAGGCATCACACTG
The DNA here is from genome assembly GCA_030710495.1 of Labroides dimidiatus. Lineage (NCBI taxonomy): Eukaryota > Metazoa > Chordata > Actinopteri > Labriformes > Labridae > Labroides > Labroides dimidiatus. The sequence continues at coordinate 24,267,206 of CM061153.1, forward strand.
GGCTGTTGGATCTTAGTGATGTTTAGCAACACATAACTCTGCACACGGACCCTGAATTTGGCATGAGCTTGCACACACTCGTGCACTTGTGGGACTGGGGCTGGGGGTTGGGGGATATCCATGTGAGCACCATCTCCCACATCACCTCATCATCATCGCTTTTACAAATATATAAGGCCATTCCAATTAGCTTGCAACAGTCAACGCTCGATGGAAAACACAACAGCATTGATCCACCCTCATTATTCCAACTGGGTTCTATTTTAATTCCTCTCTAACATCCACGTTGGTTCCTTCCAAGCCCAATGCAGCAGTGCGGGCCAAGATGCCAGCTGTGTATCAGGGCTAAAATGTGTTTTAAGAGCTGCTGCAGGATGGTAATGTGTTGTGCAACCTGCCAGCCCATGAGCATCCCGAGGCAAATGGGAGAAGCAGTGGTTAAAAAGCAGGCTTTTTTGGGCTGGAGCCAGGGAGTAATCTACCACATAAAGGCATGGCATAACCGGGGGCTATCATACGGGATATGCCTCCCAAAAGACATAATTTCCCTTTTTTGTAGGAGACCTCCCGTTATTTGGTGCCAATGGAATTTGGCAACAAAAGCCTCTTTTAGTCAATTAACATTTGAAATTAAAAAGCACTTTACATGGCTGTGTTAAGTAAATTAGCAAACAATAGAGTCATTTGTCAGTAATGTTGCAACCATCTCCAAAAAGAGAAACACCCACAGTGAAGAGGAGCTGCACACTGACCTCAAACACAAGACTGGGATGTGTTTCTCTTTGCACAAATTTACCTCTTGGTTTGAAAAATATACCAATCCCCCCACTGAAAAGCCTTCCATTTTGCCAATTTGTTTTGTCAAATAAGTTTGCTGGGTGAACTGGACTTGGGTACAGAGGTGTGTGATGAATAGTGTCCATTAAGAAGGAATCTTGCAAACCTTAAAGTGAAAACATACCTAAAACAAGAGCATCATTAGGAAAATGAGCAAAGACCTGAACCTGGAGTGTTTCTGAGCAGAGATGAATGATGGCATCACACCTCAGTCCATTATAGACTCTATTTATACACAGGGACACAGAGGAGCAACACTAGTTAGAGGCTTCTCTCCAATTAGGTTATTACTGGTCTGGGAGCCTTTTTACTCAAGGAAATTTCAGAATAGAAATTGTGTCTTTAATCAAGCAAGGGGATCTGTCATGGAAACTTATTCACTTCTTTAAGCTATATATAAGTCTCCACTTTTGCATACGGAACTGAACATAATATTTTACTTTAATAAATCTCTAATGCATTGATCGCATGTTTTAAAAATACCCACAATTAGTTTCATGACATGAGGACTATGTGTGGCTGTAATGTCAGTTTTTGGGAAAAAAAAAATATTTGGGTGCAGTCACTGCAATGGACATTAATGCACCCCACATTTCAAGAACAGGGTCAACACCAGGAGCAAACATTTGAGTAAACAATGCAGGATGGCAAGAAATGAAGATTTTTGGTCATTTTTTAAAGGTATTTTTTAAGGCTTTTTATGCCTTTATTGTGAGAGTACAGGGCAGTGGATTGACTAGGAAACAGGGTGAGAGTGGGTAGTGGCATGCAGGAAGGTCATCACGGGCTGGACTCAAACCCAGGCCGCCCACTCAAGGGCTTTGACCCATGGAGTGCAACCTAGACCACCAGGCTATCTTCAATTTACAATTTTTGGTAATGTTTTTTAACCTTTTCCCATTGTTTCTTATTTTCCTTGAGACTTTAAGTTGGTTTTAAACCTTTAAAAAACGTCAAGGGGGCGGCCTACAGCTCTCTTCCAGTGTATCACTCCCCTGACCCTGTTTCCTGCTCTGTCTGATGTCATGTTTTTCTAACTGAAGGCATTAAGAAATATAAATTCAAAAAGAAAAATTGGGCAACTTAATCATTTGCAAAAAATAATGCAGTTGTTTTGGCTGTACGAGGTGCAGTGGTTAGTGCTGTTGCCTCACAGGCAGTTGGGTCCAGGTTGGAATCCTGTTTGGCCTGTTTTGAGCTTAACTATGCAGCTCCATGGTACTAAGAAATAAACAAATCAGACTTTTAACAATCTAAAGACAACACATGTTAGCAGGATCAGCTCAATATCTATTTTCATCCTCTCATGATGTTTATGCCAAAAAAAAAAGGGGAATACAAACTTTAACCCTTCATGTCCTTCATCATCTTAGTCCATTCATTTCTTTCTGCCAGCAGGTTAAGGTAAAGGTTAAGAGCACCAGTGTAAAACCCGGGGATGATGTGGGATACACTTTGGCCCCTCTCAAACAGTCTGGCTGACAGGTCAGCGAGCTGCCCTGGAATCCCCCTCCCCTCCCCTCCTCTTCCTCTTCCAGCAGGACATGGTGGCCTCAGTTGAAGTGGAGCGAGGAATAAAGGATTGCCCTCTGTATTTTTTCATTAGACTTTTCTTTTGTTACTGAATACATAAATCCATTGTGGCAAGATGCAATATGTATCATGGCGCTCCACCTGCGGACGTCTCATAATGGCTGCCATGTCCCTCCAGTCAGGGATGATAAGTGAACCCCCCGTGAATGTTAATGATAGTGATCATTCTGAACCAGCCCGCCTCTCCGTCTTCACTCACAGTCCGGGTGTCACAGGCAGGGTGGCAAGGTTCAAGGGACTAAAATGAAAACAAACACTCAGGGAGATATATAAAGAAATAAAGATGGAAATGAATGAATGAGGGGCTGAATGAATGAATGCAGAGCAGCACCTGGGAGGAAAACAGGGTGGTCATATCATGCAGGTGTTTGGTGTTTTTGGGTGGATTTAACTTTACACACGTTTAGTTTCATAACATTGATTAATTATTGTGCCATTAAATGTAAAGTCCACGTTGCTGTAATGTGTCTCATGCAGTAATAGTAATACGACAGACTTATTTCATTATTTACAGGGCCAGTAAACACCGGGGAGCAGGTGGGTTCAAACAGATGTGGCTGTTTACATGAGCGCAATAGTCTGGCCTTCATATCTGGTCATTGCTCGTAAACAGCTTTGACAACATGCACACTTTCAGGGCCAGACAAAGGCTCCAGTCAGCTAATCAAAAGTGACAATACTGAAATCACAATGAGCCTTTTTCTATCAAGCACTATGAGGCAAATAGGAGATGAGCTTAAGTATCACAATAATCCTGAACAGCACCCCAACAACACAGATAACCTGCAGAGTAGGAAGACACTGCTGCTTTTTATCTAAATCAACAGTTAGTGGTCTGATGTGCAGGGGTGCGTCTGGATTTTTGGCGGTGGCCAAATAGATGCATTGATAAAGGTAAAGGGTAATAGTACATTTTAAGCATTTTCGTCTTCAATGATAGCTCCTCTCTCAACTACTTTAATAAGGTTTCATAAAGTTTTTTAATTCCTGTGTCGTGCTTTTCTCATTAAAATAAATAACATATTTGGCATCATATGAAGCATATCTTTCATGCTTGATTAAGGCAAAAAGTCACTGCAAAGAGGACAAACAAAAGAAAATGTGTGACACTCAAACGCCAAAAAAAGCTGGTTGCAGACTGAATAAAAGGACGTAGCCATTGTGATATGAACTGTTAGTTTCTCTTTTGTGAAATTAAGCCTCAAGTTCAGCAATTGGCTGCTGCCATGTTGGTGTTTTGGGGCCAAAAGTGACCTTATTAAGCCTGTTTATACCTCTACGAATCTACGCCTTGCTTTTGCCAAAGGCTCATGTTGACCTGTACCTACCAGAAGCCTGTGCACATAGCCTGACACACACACCTCAGAAACGTGACTTGTTACAGCAACATTGTTTGATTGTATGTATTATGTTTGTCAAGCTGTAGTCTTGCAGATTGTAAGATTATTTCTTATGTTTTGTTCCTCACTTGTGTAGCTCATGCAGCTCAGGCATTTTGCCTTGAAGTGTGCCTGTACAGCCTCATGGTCAATATATACTCAATATCTTTGGTATGACTAAGCAGATAGTTTCTGTCTCCGGCTCATGTCTGCGATCTTCTACACCTAGCTACATGCCCTCGACCAACATACACACACTTTGCTCACACATTCCTGAAACCTGACAACAGTTGTGGTTGGAACAGCTGTCAGTCAGTAGTATATGGCCGATTATTTACAATTGTTTGGTTTAACCCAACCTCTGTACAGACCTAGGGATTGACTGCTATAAATGTGCAAGACAACTGGAGATCAGGGCTCATTCTGTTGAGACCAACGCTGTGAACCTCACCAATGACCAGAATAAATTCTGAACTGAGAAATAGCCCTTCTTCGATTGATTCTTGGGAGGTGTTCGACCAAAGAACTGGGTTTGATTGCAAGGTCTTCCAGGTCACATCGCGAATACTTGTCTCCTCTTACCTCCCTTCCTTCACCCACACACCCAACACAGCATCGTGTGGATTTGCTGTTCATCATGAGATTGGGGTCCACATTCGAGATTTCCTGCTGCTTAACAGGTTTTTTCTTGCCGCCATGATGGAGGGATTCATGATTGGCTATATGGATTCATGTTGGGTGTTGGATGTATATATTTGTATATATATATGTATATGTGTATCTTTTATATGTATATATGTATCTATGCATATATGTGTATCCTCAAAATGAAGAGCTTTATGCTCTATTGTGAAGTGTCTTGAGATAACACTTTTTATGAATTGGTGCTATACAAATAAAGATTGAGTGTGAGATTGAATGGCTGACCAGACATGAAGACTGCAGCCTTGATTAGCGGAGGCAGTGTTGCCAACTCCTCAGTAAGGAAAATTGCCATTGGCTGTCCCCAGAACTCCCAAAATGTTGCTAAATGATGTCATCGCCTATTGTAATGGCTGCTGTAGGAGAAAGGAATTTCATTGTGGGAGAGACAGAAAGAGTGTAAAAACACTGTAAATATGTCCAAAACTAAAAATAAACTCTCTTCGGTCGATTCTTGTGTTTTTAACGTCTAAATCTTTTCCAGGACTGTGACTGGCAAGAGTGACCCAAAAGAGACACGAACATGTGCGATACATTTGTGTGCACTGGCTGCAGCTTGGACAGACCGCTGTGAGCAAGGAGGACTTGTCTGCCTGTAAGAGATTTGGAACAGGAAGGGGCCCACTGCTTGTTGAGAAGAGTAAGATCAATACGTGCTTTAATGTCAGTTTCCAAACTCCAGAAAAGTCACTGGATTTGTCGCTTTTTTGAAAAAGAGTCACTGTAAGGGTCTGAAAAGTTGCTAAGTCGGCAACACTGAGCTGACATCTCCACTCTTTTATTTTTTGCAATAATTGCAACAGATCATTAATACTTATCAGCTGATAACTACAAAGGATGTAGCAGAACTGGGAAAAGCATGGAAATCAAATTCCCAACTCGGCAAAGTTTTGTGCTAACAATGGCATTTGCCATTATGGTGTAGCTACAGCCTAGGGTGGACATTGTGTAACATGTAGTCCACAAATATGAACAAGAGTTTAGGATCTGTGACAAAACTAGCTTTGAATAAGTGAAGTCAAGCCGTAAACCAAGACCAGTTTTCTTTTTCTAGTTGGTTGACAACAGACATGTCCAACCAGACTTTAAAGGGGGCTCATGCCACTCTTTGTCACCCTTAGGAATGCCTCTGAAAATGTGAAATAGACTCTAAAGTAGAGTCGCTGCAACTTTTCTCCATATTTGCCTCCACTTTTAGGTTGTCTGATTGTTTTGACCAACTCTGCAGCCTCTCCAAGCAGCACACCCAGCTCAAGTATCAGGCCGAGGGAGAAAGCAAACATCGAGTCCATGCCAGCACATCCCCCCTCACTACATCTCACCGCTTCCTCCTTGTCTAACTTTGCCAAAGTCCTTGTAACTTGCCAAATCTGGTCATGCCTGCTTAGCTTGCTGGACTGATTGTGCCAGAAAAGAAAATAAGACACAGATGTATACAAACTCTTGGTGGTGCCAGTGGAGAGACAGCTAATGGCTTCATCCCGACCCTCCAATTGTAGCCGGGCACAGGTGGGGATAATTAGAAATCTCTCCCTCTCTCTCCTCTCACAATCCATTGTTTTACAGTTGAAGAGCCCAAACTGAGGCTACACTGCTTAATGCCTTGTTAAATTCAGGGGGGGAAATAGCCATAAAGCTGTTTGGTCTTAAAACAAATTATTTGTCTGACAGAGAAGCAAGTAAGATTTTCAAGTTAAATTTAAGTTTTAAGGTGTCAGGAAGTCAGACAGTTCATCCGACATTAAGAAACATATCTGCTTGAAGTTAGAATAAAACAAAGAATCTCAAGCAGCCCTAAATAAGACTTTGTTTAACACATGCATATTCTTACTCAGAGATGGGTTACTTTTAGCCTTCTGCTAAAAGCTCCTGTGAGGAGTTTTTGACTGACACTGTTTCCACAAAGTAAAGGTCAGATTTTTCACTTTGACTTTCTAGCATTTGACTGTTAGGGGAAAGCAGTGTGACTGTTTGTTCTTGCAGAAGAAAACATGGCTTTGACATGTACAGAACTAGATCAAGGAAGAGATCAGCGGTGTCCCTTTGCCCACAGGGGGCGCCAAAATCAACACAAAGTAAAAGTTCTTCACAGGAGCTTTAAATTAAGGTCAAAATGTGCATTACTGCATTACTGTGCTTGTTTTTTTAATGACTCACTTCATTGTCTTAAATAAATATGCTGATATGGTTTCCATCTTTAAAAGTTAAATACTATGAACAGCCCACATTTTCAGTATCATTGCTCAGTTTCTCTGCTGTCTGGAGTATTCTTTCACCCATAAAATGTGACACAAGGCAAACAAGTCCTTCATTAGTAATTCACCTCTTTCTGATAACACCACAGACTGTATAATTAATGGATGTAGCCTTTGCAACGTCACCCATCTGTTTCATCTGAACTTATGAAGTAAAACGGCCGGCTCAGCCATATTGGAAATGAGGCGGACTTTGAGTCTCCACAGTAACAGCTATAGGGCGCCCGGCAGTCATTTGAGCTGAGCTGTGCCTCTGATTGGACGAACTGGCAAAATTCACCACCTGCACAATGTGTGCCGTTAGCGAAATTAGCGATTCAGATGGGAGACAATCTTTGTACCAGATTGTAAACATGTTTATTTCGGCTGTGAAAACAGTTTTTTTTTGGCTTGGTGTGTTTGTGACTTCTGGTACCCCTGGAGCCAGCCTCAAGCGGACAGTCGACGAACTGCAGGTTTTAGCTCTTCTGCATTGTCTCGTATTTTCAGACTGGAAGTTGCCACTTGGATAATACACAGTCTGATGGTCTGCTCAGAATCTGCTCACCTTGTGACGTCACAAGATTCCGAACAGACCAGAAATTTGTTTGGTTTTTGTTTTGTCTTTTGTGGATGCATGAGCTGCCTATGATGTCTATTCTGTTGATGTTTTTCTTTCTTTTTTTATATAATGCATGCTCAAAAAAAAAAAATTCAAATTCAAATTTAAAAATGAAGAAAAAAAGATGATAAACAGTAATATCTGAGTAACTGTATAACCTGAAAATGTATTATTTTTGAAAAAAAATTTCAAAACAAGCAGTATATTAAGATTAACCACACACTGAAAGCGTAAAAAAATAATTATTCATGGAATGGAATGATTTATCATTCAGACTGCAGGGAACAGTGACCAAAGTTAATGTTTAACAGACTTTTTTTTATTGTATATAAATATATATATAAAAAACAACTTCGAAAAGACAAATCTGCATAACAAGACTAGAAACTGAATCATGCGAAAGGGTCTTCTTTACAGAATAACACATACCTTATGCACATTTAAAACAGATCAAGCTTGATGTTTTAATTTAAAATAAGATTTTAAGATTCTTGCAGTTCAGGACTGAAGGTTAGACCCGGCACATCTTCACCCTCTTCTTCTCCATCACATTTGTGATAAACACAACAAATCCTCATCCATACAGCTTCTTCTTCTTCTTTATAGTCAGTGACACGTCTGGGCCTGGCCTACTGATAGTTTGTGTTGGCAGCAAAGAAGGAAACTCTGAGTTCTCCAAATATACACCAAGAAACATCCCATTGGAAAAAGAGGCTCCAAAGCAGAGAGTCTCCTGTCAGGCTGGGATGTGTCTGTACAATGAAAGAAATACAGCAAAACCACGGGAGGGGGGACTCAGGGAGTGTTTCATAGCCAAGACTAATCTACCACTCAAAACAGCTTGAGCTTTGTACACATAGAGACTAACGAAATGTCAAGAAATCTAATGTTTTTCAGCCTCTGGAAACTCAATACCTTAAAGTGCTCTGTGAAAAAACATTCAGGTGTCTCAATCCAGATTGCTGCCTCATTTAATAATTTATGTTCCTGAACTCCAGATGTTTGAATGAGCTCCAGAGTGTGACCCCTGTCCCCTCTTTGGGAGACTTGTAATGAAATAATCCCGCATGAGCAATTCCCGATGCAAAGCGAAGCCTCTATCATATACAGCCCGTGTGCTTCAAAAGGCTTGAAAAGCCCTTTTTTCCCCCGTTAGCCTGAGTGACAGCAGAGAGACATGTGTCTCCAGATGAGAGGAGGCGAGTCTCATTACGCCGTATTTGGTTGACACTGAGTGATTCAAGTGTTCCTGGACAATTCAGACACACTGATATAAAACACATTAAATGTCTTTCACAGCACTTTACCTGACACTGTTCATCTGCGCTCATCTGTTATCCCTGACGAGACGCCGTTTGTCGCTGCTTCAAGTCTGGGATCAGGATGGAGCTGAGCTGTGAGTGAAAAGGAGCTGGGATGAAATGCACAAATACAAAGATATCAGATATTTAAGATCTTAAACTATCAAATCTCCCTTTGAATTTTGGTTTCAAAGACAATTTGCAACTTTTATGTGGTTTAAAGAGAGGAATAAAACACAGCTCATAAGCATAATATCCTGGAGCAAAAATGACAAATTTGTAATAAAAATCAAAACGCAGCGGAGGTTTGGTTTTGTCAAATCTGATAGACCACATGCAGATCAAATCAAGCACATTTTGTAATCTTGGATGATAAAAATGGGCATCTGACAAGGTAAACCTTCCAAAAAACGATGTTTCTTGCGGCACAGTAATCATACATGACATGTTAAATATTATTTTGACATCCAGCGTCGAAAGAAAAGAACAGTAACAGTGCACAGATGTAGAGTTTCTCTCGGAGTGACAGGCATAGAGATAGGATGACATTGTGTGAGTTACCTGAAAGACAATCACTGTGCTGATGATGATCTGCAGCTCGGCCATGGAGGAAGAGGAGGAAACTTCATTTACAACATGATCAGTAAAATTTATAAATAACACTCTGCAAGCTAGTTTCCAAGTTTTAACTATTTTGAAAATATTGCTTTGAAGTGTGTGCAGTTTCAAAGTTGTACAATTTTCTTCAGCTTTTCAAAGAAACTGTTCTTCTTGAAACAAAACATTTGGATGGGTAACTTACGTTCAGGTGAAGGTTTGTCACTTTTTCAGGCTCAGAGATTGATCGAAATAAACGAAGAGAAGTCAGCACCAGGAAGCCATACTGGAATAAGTCCACAGTCGGAAATAGTTAGCCCACATCTCTCCCTCCTGACAGACGTTGATCCTCATTCTCACTGCACAGACTTTGAGGTGAGAGCGAGGCGAGGATGGAGATACGGTGGAGGCGGTGATAGGGCAGGTGAGCTGAGAGGATGCCAAGCCCAGTGGTCAGTGGGTAACAGAGAGAGGGCGGCTGTCACATCCTGCTGACTTAGCCAAGACAGATGAGACAATCAACAACCCGAGGCCCGGACAGTTCTTCAACCCCGGCCGCATCCTGAGTCTGAGGGCAGCTCTCCACAACATCTCAAACCTGGACTCACCTTTCACTCTGATGCAGGGGATACCAGGACACCAGGAATGCTCTTCAGTTCTTAAGATTTTAAAGGATGTGGGATTTTTCCCTGTTGGACTAGCTAACAATTTAAGATGAGCAATTGTTTTAAAATAACATTGGCTCGATTGAATTTGATTCGATCGATAATGGTGGAAGAAAATCATCAGCAGACTGTTTCTCTCAACAAAACTTTGGCTTGATGCTATCAAACTGGCTGAAAAGTGAAATTATTTTAATTTCATTTTGTAGATGTTCACTGGGAAATTCACTGGGTCACAAGTTTGATTATACAACCACACACACATAAGTAATTGGAGAAATTTTAAAGTTGCATATAATTTCATAATTGCATTTCACAGTCACCAACAAAAAAAACAAAAAAACAAAAACAAAAACAGAGGGCTGAGAAATTTGATCTCACAATATCCTGCATGACGTCTGCCTCTCAACAGCATCAGCCAATCAGGCTCTTTTAAATGATGTCGTTCTATTGGGTGTGAATCACCTTCATCAGCATTCAGGTGTCTCTGTCATTTTTATCAGAGGTGAACAACTTCAGTACTTTTTCTGTTGGGAATCTTTAAAACGCACCCTTTAAAATGCCTATGAACCTTCTTATTAACATCGCATGGGAACTTGATGAGACAGTTATGACTGTTTGAAAATAACATGCAATGAAACTGTCTTTGCACAGCCTACATTCAAACTCATGCTGGAAGAAAATCACTTTGAGGAAATTCAGTCGCATCTTAAATACACAACTGATCAGCATTTGAGGACAAAAAGTGTTTTCTGACTTGGTGAAGTTCACAATCAGACTAATGCTTGGCCAAATATAAGTTTGAGTTGAGTCCTAAAAATTAGAGCAGAGTGGGACACAGTCCTGCCCAGGACTATACAGGACAAAGATATTGTTTATATTTTATCGAAAACAGACATTGAACAAAAAGAAACTGATGTCTAAAAATGAAACTGATGTCCATATGTAATCCTCAGACCAGAGTAAAAGTTTTTGTAGCAGAGGGCATGATGGGGAATGTGGTCTTTATTATAATAAACACTAACATTAATAAAGGTGAAGTGAGACAGGGGCAACCAATCAACCTGAGCATTGTCTCATTTGTTTGTGGTAATTATACCAAGGTGTCATGATTAATTTGACAATGACAGATTGATGTTTAAAGACACAACACCGTGCTTCTTTCAGCACTGCTTCACATCTGAGGCAGACTTCTTTCTGAAAGTTCAGTGTCACTGCTGCTGCTTATTATAAACTCGCCGGGTCCCAAATTTTCAAAAGTTTCGGACAGAGTGTGTGTGTGTCTCTTTCTCTGTGTGTGTGCGTGTCAAAAATGTGCTAAAGACCCTGCTGGACCCCAGGCCAGCTTCCAGCCTCTCTCCTAATTGCATTGATTTTTAGCACACTAAATCTCGCTGTGTCACAGTCTGCCCTCCCCAGGCATGATGTAGAGCTCCGGCGCCAGCCTGCACGTCTGCTCCCAAACCTGTCGGTGCAAAGTTTGGACAGTAATGCCGTGATTAATGGTTCAATTAATTAATAGCTAAATGTATGCTAATTGTTTAATTGGTTGCCTGATCTATATAAGATCATTTATAAATTAAATGAGTTGATTTACAAAGTTTATTGATTAAATGTGACAATGAGTTATACGGCCGAGTACCTGATTTGCAATTTTACCAATTAAATTCCCAAAGTGTGGTTTTGCAGAGTGTGCCCCATCTGAGTGATCTACACCACACCTGACACGGCTGTACTTATTTATGAAATCAGACAGCTGATAATGATGCATTAATATTAATGCCAACTGTAAATTTTCATATTGCACTACAGAAACCAATCCAAGAGCATTTGTCACTGTAAATCTGTCTATATTTCACATTTTTAATGCAGATTAAAGTGGAAGTCCTCAGAAGGTCAAGTATCCGAGACGAGTCCCAGGTTTTGGTTCAATGAGCTACAGGTGGGTTATTCTGGGAAGACGTGTGAAGGACAATTTAAAGAAAAACTCATGAAGAAGCTGCAAAAATTAAGGTTGGAAGTTTGGACTTTGACTTAATATATGTTGAAGCTTACAGTTTTGAAACACACAGCTCTAAAAAACTCCAATCCTTCTGCAATTAAACCTTTAGCAAACTGATATTTTTATTGAAAAGAGGAAAAAAAAAACATCTTTGTCAACAGCAGCTCTGATAAAATACATCAAACCGTTTTCAGCTCAGCCTTTTCAAGCTCAGTGCTCTAAACTTTGACAATATTTTCCCACTGTTGGATGAACTGTATATTTTATTCAAGTTCTCTCCTCAGCTCTGACTTTTAAAGGCTTTTGAAGATATGATTCAGGTAAGCTTCCGTTGATCCACCTATTGCAACAAAGACTGAGCACAGTCACCTGCTGTCTGATATTATAGCACAGCGCTACACTCCACAGTCTATCCATGAATTTGTTGTTTCTCCCTGGGGGGCGGGATGTTGGAAAACAAAGAATTATGACAACACATACAGTAGACCCCTTCAGGCCTGAGGGAGGGAGCATGCTTGGCTATCTGCTCCAAATCTTTTTCCAGCCTCGGCATATTGTCAATATGATTATTAAAATACTATTATAGGACATCAGGCCAGGGGTGTGTCCAGGAGTATGGCCAGAGGTGGCATGGGCCCCCCCTTTGGAAACTGATTTGGCCACCCTGACGTCTATGATTGATCATTTGTCTTGTCAGAGTTGAATTTATTAAAATGTTTTTTCCAGTCTTTCTTTTTAGTACTACTTAAATCAAATCCCTTTGAAATATCAAAGTACTTATAAGACAGCTGTGTAGAGGAATCTGGAATATGCACAGGCTTTGCTGCTTGAATTTTTTTTTTTTTTATTATTATTTCTATAAATTGTTACTCCAGACACTTTTTAAAAAAAATAATTTAAGAGCTAACATGATTGTAGGGACAGATATACGAACATATGATTCAACGTTTTTTTTTTCAACTTTCTTGAAGGCAGTAACAGAAAGTAGTTTGCTGTGAGTAAACTGCAGTCTGTTCCTTAAATGTGTACACATACTTTGACGAAGCTGATTCTGATTGTGAATAGATTAAATTATCAACACTTTAAGTTAAAGAATTGAAGTGTGACCTTACAGTTATGTTATATCAAGAAACCAAGAAATATTTCACGCTGATGACAGCTGAGTAATCTACAGCAGATGTCTGACATCTTTGAAAGTAGACATTGACAGGGTCTTATCCAGAAGGAGAAATCATAAATTTAAGTGTTACCAATAACACATTTAAAGTTCATACATAAACTTAAGATGCTTTAGATTGTTTTCATTTTGATTGTTGACAAAAAGATTGATTGCATTTGATCATCTGTTTTCTTACAGATAAAACTCTTCAAAGTACATTTAAATCACATAGGTTATTTTATTAGTTATTCATTTTATGTTTGATGAAGTACATTACCACTAAATAATACTGCAAAGCTAATGGTAAGCACTCAGTACTAATAAGGGTCTCTGGATCCAATGAGCTAAACCTCAAAATGAACAAAAACACTTTCCTGAAACCTCTTTCTGAGCATGTCTCTGCACGCAGAATCAACAGTGCTGACCATTACTCAAACTGGCCCTTCGGTGTGTTGTAAAAAGTTGTGATAAGATGAGGAGCAGCTGTCACTCTCTTGGTTATGGCCGTCCTTGCTTCAGTTATATTAGGCCGTCCACTCATGACTGACAGATGATACTTTTTGCTGATGTGCGCTGATGTAAATATTTTACATAAATACTCTAGGTAATAAATAAATCTGAGGGCCAACAGAGCTTGCTAAGCTCAGCAATAGATTGACACCAAGGATGATTTACAGTATTGAGCTACAGGGAAACACTTTCAAATAAACGCATGGGCGAAGCGTGTGTCTGCCACAGAGCATGGGGCAGCCACTGTCTGCTGCGGGGTGGCAACATACAGACACAGAGGTGGAGGTCTGAGCAGAAAGCACTGAAGACGCCTCAAGCATCCAAAACTTTTAATTTTTGAGGTGCTTTGATCGAACTTTAGTTGGTATAGGTTCTGCTTTTTGTTGCAAAGTTCAAGAGAAAGCACAGGCTTTACAATCAGGAGGCTTCTCTATGGGAAAGGATGTTAAAGGGACTGTGAGGACCTTTAAAGTGATCTTGAAAAAGTCTCATCTCTAGATCCACAACTTAAAATGAGATCATGAGCGCAAATAAATGTTAGTTCTAAACGCTATTTCTTAGCTTCCTGATTGGGTCGGGCAGGATCGAACTGATTTACAGCACACCTAAGTCTCTATGACAACACCACACCGGCTGACAAAGTTAATAAAAAGAAGAGAGATCTGTGTTTTTCTCTGCTGAAAACTATGATTTATTTACTGGAGCTGAACTGTCTGACAGAGAAAGCATGTTAGAGCAGAAGAAAGCTAAACAGGAGAGCGATAATACCTGCTAAAGGCTAAAGCATGAGCTAAACTGTTTGTGATAATGTTTATTCCAACTCACATGCAGCAGTTATTCTGCAGTGACCTGATCAAACTTGAGAGTCTGTCAATAAAATGAAGAGTGAGGTTACGTTAGCTCTGCTTGGTAGATGAACAGAACCTAAGGATTCGCTAACACTACACGTTAGCCTACAGATACATTTCAGACCACCGGGCTGCAAGAATCACATAAAAAGCCAGCTACTAAATTACGGTAAAAACTGACAAAGTTTGCTTGTTTTCAAGTTTTCCTACAGATAGCTAGCTATTAAACTACAGTATAAACTGACAAAGTTTGCTTGTTGTCACGTTTCAAACAGCAGCACTGCGTAACTGTTGATAAATACCTTACCCTCTTCACATTGTATCCAGTAAAAAAAAGTTGTCTTGAACAAAGAAAAATAGTGTTAAAAAGGAGTTTGGATCCCCATTTATTTCCAAAACAAACACAGACCTTGTTAAGAGTCATGTCATCATGACAGTGTGCGCGCTAATCAGCCAAAAGGTGTCGCTGCAATCCACTTCAAACAGATAGTCCTCACAGCCTCTTTAAATAACATTTTTGGGGGTTGTGTGTCTGCCGTTACTATTTATATTATGAATTTTTGTACTAAAGCTGGTAGTAGATAGAAAAAGATACACTAGAGAGAGAGTAGGAAAGAGAAACTCCCTCCCTCCACTATCAATGTGGCAAAGTTCTCCTCCTCCATGGCCAAACTTGAATGCACAAAGCTTGTTAAAGTTCAAGTTTGTCCGTGCACAAACACTTGAGGTCTTTTTCATGCAAACACATGAATTTCAAAAATGAATTCCAGGTTTTTTTCCCTGAATTTTGAACGGCCAAGAATCCTACCTTTCAGACACATTCATCTTCTTCTTTGTCTTGTCTCCCACCGTCTGTTTATTCTGGCATTCATCAGCGCCATTACTGCCACGGCCGTCAGAGCTGTTCGAGGGAAATGAAAAACAGCAGTCATTTTAAAGTGCGGGCTAAAGGTTAGTTCATGTAGAGGGAGTCTGGCACATTATTTCTTGTGTGTGTGTGTGTGTGTGTGTGTGTGTCCTATGCTGGTAGATACTGTATTGAGCTGTGCATACCAGAGCGATGAAAGTTCATAAAAGCCTCTGAATTTAGTATCTAAAGAAAAGGTTTCCGAGGAAAAGACAGAAAAGTGAAGCAACAGTTCTGAAAGTAAGAGACCCGCTGGGGTTTGGTTTTATAGACTGTCAGGATTGGCTCATAAAAGTTAAAATCACTACAAAGGTAACACAAAAAGCACATTTTCTACCCCTGAAAAAGCCCTTGAACCTGGCACTCAACAGTTATGAGGAGATGTCCCCTTAAAAAAATCTGTCTGCATGAGAAAGTTGCGTTATGTGTCTCAGATTGCTCATTAAATTGTATCCATCACCAGGAGTTAATGAAGAGTAATTAGCTTTGTTAAGTTTCCAAAAAGGCCACGCTGGCAATAAAAAGAAATGAACAGCACAGGTGGAAAACATCGGACGGATTTTAGGAGAGAAAGTCAGTCATGCTTATTCCAGGGCTCTTGGTCCAGAGGTTACATTGGTAGCTCGTGGTGAATTTCTTTTTGTTTTAGCTTTTTGTAGTTCCTCGCAGGTGATGAATGGCAATAGGTATAGTGCCAGCAGCGATGTCTCTAGAAGTAGCTTATTCTGTGCTGCCAAGCATGATTTATGACAAAAAGGGAGGGGGGGAATCTCTGACTTCACCATTTGCCCTCCTGCACTTTTCCACATCATCCAAGAGCAGTTTTTTTAGAGGTCGGATTGACACAGCAAACGGCACACATCTGGTTTGGAGATGCAGCAAAGACCGCTCTCGAGCCAAGACAAGTTAAAGGAAATAGGTGGAAATGGGAAAATGGAAATATGATGTGGCAAAAGAGGGAATTGTATCCATGAAAAAGATTATAACTGCTCCTTTAAAGGACCCACGTGGTCACATTCAGCAGTTCATTGTCGGGGCCTCTCTAGGTCAGAATAATGTGCACATGAGTTTTTTCAAGTAAACACAGATTACGTGGAGGATATCTTTTAAGCATGTGTTCTCAAACAGGAATATAATATGCTGACTGCTGGTTTAAGTCGCCTTGCTGAGTGCAGGTTTTCTGTAGGGTGTGTCATCTGAAATATTACTGCAACCTGACTGACTGAGAGATTTAAGTCTGTTTTTTTTTCCTCCTCAGATGGAAAACGTGTCGCATTGTGATGCATTTACAGGAACTGAAGTGAACCTAAATCAAACATTTTTTTCCCCTCAAAGAAAAGCAAGTGTAGAGCAAATAAGATCACCTTTGGCATTTGTCGCAATATATACAAATTAAAGATTTTCAAACACGCAAAGTGCAATGACTTTTTCTTTATGTCTTATTTATTTAAAGATAACTTAAAATCAGCCCATTATTTTTAAGCCCAACCTTAAAAATATAAATGTGTATATAACCCTGGGGTTTGTTTTTCTGCTCAGCCTTAAGGCTGAAGCATCATCGGACAAAGATCTAAACAATCCATTGTACACAGAAGCTTTATGCTAACGATGCAACTTCAGTCTTGAGTATTTGTATTTCAGCATTTTATTGCTCAGACCTGCTTTTTAAGACCTCTGTCTGCTTAAATAACTTTCATATAAAGTCAATGCGGCTAAAATGTTTGAGGAATATTTTAGCACCATAAGGATGAATCAGACATTCAGAAACTCTATTAATTTCAGCCTACGTAGCATCATATTTAGATTTAATAGAAAGTTTTTAATGAAGCAGATTGGAGAAGGGATCCTTGCCTCCATTACCACATGATGGATAACTGAGAAAGGTTAGCACCAACTCATTAGCACTCTCTTAAATTACCAAAGTACTTACTGCTTTTTTTCCCCCTCCTCCACCACCTTTCATTTCTCCTTTAAATGAGATAAAATAATATTGAGAGGATGAGCGTTGAATCAAGTCCAACCATAATTAAACACATTGACGGGGTTAGAGTGGTCTCTGCTGTTTGAAAATGTTGCTCTGAGTCAAGATAACACGAGACGCTTCTGTTTCAATCCAGCCGGCTGTCTGTGCCAGTGTGATGGAAAAGGCAGAGTACGGAAATGTTGGTTTTAAATAATTGTCTGCAGTTTCTTTGGCCGCAAATAACAGCAACATGAAATTGTTTTAATTTAATGTGTTATATTATGTGTTTGTATGTTTTTAAACTGACTGTGCAGAGTCTTTCATAAGATATATTTGCATGTTTGCTTGTTATATACTTTTATATTTCAGCCTAAGTCTTTTATAAGCTTCACGTGTGCTTCACGGTCACCTTGCTTTGTCAGAATAAACAGGACTGGTTGAAAATTTGAGCATTCTTTTGATGAACAGTCACATTCAAGAACTTGCATGGATTTTACACCATATGCAAAATATCCTTTTTCGTTGAAGAAAATGTGACAAAACACATTTTTCCATGATACTAATCTGTTAAATAGAGTAAGTAATAACACAGTGAGATGAAGTCTAAATAATTATTGACATTTAGAAGTTTTAAGCAGGATCCCCCTTTGGGATCAATAAAGTGTTTCTGATTCTGATTTTAAACTGACAGGAAGTCCTTAATTCCAGTGGCCACATGGATGACTCATAAGAGGGATACTGATTTAATTTTGCAGTTTGATTTAGAAGATAGTTTTGTCCAAAGCTTGAACACCAGAGAATCAGTAAAGTAAATAAAATAATAATAAAAAGCTGCAGAGGTGGTCCCAAAATCTTCCTGGAGTCACTGGGTGCTAACTCTAATTGATCCCTGATTGTTTTCAGTGTGTAAATAAATATTATCATATCTCATCTGGGTTTATATAAGAAGCTTTCATTGGTTAGTATGATCTTCAACATGAGTTAAGATGGACAATGGACTACTTTTATTAAATAGTTCTTTCTTTCTTTCTTTCTTTCTTTCTTTCAGTTTATTTTTTTTCTTGTAATCTACACTCATCACTTGTTTACACTTCTTGTTTATGTTTTGGTCAACTGAGTTCAATATTTATTACATTGAGACTTCAAGTCTGCTTAACTGCAGCTTGTGTCAGTGACTTTCACTTTCCTCTTTCCTGTCCACCACAGTAGATGATGAAATGTGGTGGGCTACATCTTGGTGAGCGATTTGTCACTGTTGGCCTCAATGTCAAAGGCTTTAGTCATTGAGTCTACTTCAAAGTCCATACTTGTTTTTTGTTAACATGTTTTTGATCATGCTCAGTGTTGTTCTTGTTTGATTACATTTCTATGATAAATTTGTTGATTTCTTTCTTTCTTTTTCTTACAGGATTTGTCACCTGGCAGCAGTCATATAGCGATGGGTCACATCCATACAGTCAGTGATGAAAGCCTCTGGTTGAAATGCATTTTAATTATTTGAAACAACAAAAATAAAGACCAAAAACAGAAGATTTAAATTAAAAAAGGGGTAATTTCCCTGATCAATCTGAGAATTTATCAGAGGTAACTACTCAGTGAACCTTTTGTTTTTTTTAAGCTTTTAACTCAATAAGCTACAGTTAAACACTGATGCTTGCATGATAATTTGATTTTGATAAAAGCCCACAACAGAAGGATGAGCAATACTACTACTGCTATTATTAATTTACTTTTAGTGTTTTGGATGCAAGTGGAATAAACCAAGTAATTCCCAAGCCTCATTGTGGTTGGCTAAAATTTATACTTTCCACACTAATAAAAGTGAGCGTTCCTCATGTCCACAAGTGTTGATAGGCTTGAATATTATTAGTTAAATCATTGCTGTAATCTAGTATTATCAGTACATAAAGCAATGTTATCCTGAATATGAAATAGTATGAAAATATGAAAGTGTAAATTCAATGAAACATTCAAATTCTGGTTGATATCATTGAACATTCTTCAGTGATATGGCAACATAATTAACACCATAATGAATATTAACAATCATTAAGCTTTTATTCCAGGGAAATATTCAGTTTTAATAAATGGTTGAGACAATTAAAGAGTAATTAAAGAAAGAGGTCCTCCATTTTTAATCATCTACTTTGAAAAAAAAAACATAGAAAAAAAATATCTAAAAAAAGGGATGAAGCTTCAATGTTGCGTTGTTCTTAAACTTTTTGGAAAGGAAATATTAAGTTGATCAATCTGTCAGATTGGTTTTTCGGCGGGTTAAGAACTCCAGCAGACACAGAAAAGTGTAACAGGAGAAACAAAGCATCAAATAAAAATAGAGGTCATAAGGCATTCTTTATCTCGCTGAGTGCTACAGAACTGGAGCCACTTGGGATGTTGGTATATAGGACACCCGCTGCTAAAACACGGCCATGCAGCTTCATGATTACGACTTGATCCTTCCTCCTCTGAAAGCTCATGCTGGTGGAAATCAAGTACCCTGAGGCTTACAGCGCGCAGCCCAAGGCCTAAAAGGTAATAGCATGAAATATAGATATGGAGGTGACAGATGTTTACAGTGCGTTGTGAGGTGGCATTGAGACACAACACAGTGGCTCCCTCCATTGGAGAGGAACCTGATGATGGCGAGGAGATGGAGTGATATAGGAGGTGCTGCAGCAGTGTTTGCAGGCGGATCATTAGGGCCCCTCTTTAACTCAACCCCCAGTGACAATCTATTGCTCTCCTCCCCTGTCAGCGAATCATTATGGGCTGATCATTAGTGACATCGCCACATGCCCATCATTCAGCTCAGTGCCATATTGGCAGATGAACAGCCTCTGCCCCGGGCCCACTAATCTGCAGCCTGCAGACAGCCAGGATGAAGGAATGTTCTCTGAGAATCAGAAAGATCGGACGGCCTCACTACAGTCAGATCAGATGTAAAAGTCTGAGCATAGGTGTGCATAAGGGAGGGAAATCAGCTGCTTAAGTTATAATTCAAAAGTAAGTGCATAGGATAAGTTACCCTCTCAATATCTGTAAATGAGGCTGCTTCCATGCTTGTGTCACACCTTTGGTACCTTTGTAAGGAAATTGTCTTGCGAGATCAGTTGAAAGATGGAACTCAAAAACCAAATTTTCAAAATATGTAGAGTTAATATTTTTTTTCTTTTAATTAAATCCTCAGACTTCACTAAACCCAATACTTAATATTAAATTTTAATGAAGATCCAGAGAAGCCAAGTTAGTCAGACTTTCAATCTTTTTAAAACACATGGCCCAGACCTCCTGAAGTGTTAATATGATGGGGGGGGTGCAGCCATAAAACACTCAGCATCTTGTGTTTTACTATAAAACATCAGTTTGAGAGAATAGATGAAATATGTGCTCTGTCAAACTGTGAAATAAAATGATGATGTTCTACTTTAATCCCAATTAAAAAAAAACGCAAAGAGTGCTATTGTCGATTCTTTGTTGTTTAAAATTTTAAAAAAATGTGACAAAACAATGATACAATACATTAAAACAACTATAAGACAAGATAAAATAAGATAGGACATGACACAATATGATAAAATACAATACGACTAAACACAAAATGACACAAGACAGGGTAACACACTAGAACAACATTAAATATGACACAATACAATGATACAACACCACAACTAGATTTAACGCCATATGAGACAGTATAATACAATACAATATAACACGATTACAACCCATTGTGCATTACAACCCACATGCCTCAGTTATACTGCAGTGATCTGTTCAAACTTTAGAGTATATCAATAAAATGAAAAGTAAGGTTACATTTACTCTGATTGGCGAGGTTGTAGTTGGTAGATGTGCACTGGTGAGACATAACGAGGATTCGCGGATGTTACATTTTTGAGTTTTAGTTCCATAAATTGTTGAGATTAAAGATCAGTTTCACAATGTGAGTATATTACTAAGGGGAAACCAAGCCATAGAAAAGTGTTGCAAAAAGCAGCGGCGCTATCATGTTTTGAAACAAATGAATGGAGAGCATTTGTTTGTTTGAGATTTTTTTTAATGAATTTTTAATGGACACTTTTTTGGTTCACCCGCCGATTATTAATAGTGTGATTGACACACATGTAAAACCTGCTGCTCTTCAAAATTAATACTCTGATCATTTTTCCTTTAGCTAGTGAAGAAATGTACATCATTATTCTCAGAGCACACCCGTTTCACAGAACAAAATCCCCTCTTTTTGGTGATATGTATGGATCATGATTTGTGAATACTGACCGCGGGAGGGAGATGGGTTGCTGATGGGCGATCCTTTCACTTTCATTTGGAGAGAGAGTGGCGCACTGCATGGTCATAAATGCTTGAGAAGTTGTTTGACTTTTACCTCGGGTAAAGTGGAGTCTCATCTTTCACTGCAACTCCATTCAGCATAAATCCATCCGTGATGAGCAAAGCAACATGACATACCGGCAACACAAGCAGGGGTGTGTCCAGACATTTTAGACTGGGATGCCCCGACCAGGGCACTGACTGCAGCAGGAGGGGGCATGAATTATGTGAGGCCATACTCCAATAAATAGCATTTATTGTTGCTTGTTTGTATCTATTAAAAATACAGGGGGGGGCTTGTGTGCCCCCTTTCAACTTTGAGCAACTCCCCTTCCAAAGATCTCTGCACGGCCCTGCATTACAGGATATAATTAAACAGTAATGTCTGAAAAAAAAACATACCATGCATGCTAGTTTAAACATGTACAGTGAAACTAGCACAAAAAGTAATTAGTTTTGAACATAATCTGCATGTTATGATTGATTTCATGAGGAAGAACTTCAAAGATGCTCTCTGCTCGGTGTTGTTTGTGGGGGTTTTATTTAGACGATGATGCAACGAGAACAGAAATGCGTGGCCTCTGCTCTGTGACCTGTAAATAATTGATAAATCAATTTTCTCGACTAGAACACCAAATAATGAAGCAATGCAATTCTTATCAATTACATTTTCGTCTTAATTGTTGACTTCACTTAGCACAAAGCAGCACAGCGAAACACCACGCCATTTTTCAATTAAAAGGTCCAGATGTTTTCGGAGGCTTCAGTAGACACAGGCAGTGGTGAGGAATGCTTTATCTGCATTGTAATAATCACTAGAACATCAGCTCCAGGCTGCATTTACATACTCATGTTTTATTCCAGCCCTCCTTCTAATGCACCGCTTAATTATACCGAGCGCAGACAATGTCAGACCCCCATAGCCCCAAATTTATTATTGCACTGTGGAGCTGCAGCCATCAAACCCAGAGCCCCTCATCACAACACTCCACAACCATCACTGCACAAACAACATGAAAACATACCATGATTCGCAGCAGTGAACACATGATTTCCTGATTTCCACTCGCTTAAATGAAAGTGTAATTCTTTGATTTTTCTTCTTCACCCTACACAAAAGAATGAAATAATTAATGTATCGGAAAACTGTGGTAGAATCTAACAGGCAAAGCCTCTAATTAGGCTAATTAAGCAGAAACCTAAAAATCCCATCATTTATTCATTGTTTGTACCGTTAGATTTTGTGACTGATTTAAACACTCGGGCCTATGAGCTGAACACAAAGACTCAATTTTAGATTTTAGGATTTTGTGTTTGTATATATATGCAAAATAAGAGAAGCATTTCATGACATGGGATTCAAAAACAACAATATATCAGTGTAATGACTAACTATTCACTCATTAATGTCATTAGGATGTCTAAATAATTACACTGAGATTTTGAACTGTTGACTTAAACAAGTTGTTCTCCATAAAATAGAAGAAATTGTTATGAGACTCTGAGCATGGATTTGATTTAGGATGTAGAACAAAGAGATCTTATTACCTTCACAGCTAATCAACAGTCTATCAAAAGAAAAACAAATATGCATAAAAACTCTTGTTTTATTTGCCTGAGTTATAAATAGAGATTTTCTATTATTATACAGCAGCACATAGAAACGTTTTTGTTCACACTCTCATTCATACAGCTGTCATGTGCAATGATAATCATCTCCTCTGCTCAGATAGAAGTTGTGCCACAGGTTTAAATACTTAATTCAAGTAAACACTGTCAAAACGACTATTATGTACCCAGGTAACCACCTGGGTACATAATATAGGCTTTGACAAATTAAGCCAATGCAAAGTGCTAAAAGTTGAAGTTTCCTGAGTGTCTGCTGAAACCTGGCTCCAAAATTAGGTTGAGGCTGGCACCTGGCAACAATAGGCTTCAAAACTCCACATCAGAAATGGACAACTGAAGTCCAAGAGACTACATCCATGTAATATACACTCTATGAATGTGCTCTGTAAAACTGTATTTACACTGTGAAAGAAATAGTTTATCACAAGTTCGACAGTGAAATAAACTTATGGGTGAAAGTTCGGTTTTAAGTTTTAGCACTCACTTTTAAAAACTCATTTGACATCTAAATAATACTTTATTATAACTGCAGAGTCATTCTGTCAAACATTTTTGAGTCATAGTTTGTTTATTAGTACTTTACATACTGATGGTTAGAGTGATCATCATCATAAAGACCATATTTTTTGTTAATATATGGTGAAGAGAAAAAAAAAGAAGTAATATCATTGATTCAATGATTGACTGTCGGAAATACTAAGCATTTTGAAACAACAAGAATTGAGAAATTAACTCTAGTAATATGAAATCAGAACCTAACATCCTTCATACTGAGGCTGATAAACTTAACTTTGGTTAAAAATGGTGGTAATATATTTTACTTGGGTTCAACTCAAGGGAGGCAAAATGAGTGGACTCAACCACAGACACACAAGCATAAATAGATCTTATAAGTTTATATAATAAAGCAGACATCCTTAGTGCACAGCTCAAATATGAAATAGAATAGAATAAAAAGTTCTACTAGAAATACAAGCTGACATCTCAGGTTTAGTAAGGTCACATGTTCCCTCACAGTGAGCAGGGAGCAACCCCCCCACCTCCCCCTGTACATCCAACAACCGAGCCCTGCTGCACACCAATCCTTCTGAGCACAGCCAAGCATGGAAGAAATATTCTTATTTAGATGAGGACTCCGCGAGGGGCATCGTCCGGGATAACAGAAGAGGAATACAATGTAGTGTGGCACGCATCGAGAGCGACTCCGACACGGCCCCCTTTTACAGAAGGCAATCAAATCTGGCAGTCATGTGTAAAGATACTTATCTGCCTGGAGAGGATTTCAACAGCATATTTCTGCGAGAAATGGAAATCAATGCTGACAGCGGCTTGTCAGTGTTAGATATTCAGAACATCTGATCTCAATAGAGAAACTTCCTCATGAAGAGGGGAATAATGAAGAGATGTTTGGTAGTGAAAGGCCAATGTGAAGGAAGTTAAAACAGAAACATTTGCTTGTGCTGTAAATATTGAGAATACATTGCTTTGAATTAGGATACACACTTTTCAGTATTCATACCAGAGTACCTGTCTTTAATTATGTTGTAGTACAGAAACTCCTTTGACATTTTTGTGAATTTAGTATCAAGACAGTCCACAGTGTCTCCTTCTGGGCCTGTCTGAAATATGACAATACTCCAGTTAAGTCAGACTTTGGCATGGACAGAAGCACTTTACGAGCGCGTGTTCCTCCAAATGTGGAATTATCGCCCAACCAGCGAAAATGACTTCTCAATTCCAGCAAGCAGCGTTAATCAGATTTTCCCACCGGAGCTGTAGTTCATTGTCATTGCTAATGGAGCCTCCTCTGCAGGTTGTTGCTCTTCACTAAATTAGTGTGAAGCCTTATCCCAAAAACATTGACTAATACTGCAGTTAATCTTAGAAACTCTCAACTCCCGTGAAAAATCTCATCTGGAATGACACTGATGCATCGGAGCGTCGTGCCGCACTGCATTCATCACGTTCCTGACAAAATTAATCTTGATAGACTGAAACCAAATTACACCTGAGCTCACACCCATTGCTCACCATAACAACTGAATAAATATTTATTAATGATATGTTTTATTTCAACTGCATGTGCTGAAGTAGTTTTTGAAAAGAAAAAAGAAATTTTAAAAAAACTTGGAATAAAAGAGCTAACGGCATTTCCTAAGGGTAAGAAACTGGGAAGACCTCATCGAAGGCGAGCTGAAAGTGAAACAAT
Organism: Labroides dimidiatus; assembly: GCA_030710495.1. Taxonomy (NCBI): domain Eukaryota; kingdom Metazoa; phylum Chordata; class Actinopteri; order Labriformes; family Labridae; genus Labroides; species Labroides dimidiatus. The sequence continues at coordinate 24,292,689 of CM061153.1, forward strand.
TAAACACAACACAAACAATTCAAACACAGCACTGAAAGCTGATCATTGATGTCAGAGTTATAAATTATTTCAACGTCCTCTGAAAGCCGTATTTTAAGTTTATATCCTTCAATATGATGCTCACTTTGTTAGCAGAGAACTCTTTATTTTAAAGCTTCTTGCACACTTTAATTCCTGATAAATTAAAACACAAATGTAAATTAGGTCCTGAATTTTCTGGGACAGCCTTTAATGTAAGTACTTAATGGCAGATTGTTGCACTCACACACCTGCAAACACACTGTTATGTCAGGGTAAGGGTGTGTGAGGACTGTGTTTTGTTTGCGAATATGAAACTTAAGAATCCACTGCCGCCATGTTGCTTCCCTGGAGCCAGGAGTTATCATTTTTTGAGGAGGGGGAGGGCTGTTAACAGGTATGTGCTTGGCCATGACGCGGTTATCATAGCTGAACAGTCAGCACCTGTTTGTGAACAAGTGAGTGAGTTTTTTTATAACTTTTGACAAAGTAAGACTGTGTTTGTGGCAAGGGCTGACCACATCTTAATCAAATTTATTTAATTTATCAGATTAGAGAAGCTAAGAGGATTTATGGAATATTGTGGACTTGCCTCACACTTACCAGAATCAGTGAGTCACCAAACCATCTGCCATAATCTGACTCACTGATGCATTAACACATTTATCATAACGGCAAACAAAATGATGAACCAGGTATGTATGTCGAGGGCAATACACTGGCTACTTAGTGTAAAAACATCAATACAATAATATTTCAAAATTACTCAGAGGAAAGCTTGTGTCAAGACAACTACATAAACCATGAAAAATACTACATAATTAACTTAAGTTTTCAATTAACTAACCCAAACAACAGAAACAAGGCTGAGGGTTTCGTTGAGTGACTGAACTGGTCTTGCTGGAAAGCAGCCGTATCCCCCTGTCACTCAAAGATACCACACCCTTGATAGAGAAAATATCAGACTTAATACAATGAATCAGTTACATAAAAATGAATCCCTCTTATACATGTCATAAATAGAAAAATCAAGTATAAAAACTCAAATTGATTATCAAACTGCAGGCTGTAAAGATGCTTATTTCTGATGTAAAAATTGACATTTTACTGATTCACTTTTAGGGTGAGCCTCTAGTGGACACTTTGGGAAACGCAGGTTTTTGCACCTCTTGAGAGACTTTATTTTCAAAAACCAGAGGCTCCTTTTCTAAATAGTTCAAGATTAAAAATAAAACAAAACAAGAGACAACACTGGAAAATGAAGCCAATGCAATAGTGCAGTAATTGCAGTTCCATGAATGTCCACTTGAGGCTAGCTAGCAAAAGGAAAAATAAATAACATAACAAAAAACATTCGCATGAATAGCTTATTTCATTACTTGTAGGCATCTTAGAGGGCTTGAATTTTCTGCAATTGATACTTTTTAGATGCTACCGCCAAGAGTCAACCATCAGATTGCATAATTAGGAGTTCACTGAAAGGTGGGCTGTTTGGCAGGAACTGGCGGCAGGAACCGGCGGCAGGAACCGGCGGCAGGAACCTGCGGCAAAAACCGGGCACATGGTGATTACAGTTTGTGGGTTGAGCAGTCTTCCTTTTTATGTTTACTCATGCCCCCTTCTGGACCACATCTGAAATTTTGTTGTCAGAAAAGTTAGAAAGTTTACTTCCAGTCACTGGAAACAGACATTTATTTGTTTCATATGCTTCATCCTTGGAAATGGTTATGGTGCACGTTGTGTTTATACTTTGAAGCTGTTTTCAGTGAATCTTCAAACAGGGCTGCTTTATTTGCATGCTGCTCTATATTATGTGTTATTTTGAAGGATTAAAAACCATCAGTGCTTCTCTTTAAGTATGTTAATTGTCTCCCTCCCTCCCTCTCTGTGTGAACAGGCTGAAAAACAGCCATCTTTAGCCCTGCCAACCTAAAACAGACATGCACGGCTCACATTATTTATCTTCCAAATGAACTCATTTTTCACCACTAATTAAAACATGTTGAGATGAGGAGGAACATGGAGGAAGGAGGCATTTGTTTAAGAACTGCACAGTCATTCATTCAGACACGTATGTTTGGCTTCTGTTTAAAGAAAGCAAAGTGATGTACGAACACAGAGCCCGTTGTTGTCACTAATAGCAAGCGTGGGTCGTTTGTATCTTAGTGCTGATGCTAACATACGAAGCAGATTGACAGGCCTTAAAAATATTCAGAGGTCTGGCAACCTTTTCAGGCACCGAGTTTTAAAATAGATCACCCCGTCGCTTCTTTAATGCACCTTAATCTATTAGAAACCCGGCAAACCAACAAGAATATTTTTAGATGATGGCTTTTATGGCTTTGTGTTGATGATTAATTGAATAAAAAGACGGCACTGCACAAATCATCTCTTTAATTAGTCTGGGAGCGTCAGAGTGACGAGGGCGCCTCTGTCTGAAAACACAGAGAGACGAGGCCGGAGGAACCAGCCAGAGCTCCAGCAGGGGCTGGGGGCTGTAAGGGGCTTTGAAAGGAGGGGGGCTGTTTGGAGGTGGTGGTGGTGAGGTGGGGGGGAGTGCTGCGGAGCCCCCAGGCAGCCTGTGCCGCACACCCAGGTGCTGTTGTCAGCTGGAGTCCTGCTCCAGCTGCTCGCCAAAGATTGATTTAATTATTTCCATTCCCTCTGTCCCTGTATTTCTGAAATTCTTTGTCTTCTCCACCTTGTTGCCTTTTGGCCTCTCTCTCACTCTTCTCTCCATGCTGAAATGAAACCAATGAGTCCATTGTGCTGAAAACAATACATGATATATCTTCAAATCCACACATCTAACTCTATGCAAACATAAAAGACTGAGCTTTCCACATTTTTCAAGCAAAACATGGAATGTTAAATTGAAAAACACTCAATAACTCACATTTTCAAAGCCGAATTCTGACTTCCTTATCACTTAATCTACTTCCTTTCATTCGCTCCATTTTCACGCATAATGAGACAGATTCATTTTATAATTACAGATGTACTGTATTGTTACAGTCCATAAGTGCTGAAGGAGATTTGGGCTCCGCTCGCTGACTTTGAGGTCGTAGGACTCATGTTATCAATTCTCAATGATTTAAATGACTAAAGTTCTTTTTCTCTTATCTGATCTTTTAAAGGGCAATGAAAGGGGCCATCTTTTCACTGAAACCTGTCTTCAATCACTGTTAATGTTACCTCCATGTACACATAAGAGGCCTGATAAAGAATCATTAGTCTTGTTAATGGAATCACAGGTCCAATCCCTCTATCCTTTTCTATTGAAAAGCGCTCTTCATTTCAAAGTTGTTCTGCTTTATTAAAGCTCATTACCATTTCTCTTTTAATAAGCACTCTTTAAAGTCATTACCTGCAGTGGAGTTAAAGGCTCCGCTATTAAAAGGTTACTTTAATGTGAATAATGGCCTCCCGATATACTCAAGTTAATTACTATTGGATACTGGATCTGGTTTAATCTAACACTTAAACCTTAATGAAAGATATGTCACAGTACAATGAAACGGCAAAAAATTGTTCCTGATCAACAGAACTATTTGTGCTATCTGCCCTTGCAGGTTCCTCCATCTTCAGCTTCCAATACATTGAATCGCAACGTGCACTGTTTTCTCAGAATATCAATAGACACATGGTTAGCATGCGTAATTGCAATTGAAGTCAATCTTATTAACGTTGTCTTCATCAATCACTTTCTCCAACATTATGTTGCAGTCAGTTGCAGCTCTTTCATTTAATCTCCAGGTAAAGAAGTTATCATTTTTCATTCTAATAGCAAACAAGCTAACTCATTCTAGATTACAAGGATGCTGCAGGCATAGCAACGGCTGTTTCAGAGGATTAATATTACATACCTTCTGTTTTTTGGTAAATGGCCATTTTGCTCGATAATTTCGAAGACTGGAGTTACAGGATGACTTTTTTGATCAGTGTTTCAGCAAAACGTTTTTTATTTTTATTTTAGTTCACTCTCACAGCTTTAACAGTGTTATTTTTGGTCTCACCTGGAAGTTGTTTCAGGCCAAATGACCCCAATGTCAACATCCTGACCAGCGCAAAACATTAATTTGAATTTTAACAACTGGCTATTAATGAGTTGTAACTTGTTGCATTGAAAAGCCAGTACAGAAGCATAAATAAGTGATGTTCATCAAGTGTCCATTTGAAGCTGGCTCCAAATCTCATAGTCTCCATGGCGTCATTTGTTTCTGATGCAGATTTTTAAAGCCTATCACCCAAGGGTCATATATTATAAAAGCAGACTTAACCTCAAAAAAATATAATTCTCAATTTAAAACAAACAAATATTAATCTTATTAATTTTCAGTTTAAAATACAACTAAAAAAAGGCTTGTCCAGTACTATTTTCAGTGTACAACAGTACCGTTCAGTTATTTTTTTCTTTTTTTTTTTTTAATTTTTAGTCTGGTTTGGTTTGTATGCTTTTTATTTTGTGTTAAAGCTGTAGAATGTTGATGCTGTAGTTTTTGTATTCTCTTTTGCAGTATGGGAAATTTGCATACACGAACGGCTCACAAACAAACAGCTTGCAACTGCGAACCACTTCTCATTGTGCACTTAAAAGAGCTGTTCAAAAGACTGACTCGTTCATGACGGTCACAACTCTGCTACGTCAGTCAAAAGTTAGTTAGGGCTGCACATTGGTGCTGTTGTTGACGCTCTTAGTTTGATTCCCAGTCGGGTGCTTTTCTGTGTTGAGTTTCTTTCTGGATACTCCAGCTTTATCCCTCATATTGATCACTCTAAATTGCCCATAGGTGTGAGTGTGTGCATAAATTGTCTGTCTCTGCATGTCAGCTCTGTGATCCACTCGTGATCTGTCCAGGGTGTATCCTGCCTCTTACCCGGTGACAGTTTAGGCGCTGGCCCCCCATGACCCAATAGGGAAAAGCAGTAAAGATAATGGATGGATGGATGGATGGATGGATGGATGGATGAATGGATGGATGGATAGTTGAAGTCAGCATTTCCAATATGGCAACCACAACTGTTGGGCTTCTTATAACCTTTTTCTGAAACTTACGTGTAAGATCACTGAGACTATATCTATGTTTTACAGTCTTATAAGAGTGAATATTATATTCAGGCAGAAAAGACGCATCCTCACCAAAACACACACACACACACAAATTAAAAAAAGAAACAAAACATAAATCTGGCAGCAACTGCTTGAAAGCCAGAATTGGTGCTGGAAAACAGTTGCATTTCAGGCAGTAAATTAATGCAAAATGAGACTGCCCACACGCATATTTTCAAGAAAAACCAGTCAAAACCCAAAGTGTGCACGTCAAATTATTCACTGCTCAGACTTTAACCAGAGCCCTGCAATATAAAACCTTTGAACTCTGTGTTCCCCCCCTTTCTGAGGGCAGACGATGAAAGCTGACCTCTTCCTTTCATACACTTTTAATTCACATGTGAAAAGCCTAATTGCTGTGATCTGCACAGAAGGCCAGAGGTAAAGGCTCCTGAGAAGCATTAACCTTGAGATCTTACTGCAGAACACTTCAAGGGAAATTGGCGCCACAGGTTGGGGCGAAAATTAAGATTAAATGTGGAACAAATTTTTACCAAACTCATCGGGTTAAGTGTTGTTGATGTGAATACATAATATAAGTAAAAGTGCTCCAAAAACAACACTTTTCTAACTAAATTTCTTTTTCTGCTCTACAGAAACTGACTTACACACACATCTAATTACTGAATGCCAAGATGCTCCTGTTGACGCACTAAAAACCTTTAAATCAGCGTTTTTAACAAAATCGCATATCATTGCAAGAAAAATAATTATAGCCTTGATGATATCACCAGTTAACAAATGACATGTAGCCCTAATTGCGAAATGTTAGAAATGAGAAAAAAAATGTATCACTCCAAAGCTCCACTTTTATTTTCCCTGCTGTGAAATATGTGTCGTCTTCACACTCAGAATTAATGTGCACCAAATGCACTACATTAGCATTTTTCAGTGATACGTTTCCCTCTTTCTTAAGGTCATGTGGCTTTAACGGGAGGCTTAAGTAAGACTCATGTGCATGTGTATGACCCATTTCATAAATCCCATTGCCTCCTCTGCGAAATATCAGATACTAAATGTCACAAACCAGTGGGTCACCTAATCCCTGTTTCTCAACAAACCGCATTAAAACAATGATAAGGGAAACGAAGCGGCTGAGTTTGAGGGCCCCAATGTGCTGAAATACTCTGATGACAACAAACATTTTCCATCATGTCGACAACAAACGCTGCACTCATGAATAGGTTGGTTGAGATGTGCTGGACGGATGTTGTTATAGTCATTGGTCTCCATGCTTGACAGATTATTTGCACAACTTCAATGTATCTTTGAAGCCCAGGGGTCGCACACTGTCAGAGAACGGATGGACAAGCGACTTCCAGCAAAGAAAGCGATGATGAAAAGACACAACATTGTTTCTTGATCAAGAGCATGAGGCTTCTGTTGAGCATTGGCTTTTAAGATCAAATATTTCAGCAGAAAATTGGCTGAAGCAGAGGCTGTGTGCTGGTGTACTTCATAAATATTGTAGTGTATGTTTTCACATGAATGCTTTGCTAACAAGATGAGCGGGACACAGACAGACATACTCACCTGGAGATGTTTGAAGCATGCTGACAATAAAAAGTGTAATCTAGTGACTTCATAGAGGCTAAAAATAAAGAATTTTTGCTTTTAGCATTTATTAAAATGCTCCTGATTACAAAAGCCGGGCTGACTGCCAAGAAGAACCTGATCTTTCTCTTGCTTTCTTTTTGTCTTCAGTTGTCTTCTCTTTGAGCTCTGCATACCGGACACTTAAGAGGGAAAAAAAAGACAGCTATTGGCGAGTACGGTCACATTCACCACTGCTTGTCACAGTCCATCGTTAATGAACTCACTACTGAGCTGTGAGATAGCTTACAACAGGATTATTTTCTATTTGGCATGTTTTTATGAGGCTGAGAAATGTTTGGAGAGAGAAAAAACAACTGTCTTAACTTCAGTTTGACGTGTGTGTTGACATGTCAGAATGAAATTTTAAAAAGTTATCCTCCTTATTACTGACAAAAATCATTTCATGCTCATATTACTAAACTCACTACTAAAGCTGCAAGCACAAGTATTGAATGAGTTTTTCATGTTTTTCTTATTAATTATTATGGCTTAATTGATTATTTTGTGGGAAATGTTTGCAAATCTCATAAAACTAAAAAGGCAACATTTCAGTTAAAAAAAACACTCATTAAACACTCTGAATTAATTCATAATCTATATTCAAACAGTTTGTGTTTAAATGCAGTTTTCAATAAATTGCCTAATTGCTATTTTGGTCAATTGCACATGTTAATGCTTTTTTGAATTTTGAAGCTTTACCTATGACCTGTTAACAATCCACAAGTGTGAAATGCAATTCTCCTCCTGCTCTTAAGATTTTGTTCAGGTGTGTATATGCATAGGTTTTGTTTTAATAATGAGCTGATGGTAGCATAAACATGATTGGAGGGTGAATACACAAGGCCCAGTCATAGAGCCTTGGGGAACTCCATCTAGGACTTTTGGTAGGTTTAGACCTGCCATTTTTTGACACAGAGGACCCCATGACCTCTCAAATGTTCTGGCAAAGGTTTGCTCAAAGTCCAATGGGTCAAATGAAAGTAGACCCCCCCCCCAAAAAAAAAAAAAAAAAATCAAAACACCCCCCCAATTTTTTCAAACTACAACTTTTCTTTGCCACAGTTCTTTTTTTTTTATCAAATCAAATTTTTGACCTTCCTTTTCAGGTCTTTTTCTGTTCTATTATATAATTATTTTATTTTATGTTTGATGACTCCTAAAAGGTCTATTGAAATCTTTTTTTTTTTTTCTTTTTTTTTTTTTTTTTTGCCTTGCGCTACACGCTTTCCTAAATGTGGTCTGTGTCTTTAAAGACCTCTCTGCATTACCTTGTCGTTGAAAGGTGCTGTACAAGTAGCTTGTCTAACTCTTGGCAATAAAGAGAGCTGTCAAAACTTGAACACTACTTTCTCAAAGTCAAAAACATTGTGCAGATCACAAAAGAATTCCACTGAGCCTCCTTTTTCCCATTGTTTCAATGATTTTAATCGTGAGTGTGATGCTTTTGTACTCCCTTCTGTTCTTCTATGCACCAAGGATTTCAGTTATAATGACATGTTAGATAAGACAGGCCATTTCTAAACAATGCACCGTACTTTGCTCGTGCTACATACTTTCTCCCAATTGAGAAAAAAAGATAGCAGCATTTCGCTTCCATAAGAGCCTCATAAAAATAATGAAACCCTGTTGCTAGCTGCTCCCTCTGCTTCCAACAACACTACATTTGAACTGCATGTCGACAAAGCAACAAAGTCATCACTATCTACAGCCAGCGCTTGCTTTTTTGCTGATGAATGGAGAGCCCTGCCAGATTACTTGATTTGATAAGCAGTACAACCCATCGGTAACATAATACATCACAAATTGTTTTGTCAACAATTTATGATACCATTTATCAAATGACCATCGCAGTGGGCTGAGTTATGGTGTCACAGCTGGCATAATGTCAATACTCGAGCTGAGTTGAGGGCAGTCTGGCCGCAGTGATTTAGACACGCTACACCCTGACCTCTTCTGAGATTTTCTCTTCATTACCAGACAAATTGATGTTGAAGGGAGGAAAAAAGTTGTAAAATTTAATGTTAAAATCTTTACAATTAAATATATGAAGGAGATAAAGCACATGAGATAGTCTAAAGTCCGCTGCAGCTCGATGAGGAGAGAAGATTCCCGGTAGACACACATTTGAGCCTGGATTAATTCTTTAGAGAGAAGGAGAGTCTACTGAGATGATCAGAGGTATACTTGAACATTTGTGCATATTTATAGATAATTTCTATTAAAAAAATCTTTGGTTTAATCAAAAGATTTTATCTAAGATTTTATATCAGTCCTGATTTAATTCACCGAACAGCAGGCGACTACCTCAATCAGACATCCTTTTTCAGCAACTTTTCTGTCCTACAGGACATCAAACAAATCTCTCACATGAATTTGGAGTTAAAGCCCTTTGTAAAGGCCCAGTTTTCTTTCACGACTGAGGATCAATTTCAGCTGCAGCATGGATGACAATTAAAATGTAAGGCCGTAATATTGACCACAGTATATGGACCGTGTCCAAGCCACCACCACCACCACCACCTGCCGGCCCATCTTAAAGGTTACTGCAACCAGTACATGTAGCCACATTAGCAGGACACTCACCTCTCTGGGTTTATGGCCTGTGTAATAATTTTAAGCAAAGAGAGAAGTGCATTCAGTGGAGACAGTAACAGCGGGAGAGTCGGGGGAGGACAAGTAGAGTATGATTGATCGTGGTGAGCGGTGTAGCTGTGTACCTCACCCCCCCTTCACCTCTCGATTACTGCCGGCTCCTGGTCTCTCACATCTGTCTTGGCTTCTTTAAGAAACAGATTCCTTTCGATATGATACTTCTCACTCCAGGGATTAGAACTTTGTCAAAAGGTCAAGTTTGTGAGGAAAATCCTGATTTTCATTCATACACATGGATGAAGTGCACAGTGGAGTAGCTGAGGTTACTGCAAGTGTAGTGAAAGGACATTTCAAAGCAGTTCAAGAAAAAAAGAGACTTCTCTGTTTGGATGCTTATTGTGAAACATTTTTGTTAGCTTATCCAGAGTAGCAAACCATACAGTAATGATAAAAATCCTACAACGTCACCGGCTAGAGTCACTCCTGTCCCACAAAGAACCTGGAGACGTATCAACTCTCTAATTGTGCATTAAACAATCTTAACAGTTTATTAGTTTCCCTCCCACACTAACACTTGAAATGATTTAATCACCACAAGGGGAGTTAACTACACTCATTAGCAGATGCAATATTTCCTGCATCGTTATCCACCTTTCAAGCAGCGTGTGCAACCTGTAGAGGGCCCTGAAAATACTGTACCAAAGCATCATATTAAGGCTCTTTTACTTATATGTTTCTCTTTTTGGAACATGTTTCACACTACTCATATTCACCCATTCACATCTCATTCATACCATGATGGTTAAGCCACTTGGAACAGTTTAGGGCTTATCATCTTGCCCAAGGACACTTCAATATGTGACAGGAGGAGACGAGATCGAACCGACAAGCCACTATACCACTGAGACACAATTTGTAGCATACAAAGGTATCAAAACTTGAGGGAACTTATTAAAAGATATTACCCTCCTGAAATATGAGAGCTCACTTCTTATTGTGGGCTGCCTCATATCATTCCTTCAAATAACTTTAGGTTAGACGTTTTAATTTGACTGAACAAAATAAGCAGCTGGAACCATTCAAAGAGCTGTCTCTGAATAAACTTGGGGAACAAAGGGTTCAAATCTTGTATTTACTTTGAGAAGTTTCAGCTCAAAGGATGGAGAAGAAGCAGGCATGAAGAAGGCAGAAAGTGTAACCTTGCAGAAAAGAAATGACACATTGTTTTGGTATTTACGATATTTCATTTAATATTGACATTGAAATTACACAATAAATGGCTGAATACTCCTAGTTGTGTCTGAGGCGTAAGGCAAGAATGGAAATGCTGGTAGTCTTGGGCCTGCCATGTGAATTCATACTGGACCTGTATACTGGCTGTGCTTAATAGCATCACAGGTACAATGAGCAATACACATCGAATACTTACGAGTCCAGTATTGCACCACTTATACCATTCAAGGGACTGGAGCCAATCCCAGTGGTCATTAGGCAAGAGTCAATGTATGCCCTGGACGGGTAGCCATTCAAACACATGACTAACATACATATAAACACACCCATGAACAATGCTATAGTGACCAACAAACCTAACCAACAAGTCTCTGTACTGTGGGACCAGGATCTCTTCAGTTAAAAGATAAAACATGACCTAAAAGGCAAACTAGGAAAGTCCACTACTTGGTACTTCTTTGACATTTGTGGAAGGACAAGTCAAGTCCGACTCATTGTAAAGCTGCTGCTTGTTTGGTACTGAGCTGAACAAGTTAACCGTCTAATTTCATTATCAGCTGCTTTTGTTACTCTGTTCTCTTTTTCAGTTTATTTTCCTGTATCAGGCTCTCTTGCTAAAAAAAAAAGTGCTGAACCTGATTTGGTTGGAGGGTTAATGGGACATCTACATGACCATATATTTGTATTCTAATCTGGATTCTTGGATTGTTAAAAGAAAAACCACTTCAAAAAGTACCTGCCAAAGCATTATGACATAATGAATGCTTTTACTTATGCACTATATTTTAAGTCCACTATGCTCGAAAACAAAAAATAATGGACTATATAGGAGTGATTTCATTCTACACTGCTGGAAAGAGACCCAAAAGTTTCTCACACCACTGTCAGAAATAAAAAAAAAAAACTCATAATTGATTTATTGGTCTTGAAACACACGCTTGTCATTGTTGGTGCCAACACATGGATATTGTTGTACTATACTAAACAAAGCAGCAGATTCAACAAATATTCATGCTCATTTTTTCTGCTTTCTTCTGCACATCAGTAATGAAGACAAAGCGAATCCATGCCAGTAACAAATAAATATGGCCAAAGTATCCAAACCAAATGAAAGACTGTCATTAATTGGGTTAGTAATGTCTCTGGCACTGCCTGCGCGGCTATTTCCTCCAGTCTTCCTGAGCTCCAGTGGACCAAAGAGGCGATACTTAAACCAGGAGCTCTCGCGCTGCTGCGTGACAGGCTGACATCACCGCCTTCAACACCAACTCTGATGGCAGGAAGCTCGACGTAAAAGCCGAGCCCTGTCTCACGATGTAAAACACGCAGTGACTTCACAAATCTTTGAATGATTTGTGACCCTTTTGTGGACAGCGAAATTGTGAAATCATGCACCCATAACTTCTCACTTAATCTGTATTACTCTCATCACAACAGAGCAAGCCACTCTATCAGTAAATGCTAATCTGCTAATTAACAAGCTAATTAGGCAATTACAGCTTTGCAGAAGGATGCCTAAATGAAATATGACAACACAGTCACTTTCTACAGCACCTGTGGGTCTTTTCAGATGTCACAACGAGAAGCATGATGACAAAGTGTTGTCTCTGCACACGTAGGTGCTAATTCCTATGCCTGGCTCGACTCATTTGTAAAAATATTGTCATTTTATTTCACCTAATGTAGCGAGCACGCAGAAACAACTTGTCAAGTTACATGCAATTTATTTCCTCTTCAAAGAGAGTGACCTGCAGCGGACCTGCAGGACATTTTTTTTTTTTTTTTACAGGAAAATGATTTTACAATGAAGCACGCAGAAAATAGTGAGCATCACATCTTTGTGACGTAAACAAGGTTTTGTGAACTTGTGAACGCGCCACAGCGTCTGACTGTAAGGAGCTGTCACATGTGGAAATGAATTATGTTGACATATGGCTGAAAACAGCGGTGAATAGGTTCTGCTATGCAATGCAATGAAGAATCATGCACTGCAACGGAGGAGAGGAGCCCGAGCTGTACCTTTGAGCCCTTGCTGACAGGTATGCAGTGTGACTTGACAGCTCAGTATTTCAGTGATAAATGCAGTAGTCCTGGGACTCCCAGTCGCTAAACTCAAATGTGTGCTGCTCCAAGACTTCAAGGTCAAATGTACAAGCAGAACACACACACACACGGGATGCTAAAGACAGTTTTTACCACATATTGAAAAGTTTTGATTTGGAACTAACTAACTTTGCATTTAACACAATTACATTCAAGCAAACACTGAACATCAATAAAGTACTAAATTTCCTTTGAGTGAATAAATTATGACATAATTTTAAATATGATGCTGAATATAGAAACAAATATTCAACCCTTTACTCACATGTCATGTGACACCTTTGTTTTGTTCTCATCTAGTTCCTGTACTACAAAGTGACAATTAGACAAATCCCAGCAGGGTGATCTTCTTTCTTTGACCAATGAATGGTCAAACACATGCCTTGTTAAGAGCCATTGGCTCATCACTTCAGTTAAACTTTGGTTAATAAAAGTTACCCACAAGTTTTATGTATTTTTTTTTCCCAATCACTCAGTTTCACCTCATGAAGATGCATCTTATCCTGAGAGCAGGGGGTTTTCTATCTACACATCTACAAATTAGAGTACGAAGTATTCAGGGGGGCGCTGACTTACACCAGGACTTAAAGAACATGTTTTTCTTAAAATCAAGTTTATGTGTTTAACTAGAATGTTTCTTTGATTCTAAAATAATAAGGTCTAAAAAGTTGAACATCATTGTTGAACTTCAGTAACTAATCTGCAATGGCCAAAAGAAATGGGAGAAATGTGCCGCAAAATCAGAAACGACGCAACTTCTTAGACATACAAAAGAATCCAACACAACAGCACTGACAGAAGACTTTCTGTGAATACACAAAAGAGGAAAATCCAGATATGCACAAACACAGAAAAAAAAAGGCTGTATGCTGAAACGTGACAAGAGAAGTGCTCCAGGCCTCTCGGTATGTTTCTGAATTTGCAAAACATGAAAACTGTTTGGCCTGCCACTGGCTATCTTCTGACACACAACATGGTGGCATGGAGTAACTAGCATAAACAAGGCATCTCAGGATCTTTTCATTTTCCTTGCACCTTGTGGGTGTTGGAACTGAAATTTTCCATTACACCTGAAGCTCTCCATCATAAAGATGATGCTTCATACCCACTTAGTCTTAGTGTCACCCTGCAAACACAGTGTTACATGCTTTTTCCTGCATTTTGCACTTACTTTTATTGAATTTTTTGCAGCAGTAATTAAACTAAAAATAAAGTGTAGAGATAGTATCAGGCTGCTGGCGAGGTTAGAACTCTTCCCCTTGGTTCAGGATTCTCAGTGTGTACTGTGATCCATGAGAACGAGGTGCATCTTTTTTTCGTCCCTGTTTGGTTGAAGTAACAACTATTTACCAACTTACAGTTTTAAAAAAGTGAGGAAAGTCTGCATTCAAAACATTAAATAAAGTTAAAAGTTTTTAAGTAATTAAACCAAACTGTGTCTCATTTTTTCCATAGTGAATTTCAGGCTTTTTCTCTTTTTGTAAAGTATGGTTTTATGGCCCTTTGCATTTACAAACCTTCTTTGTTGTGACCCCGGTAAATCCTTACATTTGTATTTATCATAAAATATATATTGTAAAAGAGATGCCACAGAGGGTAACTTCAAACCCTTAATCTCTATATAGCAAAGCCACTGCTTCTCTGGATATGTGATTCAATCCAAAAACAAGGCATCAGATGTTCATCTGAGCTGCGTGAGAATAATCGTTTTAAGTAGCAGGCAAGAAACAGCAGATTAAATGTGGACTTTGTGAATTTATTTGATGGTCATTAATCATTAAACATGTCTCAAACTAATCTCCTCTGTAAAAAACTTCATCTTCAAGGCCTTTTTGCTCTTCAGGCAGTCTGCTAAACTCCCCTGCAGGAAAATCGCCCCCTGTGTGACACCAGTCGCTTTTTCCTCACATATTGTCACAAATATGAATGAAAGTACGTATCTCTTTATTTATATATATATATATATATATATATATATATATATATATATATATATATATATATATATATATATATATATATATATTCTTAATGACCCCATGCTTGCTTGTTTTGGAGGTGCACAGTATTTTTGCTGCCTTGCATCCAGCTCAACAACTTGTCTGCTGCCATAGCAACTGCGGAGGAGCACGGAGCAGCGCCGCCTGCTTGTGCAATAGATGTCACTCGTGGCAACGACCAATCAGAAGTTCCCATCCTTTTGTACAAGCGGTGTGAAGATGGAGGGATGGAGTGGGTGGGCTCCCAGCATCATGCATCTGCCAGTAATAGGACACGCGGATCGTCAGTCTTCGTCACTCCGGGCTGTGATTGGTCGACGAGCTTTACTTTCCAATAATATAAACATGTCTACTGCCTGCCTGGCTTGAGCCAGGGCTTACAAGGGACTATGCAGTTCTACATCAAACTGTATAAAAACTCTCATTATGTATTTGCCTGTGTGGTTGCAGGACTAAATCTTTGTTATTGCTAGAGAATATGCACATAGCTGCACGTGCACGCGTGAGGAAGCGAGGATATCGTGCTGCTGCTGCTGCGAGAAAGAGAGAGGGGACTGTGCCGTGCTTTCATCATTATAATCACCATCCTAAGTACTAGCTCTTAACATTTTGTTTTTCGGTGTTCAGGCGAGAAGTGACAAGAATATAGACCCCTCCTCTGCAGGGCGGAGCGTGCATTTTCATTCCGTATTTTGTATTTTTTATTTTTTTTCTAGCCCTGTTCCCTGCTCTGACACGTCTGCACTGAGTGAGTGGCATTGGCACACTGTCAATCGCTCACTACCGCTGCCATCAAACAACATAAAACACACACAGGCAGAAGCTGGAGCTCATAAATTTCAGCAGGGCAACATATTTTTTGCGCATCGCCTTTACACAGCGTTGTGTCCTCATTAATTTCTTCGTCTTCTTTTTCTAAACACAACTTTTTTTTTTTACATTTCATATTTTTTATAGTCACATTTGGACACCTTACGCTGCAGATTCTGTATTTTTTAAATACTGTCAATTGTCGCGGGAATCATTTCTGCACATTTATAGTTGGCAACACCTGCAAGATTTTTGTATTTGTTTACACGTTTCCACATTGGATATTTTTTTTTTTTTTTTTTTTTTTTTTTGGCCGGTGCTTCGCGAGGAGGATTTGGACATTTTATTTTGGAGAGGGAATGCGCCGGGAATCCCACGAAGAGCGCTAATAAATGAGAGATCACCAGGAGCGTTTCTGTCTCTAGCAGCCGTCAAATCTCAGAGAAAAGACAGATTGGCACGAGGATCAGCGCGGGGAACGATGGACCGGCAATTTTGACAAAGAAGTGTCAAAAGAAGAAAGAAGATTTATGTGTTTTTCTATAGACACATCCACGCGTTTTGGCACTTTGGACCGCGCGTAAAAAAGCAAGAGGACAGCGAGAACTTGGACACAAGATTTACGCATTAAGACCACTGCTAGGTATTTTTTCTGAAAATAGCAAAACGAAACGTGTGCGCGCTGTATCGCCGAAGAATCCCACAGCCGTGCATCTTTTCTGCCTGCGGCACATGTTGTAGCCCATTTCGTATATGAGTTTTTCAATTTGTGTGGCTCAGTGCACAGACTCTTTAGCGGCTAATATGGACGATCAAGCCCGGATCATGCAGTCGATCGGCGGTGTGAGTCTGGCCGGCCACTCGGTACAAGGAGGCATGGCACTGCCGCCTCCACATGGACACGATGGGACGGACGGGGACGGAAGAAAACAAGACATTGGTGACATTCTGCACCAAATCATGACCATTACTGATCAGAGTCTGGACGAGGCGCAAGCAAAGTTGGTTGATTTATATGTTTTATTAACTTGGCCCCCCTCCCTGAAACGCTGAACGCATCATTATTGAGATGTGGCCCGCTTAACTTAAGTCCCCCATGCATAACAATAGGCTGAAGTGGCTTTAATGATAATCTTACACTGAGGTGTATTTAACACGTGAGAAAGTTGTCAGTGAGGGAAGGGGAGCATTTTAAAGAAAGTGCTTGTGTGCCAGCTTTGCCTTGTTCAAAAAGTTTGTGCACACATGTCCTGTAGTAAACCTTTTTTTCCTGCTCTAAACCTATAACTCTTGCTGAAAATTCATGTTTAAAGCTTCCCTTAATAATTGAGTTGCCTTTGGGTTACATTTAGGAAAAAGTAATACCATTGTCCACCATATTCATAGATATTTTCATTATTACTCTAACTTTCAGCAAACACTGCTTGATAGTAAATATTGACTTTAAAATACATGTGTTTGTTAGGACATGATAAGACATGTCTAAGAGACAAGTGAATTTAAATCTTAAATCATCTATACCCTGCTAATGTCCATGGTGTGATTTTTCAGTGAATTTATTTCAGTATTTTATCTTGTCTTATACTGAAACAGGAAACATGGACTGAACTGTCACAGAATGAAACCAGCTCTCTTCAGCGTTCTCTGTGAAATCAAAGAAAAGACAGGTAAGCCCTTTCAATAAAACCTTTTATAAACACAAGACGAATCACACTCCAGCCACAGCACACCAGCACACAGACGTGTTCACCTCCCAGTGATCTGGTTTCATCAAGGTTACAGGTTACCTCTGCCCAAATGAATCAGTGTCTTTCTTTAAACATGTCATTGTGTCAAACAGAAACAGCATGTTGTCACAGCGAAGGGAGATTTTTTTTTTCTATTTCTGCTGGAGACGCTTGTGTTTCTGCAGCAGCATCTCCTCCTGCACTGGCTGCTCAGATTGACACAGAAAGTGCGCTCGAGCTTTCACACTCGCCACCCTGGTACTGAACAGGATTAAGAGGTCCTGCAGCACATGTTCTGCACATCACAGCAAATTGCTTGTTTTAATGTAAAATACCAACTGCACTCTCAATCTGTAATTGTATTAGAGTGCGACAAAGATTCCTTTCATGAAAACACGATCCTGATGAAATGCAGTGAATTCATCAGGTTGTTAAAAATGTTTATTTATTTATTTATTATTTAAAAAGAAACACGAAACCATTTAAATTGCACAGTTACAATTTATTAGAATCAGGGTTGCAGTTTCTGGGACCATGATCAAAACTAAGTTTTTGAGTCGCTTATGTACACACACACACACACACACACACACACACACACACACACACATATCAAGAACCTACTGAAATAAAATTATTGCTAATGTTTTTTTTTCCCATCTATTTTTTCTAGTTTAACTTTGCTCAAGTCACTTTTCAAAAAGACACCTCCTACGCAGACAGAGATCAGTTTCTACGCTTAACCGTGATGTTTGTGGAACTTAAAAAGAGCTGCAACATTTCTCATTGTTACACAAAGAAACAAAATAATATTTCCTCACGTCAACTTTTTGTTCCGTTCCTGGAATTTTAATCAAGGTTTACTGACACAAACATATGGTCATATTTTTGTTTGATTTTACTTGAGTGTAAATCTTTCTGCCTAAATTAGCAGGTCAGCTTTGTGACCTTTGTGCACTTTACGAGGAAACTGGCTCGGAAGAGATCATAAAAGTTTATGAACTTCCTCAACACAGGTGGTGTCCACAGGGGCAGGCAGAGGGTCCACGGTCCAGCAGAGATCTTATACTCTGCGTGTTTATATGTGTGTGTGTGTGTGTGTGTGTGTGTGTGTGTGTGTGTGTGTGTGTGTGTGTGTGTAGTTTAGACAGAGGAATAGATATTTTTTGTGCAATCGTTGATTGGATATGGAAGTGTTTTCTGGTACAGGAGCATGTGAAGATAGATTTCTGGAAAACAGACAAAATAAATGATCTATCTTTTAGTCACAGGTTCACGAGACGTGTTGTCTCATGACAGCATTAAGATTAGACTCTAAAATCAAACAATTTAGCACTTTTGACTGTCAAAAACTTTCATGATACACCGACTTGGGTGCCTCTGGTGTGGAATAAGTGAATAAGCTCTAAATTTGAAAGAAGTGACTCAAAGTGAGAGGAAATCTAAAGTTAATATTCAAATATGTGGATGTGTTGTTTCTGCACCAAGAATGCATATTTGTAAGTCACAAATCAGACACAGGAAAGGTGGAACAAGTGTGTGTGTGTGTGAGTGTTATTGTGTGTGTGCATGGTTAACCTGTGGTTTAGAGTCACAGCTCCCCCCTCCCTCAGTCATTGACAGAGCTCAGCTGGTCTGGTGGCCTTGTTGACCGGCCTGTTCCTCTGCACACAGTGAGCCTTTCACCGGCTCCTGCAGCCCCGTTCTCAGGGCATCCTTGGCCCTTTCATGTCCGTTCAGATGGCAAAGGGGGGTGAGGGGGGGGGCTGCTGTCTTTTTTAGCCGTGGGATCCAGATTTGGCTGAAAATGGCTTTTAATAATAAATTTGAAAGCGGTCCAAGAATCATGGGTGTAATTACTGTGCGCATGTATCATGTTATCGAGCCTTATTGTCTGGCGTGAAGATGAAAAGTGAGTCCAGGGTTCAGCTTCAAAAGCTGCAGAAGTGTTTGTGTTGAATTATTTTGTGATCAGTGAAGAGAAAAAAATCAAAGTGGAGGGAAATCTCTCTTATTTTCCTGATTTTTGAAGAGAACAAAAGTAGAGGAGTGTTTCTTTTAGTAATAGTAACATATTTTGAAGTTTTAGAAGTTTCTGGTACTCTTCTGAGTGTTATTGTAGAGCTGCAGCATATTTCTGCATTGCTAATGCCCTAGAAGTATTAATTCACTTTGATATGCTAATTAGAGAGCATTATGCAAGAAATGAGATTAAGTGGCAGCATGAAGTCATTTGCCTGTCACTAAATTGAGTGTTTTTAGCAGGAGGGTTTTTTCCCCCTAAATTTTCTTGGTTTTGCATTTAGATAAGCTAAATGTGAGATTCGGCTGGCGTGTGCTGCTCTTTGTCCTTCAGTGTTTTATGCTCTTCTTGTGGTGCACATGTTAAAAAAAATGGAATTTAAATGTTTTATTCCCTCGTGTTCAGGACAAAGGATGCATTCATGTTGTACCTTTTTTCCCTGTAGGCTGCATGTGAGAACAATGAATGCATTGAGGTAAAAATTGCCAGCGATCCCGATGAGTTTTGCAGTTATTCCTGTGTGCTGGGTTTGTTTTATCCTGCTGCCCGCTCTCTCGTCCTGCTCTCATGCTTGGCTTGGAAGGAAGAGAGGCTCCCAGCAGCAGGAGCAGCGGGAGCGGCAAGAATAACAAAGGTGAAAGATTACCTCCATATGGTATTTCTGACCAGGAAAAGAGAGGTTCTGTAGCAGGACTCCTCTTTGATGTGAGGTTTAATCAATAGAAAGAGATTACAGAAAACTATTACAGGCTAAATCACGGAGTGCCACAGAGAGGCTTAGCCTCTCTCCACAGCTCTCTCAGCTGCACGGCGCTTCTTTTGGCTGCGTATTGACTTGTTGTTTTGCTGACCTTTGACTCGTCAGGTTCAGAAACAGGGGGTCTGGAGAGGTAGGGGAGGGAGAGAGAAAGAAAGAGAGAGAGAGAGTGTGGCAGATTCAGGCTGATAAATGCTCCGACCCACTGTTGAGAGCAGTGGATTAGAGAGGGAGTCGGAGCCAATGTCGCTGTGTTTGTTTCACATGTTCTGCAAAGCGCCAAACATGCTTTCATGGGTTTGTCTTGGATATATGTAATGTTCGGGTAGGAAGAGACTGTGTTAATTAAATAGAGTTCAGGATGAGCCTGTAATTAACCACATGCAAGGCTGACTAAAAGCATTACCTGCAGTAAATAGAGTTAGGACTGAGGAGGTAAGCATTTCTGAAATCTACAGGGAACATTAATTTCAATATTTCCTGACAAACTTAATGACCCTTCTAATTCCAATTGGGTTATAATTATTAATACAAATTCATTATTATCATTATTATTATCTGTACAGCAGCTGCAGTTAAAGAGAATGGAAGAGAATGGAAACAGAAATATGTTTGACTTTATTTGTCTACCTAAGAGGTTTTTTTTTTGCTGCAAAATCTCCAGTAAATGCCTGACAGAGAACAGAAAGCCATTCAGCAGGAGAGACAATTGACTTTGGCTGCTTTTTGTCTCGCAGAGCCCCAGTGATGTGGCTGCAGAGACTAGATAGTGTTGTGCCGAATAGCTCGCGCACAGCTGGGTTCCTGACTGGCTCAATGGCAGGGCCACTAGTGCTTCCTCCTCTAAAGCACGAGGGGGACCGGGGAAGATGTGGCTATTATCTAAGTAGCTCCCAAATACCCTCCATTTCCCCATCAGCAAGGATGAAAAGAAGGAGAGCCAGACAGAGAGAGAGAGAGAGAGAGAGAGAGAGAGAGAGAGAGAGAGAGAGAGAGAGAGAGGCAGAAAAAAACAAAAGTGTACATATCAGTTTCATTTGGAAGGGAAAATGCTTTTGTGCTGTGCAGATAGATGCCTCTGCTCCGGAGCTCTCTGGTATCTGCATGCACGGCTCCTCGAATCAGTTTTTTTTCCTCTGCATGGTGATTCAGTGCTGTCCCTCCATCTGCACACACGAGCCCCCCATCTTGCAAACGTCTCCCTCGCTTCCCCTCCATCGCTCGGAGCGTTTTCTGCGGGCTCCTGCGCGATCAACAGCTCATAATTGTTTTTTGCACATACGTTATGCAAATGAGTCTTTATGGCAACTGGCATAACAATTAGCATCCTCCAACAATATTTTAGTAGGTTAATTGCGAAATTTTCTGAATTGTACATCTGAGTTGTTAATTAGGCATGACAGAGGTGGTGAAATAGTTATCTTCAGGCGGTGGCAGCCAGCAGAGGCTGCTTGGGATGCAAAAAGGAAGGATTGATTGAAATGAGTTTGCAGCAGGAGGAGTGAGGCTCTTTAAACTCCACTATTGTTTTTTGACGTTTCTGCCCGTCACCTCAGATGAAAACACCTGAATGTACTTAAACCCTGACCCTCTGTAGAACAGATACACTCACGTGTCCACTGGAAGAAAATATGCAAACGGAGACGTGAATGATACTATAATTTGTTGTCTAGTCAGTGTGAGTTAGCAAGACTTTTTTTTTCTCCCTGCTGCGCTGGGACTGCACTCTCACTAAAACAGTTAATGACCTTTGACCTGACAGATGTAGTTAAAACAATATTTATGTTTTTGCATGCTGCAATTTTGAGTTTCACTGATTCAGGAAAAGTTTAAACCAACAATACAAACATGAAATTTTCTTAAATAATCATCTTATGATGTAGAATTTGGTTAATGATGCAGTGAGTGCTGTCAATTATTGCTTTATGATTATACTCTTAGTAATAAGTAGTAAAAACTCATAAATCGGTTTATAAAGTGCTTTTAACAAAAATTCAGTTATGTTAAATGTGGCTATGATGATGAGTTTTAACTGCTTTAAACTCTTTTTTTGCTGCAACAAAGATGCACTTTGTTTTCTTTGGCTGAATCAAAATGAAAAGTTTAGTTGTGTGATTTTTCAGACTTTGGTTTCACAGAAAAAGAAAAAGAAAGAAAGCCAACCTGTGCTTTATAGATTCATGAAATTAATATTAAATTGAGATAGTGGTGTAAAAAAAGTATTTTTTTTTTTTGTATGGAAATTTTTAAGCATTTTCACTCAGCTATAATTTATATCCATCTGAAAACCCGTGGAGATGCTTCCCTGAGTCTCCTGCGTCATGATCTTCGTTTCTGCGTGCGTCCATGGCCGACTGTCTGTTCTGCCATAAAGGCGGTTATTAGTGTAAAAAGGGTTGGAGTGAAAGACTGGTGCAAACGCTACTCCTCTCCCTGTAATGACTCTGCTATTTATAGGTCCCTATTTCATTAGCTCTAGTGTTTCAGGGAAGAGTTTTCCTCCTGGGACAATAGACACCAGCATGTTCATTTACTCTGTACACATTACATGTGGACAACTAAATGACCCGTCGTTTGTGAGAGCAAGAGCACTGAAAACAATACTGTGATTGTCACTATTTTTTTTTTTTTTCTTTTTTTGCTCCAGGAACCTCATCTGTATTTAATCTTGATGATAGATATTCTCTTACCCATACTTTTTGGACTCGTGTGTGTGTGTGTGTATGTGTGTGTGTGTTTTGGTGTGTGTTCTCAGGAGCTACTCCTACAGGTGATGGATTTCTGTAGAAAAGTGGAGATGGAATTAGAGGCAGAAGTCAGTAAATGTACAGGTTTTAAAATTGATTTGTAATGTTTTGACATGGTGGCAGTTTGCAGCTTGTTACTCGAGGAAAATCTTCTTTTTTTGTGCTCTAAAAGCAAATAAAAAAAGGGAGTCTGTGCTTTTTCTCTCCTCATTTACAGTCTTGGAAAAGAAGCCTCTCTCTCTTTCTCTTTCTCTCTCTCTCTCTCTCTCTCTCTCTCCCTCCCTCCCCATTGTTCCTTATGCCATTGTTCCACATGTTTCATACATTAGAATGATGTATTGAAGGCAGAAATGGGAAAAAGACTGCAATGCAATGAAATTTTAATCAGCGTCTTCTGCTGCTTTAATAAGGCAAATAATTCTTATTGGCTGCTGTGTTAAGATTTCTAATATTTAATTCATAACAAACCTTGCATTATTCTGCTTTAGCCCTGAGACAAGCTGCACTCTGCTGCCTGCCAGGAGGCAACAGTGGGGACAGAAAAGATATAAAGGGAACTGCACACTGAGCATTTTTCTCTCCAGATGTGGCACAATACACTTACATCGCGTAGAGTTTTTCAGAGAATTAAAATAAAGATTTAAAATGGTTTTAACCATTGGACAGCAAGTGAACTGAGGAGCTTCAGCTGTGGAAAATACCAATATGATCCCTCCCTTTTTAAAATTTGTGAACACTCACTAAAGCGTGACCATTCACTATAAACCATCTTTTTGTTTTCTTAAGTCCTTGAAGTTGATTTTTGTGCCTGAAGTAATGGAAAGATGGCGAGGGGCCAGCGGCTAGGTGCTGGCTCATGTTACAGTGAAACGGCGGGCCCTGTTTTCGTCTCCCGGTGAAACGGCTTAATTGGTGTCAGAGCCCCGGGGATAAAGGCCTCTTGCTCTGAAACGCAGCCACACAGGCCCCTGTCTTCCCTCAAACCAGGAGGAACGGCCGGCGTCTGCTGCTCAATGAGGACTAAGCCGTGGACTAACAATACCAAATGATGTTTGGGATGACAGAAATTAATATGCGCTTGCTCCCAGAAAGCGATGATTAATGATGGTGAGCAGGGGAATGCTGTCCCTCCTTTTTTGCTCCTCTTTGATGGGGATTGAAAAGCAGAAAGAAAAAAAAAGGAAGAGAAAAAGGAAAGAAAAGGCTGGTTTCCCCTCACTTTAGAAAGTGGAGGTCATCCAGAGTACATTACTGCTATTCTTCTCCTTTTTTTCTGAAGCAGGAGGCGTCTTTTGGCAATTTTTGGAAACACAAACCAGTATACCTGTACAAACAAATCCCATCACTACCTTTATGATACATTTTATTATTACCAGCCCGAATTCTGTCCCGGTAATTGCAGAATTTATTCTTTTAGTATCATTTTAAGTGACACTTTGTGCTCAACAAGAAGCAGTTAAATCCAATTTATTATTAGGGACAGTGATAGTGGCTACTTTTCGATTCATATGGAATTTTCTTCCCTCAGTGATACGCAGCCAAACGTGTGAACAAAATGGTGGTGTGCTGTTGCCATGATAATGATCTGTATCTGTTGTGTCCTAGGAGGAGACGCATGAATATTTAATTGTGTCTGCTCGAGAGATCCCCAGACCCTTCTGTTCATTTCTTACTTTCTCTAATGCGTTTCCACCCTCCCAGGTACTTCCTCCCTAAGTAATGGAGAATTAAAGCGCGCATTAAAATGATATAAATTGCAATGTAAGGGATTTTCTAAGGACATTTGTCTACCACACAGCACGGTTGGAAATTCAAATGGCAAGTTTTGACATCGGACATTCTGCTGACGCGGCGTATTCGCTCCTCAAATAAGCCTTTCCTCCGTCAGAGTGATTGATATGTATTAAGCGTGCGTTTTGTTTTTCTTCTTTTGAACATCGCGCCGCTCTGGAAGATGATGTGGGTGCGAGGATATGAGTTTTAAACAGTGAGCCAGTTCCCCCTCATATTGATCTATTTGTGTTGCTGGAGTGGCAGGTGCTATACGGAGACTGTGTCAGCTTTGATTGTTTGTGTCAGTGATCCGAGCCGACACTGAGCTCTCTTACTGTTCGTCACTGCTCCGGCTGCCTCTTGATGAATGGCAGCAGGCTGAACAGATCCTCAGAAAAACTCATGTCTATGCTGTCTCACCAGCACTGTGAATCAGCACTGGTCTTCAGAGGTTATTCATCAGTCATACACGCAGAGATCTCTTGATGTGAAAAGACTTCACACACCTGTATTCTTTGTAGGAAAACACAGTTTGTTTTTTTTTTGTAATCCAAAGATGTAAAAGCATCCAAAGATGGGAGAAGGGTTCTTCTTTGCCTCTTAATGCTCATTCTTACCTGTGTGTGTGTGTGTGTTTGTGAAGGTGAGTTGCATGATGCTTGCAGCCTCTGTAAGTATGCAGGACACGGCGGGCCTCTCGCGGGTGCTGAAGGAGAGCATGGAGTGGCAGAGTTAATTTATTTAATGACTGAGCGTCTTATATCTCCCCAGCCCTGATTAGAATCCATGCTTGATGAGGGAAGCGATAGCGGGGTGTGCAGTGCCCCTGGGCCCTTACACGTACACTCATGGTTTTCCTCCTCTTGTGCAGTTTTTCCTCCCTACCCCCAAAAATCAACTAAATAAATCAAAGACGTGTGGAAAAAATGCACGTATTAATGGGATAAGCTCCACTTGTTTTCCTTTTTTGATATTTTGTAGGATCATTTTGTTGACGCTCAAAGGAAACACAGCTCTAAAGCTGATTAACTGTTTGTGTGTGTGTCTGTGTGTGTGTGTGTGTGTGTGTGTGTGTGTGTGTGTGTGTGTGTGTGTGGCATGCTCCGTGATAAAGACGAAGTGCCGTGGAGCTCTATGAACGTGGGAAAGCCAAACAGAGTGTGTCACTTTGGCAGCGCGGCCCTGTCAGCATTGGGGAGCTGCAGTTGTAAAAACCATGACCTTCCTCTTTGCCAGCATGTCTCTCGCAGAGCCAGAGCGCTGCCCCGTAGATCTGGGCCGTCTGTGGGAGGGAATACAAACAGAGAAGGGGGGCTGGGAGGGGGGCAGTGGAAAAAAAAAACAGTAAGAGCCATAATTGTAAAGAAGAAAAAGAAGAAAAGTGGAGGAAGAGGAGGAGGGGTTGGTTGAAGTAATGAAATACTTCTTGGAGCTATCATGACGGAGAAGGTGAGGGAGGGAAAGCGAAGAGGGGAAAAAAATACTCCTCAGCTTCTAACATTTCCATGAGCCATCATCAGTAATGCCGCAGCAGCCTCACAAACCAGAAATTATTTCTTCAGGCGTCGCTGTCAAGTGTTATTCAAATAACACCAGCCTCACATTTGAATAACAGCCGACATTTTGAATTAATTAATCAGACAAGATAGTCTGGGCCTTTTCTCATTAGTCTACAGGTCAGGCTGGGGAAGATATATGCGCTGGTGATGATATACTTGTCTTTAATAGTGATTTATGGAGATTTTGGATTGTACTCGATTTGTCAAAGGGCCCGGCAGCAGAAAAATAGGACGGTGCATATTTCATTACCTAATCTTTGATACATTCCTCGATGCTTAAAGATACAATCCTGCTGTTTAGATGCACTGGAAGCTCTTCTACGCTCACTCTTCTTGAGTGAAGTATGCACACACACTTTTTTTTTTCCTGCTTGCACATACAGTCACACACACACACACACACATTTAATCTACTCTCATAGACCTCTCCCGTTTTACTTTTCCTATGCAATTAAGCGAGGGCTGTAAATTATAACTGTGTCGTACTTTAATTATCATGGTGTAAAAATAGAGTTCCTGTCTTAGAGAGGATTTCATTAACTTACTCAATATTCCATGTCAGCTCGGAGAATCACAAGATTGCACTGAGGCTTGTGTTTAATATGCTGTGAATCATGTGTGTTATTCAATCAGACATGGGAGGAAATAATCAGACAACAACAAGATTTGCATGGAAAGATAGATAAAATATTTTCGGAATATTTATGGATTAAACGTTCATTTAACGTCGCCTTTTTAGAGCATGTGTGGGGTTATAATTTTGTTTTTTTTACATGGTAGTGTGTGAAGTCTAGGAGGTCTTAACAAAAAGACTAACAAGTTCTAACAACGTAGTGTCACCTGCTTTATTGGGTGTTAAATATAAATGAACACACTCGTTTTACCAGCACTCTACCTATTTCTGTTTCTTCTTTTTACCGTCTCGGGTTTTAATTATCAAAACTAGACATGCAGCTTATGCAGTGTACATCTGCTAGTCTTGGTGTGTGTGTGTGTGTGTGTGTGTGTGTTACAAAAGTGTGCATGTGTGCGTTTGTGCACACGTGTCAGGAAGCTACGAGCTGTTGCCATTCCGGTGAGCAGCCCACACAAAATGCACCAACACCAGTGTGACAAAACATTCAAATAAATTGCTGTCAGGCTGCCGAAACACCAAGTGCAGCGATTTTTATCTGACATGTGGAAGACCCAGACATGCAGTCCTGACAAGTAGCGCCCGAGCACCTGTGAGAGACGGACGATAAAAATCAGGATGTGCCTGATCCTCGGCATAACAATACCTATCATTACTTGATATTATTACTCTTCTTTAAAGGAGAGCTCAAGATGGAGAGATAGGACGCACGTTTTGTTTTAGTGCGTATAATAAATGATCATGGGTCGTCGTTTGCATAGCTGCACTCAGAATTTACAGTTAAATTATGCAGTCTGATGGCAGATCAACAAGTACTGATCTGGCTTTCATGTTTATGCACTGTTGTTTATTACTCTGAGCAAACCTCCGTGTTTTTAAGTCTGCAGTCTTGGTGCAAACAGAGTCCAAGGTTGGAACATTTTATAATTCAGATTCAACATCCGTGATCACAGGTGTACGACTTGGAAGACACCATCAAATTTGTGTGCACAAAAACTGTGCAGCACTTTTATTTTTTCATAAAAAAATTACTTTACATTTCTAAAAAGACAAAAAAAAAAGTCTTGATGAAATCCACCCCGGAATTGATTCATAACGACTGGTGACACTGTTGGACTTTGTTTCTTAGCAGCGTGCAGAGCAAATAAATACTCAGACAGCTCGTATGACTTCACTTGTTTTCAATGAGTCTCCAAAATTGACTCTGTAATTCCTAAACCCAAATGAGGAGCATAAATAAATGCTTTTGAGAAACTCAGAGACAAAGGACTCACTGTGTAACGCGCCATCCATTCTCTGCTGTATTGTTATTTTCTCCCTTATAGGTTACTAATGAGGAATCGGCCCTCATTATGATTTTAAGGATGAGAGAGGAAAGCTTTTAATTAATGATATGTAAATGGTTCTGAATTGATTATGTTAGAATATCAAGAGAGATGGGTAGAAGCTGTGGTGTAATATATTTTAATTAAGAATTAATTAAAAATGATGGCAATTTTATAGCAGCTCACAGAAAATAGAAGAATTTATTCTCTGTCACAAGTAAATCAGGCCTTGATTAAATAAACAGACACATGCTGTATTCATCGCGGACTTATATTTATACTATGCCAGGAAGAATTATCCAGTGTATTAAAAAAAAAAAAAGATCAGTGTGGTATGTCAGTGGTCAACCACAAGCTGGGTTCTCTGGGGTTAATGGTGATTTATCTCATTCCTAATTCATGAGATCCTCCTGCTCTGTGTTAGGTGGATCAATAACGCTGTGTTTCCTTTTTGAATTCAGCGTCTACAATTAGATTTGTAACGTGGAACACAATTAGAAGTAAGACATGAATGTGTGTTTTTATCACTTGTGGCAAGCCACCGCGCATCCCCCCAAAAAAATATCAATCTGTGTATGAGCTAAAAGGATTTGTGTGAAAACGATGAGTTGTGACGAGACGTGCACCCTCGTTAACCTTTTTAATTGCTATCTGCTTTCTTTCATTCATTCTTCAGGGCAGAGGGAGACACAAGACGTTAGCTGCATTAGCGGCATGCGCCACTATTAAAGGGAGAGAGGTCTTTGTTTTCTGCTAACGGTGGCATGCATGCTCTGTGCTAAACTCCACGATCAATGGCAGAGAGGCTGCTATCACAGCACTCGGAGCAGGCGTAGCTCAGGGGGGAGGGGAGGGGGGGTCCCTGGTGGTTCATTTTGATTGGAGCGCAGAGTTTTGTGTTGAAAGGCGAGGGAGAGACAGGCTGTTGGAAGCAAATCCCCCCGGATCAGTTAGAGCTTTGCAACAAAAACACCTTGATATTCCTGGGAACATTTGCTTAGGAAAAAAGAATGAATTTAAATAAACGGTCGACGAGAGAACGCAATGATCTAAAGCATTTCTGAAGGTTTGTGTGTTCAGAGAAAGCTTGTGTATCTCCAGCTTAGAATTAATTTAGAAACCACATTTCAAATCACAGTAAATGACTGCAGCATAAAAGGGAAAATCAATGCTACTGTACTCTGTGGATATGTTGTTGCACCTTCTCAGACAGTTTTTTTTTTTTCAATGTGAGAATCTATACGTTAAGACATGGCCTGATTGTACTAAACACTGACTAACAGACAGAGAAAGTGTATTTGTGTATTTGCTAGTGTTAAGCCTTTATGAGCTAACCAATCTGTTATGGGCAGCAGGGAGGATGTGCTGCTTGAGATGGAGGGAGTGTTGAATGGATTATTAGTCCGAGCCCCCCCCCCCCTTGCAGGTCGCGTGTAAAGGCTTAGAGGCATCATGAACGCACACACATGTCAAACATCTGCAGGCGCACACCCACGTACACACATACATGATGTGCACATTGAGGAAAACATGCAGGGGCACAGACGTGTGCATGCATGCATATACACCGTGCATGCACGCCAACGGCTGGCAGAGCATCTTCTTCCTGACACCTGCAACTAGTTGCAATACATCACTGTCAGGATCGCTTTCTCCACATATCCGCATTTGTGCGTTAGTTATCCGTGGAGGCCTTCGTCAAAAAGTTGAGCGGTCTTGACACCAGCTCCCCAGTGGGAACAGAAAAGGTGAAGCTGTGCTGGGAGGTGCCATGCGGGTGTCTTTGCTGGCTGTAGTCTCTGCACCCAACAGCATCTTAATGACACCTGAAGAGGAAGACGGTGGTTTAATATCACGTGTTATGCCACCGTGTATTCAGGTACTGACATATGAGGGAGAATCTGAATGGAAAAATCAAATGTCTGATTTTCATACTGGTGTTTTTGTGAAATATAGGCCTGTGGGTGACATGATAAAAGCTAGGCTGAGGCTTATTTTGTGGTGAAATGTATGAGCTTGTCTTATTGACTCTGAGTGCAGCAGTTGAGGAGGAAGTGAGGGCACTGTTTCTCCCGTGTGAGCTCACTGTGGAGCCGAGGAGAGTCTGCCAGTGGCACTGCTAGCCGTGAGCGCCAACAGCTCCGGCCACGACAGAAGAAAGGAGGTGGAGAGTAAGAGGAGAGTAGAGAGGAAAGAGGGAGGTGTGGGGTGGGTGGGGGGGTGGGTCAGTGTCTGAACTGGCTGATGGGAGCCAGAACATGAAACAATGCCGGGGGAACGTCTGGTGGGTTCGCTGCACAGAATTACAAGCGAGGGAGCAGGCCTGCTGAGGCAATTACAGCTTAATGGGGTCATTTGGAAGGCAATTGCCAGGGGTTAATGTAGTATGGAGAGATGAGGTGAGATTGAAGTGAAATTTTTGGCTAGAAAATGTGTTCGAATGAAAAGGGGAGCAGGCAGACAAGTTGTGCGCTGATGGGGTGGGAGGTTGATTGGGGGGAAGTGGAATGCAGGCCCGCACCGCCACACAGATAGACGCAAGGCCTGAGTGCTACATCGGAGCAGGAAGATGCATGTTAGCATGTCTGCACAGGTGCTACTTTTTACTTCCTAAACTGAGCCTGTGCTAACTTATCAGGCCTAAAAAATGCTGCTCCGCTCTGAAAACATCTGTTTCATCCTCAGACATGCCCGGTGTTGGTTCGTTTTAGGTGAAGCAGGAAGTAAAACGATCCGGAGAAAGATGTGTCAAAGGGACCGAAAGAGACACCTTGGAGAAGGAGGATAAAAAGGATCATTATGTGTTGTTACGTTAGCCAGTTCATTACCTTAATTGCCGAACATAATCCGGTGTTGGAAGGGGGCACTGAAGCTTTGGGAAGGAGTCTTTGCCAGGACCTCCTCGCCCAGGTTTTATCCACTCCCCCTGATCCCCTGACTTGCAGCAAGCAAAGCATTGGTGCTAAACTTTGATCAAAGCCAAACTTATTTAAGGTCAGCCATGTGAAATCCCCTGGGAGCTGCCGTGTTCGCCGAAGCGGACTGCAGTATAGGAAGTAGTACAGCACTTCTTGCCTTGCTGCTGCTGCCTGTGACCGCGCTGGATCACTGGACAGCAATAGCATTATCATCAGCCCTTTCAAGTCTTCAGCTTTTTTTTTTTTTTTTTTGCGATTATGCTCAACAGTGGAACTTAACATCATCCATGGGTGGAGATTCCTTCAGAGTTTGCTCTCTCTCTTTCTGTCTGCCCCCCCCCCCTCCTTCTCACTCCTTCCATTTCTGTCATCTTTGTGAAGTCGAGGCCCACTCCCCCCTCTTCCCCTCTACACAGGGTTTTGGCCAAGAGCCGGCCACTTCACTGAGGCAGATTTTCCCAGGCTCCCCAAAGGCTATTTTACCAGGACTCCCATTAGGTCTTTACCCATTACCAATGTTCCAAATCATTTACAGAAGACTCTATTTACTTTATCTAGTAATGGATTCATTTGACATGGCTCTCTCTAAAAAAGACTCAGCACTTAACATGCACATTCCCCCATTTGAATCCCTGACTGTATTTTCTATCTGGTTTATTTTTATGTGTTACAGCTGCATTTGAGCCTCCAAATCGCCCTCACGCTCTGCTCTCCGTCACAGCACGGTACTGTACAATGTAGAGGTGGTGGAGCATTGTGTCACTGCTGCAGGAAAAAAACAAGTATGATGCAACTGTGTTGTCATTTAAGAGTGACAAATAGACAGTGGCAGACCATCAGAAAGGGGGAGAGAGTGGAATGGTGTCGCTGACAAACTGCTATGACCTTTGGGTGCTTTGGCCTCCAGAGTGCACGCCACATACAGTGTTTACCTCAGGTCAGCATGAACGTGCCGGTCCCTCCCACCGAGGAGAGCCCAGCCCAATGCACTTATCACATTTGAATCATTGAAATCGATAATCAGTCAGACTGTGTTCAGTCTGACTGGATGAGTCTGAGTCTTTTTACATGTTTAGTTGGCAATGCTAAATCATACTTAATTCACAAACGGTTCATGAAGCAAAGCCTCTACAACAGCCAAAGAGAGGCAATGCGCCTTGAGCTATAAAGCACACTCCTCCTGCCTCTATTCCATGTCACCAAAGCATCCCATCAAAGCCTGCCTCCTTCCTGTTGTAAGGTAGGGGGAAGAAAATCAATGGTGCAATCTTTTCTTTTTGCCTCCTCCAATCCGTAATTGAAATGGAAAATCAAATGAACGGCAAGCAGATAATTGTTTTATCAATATTCCCTGCCTGCCCTACAAGGGTCAGTGCAGAATGATCATGAGTCGGGGATATGACGAGGACAAAATGTGAAATTGAACAGCTAGGAGGCAATAAATCAGCCTTGACAACTAAGAGTGACCAGCATGTAGCTGCAGCAGGCAGCTCTCCCTTCAGAATTTGTCCTGAAGCTGTCCACACTAAATGGGGAATATTCATCTCATTATTGTTGCACTTAATATTGCTATCAAATATTATTCTTAGAGTCCAGACGGGAAGTCAAGGTCACTCCTGCTATTATTGTTGTCATTGTTAGTGTGTGATATTGAGGGTATAATAGAGGGCAAAGCCAGATGGTGTGCTGAGCTTATGAAGAGGAAAAGAATAAATGCAGTCATTTGTTATTAGAGGAAAGAAGTGGTTTGTGTTTGGTTTCCAATTGACACATTTAGACTGTAACTGCTGCTTATGAATAACAAGGAATTTGTTGAAACCAAAAACAATATTGGTTGAATACAATCGGCACCAAAATCAGCAACAATCACCTAAATCTTAGACACATAACATAATAGTTCGGTGAAAATGTCATTGTCCAACTGTTTATGTTTTGTCTTTAATATTTAAGCTCAAGCTGGAAACACACACACACACACACACACACACACACACACACACACACACACACACACACACACACACACACACACACACACACACACACACACACACACACACATAAAAAAGACACTAGAAAACAATAAATCAAGATCAGGTGATATGCTAGCTCATACTTTGATGTTTGACATATTCATCAGTTTTGAACACGTTATGTAGTGCTAACCCTAATAATATTTCCTACCATAGACAGGTGAATTATTGAATATAAAAAAACACACCTTATGATTAAACTTGATTTAAATATCACTCACAACAGTCACATTTCACTCGAACTTCCTGCATTTTTTTAATAAAATAAATGTCAACATCTTAAGTTCACTAATAGATTGACCACCTACTGTAAGTTCGTAACAGTGTGTCCATGGGTTAAAACTGGTGTTTGTAGAAATAATATAGAAATTTATCTTCATAAGAGAAGTTGTAGTTTTTCTATATATACTGAATGTTGCTGTATTTTCACATCATATGTTCTTATACGTGAACAACTTAATCTAAGGGTGTTAAACCGTTGACTTAATCTTTGAACACCAAACACACAAAAAACATTTTTTATTAAGATATGACGAAGAAATGCACCATTTCCACAGAGTTTGCAGGCTTGAGCTTGATATGATTTAGCATTTGTGCTTAACAAATAAATAAAAGATAGTTGCTTTGTTATTTTCAGTCAATCGATTAACTTAATGAGGACTTATTGTTTTAGCTTCTAAGTAACTCACACCAGTTTCCTTTGGCTCCCCCTCCATTATATCTCTAAATAAACCCCATTGTGCCAGTTTTCCAACTCTTGTAAAAACTGCAGATGAAACTGTTGCCAGAAAATCGACATCCTAAATCATGTGATGTCCCTTCCCATCTGGCTCATCCAGTTGCAAGGCATTGACAAAAATATGAAATTGATTTGGTTGAATGGTGTTAAAGAGCCGACAGGAGAATGTCACAAACAATGAATGGTCACAGCTTGGAGGAAAATCAATGGCAGAGGTTGAAGCCAGTCTCGAGTGCTACTTGGCAGTGTTACACTCTTCCTGGAAGAGAGCTGTCTTCTGGCAGTGGTTGTCTGATCAAAAGGAAAACTTGATGGGTTTAATGAAGGGGGCTGCGATAAAACTGACAATGGAAATATAGACATTGTGTGAAGGATTGTTTGACTTCAGCGTAGGTGGCAGCTGTATGCACTGTGTGAATTCATCTTTAATTTAGCTCTGTGGGATGACTATTTATCTATTGTTCATACATGACTGGAGAATTTTGAAATAGAATTACATCACCTTTGTTGTAGTTTATCAGCTAAAAGCTAACCTATAAAAGCCTATATGTATAGTGTACCATTACAGGGTCTACAGCGCTATTTCAAATTTTGAAGATCTATAATATCATTGATATAGAATGGATGGATGGATAGCTACTGGTGAAAGAAACGCTTCTATCTTACACAAGTCTTGTTAATTTTACAGTGTAGATCATGATCCTTTACAGAAGAAAAAAAATAAATTGGCAGAGTGTCTTTCAAGTGGACAAAGTGATGAAAATCCCCCCTACTTTGTTGGGATTGCAGTTGTAAGCTTTGCACCATATGCTACTTTCCTCTTTAGCTGGGATTATGCCATCATTATTGCTGATAAAAGCTGTTTACTGCCTTGGCTCCAAATCGATGCTCGGGGCGCTCTGAAACTGGCATTCCCTCTCCAGAAGAGTTCATTCCATGCCAGCTGCTCAGGATTCATCCCCCTTTGTTTAAGATTTCACAGTTTTTGTAATGTTTATTTTCTATTTAGATTTACCCTCCTCTCTTACACATGAGGTTCCCCCCTCCATTTACATATGTTTGCAACAATTTGACATTTACATTTGATGTGTTTTAAGCAGATTGAAGGTGTCTAAAACGTGGTTAAACAACACAGCTCGAGCCACAGAGCTAGTTAACACAGCAGACACTGGGAAATATAAACAAAAAGGCCTTTTTTTACAGCAGATGTTTTCAGTATCAAAAAGCAATCGTGGCACTGAAAGTACTAGCAATGTCCAGGGCTTCCTTCTCACAGTGTTACCAATCAATGCTATAATCAGTCAATGCAGATTCAGCTCGACAGCTGTGTTAAGATAACAACTGGTTCTCATGACTATAGCGGCCCCAATGACCTTGTGCGCCTCAAATTAATAATGTAAAATCAACACAAGACAACCACCCCCCTGGTTCCCATCCAGACAATGATGAACTACCTTTTTGCCTTAGCATCAAAGGCCACTCAGACTAAGTCATGTTTCAAGGCATACACCATAATGTCACCCCCCCCCCCCCCCACTACTACCACCACCATCCTCCTCCCGCTTTTTTTTTTTTTTTTTTTCAACTGAGGCTCCATGTCCCTTAAATAATGTCTCTCACTCTTCCTCTACAGCTACCCAGTACCCAGGGAAATCACACTGATCAATATTTCCCATTTTAGAGGAACTGCAGCAAACATTCACACAGGATTTACTGTAGCTCTCTGTAAGGCTTTAATCAAGCTATAATTTAGGTCCAGTAAACAAAAGGTTGTGTTGAAAATAAATGAAATGCCTATATGTAATTTCACTGATTTTGTAGTTTAACGAGTTGATTACCCAAGTCTGTCTGTCTGTCTGTCTGTCTGTCTGTCTGTCTGTCTGTCTGTCTGTCTGTCTGTCTGTCTATCTATCTATCTATCTATCTATCTATCTATCTATCTATCTATCTATCTATCTATCTATCTATCTATCTATCTATCAATCTATCTATCTATCTTCACTTGCTTATTTTCACTTACTGTGTGTTGGTGTTCATGCACCAGCACATGTGCTTGCATGCATTCATAATGTCTTCACAGGGCATAAATCAGAACATGCTATCTCAGTACTTCTTTATATTGGTCAAGGGCCATTGAGCAAAACAGCTTAATGCGCCCTTAACCATTTCAGTCGTGGCAGGAAGTGGAAAGACTGCTGACTTGCTGACACTGGGGCTGATACATCCTCTGCAGTCTGTTTTTTGTTAAATAACAAAAACAGTTTTCTGAAATAACAGTTGTCAGAGCACTTTGGGGTGGCTGTTTGATTTTCAGAAGGCTAGCTGTTGTTAACTTCTTTCTTTTTTGGTAAACATTTTATTTTTTTTCAGTGAGAAGTTTTGTGTTTTAAGGGTAGCTGTAATAGCAAGCTAGCTGCTTTAGTGACCAAGATTTTAATAAGAAAGCTGGTCTTCTTCAGCCAGTAAGCTTTTTTAGCAGCCAAACTTCTTTGATAAAACTGGCTGTTTTACTAGGCCAGCAGTTTAAATAAGCTAGCTAGCTGTCTGTCAGAGCTAGCGTACTTGGCTATGCAGGCAGTAAAATGAAAACAGAATTTATTTGTACTTAAGATATTCACTTTATCATACAGAAACACTCGAGAAAAAGTGTGGATCACATCAGTTGTAACTTTTACTATACTAGAGGCTTTGGATGATTTTAAAATTTACTGAGTTCAAGAAGCTTTTCTCCCTAACCAGGAAACACAATGATAATCTGAGTGTTCATCCCATGTTGTAATGCAAAGGTTTGATATTCCTCTCAAACCTTCTGGGTATTGTGTTGCAGCTCTTTGTTCATGCATGACTGTCAACACACAAGCCCAAGCTTAAAACCTATCAAAGAAGCGTGTCCCACAGCTCCCAGAGGTTTGGCAAGTTCAGACAAGATGTGCAGGACTGTGTGAAGCTGAAACTAATCCATAATGAACAGACACTTACTCGAGACACATACAGAACCTTGTAGAAAGTGTGACAAAATTGCAAAATGTGCAGCTTTTCCTTAAAACGAGATGCACTGCTGCAGCATGTTTAAATTCATGTCAGGCGTTTATGTGTTCAAAGTACTTTATGGGTTGAACTGAAGTATTTGCCTAACCTTTGATTTGTCTTGAACTTGATGTTGACGGCATGCCCTGAGTGCACAGTGTTGTTGACTGTTCTCTATGGCAGGTGGTGACGGAGCATGTGTGGTCCCCATCACAGGTGTGTGCAATTAGCCTGACAGCTAGTCCTGGATTGCCGTGAAATAAGACCCTCAACTGTTTATGTGACTCTGTGTGGGGGGCGTAAAGGGGGTTAGCGTTTGCTCATGGTTGCATACTACCAGCAAGTACAAACTGCTGTACCTCTAAAAGATATTTTAATAGAGCACAGCGAGGCAGTGTTGTATGATGAAATACAGTTGAAAGTGTAGATCCAAACTGAGTGGTTGTTGAAGCCAGCTAGGAGAATCTGTGTGTCATTTATTCAGCCTTCTGTAATGGGGAATGGACTTGGAAGAGAAGAGAGGGTAATGTATTGGAAAATATCCCTTTCAGCACCTCAGCATTACTTGTCATAGGTCAGGCTTAAAACGTAGCTTGATACAGTTATTAACTCTAATCCGGGCATAAACACAAATCCTCAAGCACCAGCCCAATTAATAATTTGCATAATTAACATGCATTTTAAATAGAGGCTGCTCTTGTCGTTGCCAAAGTGGGGATGGGGGTAATTAGGGCTAACGGAGCAGCGCCTAGGGCCCTCGCCTGCGGACGTGCTGCAGTCGTTTCCAGCCAAAGGGATTGACAACTGCAAGACAAGCTCTCTCGGCTTAGAGCGAAACCCCCTTTGACAGAATTAATAGTTGACAAACTGCTCCTAAAGCCCAGGCATTGTTTCTGTCAGTTGTTTGGTTTGATGTCACTGTTAGACATTATAAATCAATAGTGTCAGGATTTAGTAATGTTTATCGCCATCCATGGTTTATTATTTCATGTGACTGTCATGGACAAATAGTATTTATCATAGCCGTCAATAAATTACTGAAGACAGACTGTTGGTTTACCCAAACCACTCCGCTCTTACAGAGCCCATGCCTGCATCTGCTTACATATTTACAGTTATTTATTTTCTCAGCCGTGGGCCTACATTAACCCTCTACTTTCTCACGCTCCTCTGAGAATGATTGTGGCTCCATAGCTGCGTCTTTGTCGACACATTAACTCATCAAAAAAAGCTGATCAAAGCACGTTCAAAACAGCTTGTCGCATCTTTCAGGGGGACATTTTATTTGAGTTTGTTTACTCAAGGTCTTAAATTCTGATTAACAGAACTGACATAGAGAGCCTTTTTTAAATTTGCGTGGTTTAAACTGTCAGAGGAAGAAGACGTACGTATCATGGTGATTTTTATAAGAAATAAGTCGTTCCTAGTGGGAAAAATCCATTCCTACCTCATCAGCGTCAGACTTTTACATAACAAATTTATAATCTTTTCATTCAACCAGTCGGCTTTCAATGTAACAAAATGGTCTTAACCTTTGCATCAGTTCTACACTCATCAAAAACAATTGGAATCATTAGTTTTAATGACATGATTGATCAGTCGGCTCTCGCAACACTTTGTCAACACAGAGCAAGAGCACAATTGCTGCATGCAGTGATGGATGCTATCAGGTAACATTATTTACATGAACACATGGATTTGTCTTGTTTACATTCTCCATCAAAATGAATATGTAACAATGAGACGTTATTGACCAATCTGCTCCGTGTTCAGCAGTTTCCTTCCAGGTGCATTGATGAGTCCCAACTTTGTTTTTCTGTTTAAACATAAATGACTGTTATGAATCTCTGGTTTAACTTTGTATTAAACTGTCTTTTACATATTTCCAAAAGCTGTGAAAGGATTTCAGGAAGAGAAAAGAGAGGGTAAGCCTAGCTGAGGCGGTGATATTGATCAGCTGTGCCATGGATTATAAGGTTCACTTTCAGCAGGGAGGTCATTAGTTACTCCTGTGTGCTAATTCATCCCAGGGTTGAGGCGTATCCGTTAGAATGCTAATTCACTACTATGATCTGACAGCTGGGGTAAAGAAAGGGCCAAGCAGGCTGCCGCAGAGAGAGCTGAGCAGAAGAGAGGAGAGAAGAGAAGAGGAGAGGAGGGGTCTGCAGTGGCCTACCAGTCTGCTCCTGTGTTTTGGTAAAGAGGAGGACTTCTGTACATGGGATGTGGCACAAAAAAAGGGGTGCAGAGCTGACCCCTGCTGTCTTTGCCCCCTAGCACTAATGATGTAAAAGAAAGATGACATTTGGTGTCCACATTTAACTTGCATTTTCAGTCCACTTGAGAGGTCCAGTATGCGTGACCTACCTTGATTAAGCCCGGGGCTTCCCAGGACTGTACCCTTTAGACTGAAACAAAAAGTGGAAGCTCGCAGGAGAAAGCTGAGCCTGTATAATTGGGCCAAGTAGAGCTGCGGGAGGCAGCCAGTCTCCGCTTTGCCTTTTGTATATTCATGACCCCCTCGACTTGATTGATGGAAGGATAGCATTTGGTGACACTGTCATTTGCAAGTTGAAAAGGTAGTGCAGTGGCTGGAGCGGCGCTGTGGCTGTGCCTTAGAAGGGGCATGGAGAGGAGGCTCATTTCTATGCTGATGATATCCAGCCCCCTCTCATTTTCTTTGTCTCCGTCAGAAGGACATCTGCTGACAACGCCGAGTTTAAAAAGACCCAAGTTGAAAATGAAAAGGAGGGAAGGGAACATGCT
The DNA here is from genome assembly GCA_030710495.1 of Labroides dimidiatus. Taxonomy (NCBI): domain Eukaryota; kingdom Metazoa; phylum Chordata; class Actinopteri; order Labriformes; family Labridae; genus Labroides; species Labroides dimidiatus. Next base: position 24,332,179 of record CM061153.1, read on the forward strand.
TCGGTGTTTGCATGTGAAAAGCACATGGCTGAAGCGTGATTTTAATCTGTAGTAAAGTTTGCTTTTTGATATCAGCATAATTGTCTTACATTTCTGTGAAATGGAGCATATTGAAGCAGATGGTTGAAAAACATGTTTGATACATCCTTAATGTGAGGACTCAGCAGTTTTTGAAGGTTTGGACTTTGAACTTGCGTAAATTAAGTTGCCAAAGAAGACTCGCGTAACATGAGGAGCAGGGTCTTTTGGTGTCAAATTAAAATCCTATATGATTTTGGCTTTTCTGCCCTAAGTAGCTTGTGATGTCAGTACTGGTGATCAAAATCTTGTTAATCATGCCATTGTTTGCAATTGCATGTAGTTTGTAGTTTTACATGCCTTGATTACAGAATGTATATTATAAGTATTGGCATCAGGGGTTGCAGTTTTAAAGTTAGCTCTGTTCATATAGACCATGACCTCAAAATGTTTACAATACTGAAGTACCAGGATGTATCATTGTCAGATTTTCTTCTCAGAAGTGCAACAATTTGCCAAAAATGATCGGTTACCAGTCTGAAAATAGCGTATAGAAATTACCGTAATACACTTAACTAAAGGGCCATATTCATGGCGTCACCGCAGGGACACCCGCTTTGATAAGTAATATCATATTTGAATTTCTAAAGGTATGTACTTTGTTTGATTAGAAATAATAAGGGCATAAAGATCTGATAAGAATCACACGGTGAATTATCATTTCATCCATAATGGAAACATCCTTGACGACTCGGTCTAGAAATAGTATCTGTAACATTGACATCTAGGGTTAATGAGTCTTTCAAAGCCACGCCATGCAAGGATGTCTTAAGCTGTCCAAATATTATTCAAGCTGTACTCCGCTCTGAATGTGTAAAGAAGGAATGAGGTCTGGTGGCAGAAATATCAGTCTCCTGGAGACACTCCTGCTCTCCCTTCAGCACTGCAACCCACACTTATCAGAGCCACAATTTATAGCCGCGGTGTGAAGTGTTCGCCTGCAACTCCCATCTTTGTATTTACACCAATTAGCACATAAACTCTAATTACCGAGATCAAGGCAGCCGGGAGTCCATAAATGCAAAGCGACAGAGACTACCGAGTCAGCTGACAGCGAGGGAAGGTGACAATAAATAGGGAAGTATCAATTAAGCATCAATGACGCGATGATGCATGTGCGTGCAGGGAGGTGTCACACGGAGGAAGGTGGGAGTGTGAAATGCGTGGGGTGCAGCAGGGTCCATGTAAAGTTGCACCGGCTGTGGGGTCTTGTAACTCACAACCCAACACGCAGCACGGTGACACGCTGACTGTACAACACATTCCAGCATTAACACCACACAACAATCAGGCTATTCTCCTGTGTCTGGGTGAAAAGTAGCATTTATCACAGCACTAAGGTAACAATTAACACTTGCTAATTTAAGGGGCACGTCGCTGAAGGCAAAAGGTATTAAAAGTTGGTCCAAAATAAGAAGAAATTAATACGTTCCGGGGAAAAGAACCGTCATAGTTGGAGGACAGATTTGACAGTTTAAACTTTAATTATAAGGGGTGGAAACTCACTCACAGCTGGAAAAAATAGAGGCTTCTTATAATGACTTCAAATGGATCATAGACCATGTTTGAACCTCAGGTTAATCCCAATAAATTGAACTTGATCAAAGACTAAAGCTGTAAAAAAAGTATGGCTCTGCACATTAATCTAACAAACACATAAAATGGGACTGGCTCAGCTCTATAAATTTAACTCTGGCTGCAATAATGCTGATCAGGAGAAATTCTGCCAGCACTGGCTCAGGCCGACTTTCAGTACGTCTGAAGTCTTGTTATCCTCTTGTCTTGATGTGGAATGGTGTTATCTGTTCCCCTCTCCTTGTGCAGCAGGGATTTTTTTTTCTTTGCAGGATGGCCCAGTGATGGATTTGCAAAAAGGCTGTTTACAAGAGAGTGTGGAGCATAAAGAGCTGCCAGAAGGCCCATTTACATAAATGTTTAAATCAGACACACAGACTTATGCGCCTAAAATGAAGATGTTCCCTGCATTAATCTGCCACCACCAACAATTAGTCCCCTCCTATTCCAAACACCTCTCACTCAGTAACCAGTGTTTATGGGAAAGAAAACACAGGGGAGCAGATATGTGGTCACTGCTGAGCCTGCAGCTTGAACAGACCCCACCAGGGTTGGGAAATTAATTGTCAGAGTTGTATATTGTGATCAAGTTTGTGGCATCAGACCTGGTATGACCCAGCAGACAGTTTACGTCTTCTTTTTCTCTCTATCAACACATGGCTCCACGGCTGATTTACAGCCTTATAAAAATGCCTCATTTTTAAATACTGTTTGCATGCTGGCCCCCTGGAAGGCGTTTCATACTCAGCAGATTTACATTATGACCATTATTATGGTTTTATGATGCTGAAGCCTTTACAACTTCTCTCCCAAATGACTGGGAATCACACTGGAAAGTAAATATTTGCAGATCTGGAATTTTCTCCCACCGAATGCAGGACGAACCCAAACTCAGACAGCAGTCATTTTGTTATTTCTGATCTTAAGACGAGATAAACACTCACCAAGGAGTGTATTTCTTCCTAACCATCTATCTATATCTGAGGTTTAAGTGGACAATCAAAGGGTAATTTAGAAATTTGGTATCCTTGCATAGGTTTGAAGGCGTTTTCCAAAAAAATGATGGAAAATATCAGACTAATTCCAACAAATACTGGCAGAGTTTGAGTTCTTTAATTCGTTTCTGCAGTAAATGATCAAGTGGATTCATTTTCTGCTAAAGAAGCAAATCAGGGTTAGCATTCACTCAGCCTTATACCTTCCATTATCTTGTTTTCCTAGGCGTTGCACCCTTTACATCAAAGTTTTGCAGCATATTTCACGAAACATTCTTCTCTGTCTGCTTCTTTCCTTGTAGAAGCACTCCTGGAAGCCACCGAATGTTTCTGAGAGGAATAAAGCATGTGAATTGATTCCTCCATCACCTGGATAGGCTGTTGATTTTGGGGAGAGTTATCGCTGTTTTCCTAAGTGTGGCGTGGAGATTTGCTGGAGGGCTGAGTGATCGATTCAGCAGCCTGGAGCATCCTAGTGTGTTTATACATGGCTTGTATGGCAGCTTTCATAAGACATTTACCCCATGATTTGCGATGAGCTTATGTGTGAATAATTAATGGCAATTAATCCTTAATTACAGTAATTAGGCAAGTCACAGGAAATTAGGCTGCAGCTGGAGAAGCCCGTGCCGAGGAAAGGGAGGACTGGGGCTGAGAGAACGTGCCATTTAGTGACAGCGGAGCCGTGCTACTGTGATTGTGTGGCAGGCCTGCACCGGTGCGCTCGCTTGCCAGAAGAGATAAGAGTGCAGAAAGGCACAGATGCTGCTGGCCAGAGAGGGTCTGAGTGCTAAACCAGGCCTGGAAAGCAATCACAGGCACACACACCCAATAAACTCACCTATAAAAGTCCCAGCATGGTGACCTCTGACCTTAAAATCACTTAAATTTCTTAGTTTGCTCAAAATCACACACTAAGAGGTGCTGAGCCGCTCCAACAAGTTGTGACTGATAAGCTAACAGTAATTGGTTACACATCGAGCTCCTTTTTTCTCACTTTTATAAAACTAGATTTACCACTTATTGGGGCCCTGAGGCTGCACACTTTAGCACCCAATGTGCTGTTAACACCAAGTTTATGAATCTGCTGCGGCTGCAAGGAGAGGACAGTCCAAGAAATATTTATTTGCACCTCTAATAAAACAATTAGCCTCGCTTAGAATTATTAAAGGAAACTACAGCGGGCAGAGTTGTTTGCTGGCTGAGTTCATTGTTTGGTAATGGACAGAGAGACGATCTGTTCTGAGCAGAGAGCGAGCAGAAGAATGGGGACGAGGCTCTCTGTGTCTGGCTCGGAACTCATTTGTGCTTTTCCATGCTTGCCTTGATGAATTTCCGCTTCTTTCTGCTCCTGTTGCTTTCAATTACACTCTTATTCACAATCCTAATTGATATGCCAGTCTCAGTAGATGAACCATGGACTTTTTACAGTCCATTTTTCTATTCTTAGACCAACGTTTCCCCATGACAAAATGGGACTTTGGAGATTTGGAGATCAGAGATGTGCATTTTTATATGCCTTTTTTTTGTTTGTACACATTTTTAATAACCTTTAATTACAACTTAAAGATTGAAAACACTTTCATCTGATCTCTCAGAATAATTTATAAGAAAAAAAATCCCATTGTGAAGAGCTTTTCCTGGACCTGCTTGGCTGTCTGCGCTACTGAAATCGTCACTCCTTCCATGCATTACTGACTTTTCTTTTTTTTTTTTTTTTTTTCTTAGAGAAGGACTTTTAAGCTAACAGGGAATGTAAGTGAGTTGAGGAGGCATCCAACTGTGATATTACATTAACCCATAGTGCTTGGCCATGTCTGTCAGTGAGTGCAGAATAAAGAGAACATGCTCTGCTCTACTCTTTAGCCTTCACAAGTGCTATTAGAAATAATGAGGATTTATAGTAAGATAAAAGACGCTCTCTCTGCAGTTGAGTTTCTGAATAGGCAGTCATATTCCAGCATGGAGAGCTAAATAAAACTCATTGGTGATGCATACACAGCTGTAGTTATCAGATTAGTGTTTGCATTATAATAAATATTGCATTGCCTCTTATTATTAAACTCAATAACGAGCACCAGATATGTTCAAAAGCAGATATTGCTTTTGCTATGATATGCACTCATGTAATAAAATCTTTTAATCAGAGCTCAGTGGGCATGTTATGTTGCTCAGACATCCAATAAGCCCTTAGTTTCTCCTTTATGTAGAACACGAGCAGGGAGTGCAGCGTAACAGTACCTGAACACCAGCAAGGCTCCTCAGCAGCACACGGAGATGCTGCTAACAGTGACAAGGTCAGCATGTTCTACACGTGCATTCCTCTCTATAAGTAATATAAATGAGGTTGTGTTAGCCATAAACTTACAGCATGTTGCCTGTAAGCTAAAGGGTAACTGCGCGAGAGCAGCAACGCCTCCAAACTTCCCTCTGAGCATGTGCGAGGGACTGCAGCATGAAAGATGGAGGCACCTGCTGGAGTTGCATCTTCTTTGAGGCCAGTCTGAACGTTTTCCATGCAAATTTTGCAAATCTCAGTCGAAATGTATTACAGAATATATATGCAAAGAAGCTTTTCTGCTATAAACGTGACAGGATGCAGCTGGAGTGCAACAATAGCATCCACCTGGAAACTCATGGGGATGTGTTGAGCGTACAGCTTTAAGTGGGAGCAGCAGAGTTTGTGTTGTTAGGGGCATTCTTGTATCTACACTGGTGTTTACTCACATTGGCAATTAATTATTAATGCTGAAGCACTGAGAGGTTACAGCGATATGGCGCTCCAGCTTTCTAAGCACTGTCTATATATGAAGAGTCAACACAGTGAGAGCTTCAAAGGAGCCCTCTGAAATGTTTCAGACTCTCATGGAGAAAGCTTATTACAGTTGAAATGTTTTTCTAGGAGCCCCAGATATTCTTTGTGAATGCTGGAAAATATGGGGTATTTCTTTTTTTTTTGTTGTTTGTGTATATCAAGAGACATGTGAACAAAGAGGCAGTCAGCATTTGCAGCTTACTTGGCGTGAGTGTTGCGGTTCACAAGCAAGAACTTGTTTGTGCAAAAAAAAAAGAAAAAAAAAAATGTTTTGCAAAAAAGTGTGATTTGAAATTCGGCAAATGTGTAGGATTCAATTTACCAATCTAAGTTTTTTTTTTCCCAGACTAAAAATCATCACATGTGATGTGCACACAGTGCCAGGATAATCAGTTTTCCTTTTGATTTCAGAGCCTCTATGTCCACCCATAAACTTCAGCTGTGAGAGTTTTTAATAATGAGTCCAGAGATAAACATCAACAGGCAATTTGCTCCTTTTTTTGAGGCGTCTTTGTTGCCTTCAGAGCGCTCCTCGTGACACCTCTGTGGATCTGCTAATGGAGGAGGACCTGTAAGGCTATCCCCTGGCCTTTGTGTGACCCCTTTGTGGAGCTGAATTCTTCAGATGTTTGCAGGATCAAGTCACTTAATCTGTAGCTCAGACTCAGGCCAGAAAAAAAGGAGAATAGAGGCGAGAGAGAGAGAGAGAGAGAGAGAGAGAGAGAGAGAGGAGAGAGGAGGGAGGCAGACAAGCGCCCCACTCTGTCTGAGGGCAGAGCGTTCACTCGCAGGGTAAAGAACTGCAAATGTCTGCCTGTTCTGTTATGCACCATTGTTTCATACAGAGCTGGAAATAGACAGAAACAGTGTAGCAGGCGGTGCGTTTTATTACCGTTAGACTTAGACATTAGTGAATATGGCTCATTAAATGGCATGGAATGTTACCATTTTACATAATTCCTCCTGTATCGTTGTTGTAAATGAAATCCTGTTTCTGTCTCTGACTGCACTCCAGTCACTCCACTGCTGTTACAGCTTTCCCATCATGCCTTAGCCCCCCTTTGAAAGCAGCTATCTATAATTTCAGGTCCGTGTCACACACAAAAAAGCATTCTCTACAGGCCTTAATGGTTTAGCGTGGCTGATGTGGAAAGAATATAGCGCAAATCTGGAGAAATATTTGAGAATTATAAAATGATGTATTCAGATGACTGGGGAGACCAGGGTGGGCAACAAATATAAATAATGTATGTGCCAGGGCTCCCAAACATAAGCTGGAATTTGCCGCCACACTTTTTGTTCTCAATCACCTTGATGAAACAATCCTGAAGCGATGGCTGCATGAATGAGACCACTGACAAGCTGATTTTCCACCCCGGGCATGAGGCTGCTTTCTCCACTTAATGTTCTGCGATAAAGTGTTGAACAGAAGTAAACCAGAAGAGCCTCCACTCCTGACACATGTGACAGTATTTGCATCAATTATGCAGTCTGTGGCTGCGGCTGGGAGGGAGGAACGGGAGGGGGAGGAGAGAGGAGAGAAGAGGGTTTGTGACAAGATGCAGAGGCAGAAATGAGGACTTCTCTTTAAAATGCATTCTTATGGAAAAAAAAAAAAAAATAAATAAATAACGCTCAAGATCATTTACATGAAAGCTGCCGCGGCGGTGAACCTCGACAAAGCAGCAGCAAAGTCTGCAGAGTGATTTTGACACTAAAGACTTTGGCAAACAGAGTACAGTTGCATGGAGTGTTCTTTGTCTCCTCTGAATTCACTGTACGCTGAGAATCTAGCCTGAAGAGGAGCAGAGGAGACAGTGAAATGAGGAGAGAGACGCGGTGAGAGTAAGGAGGGAGGCTTAAGTCCCTTATTGCTCAATTCAGGCAAAGGAGTCGGGTGTAAATGGCCATATAAAGCAAACAAAAAGTGCTCTGAGAGTAGAGATAGTCAGTACTCAGCTGCAAAATTAAGTCTTTAATCAGCTCAAAAGACAAATAATCACCAAAAATGCCATTATGTGTTGGCTCCATATTCTACAATGTGAAGATTTGCTGCTTGTCTGCTGTCATTTACAAGTTTGAGTTTTGGATGGGAACTTGCAAAAGCTGATATAAAATATAATTTTGGGCCAGTATGTTATTTTTCCCCCATGTTTTGAGATTTTATAAACAAATATATTCAATTTAATTGTGATTCAAAGTTAATCTGATTGAGAAACCCTTAGATTGAGTATTAAAATGCTGTAAACAAATTTGCACACAAGGTATCTTAATGAAGGTTAGGGTGAGAAAGAAGTACCCAAACGAAGCATGAAGAGAAACCCTGGCTTTTCAGTGTCATATACACAGAAAGTTTCTTAAGAGTTTATATGTTGCTGGCTAAATTTAAAAAAATAAATGTTTTAAGATGAATGATGAATAATCTTAAACAAAGGTAGTTTTCACAATGCAGAAGCCAAATGCAGAAAGAAAAAGAAAACTGTCTCTTTACCACAAGTTTGCGTTGTTTCATTTGAAGGTCTCGTGTTCGGGTTGCTAACAATTTTTTCAGACTGTGACCAACGTCATGAGCAAATCCACGAGGTTGTGGTTAAACTTGCACAAGCAGAGGGAGGTTTCTGCTTATTGGCAGAGGGAATAACTTTTTAAAACCGTGTCCCAGTTTCAGCACACTCCTGCACAGCATTTTATGTCACTGTGTCCAACCCTATTTCCCATCCTAGTTAAGTACACTTTACAAATCTGCTGTGCCATGGTTTCTAACCTCTCTCTCTCACACACACATACAGACAAGGATCCACACACACACACACGCACACGCACACACACAGAGTCACATCACTAGGCCTGTCACTGCCTTTTATCCATCGTCAACCTTCAGCTGTGCGCTTTATCCGGAGTGACACTATAGCAAAGTGCTTGACTGCTTTTTGCCAACAGACTGCAACACTTTAACTGTACTTAGTCATGCATCATTATGGCAGACTCAGAGCGGTGTGTCTGGGAACGCCTGCAGATGGTGGAGGCTGAACCGTTTGGAGAGGAAGCCTCTGTGACAATGATGCTTATTGCATGAGTAAGTGTGTATGGACACCACAGTGTATCTGTGCTGAGAGAAAAAAAAAACAACAACAAACAGTGTTAATAGAAAAAGAAGCACTGCAGCTAATTCAACAGGCTGGAGGGAACATGATGTGTTTGTGAGATATGATGTATGAAATCTACATGCAGGTCTTTGTTCGAGGGATTCTTTTATGTGCGTATTGATCAGTCATTGTTTACTCCAATCGATGCTGACTTTGTGAAACGCTCGCTCCTCTCTCTTCCTCATAGAGCTTTAACCCTCTTCTTTGCATCACATCTCGCCGCTTTGTTCTCCTCTTCAAACCTTCCTCCGGCTCAAAATGTGATAGCATTACTGTCACTTGTCACTTTCTCTTTATTTCAACACATGACAAAGCTTTTACATTCAGTATTCTGCGCCACGCATGGGTGTCTCCAACAGATCTCTCCCGCGCTATTGAAAGATAAATGTTAACTTCATTCATTGGAAACCTCATTCAAGGTTCATTCAAAGCGGACTTCTTTATTCTTTAAGGGAAATGAAGAAACCATTAGCGAAATATTCACTCACACGAAGAAAGAGAATCTTATCTTTATTCTGCATGACCATGCAGAGCCATATTCCTTTTGACATCATTATGTAAAACCAATTTCTCTTTCATATCATTTCCGCTGTGCTGCATTACCACATCTATACACTCACTGTTCTTTATTACAAAGTAGGTGGCCTGGAGGAAAATATATGCATTCGTTCCCTATGGCATAAAATATGCATATAGGTGCCTCATTTCATCTCCAATCTGTGTTATTCCTTTAAAAATTCACTGCTGCCTGCAGTCCCTCTTTAATATTTAATCAGACAACTTTTTAATCTGTCTTTATGCGATGATGAAGTAATCGTCAGCTGTCACAGAAGTGATTGAATTATACAACCGGACTGAAGTGACTGGTAGGCTGAAGGCTTTGGTATTTGTTTTGCCTCAGCCGTACTGTGAGCTGGAGGGTAAGAATATATTCTTTCACTCTCTAATTTATCTTCCATCTTTATTCATCTTTTCTCCCAGGCCCCCCCTCCTCACACAAAGCAGAATCATGTATAACACTCATGCATCATTCATACTTTGTTTACCCGCTTTTATTTTGAAGGAGATCAAAATACAAGAGCTCTGCTGGTGGAGTATTTCACAGAAACAGAATTTAATTGTGCATCTCTGCTACTTGCAAAGCCCCTCACTCATTAAGATGCAATGATAGTTACTCCCAATCTTTCCTTCATATTTAATGATCTGAGAATATTTATCGAGCGGCTTAGTGAGACGCAGGTCTTTAGATTTAAGCAGCAGCAGCAGCGTGGTGAATATCAGTGACCAGGAGGTGAATTATTTTGGAAATAAAGTAAATAGATAATAGAGCAATGTTGCATCAGATGAATGATCTGCTTCTGCTATCTCTGTAGCTGCACCTCTGCAGGCCTCTCTGGCAATCTGGCCATGTTGGGCCCCCACTGTGGAACAGCATGGCACTGGGAGTTGTGGTAGCCAGTCCCCCCATAGCCCCAGGCTGCCTCTACCTTTGGTTTGCTACTCAAGGTTAAAGGATCCCAGTTGGGTGTTTAACAGTCTGAACGGCTTTTTTTTTTTGACACTATCTGAGCAGCCGAGAGTGAACCTGGAGAACTGTTCATCTTCAGGGCCTGTTTTACATCCACAGCTCCTCGGTCACTCTTCCAGCTGTAGAATTTCTATAGCGGACCTTTAAATCCTCGCACCGCTGTAATGCTCTTATGAAGTAGCGGGGGTAAGTGATTTGAACCGTTTTACTGTGAGGATCTGCTGTTTGCCGAACACGTGCAGCTTTTGCTGACATTCATTTTGAAAGCACTCGGAGCACTCGCAACTCGGGGTAACAATGCTGAGGGAAAAGTGCCTGCTGAGCTCTACAGTGAATATACCTCTGACCCAGCCTGAGGAGAGGGAGATTCATGAAATCCACATGTTTAATACATTTCATTTTGTCCAAGGGATTTGTATTGCTTACCACAGTATTTTAGGGGCTGAAACATTCTGTATAGTCACAGCTTGTATTGTCTGAGGAGAATAAACCCTGTCTGCTTCTGGCTGCTGAAGATTTGTTTTATAGCACCTCCCCTCTGCCTTGCACACGCCTCAGCTATTGCATTTTGTTGTGCTGAGGTGTTAGGTATACACACCCTTAATCTTCATGCATAATCCTCCGAAAATCCGGTACGTAAATGAAAAAGATAACCCTCATATCAGTGCGGTGACAGAAAAGAAGATAGCCAGGTAATTTAATAAAGGATTGACGCTGGCCCTGCTGTGATATTGTGTGTGACCTCTGTGTATTCATTGTGAGACGAGGAGTAGGTGAGCCCATTGCGTGTAGAGGAGCGGTTCTTCCCTTTTTTTTTTTTTTTTAAAGAAAGTGCAACATCAGTGGTGACAAACAGAGCACACCATATGGATTAAAGCGCAAGGAGGGGAGTCACTGAAATATTTGCTTTACCAAAGTGTTGACACAGGCTGAGAAGAAAAAAAAAGGAGAAGCACGGCTGCAGTTTTCCAGCTGTAATCAGGTAGCAGTTATCACAGTGAAGTGTTTGCCTACATAATGGTGTTTCCATTTTGTGTGAGTCTGTGTCATCCACTTCCCATTTGCAGGCCAAGGCAGGACGGATCCGGGTTTTCACAGAGTAAGTGCCAGCCTTCGGAGGCTGTGTTTGTTCTGTACAAGAGGATCAACAAGAGAAGGCAAACTTAAAAACGGAGATCCTTTTAAAAGCATAACTGTGGTCAGTGTGGGAGCCGTTCAGTTTATTCAGCATCGAACTGCACAAAGTCATAAATACTCTTCCTAGAGAGCCCTTGTTTTACATCTAAAAGCACCTGAGTGTATTATTGACAGATATAGCTCGTGACGAGTGATAGTCAGAATGTATGAGCGCCCATTATGCCTCCTGTCAAGCACTGGTGCCAGACTGAAAATAAGCAGTTCACCTCTGTTTTCATTCAGGCGAGTGCAGCAGACAGCACCGGCTTCTCCTCTGTATTTATTGACTTGTTTTACTAGCCTGAAACAGGGTGCTTTTATACGGAGGCCTGCTCCGTCTTAAGACTCTCCAGACATTTACATTATTCCTGACTGAGTTACACACACGTATAAAGCAGCACGTCCGCAGGCTAGGTTAGATATATGCTCTCTCTCCTTCATACACACCCATGCACCATTTTATGACCCCACCATTTTGGATTTTGTTACGCTGTTGTTGTCCTCTATTTAAATTATTAAATGTTTTGGGATCATATTTAGGCTAATTAATTAACTCTCTATGTTAGAACATGTATAAAAACCAGCATGCTCTGCCTGTAAGTTGATAAATTCAACGTTTGAATACTGCATGAAAAAAAAAAAAAACACTTTTTCTTGTTTATGCTGAAACCGATTCAGTGCTATAAAAGCACAGATTTCACAAAGCTCTAAAAAATCATCTTTCGCTGACTAATCTGCACAACTGCAGCAGAAGATAATAAATGCAACACCCGAGTCACAGCCGACGCTATGATCCCCCACCCAGCCTAAACCTCCAGAAGTATTTAGATGATATTTCATTTTAGAATAAACCTCTTTTCTCTCCCACTGTGAAGATATTGAACTCTTTCACACAGATGTCATCTTAACCAAAGCTTATTAAAAAGATGGACATCAAAGTTGTGGGTGCCCATTTATCTTATAGCGCTCTAATTGGCCACCACAGGCAAGAGAACAACTAAGTCCAAAATAGGAGGCGTCGAGCGGTTGTGCTAAAGAAGATGTCTAAAGACCTCTCAGTGGATTCATTGCCAATAAATCCCCCAGAATGAAAGCCAGGCTTTTCTGGGAGGGTATGGAGTTTCACAAATACATTATGAAACCTGATACGCTGAATTAAGTGAACACTTATGGCCACAGGGTTCGGCGTCTTTGTTCTGCAGTGTTTTGTGGCTACATTGTCCTGCGCATGACCTGAAAGTTGAATGTTTGCCTGACATCCACCGTGAGGCAATACACTGTGAAAAGGTCAGCCGGTGCAGCAGCCACGGGTGAACTGAGATTTCATCTCGCTAACTCCACATAGCATGCTGCATTGTTTTGAGTAGACCATTCACCGCAATGAATGGACCTGATTCTTTAGCCAGAGTCGCCGCCACTCAATCAAACACCACACCACACCACACTCAGGCCTGAGGTGAATAATGCATTATGTTTTCCACTCAAGTGGGCAATAAAAACACAAAAACAAAGTCATTAATTGCCCACATACAGTAACCAAATGCCATCAAGAGCCCGTGCTCTCATTAACCTGGCACCTAATTATCTGCCTCCAGTCTGAGTCCTGACAAGCCCCTCCGTCTGAACCCTCAGCTCGGTCGCATTGTGTTGTGTCAGCACTCACCAACCACAGCCAAGGCACCATTAGGTACTGAGGAGACAAAAGCTTCTCGCAGCAAAGGTTCCCTCTGCACGTGCCGCCACAATGTTCCTCCTGTTAATGCCTTCCCTTCCAATTAAATCTGCAACTGTTAATTATTGTAATTATGAGAGCGAGCCCCCAGCTCTAACCCCTCCCTCGCCGGTGTGTGGAGACGCTACGGGAGCTGTTGTGTTGCTTCAGCGGCGCCTCGTCTCTGCTCCAGTGAAGCCCTAGTAGGACATACAGTGTGGACGGGGATTTGGTGCACATGACAGGGGTGACGTGAAGGAGATTGCTCGGTTCATCTTGGATAACTGGGCGAGCAAGTCACAGCCAACAGCCATGCCTCTAGTCTAACTAAATGGTGTGTAAAGAACATGCTGGGAATAATTAGTGCTAAATAACTTTTCCTTTTTTTTGCTACCATGTTTGCAGGGTGTCACACAACAAAAAGAGGAGGTAGTGGATCATCTGAAGGTGAACGATAAAACAAAGATGATCTTCAGTATTGCATTTGAAAGTGCTCTGTTCACTCCTTTCTAAGAGTAATGTGAATTTCCTCCTGCCGGGTTCTTTGAGAGGCACTTGGGATGGATCCGAAGTGATGTGTTGAGTATAAGAAGAGCTGAAAAAGAGTGGATGGCAGGCCGGCTGCCTGTTAAGTCTCTGCGTGTCTCAACATCCTCTTTGGCCTGCTTCTGTCACAAGCTGTTGTTTGGCCTGGACCTGATCTGCCCAGCCACTCCTGCACTGCACTATGCAGACCTAGCACTAACCTGCAACATCAGGCACAGGATGTTTGCAAAGGCAGCACTCTTGTTCAGGTGCGTGCGAACCTAAGACACTGGGGGTGGATGTGTTGTTTTGTGAGCTTTATCAGTCCTCACCCAGAGATGTTTTTGAGAAGCAGCACGTCAAGCGCAGTCGTATTCCGGTCTCGTAACCTCAGTTGCCTCATAGCGGAGTCCTTACACGCTAGCACGGCTAGCAAAGGATTCTGGCTCTACAATTTGGAGCTGAATTCTCTTCCATAAAAGACACTGAAGGAAAGAACAGCTCCTTCTGCTCCAGGCAATGCAGCCTTTTCGTGGATACACTGCAAAATCTAAATGATGGACTGTCAACTCTCTTGCAGAAATGCCACTGCAAAGAGTAATCTCTCTGGCAGTGGATCATGGTTGGATGTATGCTACCAATGCCGTTTCTTTGTTTATGCGAGTGCGTAGCCTTCACATGCACACATGCAGACATGAGCGTATGCACATACACACACGCACAGGGAAACATGCAAATACAGAGCACAAACACAAAATGCTTCAAGCCCAAGTCCTTTCTTTGGGAGCATACAGTGAAATATATGGGATTAATAACCTGAATAGCATTATTTTTTCACCTCTAGCCTTTAAAATAATGCATGCTTGGCTCGGTGTCTGGATGAAGTTTTTGCCGGTGTGTTTGCCTGGTTATCGGTGTGTACAAGACCTGCTGTGTGACCTGGTTTCATGCAATCTCCATCTTCTAATTAGGAGGCTGCAGAAAGGCTGGAACGAGAGGAGGAGTGATTAGTTGCCTTTGGGTATTTCATAAGTGGCTTTCAGTGCCACATTTGCATTATTTGCTTGGGGTCTGAATAACAAATCAGCCTACCTTTGCAGCAAATTGAGGCTAGCAGCTAGACCATCAATACATGAAATATAAAATGAAAGTGAAGAAAAGGAATAAGCAAAACATGCTAACGCAATATAGAGGGATGAAATGAAATATTGTAACACACAACACAATAAATGTCTCAGGCTGTCTGAACTCCAACCTACAGCACAGATGTTTAAATATTCAAAGATTTTCTTATTGGGCAGATTTCATTTATGTTCATCCAAGATTTGTGATGTCAGCCTCAATGAAACGCGAGTTCCTCAGTGATGGTGGCTCATTCTGTGACCAGCAGACCATACGAACCATGTGAGCCTTAACGTCGGAGCCCCATGCTGTATGAGTCCTGTCGGGTCAGTCAGTGTGCTGATCTGTAGCGGAGGTCCTGTCCACTCATTTGGCCGGTCTCCCCCAACCGCTGCGTGCGGCCGCCACCGCCAGGCCTGGTCAGCCATCACTGCACCACTTGGCCGTTTGCCCATATCGAGTCTTAGAGGGCAGGAAACAAAGCAGGCACTCACAAGTCCACATATAAACACACACTCGCGCACACATGATCACAGCGAGTGACAGTGGCCCTTGTTTACCCAGCCCCCCACCTCACCCTCCTTTCATCCTCTCCCTCTAGTCTGTCATGTTGTGTGTCACTTCCCACAAATGTCAGTGCCACCATGGGACAGTGATTAATTTTGGTGTGCTTGGCAAAATGTCTTCAAGATGTTTGTTTGGGTTGTCTTTTCCCACCCCCTTTGCACACCCCCGCTCCCCTGCATGTCTTCAAGTCGTGGGTCGAGAGTGGCATGCCCTCCCCCCCTCTCCTCCCACTCCCATCACGCCCCTCACCCCTTGCTGTCACAGCCTCCTCCTTTCAGGGTGGGGGTGGTGGGTGGGGGGCTCATCATCATCATCATCGAGGGACAAAGGCTACCTGAACTGACAGAGATCTTCTTTTCTGACCAGAGCCACTTTTTGCCCCCCCACCCCACCCCACCTACACAGACACCACCACCACTCTCACCTCCACGCGCTGTCTGTTTAGTGTGTGCTTGTGGTGTATGATGGGAGAAGTCTTGACCCAGCACTGAGGGGCTGTAACACTTCACTGTCAGCGCGGCTGATTAGCTTATCACTCACCGCACTGGGAGGAAATACATCATCGTTTTAGACAGGGATTCCCCAGTTTAGGGACCATTCCCTGCCTGCTTTAAGTCCTCATTTAATCACCAAACTCCCTACCCCCTCTTGGATCTCAGACTCTAAGCTTAAGCCAACTCTTTAATCTGTACCATAAAAACCATTTCTTTAACTTTTTAGTAATTTGAAGTTACTGTCTTTCCATCTAGTTTTATATTTATCAAAGTCCTTTTGTGGCTCTGTTTCGAGGAAAACATCTTGTGATTGACAGGTGCGACCATGGCAGTCTGTCAACATGATATATCGAATCAAAGCAACAAAAATCCACCCTGTAGAAATCAGTAACTTCTGTTTCCAAAAAAAGCAAGATGCCAAAACCCAAATAACCAAATGTGAGACTCATATATGGAGTTTACAAATCAAAAGTAACACCTTGACTGCATCCACTCCACTCATACACCCTGTGTGTATATGCTAACATATGCACAAACATTGATAGTGTCTGAGGAGGAAAACTACATGAGCCATCCTCACAAATTTCTCTCTTCATCTCACTCAATAAAGAAAGTGAAACACAAAGTGGCAAATGTGCTTTGGCCTCCCCACAGTGCAGTATCAGGTATGGTAATTACTCTGCCATTAACATTGGGAATAGTTAATGTGTATTAATGTGTTAATGGCATGTTAATTACTGTACATGCAAGAGAGAGCCCGCAGGCATTCTCTCAGATTCTTTGTGCCATGTGGATGTAGGCCAAGCTTAAAAAAGCCTTTAAGATTGTCGATGAAAGAGGATCCTTATGTTTCATTTGTCAGAACAAAAGATTTTCAATGGTAATTTGATCCCGCTCCCCCCCGCTTCTGCAGCTGAAAGTCACTGATCCAGGCGCCACGACAAAGGAGATGATATGAAGTCAAAGGAGACGTGGAACGCGGCTGTAGTGACACTGGCCTCTTTGTGAAATGGATACTCTAAGCCCTCTGTAGTCTCTAGTGTGTTGCTTTGGCAGCGGGTTTTAATAACATGGTAGATTAGAAGCCTTGGATCCTGAGTGCCAAGCCGGAGTTAAAGCTCACCTTGGACGAGCCTCAGTAACAGGCTAGATGCCACAGTTCTCCTCCTCATCCTTCACCTCCTCCTCTTTACACACATCGTCTACTCCGTGGCTTTAAGAGAGATGACCTTTGCAAATATTGACATAAAATAAATTCTGTTTCGATTGGTTAGCTTTGGGAGACCTTTGCGGATCAATGCAATTAGATGAACAGAGTGTCGATACATGGCCGGGGCCGTTCACTGGAGGCACTGGAGGCACTGGAGGTAAGAGAAGAGCAGTCGGAGGTCAGGGTTACTTTAATGAACAGGATGCTTTGGAAATAGCAGGGTGTCCGCGGGGTCTTAAAAAGTCTTAAAATGTCTAAAATCCAATAATTTGAATTTAAGGCTTTAAAATGTCAAAAATTCCCTTAAAATCTTATAAAATGTCTTAAATACGATTTTGAAAGGGATTTTAAAAATGTATTAACTTTACTTTTTTTTAAAAAAACAAACAAACTTCAGTCTTGCTCTTAAGTATTTCAATTTTTGAGGATGCTATCTGATCACGCAGCTCGCACAACATGCTTGCTGTTTTGTAGTTAAAGCCTACAGTTTATGGTTAAAGTAGAGCTGTGAATAAACCCAAAGACTTTGCAAGTGATTCCATGCCTTGCTCCAATTTTGCTTCATGTTTTTTTGCCAGTAAGGATGTGAAATGGGTCTTAAATTGTATTCATTTTGATCTTAAAAAGTCTTAAATTTGATTTGTTAAAACCTGCAGAGAACCTGGAAACAGCTCTGGATGTAACAGAGTCACAGTAGGTAAAACACACTGGAATTTCAAGTTGTTCTGAAACAGGTCTCAGTGATGGCCAACAGATTTTAGAGTCAGTATAAGCGTAGATTTGAACAGGTATCAGTAACAGCTGTTTCAATGATTAATGACGACAGAAATCTGTGCTAAAATTGAGGGCAGATGTTTCTGCAAGTGTCTATAATGCAGATATTGGTGCTGGTATAAGTGACTGATGTAACTTTTATTCAAATATGGGCAATAACCAGCTCTGACATTAGTGAGCTACAGGTGTGTGTATTGGCTGATTTTGGTACAGGTATCAGTATTGTGCTAGTAAAAGCAGATATACAGGTATTGGCTTATATCAGTACACTATCAATGTAAGGAGACCTCAGTAATGAAATGAGTAAGCTGGTATACAGAAAAGTCTGGTTTTATTTGTGAAAAACACAACTCCAGCTGTATTTTCAGGCATCTGATGATGCAGTCAGTGCAGCAGAATGAGCTGGAGGAGCCCATAGCCAGCCCTTCCCTCTTCAGCAGGCCACATTAACCCAGCAGGGCTCTGCCTTTATGGCTCTCCTGCTCACACTTCAGTGATGAGAGTAAACAAGCAGCGGGCCAAAGGTCAGCTAAGCCCACAGAATAAAAGAGGGCACAGGGGGGAAAGGAGGTGGGAGGAAAAAGGAGAGCGGCCCGAGGCGGTGCTCAGATCACTGTCAGGGCTTCAAGCAGGGAATGATGTACGAGACAACAGCCCAGGACCGGAAATGATTATAAACAGAGAACAGGGGAGAGTATATGAGAGAAAAGGGGCCGCATTGTCTTTATCTGTCAAATTTGTTACTTCCGCGGATCTGATAGCAACGGTGAAACCTGTAAAAAATGAAAAGAAGAACCACCCCTGACTGATAGGGATGGATTAATCACAGCATCTCCTTTTGTCTCAGTCACACAGGAGAAATGTGGAACAATCATACAGGCAAGTGCTTTCTCCCCAGCTCCTCCACCTGCATTGTTGAGTGACAAATGAGGCTGATTAAGGACAATGTTACAGTACTATTACAATTCCACTTTTTTCCTCCCTTAACATCATTAAGTTCTGGTAATTAAGTGAGCCAGCATCATCAGAGTTGTGTGAAATAACCAGACCACATATAGATTTTTCATTCTTAAGTTCCTATCGCTCCCAGGCTTTACCAAGGTGACACGACTCCGGCACTCTCCCTTTGCACTGAGATTAATCCCACTTTGACTGTGGAGGTGGATTAGAGCTAAACTCGGGTGCCCAAACTTGTTTTAATACCCATATCATCAGACAAAAACAGGATAAGGATTTGAGCAGGCGAGCAGCATCGCAGTGCTAGAATGTGACTGTGGCTTTGCAAGTTACTATACAGATTTGTCAACCACACAGCAAATTAAAGATATTATCTCGCCTGAGCCTATTTTGTGGAAGTTGTGTGATGATTCTGGGCTTAGACAGTGAATCCACAATCTTTGGCTGCTCTAACAAAGGTGCTGGGAAACAGACAGCCAGACGGAGATATACAGCACCTGTTTTTTTTTCCTACTGTTGGATGTTTTTCTTTTTCTTTTTTTTTTCCATCTTCTTAATTCTTAGTATTTATCCGCCTGAGACAGACACGCCATCCCTCCCAACATGTGCGTTATGAATGGCCAGCTGCAGCTGCTGTGGCACAAATACACCCTGGTGGACTCCTGCAGGGCCGTCTGCTTCTCGGGGCAGCACAGTAATCATTTTTATCCTGCTGATTTCCCAAATAGAAATAGACACGTATGATAAAAATGTCATGGCCACTCCACGTGTCACCGGACTAACAGGATTACATGTCGCTTTCTAATGTCTCGCTCAGGTTTTCCTTTGCTGTGAATGGACACATTATTGCACACAGGAACTTTGCGGTAATATATGGGAAAAGACTGGTAGCTGTTTATGGCCTGTGATTATTTAGTTTGAATGAAACCGGTGATTTATGCCCATTTAGCTGAAAAGCCCTGTAAATTCCCCCAGCTGCATTTCCCCTGGATACGCAGTGAGTGGAGTGAAAGTGACAACTGGGTTTGGTGTGGAAATGTACGCTGCGTCCCAGAGTTATATTTAATATACCTGACATGAAAAACATGCCTACCTACTTACCACCACCCGCAGCACAAAGCAGAGTGCAGCCTGCTGAGCCTGCGTGGAATCAGAGAGTGGGAGTAAATAGTGAATTAGGAAAAAAATGAACCGTAGTGGCAGACAAACCAGCAGCTATTAGAACACGTTGAGATATGCAGCCAGGAGTCTGGGCAGCCAACATTCAAATCATTTTTGTTTCCTGCTGCACAAACTGGAATAGAAACAGTCGAGCCAGTCCAGAACGAGAGCTTTGGGTGGAGTTAGGGTGCAGATGCATTGTGATGTGGATCAGGGTTAGTGGAGCAGTGGCATATTGTCCACATGGATAGGCTTGGCTCTCTGCAAGGCTGATGGAGCCTTGTCCAGCATCTCAATGTCTCCAACACAAATAGCCACATTCATCCACTCCTCTCACACCATTACACCTAAAAGACTCAAAGCCAGCCCATCCATAAATAGAGTCAAATTTGTTTTTCAGCCGCTCTGCAGCCGAACAAAAACAGCAACAGAGATGAAAACATCAGAGGGGCGGCAACAATATGATGTGCTTCCTAATTTGTTTTTATTCAGGAGTGTTTTCTCCCTCTCTGGTGTTTACTCCTGTGGATGTTTGCAGGGTCAGTCGGTCAAAGCGTGCTAAAAGGGCTCCTCTGATTGCATGCCTACTGGCTGACACAATAGAGCCACTAATCTTCTTATTTAGAATCCAGAGGCTGGCCATATCTTAATGAAGCTGTAATGAGCTGTTGAAAATCCCTGAATTGCGGGAGGGATTATTGAATTGAAACAACTCTGGTAATCATAATGTTCGAGTAGCCACTCAGTATTTACTGCCCATTGAGCCACATTTATATCCACTTATTAGAGTGGATTGCTACGGCTTTTTTTTTTTTTTAAGAGTAATTCTGACCCGCAGAGTGTTTTTCGTTTGTGTGTTTTTCTTGCACTGCCAATGTGTCAAGGTGTGCATGCATACTAACGGCATGGTGATTATGACCCACTGAAGAACTGGTGAGACAGACAGACAGCAGGGTCTGAGAGCAAAAACTGATTATGTGAATGAGCACTTTACAGGAAAATGACTCTGAACTCATTTGCCTTTTTATTTCTCCAGCACATTTTTATTACTTCTCAGCACAGAGCGAAATCAGGACTGAAAAATAATACAAGACTCAAACCTCATAAGCCAATGAAAAAGGGAAGAGCAGTTGTTCCTTTTTTTTTTTTTTTTTTTTTTTTTTTGGAGCTCTCAGCATTCACTGTGTCGAAGACAGAGACACTTACTCGAGGTATAGTTTTCTGTTTAGCATCCTCTCACAGAGTAGAAGTGCCACTTCACCATTGAGCATTTGTCAGTTTATGGATGTTGCTGTCATGTCAGCCTTCCCGTACACACAGTGTGCAGCGCAGTGTGTAAATAAAAGAGAAAAGGCATAGACACGGGACGACAGAAACACAGCACATGCACAAGAGGCGCCCAGTTCTTACCTGCAGGGGAAACATCCCACAACAGCAGACTTTGCAGACAATACTTTTAATGGAATGAAAAAGTCAGTCTGGACCGATATGAGCTTTTATGTTTCGTGTTGTTTAGCATATGCTGATCATCTCTTTCTTTATTTCTGTGTCTCTGCAGGTCTAAGCATCCGCGGTGCTCAGGAGGAGGACCCCCCAGACCCCCAGCTCATGCGCTTAGACAACATGCTGCTGGCAGAGGGCGTGGCGGGGCCAGAGAAAGGTGGCGGATCTGCTGCGGCAGCAGCTGCAGCCGCGGCCTCCGGCGGGGCGGGCGACAACTCCATCGAACATTCCGACTACAGAGCCAAACTCACCCAGATCAGACAGATCTACCACACAGAGCTGGAGAAATACGAACAGGTGAGGGGGAATCCTTGCATTCACTTCTTTAGGGGTTTAGTTTCACAACTCTTTTTACACTTTCCCCTCAACTTCCAAGTTAAACTTCATGTCATGAATTCTTACTCCTCCGTCAAGATGTTTAAAAGTCGTGTGACTACCACCTATTTTGAACATCACTTCACTTCATCACCCTATTGAGGTGTACGTCATACCTCACATTACTTGTGAGCACTTCCAATAGCTCTTTGAGTGCATTAGTGTGAAAATTGCTGTGAGTATGCAATGTGTTAGCAGCTCGAGGAAAAATTGCAGTATTATTCACTGGGTTGTACTTGATTATAGAGATCCAAAGCTGAGCCTTCGTCATGGGTGTTAAATGAAAGTATGATCAGCTCCTTCACCGAGCACTTTGAGCCTGCCATTAAACACAGAGGCATTATGGGTGAAAATAGAAGGTGTAACAGTGATGCCTCAGCAAGCCGCTGAGGTAAATTAGACTAATTTACTCGCCGCTCTCTGAGAGAGGAGGTGGGGACGCGGGGGCACAGAACACTTCTCCGGGAGTAAATGCATCTTTCTTAAGGGTGTTTCCAGGTTTTAATTATCTAAATGTAAATACTTAACGAATTTTACTCAGAGTAATGAGCTAAAGTGTGCACTACGTAAATGAGTTATTCTAATTAATCATGTATGAACTACTGGTTTACTGAAAAGCAGTTTAAATTCGCTCTGCATTAGGAGACCAGCCAAATTGCGACTCTGCATTGATATTCTAAGATGACTTCACTGATTAGGTCATCAAAGTAATACATGAAAACACACCTTGTTGAACTTTAAGAAAAAAACAAAACAAAACAAATAAAAGAAACTCACTAGTGTGAACTTGTTTCATGTACAAGAGCTTTTTCTATGTTGTAAAGAGTTCCTTGCTGTTATTTGGGACATTTGTAGCACTCACTCTGTCTGCTGTTGGCACTTTGCAGGCGTGTAACGAATTCACCACCCATGTGATGAACCTGCTGAGGGAACAGTCTCGCACGCGGCCCATCTCCCCCAAAGAGATCGAGCGTATGGTGGGAATCATCCACCGCAAGTTTAGCTCCATCCAGATGCAGCTGAAACAAAGCACCTGTGAGGCTGTCATGATCCTGCGCTCCAGATTCCTTGATGCCAGGTCAGTGGATTGTGTGTGTGTAGAGTGTATTTAAGTGTGTGTGTTTGGTATCACAAAACTTTACTTCTTCTATATGACCCATATAAGCTAATCCAGCGGGTAAGGTCATTTTTAGACTGTGTGCAGATCTGAACTTTGTTTCTGCTCCCACTTTTCTGGCACAACACGCAGTATGAGCACTGCAGAGATGCATGATTTTAACTGTGTTCATGCTCTGTGCATTATCCATTTTCAAGACAATCATGCCCCCTGCACCTGATAGCAGTTAAGACCAAATGAAACAGGGGGCCCAGTCCTGTGTAATGGATGGAGGGGAGGTCATCAGCAGGTGTTTTGGATTAATCTAATCACTAACAGCATGGTGCAGTGAGGAGCTCTGCAGAGAACGGGGCACAAGTTGGAGGCCAAACAAGCCAAGTGGAAGCACATTTGCTGCCCGCTGCCTGTGTGAAGCGTGGTAAACAAGGCAAAATAAGCAAATGCTCAACAAAATGATAAGTAGTGCCCTTGGGAGGGAACAGGGACCCAGATCTAGTTAGAGTTTGCTTGTTTCTGCTGCAGATCCCTGGGGCTGTGGCACTTCAGGAACAATGCTCAACTGTGCATGCCGTGATTTCTATAATGCACCGAGATGCACTCTGACTGGGCTTTGCGCTCCATCACAAAGCCCACCCATCCGCTGCACTAAACTCTCCACATTACACGCTTGGACTGGAGATTGCAGACCAACAGACCAAATTAAACATTGTATGTGTTCTGCGACTGTGTGTTTGTGTGAATGTGTGTGCTTGTTATTGGCTGAAGTCTGGTCGGTCTTCCGTGTGTTGACGAGACTCTTGGAGCAGGACACGATACCCAGTTCCTGAGGGCCCTAACAGCCCATTCCTCATTATTTTCACCATTTATGTGTGAGATTGATTGTGCAATTTGTGCGATCCAAATGGATGAGTTAATGCTGGTCCTCACTAATAGGGCTCGCTCGGCCTTGTCTTCCATTTTTTTTTCCTCTCTCAACCCAGGCGGAAAAGGAGAAACTTCAGCAAGCAGGCAACGGAAATTTTGAACGAATATTTCTACTCGCACCTTAGCAACCCGTACCCAAGCGAGGAGGCCAAAGAAGAGCTGGCTAAGAAGTGCAGCATCACAGTTTCCCAGGTGGGTAGTTGCTCCTCGTACAGTAGCTGGTGGGTAATCAGGGTGGGAGAGCCCAGAGGGATAGTTAGCGTAGGTCGCACCATCGACAAGACACAATGTCCGTCCTTAGCTAACCTTGACATTGTGGCTGCCTAATGATGCTTCAGTCAAGGCTGGTCCCAGTCAGTCAGAGCAGGGCCACAGGGAGGGGAGGCCTATATCATCTTGGCCTCAATCAAAGCTCTATGCTGTCCTTCCTTACACGGGGTCCCCTGCCATTTTTACCCCTCATTCCCATCCACCATGCGTGCTCTCTGTGGTGCCTGGCCAGCCGCGCAGGTCATAAGCCGGGAAGAAAAATGGCACCATCCATTACTTTAAGAAAAGCAGTTAAAGTCTACCGCTTCAAAAACACTGGATGATATTTATTAGGATGTTTTCTGTTCAAGTGACCTTGAGGGACTGCTAATTCACAGTTATACTTTAGAGTTAAAGATGCCACTTTCCCACATATATAAGTATATATAGGATAGCTTTCTTGTTGGGTAAATCTGAAGGCAATATCTCTCACACCTAACCCCCACATCCAAAGCATTATTATCCTGTGCTTTCTTTTTCTCTTGCTATGATTGTGACTAGACTTTCATACTCTATTGTTTTATGGTTGTCCTCATGAGACACGATATGAGAGAAACATGAATCTATACAATAATCTGCAGTGTTTTTTGTGCTGTGTGGGGAGGGGGTGTTGAGGGGTATATTGAGTGTAGCCATGAAGAGTCAGATACTGTAAAAGCCCATTCTTTTTTGCCTTCAGGGGGTGGGAAGCACCATCACAGTATCACAGGTATGTCATGACTTCTCCTGATCCACTGTTTTCATTTTTTTTTTTTTTTTTTTGTTTGTATGATGTATTAGCCTCACAGTTTTTTGCACTACACAGAACCTCCCTCCCTCACTACTGGAACAATGCTAATGCTATCATAAACTGCAGTATTTGAAGTTTATTTTACTTTTTTTTATGAAGCAGATGAGATTTTTTTAAGCCTTTGCATTCCACCTTAAAGTCACTCAAAAACAGACTATTGTTGAATTATCCATATTGAAAAGCTACTCTCATGTTATCACCATATTATGTGTGTACTAATGTGAAACTGTACCTTTTTTTGCTTTGGTTTACATTTGTTTGTTGTAGAATTTTAACTAACTGTGTGGTACTTTTCAACCTGCAAACTCCACTCTCAGTTTATTTACAACACCCCCCCCCCCAACACAACTTCTGACCACTGTGTTTACAGCAGTAAAAAAAAATATGGACACCCACCTTCACAAATGGAGCTCCACTTTGTTATCTAAAGGCCCCTGTACTGTTCCCATGAGAGCATATCAGTCTGAGCAGAAATTAGAGGGCTTTTAAAAATTCACTTGAACTCATCTCAGGCCCCATTAGTGGCGTTCTCCACAATGAGCAGAGGCTGCTGCAGACATTCCTATTGACTTATTCTTAGTGCTTTGCCTCATTTTAAGTGAGCAACAAAGTCAAAGGCTTGACATGATGCCGTAAGTGTGTTATCCTTCATCGGGACCCGACCCCTTCAGACTCACAAATGCTACTATGGGGGCTCGGTTAAGTCATTTTTCAAACACCGCCCCCCAAAACGCTTGTTTTTTTCCCAGCTTTGTTTATTGCAAAAGCAGTTCATTAAGTGAAAAACCATCAGTAGTGAATGGTATGCCAATATCAGTCTGCAGCTAGGCTCAATACATCATCACTGACGAAACCCCCCTTCATCATTTTAGTAGCGGGCGTCATTAGAAATACGAGCAAAGCATAAACGTTGTTCCCAGCGGGGAAAGCCTCTTTTCATCAGGAGATGCCTGCAGTTCAAATCAAGAGTTCCTGTTTTAAATTCAAGTGTAATAATACAGAGCAGACCTTTTAGATTAGGGCTGGAAATCATCAAAAGCTTGACAATACAATATAGCAATGATACTTGGTGGTAATGAAGTCTTAAATATATTATTTTGATTTTTGGAACTGCGGCAGCTCCCATTAGTCGGCATTTGTAACAATTTTGTAAACTTTTGCAACATTGAATCTTCCTTCCATAGTAAAAAAAAATAGCAATTATCCAATTATTTAATGATAGACAGTTTTCAGTCAGTTCTTCTAAAAAAACGTCTATTGGTGCAATTGATTGTACGACCCACACAGGTCAGCAAGTGAAAAAAGTTTGTGGCCTTTGAGAGTTTTTACAAAAACAAAATGATAACTAAATAAATAAAAAAAAATGTCACGCCTCTACCTATAGAGAATTGATTATTAGGTTTAAATGACTAAATAATGAATAATGGCTGTATTTTCTTCAAACCAAACGCCAGTATTTTTTTTTTCAAATTTTTGCACTAAAAGGTTGAACTGATACTTCAAATATGTCTGTGATCATTTACATGATCAATGACTGATCATTGATTTTCATGTTTATCCAATATTGTTTAGCGGAATATCACGGTTTTATACAAAATCAATAGTTTCTCAATAATAATAATGTAATAATTAGTTTATTACACAACTTAAAGCTCCTGTAAAGACTTTTAAAGGTCATCATTTCCGAGGGTGATTAATGCTTAATAGTTGTTTTTAATGTCTAAACCTGCTGCAATGGGGAAATGGCCTTTGTTTCAGATTAATTATGACAAAATTTTGCTATACAAAAATTTTATGTGAGTTTTTGAAAAAAAAAAAATCAGTATGTACAGGACAAGATTGGCTAAAACTGTTTTGTCTACAGAGGACCCCAAAATCAACCTGAACTAAAATTCCATATTAGGTGTTGACATTGTACATAACTGACGGTAAACAAAGAGGCTATTCTAAGTACAAAATGTCATATCTCTGCTTCTTTGCATGCACCTTCCTGGGATCTTTGATAAATACCTGTGATTGGATGGTTTGTGTTCTCAGAGGCTGTTTTAGTCAAAGCTGATGTGTACAGTTAACATTTAGGGCAGATTTCAGGGCTCAGATTCCTCACATTTTTCTCCAGAGTGATACTTTTCAATATTTCAGAACATAGTGAATTAAGGAGAAGCTAAGACTTGAGTTCTTATTCATTATTAATGCTGCCTGTATAATTGATGGTATCACAGCCAGCGAGACCACCTTTGTATGTGTGTTTAAGACTCAGGGCATTGTAACCCCGGATAAATTGAGATCATACACAGATCATGCATTGCCTTACATTGACTAGCGAGCAGTATTGACCTGAAATGGGGTGAAATAGTTTGAATTATTAACCACAGCTCGGCGGCCTCTCTCGTGGGCAGTAGCAGTGTAGGCAGCGGATATCGTGTTCTTGCACGGAGTCTGCATGGTCATTATACAATCGCTGCCTCTGAGGCTGCTGATGTCAGGTAATTCAATCTCACAACCTGGTTCTCACCACACATAGGAGTCAATTGAATGCATGGCCTGCCACAAGATAAAAGGGAATTAGTTCTGTAGATTGGGTTGTGCTCCACACCTTCCAGAGCAGTGCATTTGTTCAATATTTAGCTGAACCCCAGAATCACTAAAGCCAGAGTTCAGTGGGCAGGAGAGAAATGTGCATGTAGGACGAAGAGGGGTGGTGTTACGTCCAGAATGTGATGCCAGCAGAGTCTGACCAGGCTCAAAACACCATGTAGTGGTAGAAAACAGTTAAAACACTTCTCAACATAAAGCATCAAAGTGTTAATAACTGCTTGAATAAACATTTAAAATAAATATGAAGAGTCGTAATGATTTGCTGAAATATCAGTCAGAAATAAACTAATCTACAGCTGACTGGATGATTGAAGTATGTCTTCATGTGCAAACACCCAAAAACCTGACATTTTAATGAGTGCAGTTCTGTTTATTACACTATTTGCACAACGTGGTTTTACATCAAACAGACTGATGAGCTTTAGAAAGCCGTTTCTATGATTCCCAGGGTTTCTTTACCGCACTTTGTGAGCTGTCTAAAAGAGGAGAATATTGCCTGGTCTTTGGCTCCACAATCCACTCTAAGCAGGTTAAGTAAAAAGGATGATGGCCAGGGCTTTCATTGCTTCCAATTAAACCTTGCTTGTTAGTTTAACCTCTAGGTAAACCCATCAAACAATTGATGTCAAGGAAACCCTGCCAACAGTGGGCCTCGCCTGAATGGTCATTAATTTTAATTGCCTAGATATTAAAGATTTAGAGCACAGAGACGTGCAGGATAGAAATGATCTGATGTCCTGCAAATCCAGTCAGTTTTCACGCCGCAGCATCGGCGGGCTGCTGGGGATATTAAAATTTAAGCACATGGGTGGAAATTAAATAAAGCGTCATTAGGGGCAGCTGCTCTTTGGCTGGTCCAGCCGTGGGCTGCAGGGCCTGAGAAGCGGGGTGGGGGGGTGGAAGGGGTGGGGGGAGGTAGCGGTGCAGCGACAAGACACTCTAATTTATAGAACCATTAAAAACAAGCATCACCTCATTATTATTCCAGGGCTATTGCAGAGCCAGCATTCACACATAAGGTTCAATCCTGTACAACTTTCCACTCTGACTGATGCTGGATGTTATCATTTCAATCCAATGGAATAAGCATTTCCAGCTGCACAGAATCTGAATATATCCACTTTAAGACACTGAAACGATTTCAGCACTGCCTTTAGAGTGCATAAAGATTTCTGTTTCATTTTAGTATGATGTTTCTTTTTTGGTACACATCTGTTAACACTGACTGCACTGTTTACAGTATGTCTGCATGTCAAACCTATAAACTCCTTTTTTTTCATAAGAACAACACTAAAAGGAGCTTCTGTAGTCAATTAGTGTACACACAGTTAAATGATTTAAATGTTTCACTGCTGTTTTAATCTTTGATGTTTAAAATAAAGCCAGTGCCAACCATTACTTATTTTTGACTGTTTCAGCTTCAGTCTAATACGAACATTTGAAACGGATGTTTTACATTTTTTGTTATCATTTTTACATTACTGTATCCGTGTGATAGATAACAGTTTCTGCTTTTTTTTCTCATGATATTTTATAAAGCAACATTTACATAAGGTGTCAATCATGCAGACTCACTGATCTGGAATCAGTGAGAATTCCTCAGAGGGTGAAATATGAGCACTCACATACTTCACTGAGGGATTTGCATCTTTAACAATCAACTCTGATAGGAGAAATACTCTGTATATCTTACATTGACTTTAGTGTGTGCAGGAGGAGCCCCTTGTGTTTTAGTTTTGTCAGGAGACACATCTGAGAGCATGTCATGCTCCCATCCATGAGAAGACACAAGTGGCTCCTGATTACGGCTTAATTAGCTCGTGTACCCGGCGGACAGTACTGCAGGGGCTGGGAATTGGGTACTTGATGGACCCAAACATGACATCTTGAAACAATCACACTGCTCAGTGCACGCTGCTGTGGCTGCTTGACGTCTGACTCCTCTGCTCCTCCTCCCTCTGCTCTCGCACACAGGTATCCAACTGGTTTGGCAACAAAAGGATCCGGTACAAGAAAAATATCGGCAAGTTTCAGGAAGAAGCGAACCTGTATGCCGCCAAGACCGCCGTAAACGCAGCGCATGCTGCAGCCGCTGCAGTGCAGAACAGCCAGGCCAACTCCCCTACCACACCCAACTCCGGTAGGCCTCTCTGCATACAGACAAAAAAAATAAAGACCTGCCCTTTACCTCAGCTTTTAACCTGCTGCCTACCTGCCTCACTCTCTCATGCACCATTCACACAGAGAAGAGTGACAGGCTCTGCTCCCAGCTCGGGGATCACAGTGTCTCCTGTCTATAAGACAGTTGATGCCAAGCAAACTCATGCATAAAGAGAGCGTTCCTGACTTGTGAACCGAGAACATATGTATTTTTGGCAAAAATAGAAAAGAATCAGAAAGATGCCATGGGATTTGTTTTCCCCTTGACTTTCTGTCAACTTCCTGTCATTTATAATGTAATGGTATGTAGTCCCACTGAATGGTAGTGCTGTTTTTTTCTGCAAAGTAAAGTAAAACATAATTGCTGGGAGCATTTCAGAGGCAGTAACAGAATATCAGAATATGTATTTCACACTGAATGAGAGTCATACAGACATAGGGAGCCTTGAAGGGCATGTTTAATCCACTTTAATGAGTAATGCAATGCTGAGTTTGGACTTGGTTGACCTGCGTCTGGGTGTGGTAAGCTTATGAAGTGGTCCCTTTTTCTTGCACCCAGGATTCCAGATGAAAGATGAAGAGTTTCAGCTGGATTCTGCCGAGAGCAAAAACACTCTTTTAACCAACATGTTTACTGGTACTGGTCTTTTCATAAGCTTCTTATTGTCCTTGTCATTTACCATGTGATACCTCCCCGCCAACAACCTTAGATTGGAAGTAGGTGATGTGGAACAATTGGGAGCTTAGGCGACCGGTCCCCCTTGTGTCATGTGATTTTCATTTCATTTGTGTCCACCGCATTCGTAAAGAAAAATAGATCCTCTTGAATCCCTCTGCATCTCTTCTTCTTCTGTTGGTTTCTTTTTATTTCCTTTCTTCTACCTCTGTAGTTGCTTGCTTTAATGGGAATCATTCTTTAGTGTACTTTTTGGTGTGCGTGGCGTGTGTGTCTCTGTGCGTCTGTGCTTTTCTTTTATATAGCCTTCTCATGTATTCAGCTACTTAAATCCTCCCTTTCCAGGTTCTTCAGGTTCTTTTAACCTCCCAAACTCTGGGGACATGTTCTTGAGCATGCAGAGTCTGAATGGGGATTCTTACCAAGGGGCACAAGTCGGAGCCAATGTACAGTCACAGGTAGGATCCACAATCGGGGGACAGTTCCTGACTCTTAGCAGTGCAGAGAGCTGTCCTTGTCTTGCCTGTGTACTGAGCCATCCACAGTGCAGTCTGAAGCACAACCAAAAGTAGACAAACAAGAAAAAAAAAAAAGACGCTGCTTAATGTGAGGGCAGTTCAAAAGAAACATCGAGGCCTCCTTAAAAAGTCCGATTGGCTCAAGTGTTTACCGACTATTTCGCTTTGGATGGAATATTTTGGCAGCCAAAATATAATCCCACCCCGCAAAGCAATTCACTGGTTTCTATTCCAAACACTTCAAGTAAACATCTAGTGAATGCATTTGGCTTTGACTTGAACTCTTGGGTTGGTATTGGGTTTTTGGTACTGTGTTTTCCCCTTTTTTTCTGTACTTTATATTGCTATCTTCCTGTCTCATCTCGTTATTGTGTTGTTGATGTCTTCCATTTTGTTAGTTTATCGCAGCTGCACAACTGACGCACAATTACTGCCATGCACTTAGGAAAAACAACATCAAGTCATTGCAAAGACGAAGATAAATCAAAACATCCACACATTTCTGTAACTCGGTACTGATTGTGTTTACTTTTCATCGTTAGCCACCATAGAAATTTAACAGACACGAGCATGCTGCTAAAGTCAGTTTGCTTTTTTTCATTAGAGAATCTGTTAGCAGTGTTAGTGCATCTGCTGCAGGACACCTTTTGTGATTTCACACTAGTCACTACTTGTAACTTCACAGAGCATGTACACAGTTAGTGTCAGCCGGCTCGGAGACTCTGAGTTGACCGGCTTGTCCACCTTGTCTGTCCCCTTAGGTGGATACCCTGCGCCATGTTATCAGTCAGACGGCAGGATACAATGATGCTCTTGGGGGAAACACCATGTACAGTCCACATGGCTTAAATGTAAGTAAACGTTTATTTATCATGATGCATAAAAACGCTGAAAGAAAGACTTTGTGGAATTATGCTTATGATGCTGGGTGGAGAATCTGCAATATTTTGCAGTACATGTGATCAAGGAGGATGATGCAGTCCTCTCAGGAAGCTGCACTGCTTTCACTACATCCTGAGCTGCAGTATCATCATTAACTTTGTGGTGAATACACACCTGTACAGCTGTGGGAAACCCCTCAACAAATAAAGGTTGAAGAGATACAGACAGGAGCTCAATGTCAGGTCTACACATTATTTCCTTCTTTACCACTGTGTTACATACGTTTTTGTTTCAGTAAAGATGCAAACCTCCACCAAGTGACCTATTGGTCAACATGGGGTCTCTGTTAAAGCAGAAGGCCTTCCTGAAAATCGGAACTCAAGATCCTGATTTTCGAGCTATATTTCGATCAAAGTAAGAAAGCAGGTGGCGTTGAACTCTTCCAGATAGATACAGACAGAACGTTACATTTGTGGTTTGTCACCTGTTGTAAATAAAAGCAGGATTCTTGTTAGAAGACTTTAAAATCTGCAGCTTTACACTCTCAGAAATCTTTTGATACTTTATTTGACTCAAGCCTAAAATGAGACGGAAAAGAAAAAAAATAAAAACAGAGCTCCCCTGCTCTGTATCTGTTGCATTTCGCTGTTTTGAAATGCTTCACAGAATTTTCCATAGCCTTATCTCCATGATAAAATATGAACATGTGATCGCCCGCAGCTCTTTCCAGACATGAATTCCATCTTCCTTGATGAGGTTTGATATGGCGCCTTTTTGTAAAGCAGCACATAATCTGCAGCTATCAGGGTAAAGATTAATTTGGTTGATGAGAGGATGAGGAAGGAGGGAAGGAGAGAGGGGGAGAGGAATAATATCAGACAGCTTTCTCTGCACTATATCAGAGCTCCAGTGTTTGCTCCCTTCATATTGTCATGCCTGTTGGGTATAATACACGCATATTCACAGCCTAATATTATTTAAAGCTTTAGCATCAGAATGAGGCGTCAGATTCACAGCAGTGTTACTGGAAATGAAGGAGAAAGTGGTTTTTTTTCTGCAGAGAAAAAAAAAATTAACACATCCCATGTAAACAAATGGTGGGGGCTGACGCCAGCGTTCACTGCTTTTGGTGTCATTTTGGCTTTACTGAAGCCGTGTTGCTATAAGCTCTTTAGACATGTCAACTCCTACCAGGATCAAGTGTTTTTCACTTTCTCACAAGGTTTCTCACTTCCATGCGCAGTGCAGACCTGTGCCCACTGGCTCAGCACGGCTCAGTGTGATCCTCACTAAAACAGCAACTGACGGCACTGAACAGCCTCGACGCATGAAAAGAGAGAGACAGAACACGAGAAGAAGACAGTAATAACATATTCTGAATCACCCCAAAGCTCCTCTTTTTGTTGCTATAGTGCTGAATGTGCCTATAGATGAATTAGCATAGCCTAACCTTTAGCTTTGTTGGCGGTGACGTAAAGGGATCCAGTAAAGGCTAGGTCACGCCTGGAGCGAAGCAAAGTCAGGCTGGCTAAGACTGGCTCTCTGGGAGAGGCCCTGCCCTGTCACTTCCACTCAGCTCTCCCCACCTCACCCGGCTGGAGCCCTCCCTCTTCCTGACTGACAGCAGAATATGTAGCGACAAGCTGTCGGCCGCTGCAGAAATCTGCTTAGACGCTGATTTCAGGGAGAGCTCCCATTGGTCGGGACACGAGACAAATTTGTTTCTGAGAGCGTCTTTGCTGATGCTACTGTAATGCAGAGGACTGATCACACAGCATCAGAGTGTGTGGGACATTTTGATGTCAGCTGACACAACCAGCATCCATGTCTCGTTTCCATTTTTGGAGTGTTGTGTTACATTTTGGAGCGAAAAATGTGGCGAGATCGTGTTGCAGGGAGCGTGATTGTAATCTCAACCTTTTCCTATTTGTGTCCCAGGCTAATGGAGGGTGGCAAGATGCAACGACTCCGTCTTCTGTAATATCTCCAACAGAAGGACCAGGAAGTGTGCACTCTGATACCTCGAATTGATCCGCCATTAATGCATCTTCGCCTCTGACTGGGAAAATGGACTCTTTTAACAACAAGAAAAAAAGACTTTTCACCACTGATTTGTTTCCCTGTACCTTCAAAATATCACCCAAATGACACACAATTTGACATCCGACATTAAGTGTTTCCTGATTGTTCTGTGGTTTCTTTCTGTCCTCATGAGTCAACAGGAACCATCATCATTTCTTTGTCACAGGGGTAAGCACACACATGTACAAACAGAAAACAGATGATGTTCCGTAAACTTTCAGGATATGAACTTTCAGTATGGGATGACACTCTCTTCAGTGTTTTTTTTTTTTATGGCGTTTTAATTTGTCTGATTTCTGATTTGATTACCGCTTTCCACTTGCATAATTGGGTCCTCATCCAGTTCATACCACACATAGATTCAAGCAGCTGTTTCTTTGACTGTAATGTGCTCGCAATCTTGTCCAGCAACTCAACAATGCTACCGCTGACAGCTCAATGGCAGCTTTGTAGTTCCTTTCAAGATTTATTTTTGCCTTACAGCTGTATACATTAGTCGAAGGAAATCACTTTTCAAAGTCTGCAACATAAAGGAGTGTGATGGATTGCTTGACTTTAACATGACACCATTCCATATTTTATAATTTGATGTTTAGTATGTACATATGTAAACATTTTTTTTGTACTGCTTATCAAACAAATCCCCCCCTCCTCTCCAACAGTAGATCATCCCGTCACAGCGCAGGAGCCGGCCCCGTTACACAGGAAAAGTTGTACATAATATAGCTTAAGAGTAATTAAACATCCCACCAATCAATACGCAGCTTTATTACCTCATTCAAATTCATACACCGATTATTTCTGACATTTCTGTAGCTTAGAGTGCTCACTTACTACCTCTAAACAACATGGCCACCGTACTTTCTTTCGCCCTTATTTAATGTTTTTATGTATTTCTTTTGACTCCATCCTGTAACACTGTACACTCTCCATTCTCTATGTAATCTAATGTATATTTTAATCTTTTAATAAAACGCTGTGACCGCACAGCCGCGTAAAATGACAAAAATAAAAAAAACAAGTGAAAATGATAACATTATTAATACCATGAAAAATGGACGGGGAGGGGGAGGGAGAGGGGGAGGGGAGGTTGTATGTCGGTGGCTTTTACGAGGGTTGGGGGAGGTGGGGGGGGTGCGATAAACATTGTTGATAAATTAACACCAAACAGTAAAACTGTTGTAAATACTGGAGAAGAAAAAAAAACATTTTGAATGTTGCTCATCTTGTTACTAAATCATGCAAAAAAGGAAAAAGAAAAAAAGTCACTATAAAAAGTGTAATGCATAGAGGTTTCAGTATTCAGAACTGTACATTCTCAGCTCTGTTCAACAGGGTGCAAAACTTGTTTTTCTCTTTTTTCTATTGTATGTGATTCTGAAACTGAAATGTCATGACAAATGATTTGTGGCAGTGATTCTAATGTATTAAAGATGTTTAGTGTTACTTTCTAACCAGACTACACCCTGGACTGAAAAGTCTTCCTTGTGGTAGTTGTGTGATTTCAAACATGAATAAACCTTTTGCTTTCATGACAGCACGTTGTGGCCTCTTATCTTTGTTCAAGACCGGATTCCTTTACTGTAAACTTCTACATCTGCTGCTTTATATAACTTTTATACTCTGTGTATTTCAATGCACCTTTCGACATGACTTCATTGAACTCAAATTCACTCATTTATTTCAAATGTCTCGTTCATTCACATGCAGTTATCCCTGCACACGCAGCTCGTGTGTCACACCGTGCTGAAGGTAAAGGCTTAACCTGGTTTGCAGCTACTGTCGAGCTGACATGGTTAGTGCAATTAACTGAAATGTCAGGCACTTCTAATTCAGGCTATTTCGTCTGTCTGTTGTGGAAAGGCTGCCTTAATGGATCATTGGTTACCAATTCCACATGGAGATTGACATCCATTTATCCTCATTTTCTCTGCAGAGAGTTCTTCATTCCCGTCTTCCTCCTCCGCTCACGTCCACTGTTTGTGTCTCTCACTCATGCACCCTCCTGGACTTCAGTAAATATCAGTCATGCTGTACAGTTATGTGAATATTATTTGAAACTTTTTCTTGTGTGTGTGTGTGTGTGTGTGTGTGTGTTTGGAGGGACATTTGTTTTAATGTCAACATGAGTTTAGAAAAAAGAAAAAAAAAAAAAAAAGATGCAACAGCAGATCATGAGTGTAATTCAAGCACAAACCACAGACGGTGTCTCAGGAGAGCAGATTTGTCCACTCAACCGGTGCAGGACT
Organism: Labroides dimidiatus; assembly: GCA_030710495.1. Taxonomy (NCBI): domain Eukaryota; kingdom Metazoa; phylum Chordata; class Actinopteri; order Labriformes; family Labridae; genus Labroides; species Labroides dimidiatus. The sequence goes on from CM061153.1 coordinate 24,368,196, forward strand.
TGACTGAACACCTTTCTCTGAAAATCATATCTTTATCCTGATAGTTGTTCGTGCATGGAGATGCCGTTTTCCATTTGTAAATAAAAAAGTAGAGTATAACAGCCTCACATGGTTATTTTCTGAAATTATTGTTAACTCTAATTAAATTAATGCGACATCTTATATTTTTCTATGCTACATTTCGTGTATCAGCATAAGTTAATTTACTCCGTAGCAATTGTTTAACATGATTATCGTTTAATAGAAATGCAGTGTGCTTATGCACACACTTCTCACAGTAGACTTGTAAAAACAGACCAGTCCTGCAGTCCTCTGCGTGTGGATTACAATCTATTTGCTCACTCTACCTTTGCAAATAGATACATTTGCCTCCTCAAGACTTCAACTATCGGATTTTAAGCACTGCACTCAGCAGAATTGGCCTCAGAACCTTTCAAATGAAGAACTTACATTTTCTGAGATTATGCCTATTAGAGATTTTTCCAAGGTTCATTAAGGACGACATTTTCTAAGTAAAATTCACCATGAAAAGCATGCATCATTAAATATGGAAATCCAGAGTTATATTAGCAATATGCACATAGCCATTGCCAATTAAATTAGAGAAAGATATCATTTGTATTATTAAGGTAGAGTTCATATTGAATTTATTACAAAATGCATTTCTTTCACACTTTGATTTATAGCATATAGTGTATTGTTCACAGACCCGTGCTATATTGTGTATTAATACAGAGGTTGTTTATATTGAAATGTAAAAAGCTGTAACCACATCACACTACGGTTAAATTTAATTGTAAGGAGTTTCACACAGAAACTCATAAGGAGGCACATTTCTATATTTCACTCTTAAATATGACTCTTTACACACCATGTGTACAGTACAACCCTTTAATAACCTCTAATGATCCCTGTTTCGTTCTTTGCTTCAGATGGTTTAAATTGTTGTTGCTCTTAAAAGTAGAGTCATAGAAGGAAAAATAAGTGAAATCATCTCATTTAATATGCAATGAGGAACCCTTTTAATTGCTGATTAGAAGTCTGTATATGAGTGCAAAAGCAAATTCAAATCTATTAAAAAGGGACCTGGGAAACATTCAAGAGAGCAGTCTATTGTTGAAGCTGGTTTTAGTTCATTTACAGCAGACAGACATGTTTTTGTAACTAACCAGAGCAAACAGCTATCAAGATCAGGAGCATTGTCCTGGTTCCATAACACACATAGTATCTTATTCACAGAGAAAAAAAAGGAAACACCTAAAAGGAAAAAAAGGGACAGATAAAGGACCAGACCCACAGAGATACATCTTTAATAAAGATGCAGCGTCAGAATAAAACAATCAAGTCGTCATATAGTTTTATAGTATCAACAGGAGATTTTTACCAAAGTGCCACAGAATACAGATGTGGGCTTATTTCATGTTTCGAAGTCATTTATGGATTATTTTGTGCAGGATGGTTATTGGAAATAAAAAGATCAAGTTGACAGATGTTAAAACAGTAATATATACTGTGAATGCTGAACAGCTTCTATTTGACTTGCTGTATATACTCACAAACGTTTCCATTGTTTGTTGAAAATTATAGCCTTTTTCCTTCTCTTTCTGACTGCATTATATATCAACATCATAAACTTAGCAATGTGTGCCCGTTCATCCTTGGATACACTAAATCAATGAACACACTCATTAAATCTTTGAGATCTCACGCATAAAATATAGTGTTTGAATCAAGCTAACAGACAGGAGCGTTCTGAGGGAAAGCAAAGGGTGGCATGTTCCCCTCTAGAAATCTGTTTGGCCTTCGCAGGTGACGCCCCCAGAATGGCTGTTTGCCTTGACAGCAGTGGGACTTCATTCAAAATAAACTTTTCTGGACGAGTTAAAAAGGCTGCTGGTAACTGTTACATTTTTTTTATTAGAACTTAAAATAATAGAAAAAACCTTATAAGAACATTTCCAGTGTTGAAGAGTTGGCCTGTAATTTTTAGGTTCCTAAATATTTGCAAAGCCCTGTTGTGCCACCTTTAAAAGAACATCTGTAAAGCATCTGTATGACACTTCATTGTTGTATTGGGCCATCTCATTCAATGAAGTGTGCACACTCCTCTGGTTTTAGGTGAACATGATATTAATCTTAGATTACATGCATTTCTATGAGGTTTAAATTTTAAAAATTTATTTTTAGCTGACTAATGTGCTTCTTAAATGCATTACACTGTTAAAAAAGTGCATCACAATGGATCTTGATAACACTGTTTTGTTACCTCTATATAATCTCTGCAAGATAATGATTCCCTTTGTTAGAGCTCTCTTCCTGAGATGCTCATACAGGCTGAGACCTGAGCCTGAGCGTACACTACAGTAGTTTGATTTACTGAGCGGCCGTATAATGGAGCAGAGACTTCCTGTACTGATCTCTGCAGCAGCTCTCACTGCTATTAAGAGATGAGTCCTGAGTGGCCTTTGAGCTTAAAACAGTAGAGTTAATTAACATTTGATCCGAGCTCTCCTTACATCTTTACAAGTTCATTTTCAATTTCATTCCCCCCCATTTTGGCGCCGTAAGATTGCTTTAGGATCACATTGTAGCCTCATCTCTGAACCGATGCTGGCTTATCATAGCTTGTTGGGCAGGAGCAGGCATGTGAAGGCTTGTGACAGGAGACAGATGTTTGCCTTACCTCTTAGCAGACGCGTGTCAGCAAGCAAGGGCTGCCTTTGTGCTGCTCAAATATACTGACACCAAATCTGGAAAAAAAAAAAAAGAAAAGAAAAAAGAGAAAAAAAACAGCTGTAAATGTCTTCCTCTGTATCTCTGTCCTCATTTTTCACAGGGATACAAAAACTGCGAGAAAATACATCAATATTTACAGCGCTTTATTAAATCAATTAGTGCTCTCGGTCATGATACGAGCTCTTGTCATTTATTTTTGCACACTTCATAACAAAGCCTGCTCAAATTACAATGCAAGCCACCAAGGCAAACAAAGATCTAACTTACTCTATGCAGCATGGCTCCATATAAAGACCTTAAAGGTTCAAAGCACCCTTATATCAAACTGATGTAGTGAAAGCTCTTACATGTATCTGTTTATATGAGGTCCCTGGTGGATTCATTCTTTCTTACTGCTTATATTTTGAGGAATAAACATGTTTATCAGTGTGTCATTCCAACAAAATAAACTAATAATGGAAGTGTCTTTTAGATGCAGGAGTATTAAACATGCAAACATGGCACCTGGCGCCCAGAAAATGTGCCACAGGGCTGGGAAGTGGATCATGCGCCGGTTTCACTTAACACTCAGACTAATGTTTCCATCCTGCTGTGCCTGGAATAACGGGGAAGTTTACCACATGATGAGGTTCCATTGACAGCACAGTTTCAGGCATTGTGTTACTGTGATCGTCTGACAGCTTAATAACTTTAAAACATGTGAAAATGTACCACTGTAACTTCTCATACACGCGCCTCCATAATCTGATGGTTTTATTTAAAGAGAAGAATGCAACACATGAAATGTTTTCTCACACTGACAGATCCATTTATCAATAACCAGTCAAGATACCCAACCAGAAATCTTGCAAAAACCTCTTGCAGTCAAATGTGGCTTTATGGTAGGGTGGTTGTTAAGCTAAATTATGTTGGCTGCTGAGTTAGCCACTGCAATTTCAGTTCAACTCTTTACCCCTTGTCAGTTTGGTTGTGGTATGTTTAACGGGACATGTGGTGTTATTGCCATGAACCAGTGGTTGTGTTTGTTGTGGGTCATCCTTAAGTCAAATTGCTTCCTGACTGGTTATTGTTTCGTCCCGTGAGACATGAAATATCGTAAACATTGGTGGTTATTAGTTTTATTATTTCCAATTGTAACACCCCCAATCTTCTAAATAAATAGACCGACAGATAGACAGAAAACTCTATTAAGATTTAGGACTATCAAATACAATTTGGTCAGAAGAAACTGGGCTAAAACTGGCCTGGTTACTTTTAGAGTGTACCTCACTTAAGAAAGAGGGCTTATAAGCACTTCTAATGTGGCAGAAAATTTGAGGAACTGAGGAAAAGCAACCAAGAAGTTCAGATAAGTTTTTTGTTATTCTTTAGAAGAAAACAGGATGAAATTTGTTGTGGTGGTTTTTGATCTTAGAACAAGACAGTAAACTTGCATAGACATATTTTTTTATGTTTCATGAGAAAAGAAATGTGTTCAACATTAAAATGTTGGGTCTCAAATGCTCTTGATGAATTTCAAATGGTTAATGCTGGCTGAATGACGTCGGAGATTTTTCAACAAGTTTGTGTTCCTTCCATCCAGCTGCAGGAAAAGCCTGTCAACAAACAGGTAGAAGAGAAATAAAAACTCATCTGTGCTGGCTGCCACTGACTTTTTATGTGACTATCTCTGTTAGTGTGTTGTGGTGTTACAGGTACAGTATATACTTCCTTTATTTATTTTCCCATGGACTTTTATCTATTCTACTGTCTTCTTTGTTATTGTTATTGTTGGCCTGCTCTTACAGTCGAATGTTTTACTACTGACTGCCAAACAATTTGCTCCTCAGATATAATAAAGACCTGAACCTTGAGCTTTGAAACAATTATTTTAAATCTTAGTTATTTTTTTTAGCATGTTTGGTTCAAACATTAGCCTTGAATTTTCATCTCAGTAGGTACTGTGAATTAAAAAGATATTAGCATGTTAGTGTTTAGTCTGTACAGCCTGTTGAGTATCTTTCAATCCTTTGATGTTATTGAAAGTTGAAACAAACTGAAAACAAAACAAAAAAATAATAAAAAAAATAAAGACAATGAAATGAAACAAAAAGAAAAGCTGACCACTACTAAAATGATCACACTAAAATGATAACTCTTAAAGCTGACAAACAAAATGCAGTTTACAGGGTAAAAGGGGTGTTGAATTAAGTGTACAATCATTAAAATTTGGTAAAGGCAGGTTACATGTTTTTTTTGTGATGACATAAAATGGAACATGTCTCTTTCCTGAGCTGCTTACACTGGACAAAAAGATACATGTTAGAAAAAGAGTCTTGGATATGTCTTCTACTTTAGGCCCAACATGTGTAATGTCAGGGTAAATATTTGACCTCACATGGATTTATCAAAAACATCTAAGTTGCTAACATATTAATTTCATACTCTCCATGTGGCTTACAGATCTTTATTATTACATGTAAATTAAATGGTTTGTGTTTCAAAGAAGTCCAGGTATTCTTCTCTCTCTCACTGTCTCTTGTGAGTGTCTCCTTCTCTCTCTCTCTCTCTCTCTCTCTCTCTTTCCAGGATATATATCCTGACACTCAAAATAAATGATCCTGTTGTCAACTTCTGGAAAAATGATAAAGCAGCTGAGCCAATTTGTTTTCCAAGATTAGGCATGTGGGTCATTGACTAAGTATCCCAGACAACAGTTGAAATCCATTCAAAGGCTTTTAAAAAAAGGTGTAAAGTGACAGGTCCATCTTAAGTGACAACATGTTTGTGGCTACATTCCTCTGATGCTGTTTTGTTTTTTTTTCTAACTAAACATAAAACAGCTTGTTTAGTACAGTTTGTTACACTCTCTCGTGCTGGAGGATTTAAAGAAGGACGACAACATGCTGAGAAAGATTATCAAAAGCTCCTGCAAGTAGAACCGTTCAGAGCTACTGAAGAAGCTCTGCAGTCAGAGTTATATCTGAGGTGTATAACCTAAGTGAACCTGACTGTAAAACCTCATCACTGTTTACCGCTTCAATAGCCCTGATTCTCAGAAGAGATATAGAGAGAGTTCAGAAGTTATTTCTATATCTTAGTCCCTTTTTTCCAGCTGCACACACATACAGATCACTGCTCAGATGTGTCTGTATGTTCTGTACGTGATCACCTGTCTCTTTGTCTCTGAACCATCTGCTGGCTGCGTTTGCTTCTTTGTGTTGCAGTTCATAGTTTGTACAGGAGCAGTAACTCTTGTTCTATGGAACGAAGAACAATGGTTTTCCAAGCTGCTTCTTCTGTATGACTGATCTCAGTTTTTAATTAAATAAGAACATGAAATGTTGCAGACGTCAAACCAAAGCTCAGGAATCATGTGCTCTTACTGTCTGTTCTGATTGTCAAGCAGGAGTCGACAAAGCATGGACGATAAAGTTTTCTATGAAAAACTCCCACAGAGGGAAGATGAAATCAGAGAATCTAACTTTGACCGTAGATATAAAGTACAGTTACCACCTGTCAACAAAGTGTCAACAAAAACTGAAAATGTGGGAGCTACGTGTATAAGATTGCACATAAGATATCTTTTTTTTTTTACTGTTTTTCTTACATATTTGTTGGAACAGGACCTTGAGGGTGAAATTTTGTGCTACCCATATGTAAAGCACAAAAAGCACAAAGTATGTCATATGCTAGTATGACAATAAAGCTTCTTGAATCTTGAAGTAGAATTTATGTTAGATTATGCTGATTTATAAAATTGCATCAGGATTGGCTTCGGTGTGCACTGTGAATGCCCAGCGTAACACCAAGTTTGATGACAGCTGCTCCTTTAACTGTATTTTGTGCCTCCGAAAAACAGTTGAAAATATTGTTGACAGTGATACTGCTGAGTCTATTTTATGGTCACAAAGGAAGAGTCAGGAAGGGAGAGTGTGGTGTGTACACACACTTTTGTTTACATACTTCTGCTACTCTTAAAGCTCCTGTGAGGAACTTTTCTTTTGATTTTAGCGCCCCCGGTAGACAAAGTGGTACCTTTAAATTCTCTGCTGATTGTGTTTTACATGTGTAAGTAGTGTTGCCTGATCAAAATCCCCTCTTGATATCATTTCACATGCAACTTAGAATCTCTACCATGAAAAAAGAGGCTGTTTTAAGAAGGTGCTGCTGTTGAGGTGGTTCGGTGCGCTAACCCATAAGGCTAGCCTTCAAGCAGGTAACCCAACGTCCCTTTCCTGCATGTCACTCCCCTCAAGCTGCAACCCTCATTCTAAAAATATGAAGCTCAAGCAGAAGCACAAAAAAACCTGCAGTTTTTTAAGCTTCTGCTTGCACTTGGCTACAGAAACATCAGAAGCCACAAACACACCAAGTCAATAAAGCAGATCTTACGGCAAAAGCAAACATGTTTACAGTCTGGTTAAAAAATGGTTTGGGTCTGAATTGCCGATTTCTCTATCCGCTTACACTATAGGGGGTGGTGGTTCCATAATTTCTTATTGGTGAAGTTGGCCAATCATACGAGTTTTGCCAATTTAAAGACATGGGTGATTTGACTTACAGGTGGGGACCCTGTAGTTTGCAAAGAAGTTAAAAAGCCCAATTCTTTGCTTTACCAAACTCAACCAAAGTTAGGTTGAGTTCAACATGACCAATATGGCCCCCATTGACGATAGGCTTCAAAAGTCTGTATCAAAAACAATTGGATATGGTCACAGAGACTGAATCCATATATACAGTATTATTTCTAAGCAAAGCTAATATAGAGTTAAATCAGTTTATACCTAGAGGACAGGAAGAGGCATAAACAAAATGAGTACTGTGTTTATTATTCAGAGAACACAGCATAGTGTAAAGATACACCATGAAGCAGTGCGACAGCATCTCACTGAATTTCATAACAATAAAAATGTTCATTTTGCTGAAATATCTCAGTACCTAAAATTTAGCACCCAGCTGCTTTAATTCTGGTAATTACTTTAAATAATGGCTAATTTTTGCTGCACACCCTCCCTCCTCCATGCACTGTCTTGTGCAGTGTGGTTGTAGGCTACATTGTGTAATGGGAAGTCATTAGCTTTTGGTCTGATGCAGTTTGTTCTCAGTCCCTCGCTGCTGCATTTATATTTCATATCTTATGTTTCACACTGTATTAACAGCTGTGGCTTGTTTTTGCCATCTGCAGACAATTACTTTAGTTTACTCGGCTTTGTAATAATAACATGTTTTCTCCTTGCTACTCTCTCAATAGACAACATACTGCAAATTCTTGACAGGTGCTGAGGCATTTGCTCAGGAGACACGGTGAGGAGGATTATTACTGCATTATTTAGTTCTCCTGAAATAAACAAACACATTCCCTTTCTGGCATCATGTGCGGCTACACCACGTCAGCATTGTGTTATGTTGCATCGCTCCGGCTCGGAGCAGCCAATTATGATTTACGTCGACTACCGAGGAGAACCTCAGTGCCCCTTTTCACTACCAACAAGAGCCACTTAGTGTCGCATATTTTCCCTCCCTAACCCTCTCATTTGCTCAGTGTCTCCTCCTTTTATGACCTTTTTACATTCACCTTGCCTTGTTTCACCTACTTGCTATCACGGCAGTGGCTCAGGTTCCGCTCCACAGTCTAGTTTCAGTATAATAACTTGACACTTCACATTGCATTAGTCTTAGTCCCGACAACAAGGTTATGTGACCTATAGTGTCAGGGAGCATACACCATACTTGCCTGGAGTAGCTATTTATCAAGACAGCTTTGGGCCACCTATGATTCAGAGCAGAACAAATACAGATGTGAGGCGCTTGTACGGAGGACATATTTGTCCAGCAACCACAGTTTCAGCCGAAGCATCATCACAGTTTTCTCTTACAGGGACCTGAATGTAACAATTAATCCCGTAGACACCACCAGGATGCATAATGAATTCACCATTAACAAAATAAAAGCACACATTTTTGTTTCACTCAGTTATGGCGAAAACTTTTGATTCTAAGGAGAAAAAAACATCATTTCATAAATACAAATTTCTATTCTTTTTTTTTTTTTTTTCATTTTATCGATTAAAGCTGTATTGATTAGTAACACTGTGGAGAAAGGCTATTGCTAAGTGTTGACAGCCATGTACAGAGAGGATGGGGAGACTTCAGGCTGCAGAGAAAAGAGGCCGGCTCCGGACCCCGAGGAAGTCATTAGGAGACCAGTGACCTCACTGGTGCAGCGCTCAAAAAGCTGCCCACTGGCATGATGTCATATTTAACATGCCATCAGTCATCCTAGCACCCCTGGCCATCAAACCTGACGAGCATAAAGATATTGACCACTCGAGATCACATAGAGGAAATGTGTTAAGGCGAGCCTGCATTTATTGTTTCATTACAACAGATTTACGAGAACGTTTTTCGACTTCTTATCACTGCTGATGCAGTGATGTGCAAAAATCAAGCCCTGAGCAGCTTCATCCACCACACTTCACAGTGAACATGTAGCCTTCATAATAATCACTTACACACGACAGTGAAGTAACAGGTATTTGAACAAATTTTAGATGTGACAAAATGCTTGTATAAATCCAAGATGGTGGACCACACCTTCACTTTGTGCTTGGAGTCAAGGCCATGTCGCTTTATATTTCTAAATACATTATGACATATAAAAGGTGTGATCAGACCCAAGCAGCAACCTTAAAGCTGGTGATAAAAGCTGCCTTTCTCTGAGTGTCCACTTGAGACTGTCCCCAAACAAATCCCAATCAGAGCCCAGGTTCAAAGGCTCATTTTCACAGCACTAACAATCATGTACAACCTGGTACAAAAACGGTCTTTCAGTCTCATTTCTTTATTTGCAACAACTATACAAAGGCATGTATTGCTGTTTAACACATCAGTTTTGATCACATTAAGTTGAAGAGTTATTTACTATTAATTTTAATTATGTGTCAGATTTGAACTGACAAGTGTTTGCTGAACCACTCACAGTAAGGGCCTTAATTATTCAGAGTTAAAGTTACCATCTATACATCTCATGACGTATGCTTTATACAGTCTGTTGATTTGACAATTTTAAAGCCAGGAAAACATGTTGGGCTTTTGGGCCATTTTAGCCATATGACACAAGAGGGGTCGATTAAATTTCACAAGATTCCCCTCTCTATGTTGTTTTAAAATGTTGCACCTTTACCTTTTTAAAACTATTCTGAAATGACGGTGTAGTGTGAAGGTAGTACTTTTAAGACAACACACTGTAGACCCCATAAAGATGATGTCTGAATTGTAAGATAACTCTGATGAAGTTTAATGAAACTTCTGATACGACTGTTGTGCGCAGGTTTAAAAAATGGGCATCAGCATTGGCAGAATGGAAATAATAAACCATGGGAACATGGAACATGGCATCATGGGAAGTGAAGTGTCCAGGGCTTTAAGTATGGCAAGGGATTTTAAACTGGAACTGAGTTGTAGTGTATTGAGTTTGGGGTTTAAAACCAAGCAGCTGTTGAATAACAAAGTAAAACTGCAGTTCCACAAGTGACCACTTGAGGCTGGCTGAAAAGCCAAGCAGGCCGGTTAAAGCCTTCAATAAACGGCCCATTTTTAAAGCAGTGAAGTTGTTGACAGTCTGGTTCTAAAAGTGTTTTTAAATGGAAAAGCCAATTTCTCTCTTAATGCACATTATACAGGGGATGAATTGTGAAGAAATTGAATCAGGCACAATTCAAGGTGTGGCTGACTTAACTGACCGGCTAGCACTTTGGGGGTCAGAAATAAAATAATAATAATAATAATAATAATAATAATAATAATAATAATAATAATAATAATAATAATTGAAGCTTTACTGCAAACCAGGAAGTGACAAATGAAAAACATTTGCACATTCACATTTACAAACCCCCCCCCCCCCCCCCCCCCAAGACATTTTCATATTCCACTGCAATAAGCCTCAAAGCTCTCAAAGAATCACCTCAGAGAGCATTTTAGCCTGAGTGGAAACTGTGTTAATCTGGGCTACAATCTGCACCACTGCTGCATAATTTATTTTATTGCATGAGAAGTAAAGCCCGATCACTCTTCCACACAATCATAGCCTTAGTAAATGTGTTTATCTTGTTTATTTCTCTCTCTCTCTCTCTCTTTCTCTCTCTCTCTCTGTCAGGGTCTCTGGGGTCTGTGTGGCCCCTGTCTGCTTCCTGGTGGTGTCTGGGAGCCTAGGTCCGTGAGGCACCAGGATCATTTTCCCTCTGTAGCTGTTGTCACTAGCATGGACCCAGCTAATTCATCTTGCTAATGGCAGGTGGGTCAGTTGAGCGCTATAATTGTGATTTCCTCTTCTCTCTCTCTCTCTCGCTCTCTTTTTTTTCAAGGCTGTTGGTCCTTGATCTAATAAAAATAGCAAAACCAGCTTTTAAAGACATGTTGATGCTGTCATTTTACTAAATCATTTGGAGGATATGTAAATTCAGTTGTGCTTTTCAGTTAAAAGCAGGAATCACAAACTGTCAACAGATGCTCTGCGTGTTTGGAGGAACCTGTTTTGGATGAACGGCATTTCTTATATGTCTTTTTAAAAGTCATGCTACACCAAACTGGGAAAGGATTTGAGGTAATTTAAGCCCCTGAAGTTTCCTTAGATTGTATCTGTATGCTGCTGGTTATGAGCAGCATACAGTGTTTTTTTTTTTTTCAGACTAAATATAATGAACTCTCTGCTTTCTAAAGAGTGAAGCCTTTTTTTTCCCTCCCCAGAATGAAGTCAGCAGTCAGTTGGAGTCACCGGGGCATGAATCTCCAGAGAGCTGCGGACATGGAATGAGCCGAGGCTGATTTCAGTCAGGAGGAAGGTCGTCACCACACAAATGAAAAACATGAGAAGTGGTTCAAGGTCTAATCAAGTCCTCAGACTGCACTCGCTGGGAGCAATTAAGTTCCTCTCTCTCTGCCTCAACATAGGTAACCAGATCCTCCTATTGACATTCTCAATAAAAGGTCATTTACTATATGGATAAAATGATCACCTTCCATTGTCTTGGAACCTTTTCTGCAGAAAATGGGCTTGAAAATTGTGGTCAGGGCTACAACCAAATATAGTATAATGTTGACCAAATTGACCAAGGCATAAAATCGAAGAGAGATTCACATAGAGGATACAAGCTTATGAAATAAATTCATCGGCTGTGTTCAGAACCTACACGCAGGATCTTCACTGCATGAATTTCAAGATCTTGGCACCGAGTCCGACCAAACCGCAGGAATTCATTACCATCACTGCAACTCTGACACAAATGAAGTCCTGCTACATTCTGTCGTGCCTCTCTGACCACAATGCTTCATCATAAGTCATCTTTAATTTGTATGGCCGTCGCTGGCACTTGTTGTCAGGTCTGTTAGCTTGCAGCTCTCTTTGTCAAACCTGTCAGGACAGCAAGGGCTGGCAGGAAGACAGTGACAGGATTTTCACACACTGATCCCTCCTAAAAATCCAGCTATGAGCCAAAATGTAAAATATGGTGTTTGGTCTCCATGCATAACATCTGTAATAAACTATACAATGAGGCTCTTGAGTTAGTGAGCCCCTGCTGCAAACGGGATTTTACTGAGAGTGAGAACATGTTTCTCTTCTCCATTTTTCTCTCCCCCTGGAGGTATCAACCTGTCTCTGTTTCTTCTCCAAGCATCTGGTTTTTACAACACATCACAGTTTAAATTAAATGCAACTTTGATGCTAACCAAGTAAAACTGAATAAGAGCAGTGAGCATGCTAAATGACATTAAAAGAGCTGTGATTAAGGTTTTATCCTAAAAAATATCACTCAGATTTAACTCTGTCTCTTACTTAAGATGGGAGAGTGAAAAAGTCAAACGCACGGGTATAACTTCTTTTATTGTGGGCAGCTTTCAGGGTTGACTTATGTTCCCAATGAAGCAGGTATTTTATGTGCCGTTTACATGAAAACGGTTTGTGGATGAAACGCAAAAGTATTGTTGCGTTTTGGCCTTTTATTTACATGAAAACGCCATTTCAGCTAACCTAACAAGCAACTTTTTAAGACGACCTCCAGAGTGGAATCTTTTGGGTAGCCTGCAGCCTCTGTTGCCATGTAAATGGCAAGCCGGAGTCTCCAGTGGAAACGCTGACGTCACGCTCCGGTTTGTGCTGTTGCACCACTTCTGCACTCAAGTAAAACACATTCAATAATACACGAGATGTTCAGCGATTCAGCTCACCTCTTCTTCAGCGGTATGCTACCAAAAGACTCTACAGTTATATTGCCACCTACAGGCCTGACATGTATACCACAGCGTCAGTCCTTAGTATTTCCATGTAAACGCAGATTTTTTTTCCTCTGCGTTTTTTGTGTTTTTGGGTGAAACAATGTAAAACGTTGTTGTGTAAACAGCAAACAGCAATTCACACAAACAGCGAGCTGTTTGAGTAAATGAACAGCAGAGTCTCAAGGGATCCAAACAGTTTTCTGTACTGTATCGTAAGAGAAAACAAAAAAAAATACAATTGAGAAGAAAATAATCTCTGATACTGGAGAGTCAGTCATCATTTTCACTTGAAATTTTTGTGCTGCCACTCCTCCATCTCTGTTAATTACTTTCCCAGCAATTCACAACTTGCCCCTGGCTCTTTACCAAAAAGCAATAAACAGGGGGTCACACTGGTTCACCAAGTGGCAAACAACTGCAACAGACACAAGAACAGAATAAACCAATCAAACAGAGAAACACCTGAGTGGTAACATGTTAACTTCAGGTTACAAGTACAGGTTTATGGTCATGTAAATTTTACCATACTGCTGAGTTAGTCAAGACAGACAAAAAGACAAGAAACAAATTTATTCTAAAATTCATATAATGTTTAAGACGCCAACAGAACAATTTCAGTACATACTGAATCTATTAACTTTTAAATGAAAGAGACAGAGGGCCTGATTCACTTATAGACAGCGTCAATTTTGCGTCTTAAAATGAGCCAAAACATCATTGTTGAATTAATGAAGTGTATGCAAAGGGTAAAAAGCTCAACAAACTGCGCTTGTCAGTGTTTCTTGAACTAGCAGTTTGAGAGTGCGCCCCATGTACAGGGGCTGTGGTCCTCATCACTTGTTCGACTCCTGCATGTCTTCCTCCTTTCTGCTCCCCACACTTTGTCTCGCATTGGCTGAAATGGGAAAATGCCCCAAAAATAACTTTAAAAAGATGAAACTGCTCTCATTTGTGCAGGCTACGTAAGCTACTGTTAGCTGCTTTTTAGCTTAGCTTTACGCATAAAGAAGAAACTGGGAAAAGCTAACTTGACATTTTTAAGAAAACATGAATTGAATGATTGGTTCATTTAAATATTCAACAACTGAAATGTTATTGTTCCAGTAAGGTTGACTGGAAACCAGGGGAGACATCAGAAAGCCAATGCACCGGAAAAAAAAAAAAAAAAATACTCACACAGCCAAACTGAATGCTTCTTCTTGTTTTGACCCAACAAGAAGTTTCTTCAGATTGAACACAAAACATAAAGCAAGTTTATTTACCTGTTTGGTTTGAAATTTGCTCTATGTATCTGTTACAGTCAGATTTAAAAAAATATTGCTTGTTTCTTCTGTTACTTTACCAGTCATTAAATTGAGCTAATTACTGTAGAAGGCCTGTGCGGTATACCGGTTCGTACCAAAGAATTGCCTTTGTTTTCATTAAAATATGAAATTTTCCTTAACTGCTATACCAGTGAATAGCCGAAACAATGTCCGAAATGCGCGAAGCAGGATTTATATTCATACAGTAGCTCTGTATAACTCACAGGGAATTTTTTGCAAGGTTATGTGCAGTGCTAAAGTCGCATCATGAAATCAGGATCAGAGCTCCTCCTCACACACTCTCCCCTGTGTGTATCAAGGCACAGGTGGCTATTGTCCGTAACTTTGACATACAACCATCCTAATGTGACAAACTGTGTAACGTTTGTTATGTTTGATCCAAACATCAGTAAAGCAGTGTCAAACCATCTGTTTCAGCATGTTTGCTCTGCTTCAACATGATGTCTCTGTCTCTGAGTTTGAGGAAACGGAAACTGTCAACCATCCTCCTTCTAATCAGCTGAGAGCCAAACTGAGAGTGAAGGACCTGGGAGGAGAGAGTGTTACATGTCAGATCGAGCTTTGAATAAATATACAAAGTTTACAGCCTGTCCCTGTTCTTCTCTTTTGAAACTCTTCTTTAGTTTTACAGGGCTCTGTTTTCAGTCTTTTACTGTTTCACCTGCTTCTTCTGCATCCTTGTAGTGGCCCTCAGACATGTATTAATATCCTCCAAAGACTGTAAAAAAAAAATAATAATAATAATGGACGTCATCTCACTCGGCTCGAAAAACTGCTCCCCCTGGTGTCTGGCTGCAGTATAGGTCAAAAACTCAGCCTCTCTATTCAGTCCGGATGGGCTGTGGTCAAACTTTGAAAAATTAATACACCTTGTAGAAATGTTTCTCACATCCATATGCTGTGGGGATATTTAGATATTATTGGTCTTCACTGTGTTTAAGTCAAGCTATAAAGCTAATGTACTACACTTAACTATTTGTCCCAGTATTAAATGCTGTTGTTTTTAATGGGTGTTTTTTTGTTCAAGTTGTTCAGTTTAATTCTGAGGGGATGAACAGGGGGCACTGTTTGTCTCCAGACTGATACACTGAGAGATGTCAGCTGCTTCATAAACGCACAGTGTTGGGAAGGGTGCCTTTTAATTGCCCTGTTTGTAGAATAGCATTGTGAAGGGATGTGAGAGAGGAAAGGAGAGTTAATCAATTTTACAGGTAAACCCTGTACTATTTATTCTGCTGTAATACAATAAATATAATATGAATCTTAATATAAATCCTAATTCTAAAGCTAATGATGCCAGTTATGTGAGTCAGACATAAGAATTAACTCTTTGAGGAAGCAGTGAAAAGACAGGCATCGGGGAGAAGAAAGCGACTGTCTTTTTTTTAATGTAAATCTTTTCTGTAAAATTATAAACAGGAGTCTGTCCTGTTTCTGTGCTGTTAAACACCAATCCGGTGGCAGGCAGAAGCATACTAATGGAAAATAATCAAAATGGTTAGGGCATAGACAAGTAAAGTTTTTTTAAAATGCTTTTTGTTCATATACAAAAAGCGTTAGCAATAAAAACAGGTGGCTAAGGTGTGATTAACATATCTATTTATTTGCCACAAATAATAAACATCGTTCAGTGTTTAAATAGTAAATAGTTGGTCTTTTAAAAGTCCATGAGGTTCAGGTTTTGAAACTCCTTATTAGAAGAAAATAGTGTAAGAACACTCTTGCATGAAAAAAATACCATCAAATACAGTGAAACTAATATGATTTTTTAAAAAAAGAAAAAACTGATATGAGAATTTTGTCATACTTCTCAGCCCTGTACTGTAGCCTTATATTTAAGAGACAAACATGAGTGTAGCAGCATGGCAGTATGGCATCTCTACAGTTTATCAAAGGCTCTTTCTTCTCTTGCAGTAACTGTTTGGTTTAAGCAGCTATTAGCAGTCTGAAGTTAGCTTATTTGGCTTGAAACCAAATCTAAAGTCTGTAGAGGACAATTATCATGTTCTCTTTACTGAGTTTCCTCGGCTGCTAGTTTTGAATTATTCAGTTTCTTCACATTCAGTGGTTTCTGTTTTGTCTTAGATTTAGGTAATGTAATAAAGAAGCAATAAAGAAAACATGAGAGCATTTTTTTTTACAGAGCACAACACTTTTTGGCACTTTGACTTACAGTGTGCCAAATCACACTGGGCATTTATTACATTACAGGCAAAATGTTTTCTAGAGCAATAAAACAAACTCAGTTTTCCATCTAAAGTGTGTGCTTTTATTTGCTGATTAATTGTTAAACGGTTTGCAAATTGATCTACAGCAGGTTTTATTTAATGTACTAAGTGAAGCAGGAAAGCAGCCGGATACAATGAGAGCACAAGGAGGACCAGAAGAAAACGTCTATTTTCTTCATTGTTTTCTATCATTTGAAAACCCAGCCAGCTGCCCAGCGGGCAGTGTGAGAGCAAACACAGAGGATATTGTGTACTTTTGGACAGTAAGTGAATTTGGTCCAACTTTACCGTGAAGCAGACAGTGCTCTGGCTGAGTTTGCGTTGATAACACGGTAGCAAACAGATGAAAGCCAAGTTATCTGTTTACAAGTTAGCACTTACGTCCTCACGTTTCCATCCAGTTTATTCACCATTTCAAAACATGAGCATTGTGTGTTTGTTTGGTTGTGTGAACAGGGTTATAATGAAGCCATAGAGAGGCAGTAACCTCCTGTAACAGTTCTGTGATGACAAAAAGACACCTTGAGAAAAGACTGTTAAGTGTTTGAAAATGTGGCTTGAATTTTTTCTAACAGTTGTCCTAAAGATCCTTTCTAAAAGCTATGGCATTGTTTATTATTGTTTTAAGTTTATTTTTGTGCCTTTTTTGCCTCTTTATTTAGAGGAATAGAACAGTGAGTAAAGTAGAAAACAAGGAAAAAAAGAGTGATGAATAACATGCAGCAAAGGCCACTTTGAGGACTGTAGTCTCTACAAACGGGGCACGCAGGTCAACCACCAAGCCAAACCATAAAAACCCCAACCACTGCATTGATAAGATGTTTAGGAAAAGCTCTCTTGCTTCTTCAGGCAAAGATAAAGAGACGATACTTTGGTAAAATCCATTCTAAAGGTATTTAGCTGAAGCAAGCTGATGAATCTAAATCTCAAAACATCTCTCAGGTGTCTTTTAATTCAATATGAAAATAGTTTTTTTGTTTGTTTGTTTGTTTGTTTGTTTGTTTGTTTTTTGAGTGTGGAGTGTCTTGGCTTGAAGCAGTGATTCTCCAGTGACTTTTGATGGCACAGTGGTCTGATAAATAAACCTGAGGCAAGAGATGGTGAGCTAATCGTGCCAGCCCAGACAGAGTAACACCAGCTGTTTGCTCCTGTTTCTGCTGTAAGTTAAGCTAGAATCTAACTTAGCTCATGGGTATGTTACAACTTTATTTTTAGCTGGGTTTGGAGTAGAAATAATAAAAACATTGTCACTTCTTGGGTTGTTTTTTTTTTTTTTTTTTTTTTGTAGTCTATGGAGAAGGTTTCTCTAATGGAGACTAGCAGAGTTCCAATCCAGCTGAGGTGCAACCCTTTCATTTTTTTCCTTAGTGAGTCTCATACTGTGTCCCAAATCGCATACTTCTGCACTTACACTCACTATTTTGAGTACATAAGTGCATTTATATTGACAGTATAGAAAAAAACAGTATACTTTGATTTCTCGGCTGGCACACTCAAAATGGAAAACAAAAATGAGTGTGGAACGCCGATCGTAAAATTTTCCTTGTATATCAAAACTACGTCACTGGCCCAGGGCCATTCATTAGCAGGTCAGACCAAGAGGAAATCCAACGCCATGGACGAGGCAAAGTTTATCTTGGAAGCGGAAAACCATAAATTTATTTACGACACAACACATCCTTTTTATAAGGACACCAACAGAAACGAAAAGGGACGGACTGAAATTGCTGAAGTTTTGGGAGAGCCAGGTGAGTTTATCATTCTAACTAATTATCATGCAAGTAGTTGTCATGGGTGTGATTCCTGTGGGAACATGTGGTTCTCCTGTGATCTTGTGTATCCAGCTGCTATGGAGTATGCTAAGCTGCACTCTGCTCGAGAGACAGATCCAGTGTGAACTGGCGCATGCTGAAAACTGTGGTGCTGATGGACCGCGGGGCTCATGGAGTATGTTTGAATCAGGGATGAAACACTAACCCAATACAACTGACTTCCTTCTGGATGCATCCCAGGAAGTGATGGAAAGCTCATCCAATCTAGTTTATTCCTGATTGGTTCTCTGACAGCATAAAGTTAATCTGTCACTCCAGAGGAAATTCCGAACCCATGGAGCATGTGGAATGCAAGAATTTTGCTTCTATGCATCACCTGAATTGCATTGTATATCACATATTCTGGTCCTGTGCTTTGACGACTCACCATTCTTGTCATCGAGTTTCTATCGAATCTTGTCTCACAAGATTTTATTTTACGTTTGGCTTGAAAACACTAAACATTCAGCAAGAACACACAGAAACATGTTTCCGTTTTTGTTTAAGCTAATGCCTCATTTGGAATGGTACATACGCCACCGGTTTTACTATAATGTCTGAATTATTCAGAAGAAAAAAACAGCTTGGCCTTTTAAATGTAGAGACACTTTGTTAATAAGCTTATGCTGGCACTTTCAACTATGACTCATGGATGTGAAGAATGGGGAGTAAAGCGAGTTCACAAATCCAGTAAGCTGAACGATAAAGATGTAAGAACAGGAACAGCAGCTAGTTAGAAATGTTTGAAAAATCGTCCTCCGATAATTATTTATGGAATAAAGCATTCAGAGTAATTGCTGAGGTGTGGCCACAAAACAAGTCTGTGAGGTTTTTATGAATTTATCGTCCATGTGGACTGGTTTATTTTGAAAGGCTTCATGGAATTGTGCATTTCAGCAGAAGGTGTCACCTCATACATCTTGTTATGCGGTCATAGTGCTTAGTTGCAAAGTGCCATTCTTATTCATGTCTGAGTGGGCATATGCCACACAAAGGGCACCTCACGCAGTGGGTTCTGGTGACTGTGAGCGCTCACTGTAAGTAGCACTAAAGGAGTCGTCCTGATGCATTGACATGACATCAAAGCAAACATCAACACATTGCTGGCTATCTTTGGAAAGTGATGATGATCTTAGCTGTGCCTCTCATCAACCCTGAGAAAGATTGCAATGTACAGCTGTCTGCACGCTGCATCCATTTGACATGTTGACACAGTGGGTCCTTAAAAGTGCATGTGTCAGGAACTCGGAACTAATAGTGCAACGTCTAACTTCCGAAGATTAGCCAAGCAACGACATAAGCTGTGGCTGCTCTGGTGTTTAGGAGCCGCTTTTGAAAAATGTGTGTGGCACTCGTACGTGAGGTGAGAGAAATGAAGGAGACGGGGGGGGAAGGCTCTGCGAGAGTGGAAAATAAGTGAAATGTAAGTCACAGGTAGCAATATTTTGATAAAGTAATCACGCTTCAGGAGCAAAGCTCGGACGCCGATATCAGCCTTTGGTGATTCCACGGAGCTCCTCTGAACGTGGCAGCATCAGATTTACAAATTGAAAATCATTAATAATTCTAACCAGGATGTGATAAATCTGGAATCACTCCCGATGAACCTGGACACACTTTCATAAATCAAAAAGATTACTTGGAAATTTTTTAAAATCTGATGTCAAAGTGTCAGGCTTACTAATGGTTTTTGTAGATCCCTCGCCGTGATATATCATTAATCTGGGATACATTTGAAGTGTGTCACCGGTGCGATATGTGATCCCTCTAATATTTGGAATATGCTGGTCTGTGTCAATACAGCAGATAGGGAGGATAAAAGCAGGAGGGGAGAAAGTTGCCGTGGGTTACATTTTGATAAGGTGATGCAATGAATATTTCAACTGACCTTAGAGGCGCAGGAGTATGAAGAGTTTCTGGTGGTGGTGTATCATGATAATCAGGATGATAATTATGATCAGCAATCCAAACAGATTAGCTACAGTAGAAAGGAGAAAGGAAACTCTGCAGTGTGTTTCCCTCCTAAATCCAGAGAATCTCTACTCTGTAAAACGCCCAAACACCTCTTTTATTCTGAAAGCAGTGTTGCTGAGACTTAGGAGTGCTATTGTGAAGAAGGAGGTATTGACCGTGATGGTGAACAGGGCACCTCTGTAATCTAAATGTCATTCCCTGAAAAGCATCTCCCACACAGCCAATGGCTTTCATCTGAATGTGCTTCCAAAAGATTCAATTACTTTTTCTCTCCTTCTATTTCTTTCACCCTCTGATCTGCACCCTCCTTCCCATGCACTAGTTGCTTATCTTCTGTGATTATAGTCATTATGAAGCGGCCGTGTCTGCGGTGAGATTTCATCAGGAGCAGACATGCTCAGCCAGCTGCCTCTGCAACCAGCTCCTGTTTAGTAAAGGAGTTGTATAAAGGATGTTGTACTCCATATTTCTACTCCAGTCCTGGGTTCACTGGAGACTTTTCATTCTGTGGCATAACATATGAATGAATCACTAATCAGAATGTATTCTACGCCTTATATTCTGTAAACATTTTTCACATAAACATGAGCGGGAATGCTCATCTGACTGTATTTCCTATTCTGTTGAGGCGAGAAGTACGGCAGCCCGAGGATAAAGGGCCGTATCAGACAACACAGCTGCTCTTTTCATGTTCAGAAATCTGTTTCTCGCACGTCTCCGTCTAGGTTTCAGCCGAGGGGGTGGAGTTTAAACGCAATGGAACAAAACTCATTTTTTGACAATGACATCAAAGGCGACGGCTGCTTTTGTGTTTGAAGTGCAGCATGTTTGAAGTGTTCTGAAGACAGTGGAGTGGTAGGGCAAGTTCATTGTTGCTTCGCTCCGGGGATGATTATCAGCTGCTATCGGCGCGAATCTCTGAAACAACTGTCAGCGTGACATGTGAATAATGATCTCCCTTTTTCACCTGCTGACGTCTAACCGACTCTGACACCCAAATACCTACAGTACTACTTCAGTTCAGACATCTGTTTCTTCTTCTTTTCTCTGGCTGCAGCTTCAGACAACTTTTCAAAATTACTGAAATTAGAGCCACCTTGCTTTGTTCTCATTTTCACTTTATAATCAGTAAGTTAATACTTCCATTATCGGCATTATAAAAGTATAAGTTGATATGAGGAAAGTAGTGTTTTCTGAAGTCCCATATTCAAAACTATTATTCCTTTTATGAGATACTTATAACTGGAGCATGAACAATCAATGAAAGCTTGGTGCAGAGTAAACAAAGCTGTGATCACCGATAATCATGATATAAGCTGTTCATTTATTAATAAATATTAAACATTTTAGGATTAAGATATTATCCAGAAGTATTATTTACAGGGTCTCTGCAGGTTTCAGCAAGTCAAAATGAAGACTTATGAAGACTTTTTAAGACCAAAATGAATACAACTGACCTATTTCACATCCATACTGGCAAGAAAGTACAAAGACATGAAGGAAAATTGGAGGCACGGAATTACTTGCAAAGTATTTGAATTTATTCAAAGCTCTGCTTCTACCACAGACTCTAAGCTGTAACAGTGCAACATGCACACAGCACACTAGCTGGTTGTGCTCAATAAATTCTAACTGGGCTGCTCAGGCACTTCAATTCAAGATTGTAGTTACGTTCTAGCATCCTCAAAAATCAAAACATTTAAAAGCAAAACTAGAGTTTATGAATTTACTTTAAATAAAAGTTATGTTGATACATTTTTAAGACCTTTCAAAATCATATTTAAGACATTTTATGAGATTTTAGACATTTTAAGACCTTAAATTCAATATATTGAATTCTAAGACTTTTTAATACTCCATGGATACATTTATCAAGGGCATGTGCATGTGCACTTACTACAGAAGCATTTAAATGTCTGAAATTTTGGGGAAAAAAATAAATAAATATTGAGATATATCCTTGGTCCAATAGAATAATTGCCTAAGTAATATTTCAATGTTTTAAGAAAAGAAGTAGAAAAAAAAAATGATTTTTTTTTTAAACTATTAATATTATTTTTACATAACCTATATTATTATTGTTGTTAACTTATCTTTTTTATCTAAATTTATGACACTCATTATTTGTGGTATGAGGCTCACAAAATAGTAAATAAATGTGTAAATGACTTAGGCAAGTATGATATTAGGCTAACGATATGCGATAATAATTGTAATAAATGTTTAAAGCTATGAGAAAAGGGTATATAAACAGCCTTGTTTGCTAGCTAAGACCATTTCCCAGGACTCTGTGGGAAGGGCAGCCCACTGTTTTATTAACACGTATCTCATAGTGAATTTGCAATCTGATCATAGTTCCTATCAATGTCTGAGACAGACTGAAACGCTGCAAGTGTCTATGAGCTTTTACCCTTAAAGTAAAATCTTTTTGAGTATGTGTTGCTTCATACAACACCCAATTCCAATAAAGTTGGGGTGTTGTGTAAAACATAAAAAAAAGAATACAGTGATTTGCGAAACCTTTTTAAACCAATTGAATACACTACAAAGACAAGATATTTATTGTTCAAACTGATAACTTTATTGTTTTTTGCAAATATTCGCTCATTTTGAGTTTGATGCCTGCAACATGTTCCAGAAAAGCTGGGGCAGGGGCAACAAAAGACTAGGAAAGTTGAGGAATGTTAAAAAAAACTCGTTTGGAACATTCCACAGGTATTTGCAAATAAAAAACAAAGTTTATCAGTTCTAACAATACCAATAAATAATTAACATTTGGATATATCAAACAGACTGACAAGAATAGATGTTATACAAAAAAACATTGGTATTCTAATCAATGATTGGTTAAATTGTTAATTTTAAAACGAGTAAAGATATCTTCCAGGGATTTTAAAAGTTGGTGTATCACTAACTTCATTGTATGTATGTATTCATAAAGGCCTTGTTTTCCTCTCTTGTAATGACTGTAAATTTGTTTCTGTTAGAAATGTGTTTCAACTGAAATATTGAGTTTAGCTATCATAAATAAAGCTAACCTCAAAGTTGTTTTTTTTTTTCAGAAGGTCAAAAGAAAACTGAGAATCTAACTGCAGAGATTTTCAACTGGTTTGCTTTCCTGCATTTTCAATAATACATTACAGATTCTGAATTTATTAATGCTGCATGAAGTTATATATAATAAATCATTTATTTATATAGGTTGTAAAACTGCTGTTTTAACAAAATCAAAGATTATTGTAATATACACACTGGTATATGTCTAAAAAGTGCTCAAATATAAAAGTTTTACAACACATTCCAACACTTTGTCTATTCAAAACTTAAAATGTCTTAGAGTTTGCTTAATACACTTGATACACTTAAAGTCATTAAAATAACAAATAATCTAAAATTTTAGTCACAGACCACGTCACAAATAATGTCCCGATCACATACGGTTGAAAGTTTCATGTTTTCCTCGTCTCTCTCTCTCATAACGGGTTAAGCCAGAGAGTAATGGCTGACACTGCCCTTGGATATAAAGCAGTCTGTAATATTAGCCATCATATAACTGTGTGCCCTTAATGGTTACATTAACCTAGTAAAACCGACAAGTTAACAGTCCTCCCAATACATGTAGTGAGCTTTAGATTTAGCTGGGCCTCTAAAATCCTCCTCCGCTAACTATTATTGTACATGGGTTGGCAGTCTATAGTCCAGCCTGTAAAATCTTTCAGGAAGGGTCATTAAGGATATTTCATTATCTCCATATTGCCAAGGTCAGGTTGTCCATATATCCACTTTACGGCTGCTAGGGGAATATGCTGCGACTGTAGTATAATAGACCAGAAAATGTCCACACCAGGAATGATGGGAAATCAATATTGGGCCCAGCTCATCAATACAAACCCCATTTTCACAAGCAGGAAGAAGGTACTCTGGAAAAAAATGTGGAGGGAAATAGATTGAATCAGAGCGAGAAAATGAAATAAAGCAATGTTTTATTGTTAATAAAATGTTTGTTTTTCGGTGCACAATATGCTGCAAGAGTCGTCACAGAAGAGGTTTAAACCGGTTTGGCTTGATTTTGTTTTAATCTGCCAGCAGTGGATCAGGCAGTCCATAAATGTCCCGGCACAGTCGTGTAACCACGTTAAAGCAGAAAGAAACATGGGTTGTGACAATGATTTGCCCCATTTGTTACAGCAGTGGTGGGGGCCCCAATCTGCCTTTGGTTTGTTAGAGGGATGTTGATGCGTTTGGTTTATTGCAGGGAAATGGCAGGAAGAAATGTAAGATGCCGGCAAACAAAGAAACATTTCTATCCTCACAACTCAGGGTGGGAACATCCAATCAAACGATCCCGCCATCAGACTTGACAGATTTCTTTTTATTTGCACAGTTTGATCAATTATTTAAAGCTTGAAACATAATAACAAACACAACACTCTTCTGAGGTAAATATTATAAGGTGAAATATTCATTCCATGTAGGCTATTTGTTGAATAAACCTAGCAGAGCATGTTGTGGCCCAACAAGGAATTTACAATGTGCTCTGGTGGAGAAAAGAGAAAACAGCCTGTGGTTGTTTAACCAGCCAGTGGTAGCCTTGGGCGTTGTTTGTTTATGCAGCACAGCTTCCAACAAATGAATATCACACTGGCAAACTGATGTTGGAAAAAAAGACTGTGCATACAAAAGCTTCACTGTTTCTTTCCAAATAAATTCTGGCATCAAAAAAAAAAAAAAAAATAAAATAAAACAACAAGTAAAAAACGCCCAAATAGTCCAAGTGATGCGTCATACTTCTTCTCTGGATCCTAAAAGCGAGTGTTTGTGCTGTGAGTTACTGTATGGCTCACTGCTGTTACTGTACAGTAGACACATTGTCTTTGTGTGATCATTATATTGTCTGCTGCATGTTAATGGCTTATTGACCATGTATGGCGTAATGAGACCTTGGGTGCAGGGGTAGCCATGATGTATGAGGGTGAAAATTGGCCTCTGCTGCACTGATGACCTAATTTCAATATTCAGGGACTTGGGGATGGAAATGACACTTTTCACATTTAAGTGCTTTGTATTAGCCCCTGGCTTTACTGTACCTCTGTCTAATCCCAGTCCACGGACACAACCTGCACAGAGAGAAGAAGAAGAAGAAGAAGAGGAAGAAGAGAGAGAGAGCAGTATGGACCCGCCAAATTACGACCATTCATTGCAGACACAGCAAGGTGCACGGCGTGCAAAGAGAGAGAGAGCGTTTCGACTCGCTCTAAGAGTCACCTTCATCTTTTCCGTTCAGCTGACTTGATGCATGCATTGAAGAAAATAAAGCAGAGGCAGATTCCAAAAGGGCTCTGTCTTCGGAGATAACCTTGAGGATGTATGGCATTTAGCATTCCGCTCAACCCCGGTCATGGCTTCCTGAGAGCGGTCACGGCTTCCCTTAAGCACACACTCTGATCCCCAGCCTTACGTGAGGGAACATTAATACCTTTTCATGCTAAATGGGAGACTTTCCTTATATTTTTCTTCTTAGGGAAGTGGCTTCAAAGGGGAATTTAAAGACTGTCATTGCATGTTAGGGCAAAAGGAGGATGAAGCTCAATGACCTATTTGCATTTCTGTCTAGGAGAGGAGGAGAGCAGGAGGGTGAGGTGCACAGCAGAAAGGCTGCAAAAAAGAAAACAAAAAAAAAAAAAAAGAAAGAAAACACAGACTTATTTATCATTCAGCCTTTATTTCGCTTGTATTAGTGAGTGGAGGTGTCATGTTTGGCACGTCCAAACTCTGTGTTCTGCCAAAGAGATGTGACGCCAAGAGAAATAGGTGTTGTTTTAACCTTGAGCCTGATTTGAGCAAACATGAATATATTACTTGCAGTATCCCTCATCCCCAGGCTGACGTGCTCGCACTGTATTCTTGCTCTGCTACTGTATATTAAGAGCAGTTTTTACTGCAGACAGGAATATGAGGTGTCAGGTGCTGCACAAAGGACAGGTGAACCACAGCATGACAGCTTTGCTTTCTTCAATGGCGAGAGAAAATAATCCTGAAAGATGCTCTGTGAGCTATAAGGAAAGTATAGATACATAAATATGTATATATATAGAGAGAGGGAGATACTGATAGAGAGAGATTAGCAGAGAGATGGATAAAAAGAGTGGGAAATAGAATTAGGTAGTTAGATAAAATAAGTGACAAGAATAGAGGTGGAAGGTACAGATAGAGATTAAAAAATAAATAAGCAAGAAATGGATGGAGAGAAGAAGTTAGAGTGATAAAAAGAAAGAGATGGGTAAAATGACTGAGAGAAATACAGAACATAGAGGATAAAAACACAGATATAAAAGAACAAGATCAAGACAAAGAAAGTGAAATAGAGATAACGTAAAATGGAATAGGATGAGCGGGGTAGACAGAAATTAAGAGAAATAATGGATTAAAAAAGTGTCATATAATTTTTACAAAGATATTCCCAAAGAGATTCTAATACAAGAAACCAAATGGATGGATTTATTCTATTGTTGTATGATTAACAGAGAAATAGATATTGTTCGAATACACACAAAGGGAAAGAGGAAGGATTTAGTTAGAGGGAAAAGGAAACTGAAGGAGGAAACTGAAAAAAAGAAAGAAAGGATGACATAAAGAGTGAAAGAAGGGGACAAATACAGAGAAAGAAAGAGAAATACAGAACGGCATAATGCGGATGGAAAGTAGTACCATGCATAGACATAAGAAGAAAAAAGAACTATGAAGATAAAAGAGAGATAGTTTTAATACAGAGAGAGAGAGGGAGAGAGACAAAGAGGGAGAGAGTAAAAATCAGAGATAAAAAAAAGGAAGAAAAGTAAGAAAAAAAGAAGGCAAAAAAATGTGAGATGCTAGAAAAGGATTTCTAGATAGATAGATAGATAGATAGATAGATAGATAGATAGATAGATAGATAGATAGATAGATAGATAGATAGATAGATAGATAGATAGATAGATAGATAGATAGATAGATAGATAGATAGATAGATAGATTTGGCCTCCTGAGCTGCCTTAAGGGGGCACTCTTCTGGCCACAGTTAGTGTTTTCAGTTTTCAGTGTGTATGATTTGTCTTTCTGTGGTTGTGTGTGGGAGGGTGTGTATGTGTGTGTGTCGCTGTGCCATAGGGACAGCGCAGTAGCTCACACAGCTCCGACAGGTCCACTGTGTGTGGCGTTCTGCAGCATCAGCAGCCGGACAGGGGCCAGACGGTGGATTTATGATGCCAGCGAGCGGAAATGACCTGCTTCTGTCATTGGGTGTGTGCCCCATCACGAGAGGCCCTAAACTATATTGGCACAGCGCTGACAGACATGTTTGTCATCCAGTCACTTTTGAAGATACCAAGCAAGGGGTATTAGTCGTTTGACAAGCCCTTCCACTCAATCTGAGTTTGAGTATGTGTGCAGGTGTGTGAGTGTGTGTGAGCCCGTTTCTGTTGTGTCTGTCTTTTTTGCTCTCTCTGCTTTCTACTTTTAGAGCTGCTGTTTATGTCAGCTTTTTGTCTTTGAGTCAGATTCATGCAAATTTATAAGGAAAAGTTAATAGAATGACTTGGATGAAAGTCAGAGCAGACAAAAATACATTACCCTAAGAAAGCAAAGAAGGATGGTGTTCTGTATCTTACACTAATGTAGAAACTTTATAAGATGAACATTTAATAACTTCTGGTATGTTTATACAAACATAATAGGCTGATAATGGATTCATATCTTAATGGTGTTTATAAGTTGCTACATTATATTCTTAATTATCATGGATCAAATCAAATTCATTCACAATCTTTTTTAAACTATATGAGGAGACTGCTCTCCAGGAAGTGTTGCATGAACAGTGACACCTTCTGGCACTCTGAAAGGCCAAGTGTTACTGCATTCAAAACTTTACTCACAAAATACAACACAAAATAATCACATGCAATAACTTAACAAGGAAAAAGTGATGCAAAGCAAAAATACTGTGCTTGTTTCCAGGGGCAGGAATTCCTCCCCTAATTTTTTCACATGGAGAGGTGTTTGTATTGTATTAGAGGGGGTGGTATTGGTTTGCTTAAACATACTGTGACATGTTTTAGGCTGGTTATGAATTAGACTAATTTTTATATCGATGGCATTGTCCCCAGGTCAGGACTCAGCAAAAGATATAACAGCTTACAGACAGAGAGGTCTTTTATTTACAACTTCTATGAAAAGCCTCACAGTGAGCCGCTTGACTGACAGCTAAAAAGAAAGCAGGATGAAGCTTAAACACTTGTTCAGTTTGGCTAATGTTCAGATTCAGGGATTTCTACAGCAGGTGCGAGTGATTCAGACTGATGTGATGTCTTCACTGGTCACAGTCATATTAACATTTGCTGAGTCATACAGGGTCACTGTAAAAGTATAAATAATCTATCCTGCAATATAAGCATCAGATTTAAGGGAATTTCATAATTTGTGAGCAACACCCATAATCCTGTTCAAAGTAAAGGTCCTGAGCAGTCTTCTGTTTTTGTTTGTAATGCCTGCTATCTTTTGAAATAATAATAATAGTAATAATAATAATAATAATAATAATAATAAACTTAACCCCAGGCAAAAGTATATTTATGTGCTAAAGGTGATCAAGGTGAGAGTTCATATGGTGTAAAATGATTGTGAACAATTCGCAGCTCTAAAACATTATTTTCAGGCTTGTTTTGTTATGACTGAGGGCACAGAAAAAAAAAAAAAAGCTTTGTTTTGTATTCATTGTTTGATAAAATAAGTCTTGTTTTGTTTAGTTTAGTTTTTTTTTAACACATTTCAGCCATGATTTCATTCAATGTTAACTCAGAGCTGTCCATATCTACAGTTTTTAGCAGAGGTATCCTGCGTCTGCATATCCATGCCAAAAAAACAATTACCATCATGGACTCCTGAGAGGACACTAGCTAATTGCCTTTGCGTTTGTGTTTTAAAACCTCATTACTCACAATTCATTTTGTCTGCCAATTATCAGATCAACAATGTATTTTGATCCCAATTTGGTAATGTGTTTTTGTTTATTTTGTTCTAGTCATACAGATTCATGAGAGGCTTACAGAAGGTTGCTGGAGGAGGTAAAGACACATATTAAATGTGAATGTAAATGTCTGATTATTGGGATAATGTTCCAACATGGTGACACGTTCAAAGAAAGCCCCAAATAACATGAGCAACACAGACCACAGACTGCCAAGTGTGTAATAAAGGATCCAGCTGTAATTGAATCAGGATCATATCTTAAATCAATCTTTTGTCAGTGTGAAATGGATGAAAGATGCCGTAACAAAAGCCATCTCACAACACTAAATCACTTGATCAGCTCATTTACTTGATGCACACCATTTATTAAAGCACTAAAAAAAGCCCTTTGTTAAACACTTTGGTCCAAATCTTCGACGACAGAAAAAAAGTCGAACTGATTTTCAGCAGTTTTGGCCGTAAATGTCTGACCTACTTGTGTGATTTACACAGCAGACAACAAATTCCTTTTCTATTCACTTGAACTTCCAAAGATTTCCTCCATCACCAAGCAACCATCTACAGAGCTTTGCCTCACCCATCCACTCCAATGAATATTTTATAAAGATGCAAAGATTTCCTCCTTCTCACTGTGTAATCAAATGCACACAGTGCTGCAGGGATTTAAGGAAGAGATATAAAGTCACATCTCCAGGAAGAAATCCATTTTTCTCTAGCCTTGCATTCATTTAGGAATCAATGCGCCTCTCAAGAGACTGGCTATTTGAATCACACACACACACACACACATAGACATGGACATACACACACACAAACTTTTGTGGGTATTGTGGGCCGTTATATGCTTTGTGTATATATATATATATATATATATATATATATATATATATATATATATATATATATATATGTAAAACAGAATACAAATAGGGAGGGGCCCAACCCTAATATAAAGCTTTCACAATACATTATCCTATTGATTATTCAGCCACTTAATAAGCTGCAAACAAGCTGAAACCTGGTACTGATTTAAAGATGTTTTTGCGACTTAAAGAGGTTTTTCGTTGCGGATAAAATTATAGTCCCTCAGAACTGACAGTTAACTCACTGGCTGCCACTGATGTCTATAGACGCAGTAGTTCGGAGAGAGTGTCGCTGTAGTGAGAAAAGAAGGGAGAGATCATGGAGAGGATCAAAGGATGGAGTTTCAGAGACAAGTGTAATCTTAAAAAGTGTGTTTTCTCTGTTTTTAGTTAAAAAAGGAAGAGAGATGAAAGAAGAGTACTCTTTGTTTTTGTAGTTTCAGCGTTTACATAATCATAGAACACAATATTACATAGGCCTTGAAAGATTGGTCAAAATGCTCTGAAAAATGGCTTTCAGCGAATGAGTTAATGGTGCTCCCATCACAACTGTTTCCTTATCAGCCAACTTGTGGGTCATGTAAGTGTCAAAGATGTCATTTCCATTCAAGTCATTTTTCAGCACGAGTGTTCTTCTTTTTGCATTACAGCTGCAGAAAAAAAAAAACAAAACAGAACAACCAATCCAGGAGTGTGAAGTGGTTGTCCCTGAAATTGCTCTTACATTTAGAGGTGCATATCATCATTATTGGGTTCTGACCAATTGCATCTAGTACTGAATACGAGAACCCAGCCAATATGGGATTTTTGGGGGTTGATGCTGATACCAGTATTAGAAGCGATTAAAAATGCATGAACCGATATATTGGTGGAAAATCGATCGGCCAATATATGAAAAAAGAAGATTGATATACACAGGAAACTGTACATATGTACAAGTTCTTATAATACCCAAAACATGATTAAATTAAAAAAGCAGAACACCATTAAATTAAAATAAGGAACTTTAATTAGTAACACTGTCAACATGAAGACTGTAGACCCACTTGTTTCACAAAATTGCTGCTTACACAACTTTAAAACTGTATAACAGTCTTATATTAGCTCATGGTCATGTGAATTAACATTTGCATATAACTTTATCTTATGAAGATAATTTACACAACTTTGAAATGCTATATAATAGTCTTGCATTAGATATTGGTAGATATGGGAATTAACAGTTACATAAATATTTATATATCTCACAAGGATAATTTGCGCAAATAATGAATTCTCTGGATCCAAAACCTGCCGGTATGATAAAAGCGATAGAATCTCCATGCAGCGAAAAAAGTTAATACAGCTGTTACATATTGATCAATGTCAATCAATCGGGGATACACTATAATCAGCCCAATTAATCAGCTCTACTAAATACAGCTAATGAGAAAGCTAGATAAGAAAATTGGTACAATGCATAAAAACAGACAGCTATCGATTCATAAACTTATCCGTGACTTCTGTGTTTCAAGAAACGAATGTAATTATTACTCTTTTTTTCTTTGTGATACATCCAACATTTTGTTTCATTTTTCTGCCAAGAAAAAAGACAAAAGAAAAAAACTGAAAAGAGATTAATTTTATATTTTATAATAGTTGCATTTTTTTTCTGCTCAGCCACATTTTTGTTAGAGAGAACTCAAAGCCTTCTGAATATCTGATACAGTGTTTTCCCTGCAACTATTGGCACAGTGTGCAATCCATTTGGGTCCTCTTGTTATTTTTATTGTCATGTTTGAAATGCTGTAAAGCTGAACTGTTTTAATTAGTACTCTGCACTTTATGGAGATCATTGTTCACGCTTGCCTAATTATGTTTGGATGGCCCAAATCTCCATCAAAGGAAGCCATTATCCTACATCGATGGTAAAGCGACGGGATTCCATCTTCACCCCCTCGACAAGCCTATTACTGCTCTGCCTGGGCTTGGACACGCTAAATAAACACATCAATTTCATAGGTCTGGAAAGTTAGAGATTGTTGTTATCAGCTGCTTATGGTCGATGATAGAGATACGGTACTGTACATCACAAGTGTTTTTCGCTGAGTGGATCAACCACTGCAGTAAGGTCTGAGATTCCCTGAAATGCTGTTCAACCACAAAGCAGCTTTCTGATGGGAAACCAAGGGAAAGAAATGAAAACCTCCCATTACTTATATATTCCTTTGTAATGTCTTCCTAATGGTGGTATTTAAGAGCAGCGGGGGAGGGTAATGATTGGCGCTGCAGTCTTTTTTTCCTTTTTTTTTTTTTTTTGCATGCATCCTCGCCTGAGAGCCTAGCGAATGTGATGGTTTCAGATTTGATTAGGCAGCCCAGGGGCCTCAGCAGTCCAGCCCTGCAATAGGCCAGCAGGGGCCTTGTACAGGCGTCTCATTGCTCACCATGCCTCAGTGGTGATGTACACATCGAGTGTGACCGCCCGCTTGATTTAAACAGCAGTCCAGCCTCGGTGTGGGAGTGCACTCACTCAGTGCAATATTGTGGCCCATTCATCCAGTAACCACCGGACATTGGTCTCTGCCAAATGCAGCAGGCTTGCCACCACATTTGTGTTTGGAGTGAGAGAATCGATGGAGTACGAGCGCCTTGAGACTCCATGCTTGTGTGCCATGTTCCCTTAACACAGCACGAAACAAATCTCAGCACATGTATTGACAAGGGCAGATTCAGTGCAGTGTCACTCTGTTAAAGCCAATGAATTCAGAGTCGACTGGAAAAGAAACCTTCTCCTTGTCTCTCTTTTGGGTAATCTAAGAGTTTTTCTCTTGAAATCTGCTGCCTCGTACACTTTTAAGCAGAAAATGCATAGGGATACTAGCCTGTGAGAATTGCCCTTTCTACCCAAACAATATAAAGAAGCATTCATGAAGAACATGTTGATTGACTTCATTAAACAAGGTCATTTTATTTTATAAATTTCCTCTCCTGTGACTAACTGTTAGTATAAGCTACCATTTGCTAGCTCTAGAATGATATTGTTGTGCATATCTTGCTTGTTCAGCTCACATCTGTACGGAAAAATAGCAAGTTTGAGCCACTTTCCAGATCATGCAGAATGGCCGAACTTGTGTGTTCCATCTTTTTTCACATACCCTTTTCAGAGTTTTTGCTACTTGGCATGTTGTGAGGGAATTTACGAAATTACCAACTGAGTGTACACACACTTCCATCTAAACAAGTGTACTGCAGACAATTCTAAGGATTAGCATCATCTCCGACAATTTGTGAGTGGCTTAGAGATGCACAAACAGCAAAAAGAACATTATTTTGTTGTGCAAAATTATAGAGTCCAGCAGCACCTTGGCTGAGCAATGGTACAAAAAAATATGGAGGTCAAGCTCTGCAAACTAGCATAAGTGAGTCAGGGTTCCTGACGCTTCCCTACAGCCTCTTTTACACCTCACTGTTAGTAAAAAGGTACAGACTTGAAGTGGAACCTGAGGGCCAAAGTTATTACGTTGCAGTGGTGTGGTTTAGAGTACAGAAAGAGAGTAGCAGGTAAGCTTTGTTATACTCTAGCGGTGGAATCTTTTTTTTTTTAACACAAAATTTACACAATTACACAAAAAATTACTTTTACATAATAGGTCATTTTAAATGTTCTTCCTGCAAAATGTTCTAGAAGAGATGCGAAAGGGACGGTGGGTAATGAAAACATAGCATAACTGGGTGAAAGATGTGGTAAATTGGTGATTGTGATGAAAATAGAGAGAAAACACTAATGTCAACAGTATACTCACTTGCTCAGTATAGCAAACCAATGTTATTAAGTTTAGAAATTAAATACTTCCAAAATATGTTAAGATGATATTTTATCATAACAAATAAATTACTTCTTCAGTTTAATTGCTGGACACTAACGCACGCCAACTTCTAGGAGGGTAAATTATTTAATACTTGTCATGCTTTTGTGGTTACATAATTTGACAATTTAATGGGACTGATTATTTAATTGGTTAAAATGGTAGAAATGTCATAAAATACTATGACACCAACAGAGATGGAATTTAAACAAACATACGGCAAGTTGTTTAAAAAAGTTATAAGGGACTGTGAGGACTGTCTGTTTGAAGTGGATTGCAACGACACCTTTTGGCTGGAATCGTGCGCACACTGTCACGATAACATGACATTTAACAAGGTGTGTGTTTGTTTTGGAAATAAATGGGGATCGGATCATCTTGGATGACAAGACAAGAGGTAGGGTATTTATTAACAGTTACACAGCGCAATTAAACGTGACAATAAGAAAACTTTGTGTGTTTGTACCATAGTTTAGTAGTTGGCAATATTAAGCATGGCCTGGCAGTCTGGTGCTGTGAGTGGTATCGGTAGGCAAACTTGACAACAAGCAAACTTTGTCAGTGTGTACCATAATATAGAAACCAGCTATTTTGTAAGAAATAGCATTTGGAAATAACATATATATTAGTGGTGGTAATCCTATTTTACGTTGTGGGTAACAATCAGGCAGATATCTAGAAGTGAGACTTTTTCAAGATCACTTAGAAAGTCCTCACAGTCCCTTTGAAGCATATTTTGATTTGGACATCATACCAACCCTTATTTGTCCCTGTCCCAACTTTAGAAGGGAACATCCTCCATTGAATTTGGTTAATAAGTAACAGGTTGGTAACATGACTGAGTATAAAAAGGACATCCCAGAAAGACGTGATGTACTTCTTGCCATCTTTGCTTCTGACTGATTTTTTTGTTTTTTTTTTAAATAAAATATACACTTTATTCTGTTTCAACATTTTGTGTGTTGTCTTCCACTCTAAATATAGGTTTTAATGTTCCTCCAACCATCTAACATTTTTCACAGCAACCCAGCTTTTGGGGAATGTGGCCGTACATTTGAATTATCCACTGCGGCTGCTCATAAGCTTTATCCACTGGGCTAAAAACAACTGGGACTATAATTTGGCCTCAGATCACCCATAATTCTCTCTCACTTAGGTAGTCGTGCACAGTAAGGGTTGTTTTGCCTATGAAAAGGAAGGAGGAAAGGCTTTATATATTTTCTGTTTTTCATAGTTAGATTTAAATCTCTTATTTATTGCTTTGGACAAAACAATTATTCTATTTGCAATTTAGGCCCCTTGTAAACTAGCCTTTCACACCACTTCTTTATGTGGGAGCAAAGCAGCCTGTGAGCACTGAAGTTATATTTAGAAATTCAATTCTTTACACAGACCCTCAGCCTAAAGGCCTCTGCTTTCCACAAAATGAGCAAAGTTATTTTCATTTCCTAATGGTCACCACAGCCTAGCAGTAATGAGCAGGACCGAGGAGGATTGTTATTTTCTTAAGGACCAAATTAAAAAAAAAAAAGGACAGAAAGAAAGAAAGAAAAGAGAAAATCCTGAGTAGTTCCATCATTACAAAGGGAAGCCTGGAGGAGTGTTTGCAGTTCATTAGTCTCCACGCTTGGTCCTCCTGGTCCTACAGGGTGAGGGAGTATGGGTGATAAATTGTGCATCCATTCACTTCCACTGTGTAAGTTGTCATTAAAGGCCCAATCTGGAATTGGAGTATAGTGCCACCTCTGTGATCCACCTGCTGCTATAGCTGTGTTTGTATTTATTTGTAAGGCTGGAGACTTTTATAACTCCCACAGAGAACAGCTGAGTCTCTGAAATAAAGACTACCAGGTATGTAATAGCCTTTAAAGGTATTTTGAAGCTAGAATGATTTAGCTTTGTAAGTTTTATAAACACCAAGAAAAAATAGTTTTTTTCTGTATCTGCTGTTTATAGCTGAGTAACAGGCAAATTCCTTTATATCACCAATAAAACCTGGTGCATCGTGTTTATACATCCTAAGACACTGAATACACTTTACATTACTGGCCCTGGTTCAGCACAGAGACCGTCATTGTTTCAGGATACAGTACCACAGGTGTTGCTCTTCTGTTCGAGGTAAAGCTGCCAGGTGCCTGCTGTAGTTTTTACACTTTTAGACTCTTCACTGCATGGCTGTGATGAGGGTTGACATGTGAAGTATGACATCATGCCAGTGGGCAGCTTTTTTGAGCTCTGCACCAGTGAGGTCACTGGTCTGCTAATGACTTCCTCAGGGTTCAACCCCGGCCTCCTTATCTGCAGCCCATGGGGTCTCTCCCCCCTCTCCCCCCTCCACCCGGTGCACGGCTCACCCAGTACAAGCAGCTCAACGCTCGGCTAGCCTCCCTGCTCATTGTTCTTAATCAAGAAATGTGAGGCATAAAGATGCAGCGAGTCAGTCCATGCATGCCCAGTGGGGTCCTTCTCTGTCAGATGGTCAGATGAAGCAGAGCAGAAAAAAATCTCTTACACTGCTCAAACATACACATACAGAGGGATTGTGAAAGGAGATGATGGCTTCCACTGGGTGCTTATATGTGAAATTATCACAATCTACATGAACATTCGCTCTTTTGCGACTATTGGTAACAGTTGTACACTGTGAGATAACACCAATGTGTCCTCAGATCTTCAAAGCAAAGAATTTCCAGCACACTGTGTTATTTTTTTTGGTCCAAGTAATGGACCACAGGCCTGGAGTGATTTTTTTTTCTTGCTACTTGTGCAACCAAAGGCAGGATGAGAGGCATGTAAATCAGGCAGCCCATGTACTTCTTTAATATTTAACATAGGTTATTAGACAGGGCAAAGATTTGACCCCCAAGCGCTTCTGCACATCACATGAATAACTAATGTTGGCTGATTATGTTAATCAGCAGTACTAGGCAGTGATGACCAGGAACGCAGCAGCACTGCTGCAGGAGAGAGCTATAATCTCAGACGCATCACCAAAACAGAGCCTGAGCCCATCATTAGCTCAGAAACACAGCCGCTGCATACTGTGTGCAGCACGGGTTGATTTACACTTCACATGCTCAGCTGGAATTTTCCTTTAATATGTATACTGGAGATAAACATGCTGCACTTGTGAAACTACTAGCTGTGATGTTTCTTAACAGATAATCAAATATTTGCATAATGATAAGGACAGTGAAGCAACACTGGGGGACTCCAACAGGGAAAAAAAAATGTTACACTTCCTGGAGATCGTGTATAACAAGCATGTGTAACTCAAAAACCCAAAATCAACAGATGAGCAGACTAACAGCCTACACATTTTGCATCATACACCCCTGTTCTTTAACCTATCAATTACTATAACTAAAGGGGGGTCTCTGCAGGAAACTGTTCCGTGTGCATTCAACAGATCTCACATTTTCTCTTTGAGTCACTGTGTGAACTTTTGGCGAGCTCTTCAAAAACGCCTACATTTTTTCCCTTTTTTTTCTAAAGACGACTGCTGATTTTAAAAGCTTATTGCTGCGTCATAAAGCAAGCGCCTGTCTGCTCTCCTGTTTGTTTTGAGCCAAAGATAAAAACATTCTCTTGGAAAGCCATTTAGAGGTAGAAGCGCGTGATCGTGGCTATATTCCATCCCCATCACCAGAGTTCTTTGGCCTCCACCATAAAGAATTCCAACGAGACAATTTTGCGCAGTGTGGGGTGAGCTGACAGGGAGTGTTATTAAAGCGCAGGGTGCTGACCGCTCTCAAAGTTATTAAAGTGCTGTGAGATTGTGTCTGTGATAGCCCTGCCGGTCGGGGTGTCCTTCACACACACAGGTACATTACGGCGGGGATGCGGTCATCGCGGGGAGAGTGGAGGTGGGGAGGATGGAGGGGGGTATAGATAGACACAACAGGACCCACTATGGAGCACTGTCACTGCATTCAGTCGTCCATTAACGATAAGATTCCCACTATTGTCAGTGTTAATAATTTAGACTTACAGCCTCCTAACATAATCAGGGTTTGCTCCACAAAGCAACATAAGGGTGGTTAACAACATGATCACTTTCTTTGGATGTAGCATGCATTATGAATTAAATGGTCTTAACTCATCACATTTTTAATGCACTGAATGAATGTTACCTGGGTGCTAAAATAAAATAGATAAATAAAACTTGAATTGTCATTTATTTGATGAGAGATAATCAATCAATCAATCAATAAATCAATCTTGATTTATATATATTCATAAGAAAGGTTATCTTAAGATGCTTTCCAAAAGCATTAACAGGTCTAGACCTGTAAATGATAATACATTTTATTAACAGAGACCCAACATCAAGACAAGATAAGAAGTCTAATCTCATCTTAACCCACCATGAGTACAGCACTTTGCAGTATTTAGCAAGTTACAATGGTGAGGAAAAACTTCCCTTTAACGAGCAGAAACCTCGGACAGAACCAGACTCATTTAATGAATACCACTCATGCTAGTATGCTAATTTCAGCGCTAAAGCCATAAATTGGCAAAAAAAAAAAAAAAAAAAAAAAAAGAATAAAAACAAACTAGAAACAGACTGATACAGCAAGCCAAGTACTGCCAAAAGTTGAAAAGAAACACAAATATGAGCAATACTAAAATTTGCAATTATTCTTTGTTTGTGCAATAGATAAAAAAAAAAATAATACAACAATACTGTTTTTTTACAGTGTATATGACCATGTCTGGTCACTCCCTAAGATAAGCTTATATAAAGCTAGAAGTGCATTAATATTAAAAGGACTCATGATGGATCAGTTAATAAAAAAATAAGTGTCATGTAAAGTTTAAAAAAGGTAATACCATTCATTTGAAGTTTGACTTTTTATAGTGTTATTCAGCAGTTGGACGATATAACTACTGAATCCCAGTTTCTCATCTAAAACTACAGTTCAGTAGTTAAATCTGTAGTTAGAGTTAACCTGACAAATCCTAGTTTCCTAAATAAAAGATCATTTTCATTATGATGGTGTATCCTGCAATGAATCAGATATATTCAAGTAAAGACCTGTTAGGAAAAATATTTGGAAAATAAAGTTATAAAGTGCGTGTCAAAAAGAAGTGAAGGATGGCAGAAAATTGTACATTAAACCATTGATATATGTGAAAATGTCCATAAAATAAGGTTAACAAATTAAGCCTTAACTGGTCCACCGTATCTTTTGTTTGAGCCCCTGGATGAGTTTCAGATCTGAACGTGGGGGCAGATGCCTGGGCAAAAGGATAGTCAAATGGGAGGAGGGCTAATGGACTGATTCTGTGGGTTTTAGAGGAGAGACAAGAAGCCTGCAACATCAATCTGCTGTCAGCTCCCTCTCAATCTGTTTCAGCTCCACTCTGACATGACAGCATGGGGGACTCCAGCCTGCGATTCATCACAGGGTCTGGAAATAACAGGACACCTCCAGTTTGTCATAGTAGATTAGTCTGTGGCCCGTAACCACTGTCCTTAATAGAGTCTCCAGCGTTTCATCTGAGGTGTCCACTAGACCACCATTGTAGACCTCAGGGGGAACACAGAGGCTGTATCGACATCCCTCGTTCTGGCTTACATGTACAGACTGTTGCAGTTTTTTTTTCACCTCCACTCGATGACTGGACAGAGGGAACTACTCTCAGTCTCTGCCATAAAAAAATGTAATTCTTTGGATGAGAATTTGAATGGATCATATCAAAACTGACCTGCATAAAAACAGCCTATATCTCAACTCAGTAGCCTAACGAACAACTCTCCAGAGTCCATACCCTGCACATAAAATCAATTGATTGTGATCCATAATATTTCTTAATTGGTGATTAGCTGTTACTTGGTGGATCACAGGTCCTGGCAGTGGAATTAGCCTCAGTCTTTAATCTGTGCTTGACCAACTGATGGGCGATGTAATGGACAGTGTAGGGCTAGACCAGGACGGTGATACAGTAGCTCCTCACTGCTTCCCCCTCTGACCTTGACTGGCAGTATAGCTCTTTGAAAATCTAAGTACCCATCTTACAGTATGCCTGAAGCAATCTAGAAGTCCATACACATTCATATAAGTCCCATTTATTGATTCTTTTGCTGCTGTTCACACACAGTCTGGCAATGTAGAGTTTCAATTATCAGGATGTGACCTGCCATTGTCTGGGAAAATGTGATCTATAGGCAGGGGATGTGAAAGTCTGCAGGAAAAAAAGGATTTCTATAGCATCAAAAACACCAACATGGATTCAACAAACAGACATTTTTTATCTTGTAGATATGATGTAAAGCCATGGACCTAGTCAATGGTTTAACACTTAAAGCCACGGAAGAGGAGCTTTAAATGTTCATTCTATCGTACAGCCTGCAGGAGGAACTCATCAGGTCGCACTAAACTTAACATTTATAAAGATTTTAAGAATACAGACTTTGTCACAGAAGTTTCTTTGTGACAGAAGATTACACAAAAGAATTTCAGTGTGAAACAGTCTGTATGAAGGGACAAAGAGGTAGAACAAAGAGGCAACTTTAAGGTTAAAAAAAGAAGCCAGTGCTGAAAGGAAAAAAATCTGCAGGTCCTCAAACGTCCACTTGAGGCTGGCTCCAAATTCCAATGATACTTTATTAACTTCCATACAGCAGAGAAAAAAACATGTTTACAGCTTGGTGCAAAAGTCGGTTTGGTTTGAATAACCCATTCCTCATTTATTTATGATACTGGTGAGTTCTCATATAGCAGAGCTGACAATGTGTAGGGTGCAGGTCTATTGAAAGGAAACAGGCAATGGAACTTGATATTTTCTATGCTTGTCCACAACAATCGAAGAGTTTTGTTAAGTGATGCAGTGTGTTAGTGAGCTGGTGTTGGTCGTTGTTTTACTTCTCCGAACACCTAAAATGATGTAAGATCAGTGATTTGAAATGTTCTCCAAACATTTTATTTTCAATGTGCATAAGGCATACATGTTTTTATTTATTTATTTGTTTGTTTGTTTGTTGTTGTCCTTTTTTCATTTGTTTTGTTTTCTTACCCTCATTAGTGTATCCACAGTGCACCCAAGCTCTAGCCTTTGATGAAAACCAAGCTCTGGCAACCTCTGATCTGAAAATATGAGACAATGTGGAAGTGCTAAACTCTGTAGTTCGTTGAGTGTCTGCTTGAGGCCGGCTCCAAAAGTACCAGTAGTCATATAAACCCAGCCAAAAAAAGCAATTTTCACAGCAGAATAAACATGTTTACAGCCTGGTACAAAAAATGTCTCCCGTCTGAATCACTAATTTTGCTAACTCAGCACTGTACAGGGGGTTAATTTTTTTCTAACTCAGCAGTTTATAAGATATTAAGATCATGAGTTCACCCAATCAGAGGCACAGCTCAGCGCACATTACTGATGTGGGCCCTATACCTGTTAGTGTGGAGACTCAAAGCCCGCCCCATTTCCAATATGGCCGCGCCAGTTGATTTGTTTTAAAACTCCTTTTCAGTAACAGACGGGTGACGTCAAGGAGACTACTTCCATTAATTATACAGTCTATGATAAAAGCAAGAGTGGCCTTATTTCTTGCTGCATCATCAACATGTATCAGGGACCCCGGAGCTTGCTTAATAATGTTGGCAACACAGCAGGCTAGCCAGGACTGACACTCCCCTTATTGCAACTGTGACTGTAAGCTGCAAACTGGTAAAAAAAAACAAAAAATAGTCTCAAAAACAACTTTAAAAATGGATTACAGGACATATGATCTACTCAAATTACAGAAATTAAAAGCTGTGATTCTGAAGGCAATCAATTTTGCCCCCACCTCTCATCAGTGGGTTCTGGTGATTCCTAAACTGCATGAAACATGATGTAAAAATAACTCTCCTTCTCAGATGATTTACCATGAAAAGGGGTTAACAGTCTCATCTGCTCATTCCAGGCCTTCTTTCATGCAGCTTAATGTCCGTTTTGTAAACTATGATCCTGTTTAGAGTTAGAGCAACAGGAATGCTTCAGGGTGTGGTGAGCTGTGACTGAGAGGCTGCTATCATGGCAGCGTGTACCAAGGTTGGTAATGCAACAGCAATCAATCATGACATTCATGATTGGTAAGTTCTGGTTGGGAAATATTCAAGATGGCGTCAACTAAATGTAAAACTTGAGGGTTCACAAAATGTTGGGTGACATCCTGGTGGCTAGTTATTTTTTCCTACAGATCATTTGCATAAAAAGTGGCTAACTTGCCATTTAAAACATATGGTGTCCAGGCTTCCCCACAACTGAAGCCTCCACTATTTGAAAACTCAAAATAAAATAGACACAAAGACCAGTTTGTGTTTCACCAAGGACTAAATCCTTTCTCCACATATCGACTGTCAGTATTGTCTGCAGATGTATTCAGGCAGCACAGTCAGGGCCCCTGATGGATTCAGGACTGTGGAGGGGCTTGCTTATTTGGTCTGGGATGATGCTTGCTGTCTGCTGCTCCAGAGGCCGCCCTCTTCCTGTTTACCTGGGAGTCCTTTGGGGTGAGGCTTGAGCTGAAAAGCCCAGTCGCAGCCAGTCAAAGGGAGCGTGGCGCAGTCTTGACCCTGGCGCTCCACTCATTGTGTAGTGCAGCGGTGTAATGAGGCCCTGTGTGGATATTGATATGACAGAACAAAAGGCCAAGGTGCAGTAAGGACAGCAATCCACACGTTTCACACCATTTGTTTTTCACACCGTATCCATCACATTAATGGGTCACCTTTCTGTGACAGCTCATGATTACCTGCTTACCCATGGAGAGAAAAGGGGGAGAGAGAGGGAGAGAGAGCCTGGTTGGAGCAGAGAGGGAGAGAGATAGGCAGGAAGATAGGGAGCGAGGGTGCTCCAGTACTGAGGGTAAAGGGTGTGCTGGGGTTGGATGGGGGCTCAGAGAGTGTGGGGGGGATGGGGACCTGGTGCCATTTTTTTATTCTTTCATGAAGATTGGCTCCGGACCTGTCATCATCCCCACAGAGTGAATTTATGACAGGTCAGCTCTCCATGTAGTCAACTGATGGATGGAGAACATCCAAGTTTATTTGGGGCATAGTGGAAATGGCCAATTCCCAAAAGAATTCAGAAATTTCTTTTTTTTTTTTTTTTTTTTTTTTTTTGAGTGAGGGGAACACTTCACAAAGAGTTAACAAAAAATCATCAACACTTTTATCATATGTATCTTTTGTTTTCCATTTATTGTCTTCCTTTCTAAAACACCTTCTTTAATTGTCCAGTTTATAAGGAATCATACGAGCATAATGCATCTATAATGTCTGGTAAGTGAATCATTATTGGCAATAAAATAGTGGAGAGCAAAGCTTTTTTCTCCCATTGATCACATTTCTTGATATGAAGTTTCATAAAATATGAATGTTTGCTTTGTTTTTACCCGTCTCTCTGTCGATTATTGCCCATGCATGGCTCGTTTGTTGTTATGTCCAGCAATTCCAAATGCTGAAACTCTCAGACTCTTGATGTTTTATTGCTGTAACAATTAGTCTGCTGCTGATACTTTGGAAGGAAGAATCAAACAAAATATTTCTCTTTTCTAATGAAAGCTGTACTGACACTCGCACTGGCCTCACTTGGATGTTACAATCCAATGCAGAAGTGTACTTAGGTTTGATTTTTAAAGAAATCAGAGCGATGTTTGGCCTCAGAGAGCTCAAAGAGTAAAATGAAAACAAAGCAGCTTTTCCCTGCTCTCATTATTTGATTGTGTTTTCATCTGTTGTTTTACTTGCATCTTGCAAAATACAATATATTCTGCTTAGCTCAACAGCTATCGATGCCGTACATTCCCAAAGCACCGCCACTGGTGTCACCTATGAAATCTAAGTCACTTTAAACACTCAAACATCCAGTCATCGCTTTGAAAAGGCAAGATCCCATTTTATGATAAAATAAGACTACAGTCATGTATCTTTGGAAAGGCCTGAGCTCAGCACATCAGGTGAGGCAGGGGAGAATGAAAGAGGGAGAGAGATCACTTTGTCCCAAATTAAAAGTCAGAGTGTCATCTCTCCGTCTAATTGCCTGGAACCATTATTGGACACTGCAAAAAATAGTGTCTGCATATGCATTTATTTTGTAATCCATTGATGTACTTCACTCTGAGGGTGGTCTATGGGGGCCGAAAGCCCCGGCATGCAAACACGCTCTTTTTGTATGAATGAGGGAAGGATTGCGGTGCGTACTGCAGAGAGACAGTTTGCCATATGTCATCGCACCCAGCAGATATGAGGTGATGGTGTCAATACATCTTGCGTCTGCCCAGTGGAGGCTCACTCTGCATTACACTAAAACATGAGTTATACGAGTGGAACAACGCTGTGTTGGGCCGCCACGTAAATCAGAAGGGAAAGAAATTGCTGACAAGTTTTGCTATTAAAAGATAATTGTAATCAAGGTGCAAGACGAGCAATGAAGTGGTGATAGCAGATAGATAGACAGCTGCGAAAGATGGATTGTTTTAATTTGCACCAATTAAATTG
Source organism: Labroides dimidiatus (assembly GCA_030710495.1). Classification (NCBI taxonomy): domain Eukaryota; kingdom Metazoa; phylum Chordata; class Actinopteri; order Labriformes; family Labridae; genus Labroides; species Labroides dimidiatus. The sequence continues at coordinate 24,412,728 of CM061153.1, forward strand.
AAGTTCACTGGATCATCTTCCTCAATCTTCATGAATACTTGATTTTCTGGCCGCTACAAAGCTATTAAAAAGAGTGATTGGATTCTAACACTTGCTATACCATATTTTATGCTATACTTTCATTAACCCTTTGTAATAATACTCTTTTTAATAAGTGGAACTAGAAGACGTACTACTCAGCAGGCTACAGAATGGTTATGATGTGGGGATTATTGCCTTGTCTGTTAATGCGTCATGTCATGAGAGCAACTGATGACTTTGACAGATCTCCGAATGATCACTTTTTGTGTTGGGAACTATTTTTTTCTTTTAAATAACATGTTCACTTCCTCTGTGGTTCATTTCTTCATTAACCTTTATAAAAGATCTAAAAACAGAAGTGTAATGCCTGGTGTTTTGAACTTGTAACTGGTCACCAAGCTCTCAGGTCGCAGAAAATGACGGGGTAAAGTTTCATTTTCATGAAAGGCTGTATAGATCAGAAACTCACCGGACACTTTGGTTTATTTTAGCTATCAGAACTCCAACTTAGAAAGGCAATAGTGTATTGATCTGGGGCTTTATTTGGCTGCAAATTTAAAACATTTTGGATGGTGTGTTTAGAAGTAAGACCATAACAGGGTTCTTGACATCAGTAGAGTTCGAATACAGAAGAATGGATCAGTGCTTCACTTCGTCTAAGTAGGATCAGTCCACTGTCCGCTTAATCTTTAGCTTAGAGATCATTGTTAAATATGAACTACAAAGGAAGTAGCTGTACCTCACGAGGTGGTTGAAAATTGATACACATGTAGCATGATTTCAATTGGTGAGATGAAAAATAACTTGTGATACCCATCGTAAACAGCAGAGGCCCCCATCTGCAATTGCCTTCTCTTGTTTAATGTTAATGTCTCTTACATTTGTATCTAAACAGAAGCATACAGATAAGGAAGGCAGCAGATGAAGAGATCTTGGCCCATCCAAGAATATTTGTGACAATTTTAAAAATGTATCTACTCCAATAAAGTTTTCAATCCACGATCAATAAACTTCATAACTCCTGCAGGTAACAGGAGAAGGAGACGTCTCAGATAACTTTACGACACTTGACTACAACACGGCAGCTGATGGTTCTCCTGGGGATGCTTTTATGTTCAAAAGTTTTCACAAGTGATGATACCCTAAGTCCTCTAACTGTATGATCTAGCTGAAAAAAACCCTTTTGTTTCATAAAAAGTAGCTTAGTTGCATAAAAAAAAAACAGTTTTATGAAGCAAACTCATCAACAAAGGCTGAACATAAAACTAGGTTACTTACATCATCAACGTCATTTAAAAGTTGTGTTATGAAGTCAGCATTTTGAATCCTTTCAAATCATATTGTATCATATCATATGGTGTCTTATTGCATTGTATGACATTGTACGGTGTCCTATTGTATCATAAAACCTCCAGGTTACGCATTGTTGCAGAAATATGTTACCGATGTTGTCCTCCTGTTACTTCCTGTTTGAGGCAGGACACTGAATTCAGCTGTTGATATAATACAGCGCGATAAAAAAAATGTAAGACCTGAATGCTACTGACCTCTGAGGCAGTTTAAAGACATTATATAAAATACAGGTGACATAAAATCAAACCTTATGGCAGGACAGTTATTTTGGATCAGATTTAAGTGTAGAGTAATAACAAAACTGCTGACACTTTTGCTTTTTACATTTTTGTATGGTCAACTTAAAAAGTCTTTAAAAGTCTTTAAATGCTACTCAAGAGTTCTGGTGCAAAACCTTGCTGTTTGAAATATGAAGGACTACATTGGCTGACATGAGGATATTAAAAAGGTATCACGCACGGGTAATAGGAAAATACTAACTTTTCTGTGTTGACATCATGCACATTATTGATGAGCATGAGAAACATAATGGTTCAGGCTGAGCTGTCCAGGGACTAGAATTAACTACAGTTCCCTTACTGGGCCATGAACCATATTCTATGACAATTCAGTTGCTGGATTTTACTTTTTCATGGAATCTGTGGATAATATGAGCTACAGACCAATCTTACTTTATAAAAGATAGTTGTGTGTGTCCGGCTAGACTTTCTTTGTTGCTTCACAACATATTTAAGAAATTACAAACTTCATCACAGTTAGTGAGCGACCGCACGAAAATCATTGCAATGCTTTCCTTACGGTTATCTCACAGGTCAGGAGAGAACAACACACATGGAAACGTACAAACACTAAGTATAGCATTTCCTGCATGTGCATGTATTTAGATTGAATGCACACTACAAATCTCAGAATATATGCCAGATTTTAATGTTGTTGCTGCCCTTTTTTGAATCTGTCAAACACATTATAACTGAGTTAGTTTTTTTTTCTTCTTTTCTAAATGTCAATCCTTTTCTCATGGATGAAAACATTTGAACTGTTTTCATGGTCAATTTAAAATGAATCAGACCACAGCAACAAATCTGAGCACTTCCCCATCTAAAATGGATCAGATATAGTTTACAGCAATCCTCTCATGATGGTAATGTTGCAGTTTCTAAAGGTCAGTGATCTAAATGTTCAAATCCTATATATGTATTGTAGGTGCGATATATACGGTTTCTTATAACCTCAGAGAGAGAAAGAGAGCACAGACCCTCTGGAGTGGAAATTTGATGTATTTAAGGAAAAGTTATTCCGTATTGGCAGATGAAAATTGACGTTGTAAATCACAATTTCATACACAGGAAAGGCACAGAGTGCATGTGCATGCATGTGTGTGTGTATGCATGTGTGTGAGTGTGTGTGTGGTGAGGCGTTCAGCGGGGGCTGGGAGCAATGTTCCACAGTGTTTGCTTCTGAGCCAGACTCGCTTCGAGGCAGGGGTGATTAGTGCTCGTTGGTAATTTGGCAACCTTGACCATGTAACCTTGCTAAAGCGGGATTAACATTTTAGCCTGGAAAAGCCAGAGATGCCTTAAAACATGTTCCTTTTTTTCCCTCTGCTGCTTATTATGAGACAACAGCCCACAGAGGCTATTCAAATAAGTGCCCACAGTGCACTGCATGGGCACTCAAGGAGAAACTCTTATTAGACTTAAGCATGCTAAGTGTCAAAAAAATGTTGACATATCCATCTGATCACTCACTGAAAACATCACATTTAGATCACTTTACATATTGTGAGCACATGACTCACAGAGGTTAACGGCAGGGACGGCTATGCACAGTTTAAACATGAATTCAATACAGACCAGGATGGAACAAACCTTTCAGCAGCAGGTTTCGAGACACACAGCGACTTCAGTCATTTTTTGAAAGACGCTGTATAAAAAATTCTGTTGTCAAGAGGGTGTGGACAATTTCACAGTATTAAAGCGCAATGTTCCCCTTAGTATCTTTAAATTTATTTGGGATTTTTGTTCGTTTTAGGAAAATCGATAACACAGTCCCAAACGGCAACAAATAATAATAATAATAAAAAGATTACTGTTATTAAAGCTCCAGGAAGAGCTTTTGTCATGTGGACATCTTGGCACTCCCTTTGGACTTTATAAATAGTTATTATTATCTCTTTGTCCATCACGGGTGTTAATGGCATTTTTAGATTTATTTGTTTATTTATTTAATTTATTTATTATAATTATGATGCTGTGAAACTTGACAGTGGAAAATGTAAATGATATCCCTCTCTGCAGCATGCTGTTCATACCACCATCTGACACCTACCCTGTTGCAGGTGTTCCAGGTATTAAAAATAACTTATGAGGAATATTTGATCTCACCTCTGATGGTCTAGTTTCCTTTTTTGGGGGTTACCAGAGATACGTATTAAGATTTCAGTCTTTTTTTACGTCCCACAGGAGCTTTAATGTAGTTTTGTAGAACAACCCTGTATATGTCTTTGGGGTGTAGTTTCTCTTTAAGCAGTTTACAGGTGTCTGTAATTAAAAATGATTGTATTTTTCTTTTATTTATGTGCTTTATTTTGTGTTTTTGTGAGTAATAAATAAACTCACCATAATACAACTCCAAAAAAATCTCTATTGATTTGTTCTGTTAGATTTAATGAATGACTTGGAGCTTCAGTAAAGGATTACATGACAATGAAACAGGGCCAGATAACCTATGTACCCCAAGCTGAAGCCAAAATGAGTTTGACCAGCTTGTTTTTTTACTAACAGAAAGATGAGTAGAGACACACAGCAAACAGTATGAGGAGCAGCAACATACATATAAATTTTGTTCCTTGTCCACAGAGCTATGGACGTGTTTATCAGTTCCTCTGGTACGAAGTCCAATCTATGACACATTTTCTTGTATTCTGCTCAATAAAACAGTGGTGAACTCTACAAACAGGGAATAACAGATGACGTGGTTTCTTGAAAGACTGTGTTTAAGCCGACCTTGCCCAACTACCCCAAAAATAAGATTACCCTCCCGTAATACTTCACACCCTCCCTTTAGTAACAGCCTTTTTGGTATTAATTGTTCTACATTTTGCTTAAAGCCCTTCTTTTTCATTAAAATACAAGGTTGTTTGCTAATTTTTAAGTCCACCCCCTGTTTTTAGTGACATTGGTGTATCTTTGGTAGGTGGTACATTGCCCTCCTACCAAAAGCTCAGGCTTATTATTGAGCCTCTTTATCTTTTACTGTAGCTAAGTTGTTAATTAGCTAGACCTTGAATTAGATTATTTGCATGTCTGAACAAGGGCTAAGGTATTAATGCTCCCTAAGGACAAACTGTAATAACCTCTTCGGTGGCTCTGAGCTCCCTGTGGAGGGGGCTGCATGGACGTCGGGCCCTGGAAGGAGGGAGAGAGCACAGCCATTTCATCCAATTAGCTGTGGATTATACTGCTCCTCTCCCTTTGAATCCTATTTGCTGTGATAAGGTGTTCTCCTACAGGGACAGAGCTGAGCTTCACTATCAGGAAAAAATGATTAATTCACAACCCAATATTAAAATGCAGTGCCTTCCATTTCACACTGTCTGACATAGGAGGAAGAAACAGCTCAGAAATCAATACAGGCACTAAACAACCGCACAGGAGAAGGAGAGGTTGGACATGAAAGAACCCCCCCCCCCAAGAATCTCCAAAGAAGAAAGCTGCATTTCATTCTACACATCACACTTATACGGCTCTCCATGGTGTGGTGTGTCCTTGAATTATTCAGAAGCTGCTAAAGCGTGGGAATGGTTTTAAGACTAATGTGGCACAATATCATGGTAGCTATTGTTATTGCATTGTACTGTGCAATTCTCACAAATATTTATCTCTTTCCTCTGATCTTCCCAAGGGCATGCGTTTTAATCCAACAATTCTTTGTCGCCTGCACCTCTTTGAATAACCAACATGGCCGCATATAGGAGGGAATCAAAGGGACATTTTACAAGGTTTCCATGTCTTTTTCTGCTCCATATGTGGGATAAGTGTGGAGAATCCAGAGTCCAGATTTTTATTTTCCAAGCCCTCCGACGCCGCACAAATGATGTTTAAACACCCAGCACCTAGGGTTTAATTAAGTCCCTCTAATCGTGTTCCAATCAGAAGCTTGGACTGATGGGCTGGAATTCCTGATGTGCATTTCTGTCAGTCTTAATTGGATAATTGATTGCCAATTTGAACCTGGCCACACACTGCATACACAATAAAGCGCCTGGCCATGTTCCTTGAGGATTCATTTTCCATCCGAATAAAGATGCTGCTTCGATAGGCACAACTCCAACTATTGGTCTCTCTGAAAAATAAGCCCTGTAGCTGCTGATGGAGATTGGGAATCCACTTATGAATGCCTTTTGAATTTTTAGTGTATGAACAGGCTTTTTGTTTGCGTCAGTGCTCTTGTGTTGTCTTCTGACTCTTTGTGTTTACACTCACACCGCAAACAAAGACACAAGGAGCAAAAGGCTATCAGTTCCTGTTTCGTAATCAGTGATGAAGACAAAAACATTCAACCATAATCACCTTGATGTAATCAGAAAAAGTCTGAATATATGATCCAAAACCTATTGTGGTGACTTTCTAACTGATTGTAAAAGACTTGAAAGTTCAATTCTAAAATCTTGAGAATTCATTTTATTTTGACTCAATCAGGAGTGGGTTTGATTTACGACAGCTACTTAAGGAACTTATTTACTATTTCATGACATCCTGCTATCAAAAAACAGCGTTTTCATTATGAAACACCACAACTCATTCCAGCTCAAAACCACAGTAAAGTTAGATGTATCCTATCCTTATGTCCAGACAGGGCGCCAGAATCATCAGTCACAGTTGTTTATCTCCAGATTTCCATTTAGCCACACTTTTTCTTTAGTATGCTACATCTTAACAATAACCTTAACTATCAATTTGCATCACTTGCAATCTCTGCTTGAACTTATGACTGAAATGAGCCTGACCCATCAAAAAATAGCAAGAAAATTTTTATATTTTTTGGAAAAATGGCCAAAAGACAACTTCAGCTGCCTGTAGTGGTATCGTAATCCTCAAGGGGGTAGAAAACATTTTTTTTTTTTTTTTAATTTTAAACACATTTTAATGCAATTATTTATCATGTTAATGAGACAGAGGTCTTTGAAACTCATGTATCGAATATGATACGTTCAGTAATAAAGGGTTAAAGAGGAAGTATTCTTTTTAGGCTTCTTTGGGCTTCATGACGTCCCTTTGGTACTGCCCTAGAATCTTTTGATGGAAAATATTTATCTATTTTTCTCACAATGGTGTTTTAGAAAACCCTTCTTTCAGCATCTGCCTTAAATGCTTCAGTTTTTTTGCTGCTGTCTTTTTTAAGACCCCCTGCTCCGCAAATCCCCTTCCTTGTGATTCGCCAGCCTTCTGGAGGCAGACCTGTCAGGGGAAGAGCTATGAGTTTTGAAGCCTGCCCCTCCAGCGTGTCATGAACCTCTTTAGGAGATCTTTATGAAATGACATAATTTTAGCAAGTCTCATGAAGATCTTTGTGAAGATCTTACGAAGATCTCGTGCTATTTTTGGAACGGACCATTTTAAGCAGTTCACAATGTAGTGGAAAATTTGCACACATTATGGACATCCAGCAACGTAACTTTATATTTATGTTTAAAATATGGGAAGCGGAATACACCTCTTTAAAAAAGGTGAGCACCCCTGTTTTTAAAATGAATAGAAAGTAACATTGCAGAGACTCACACAGGAGTATTAGGTATTCCAGGTCCTATAAATCACGAGATGCTTACCGAGAAACACATTTCTGTTGCACCAAAGGATGAAAGAAAAAGTAAGGAATGATATTCTCTAAATAGAGAATACACCTAAACCAACTTTAGTATTTGTGGAGGAGTTTCTTAAAATGAGATAAATTAAGTGGTAGTGTTGTCCCCATCTGTAGCAGTAGGTACCCTAGCTTTCACTCTGGTTCTGTGGTCAGTTTCTTAACTAAGGTGCTGAGCTGACCGGCATTAACCCAGGAGATAATAAACTTTATATTGACCAGTACCTCATACAGCCCTAATAAAAGAAACAAAGCATCACTTTAAAGCATCTGCTCCACCAGTGGAAGCAACAGTCCTTATTGCAATTGTCCAATCTAATGAAGGTGACAATACCCTCAATTATTATAATATTAATAATTGAATAAAGAGATACAAACATAAAGAATGAAGAAGTATAGAAAGCTCTATCACAAAGTGTTGTCTGAGTAGAGTAGAGTCCCTCCACACTCTATTAAAGTGCAGAAGTATTCACTGCAGGACTTCTGGATTGCACAGCGTTGCATCATAACAGGTGTTTCTGGGTTTTTTTGCTCAGTGTTTTGTCGCTGTATTTGTGTGTTTTGTTAATGCAACAAACTCTAGGACACAATCTAAAGGTGACGCTGAAAGGGGAAAAGGTGATAACGGCAAAAAAGAGGAAAATTAATATTTATCAGGGGAAATATGAGATGGCAGGGAAGGGCTTTGAAGAAAAACACACGGAGAAAACTGCTGTAAAAATTATTTCTCTGTAGCCTCAAATGCCGAAGTCATATTTAAAAGTTTTCAGAAAAGAAGAAAAAACACTTGTTTTTTTTTATTACTATTTATAATATTATGTTTATATTATCTTTATTATTATTGTTAATTTATTTATTGTGTTTAAATTTCTTTGACCTAGGCAATTATGCTATGAGGCTAACAAAATAATGATTTAAATGTGTGATATATGACTTACGATATGAGGCTGACAATAAATACTTCTATGGAATTTTCACTTGGATTTTTTAATTTATTTTTTTTTTTTTATTATTATTTGTTCAACTAGACTTTGGTATTTAAGTAGGATACCCATTTAGATTAGTTCACATAAGCCACATTACTAAAAAACTATTGGCTGCATGTTGTCTTTCCAAAGAGGCCCATGGTTTTCTTTTTCTTTTACTTTTTCTTTTTTTTTTTTTTCCAAAAGAGTGTCATGAGTTACGTTCAAACCCTGCTGAGCTGTTGGCTGTTGAGACTATTTTTTTCAGTGAAAGACAAAGCTAACATTACTGTCATCATCTTTGCACCAGAGAGTGAAATTTCTGCAGTTTTTAAGGGGTTTGTGATTGTGTGAAAATTACAGTGCATAGAGCTCTAAGCATATACTGTGACACATCCATGAGTCATGTCCCACCATGATTTCACGCTTTGATAATGGTGAGCAGATTTCTAAATATCTTTCCGCAGTTAGGCACATTTTCCTTGTCAGTGAAAATGTCTCTGGAGATTCTGGAGCACAATGGTTTGATGGGAAACAGATTTGAGGAGTCTCCTCTGATCTCTCTCATCAGTGACCACATCGCTCTCTTCTGGGACATTTGCTGCATTTGGTTCCATTTAACCTTCCCTGCTGATGTGCGTGTTGGACGGTGTCCTTCGCCATCAAGATGCCAACAAACGCAGCACAATTTAATAATTTCTAAGAATAACATTTTCTAATCTTTGTTCTGCCGAGTGAAATTTTTAAAGTTGAAGGTGCCAAAATGTTTTGACATGTCAAGGCCAAACGCTCTGGAGGCTTAATTTTGTTTGGACAGCCATGCTGGCCTGTGGGTCCCAGTCTGGGTGGGCTTCACTGACTTATTCCAGCCCCCCATCATCTACTCTACATCTTTAGCTCTGTTTTCTCACAAGAAGTTGCTTTTTCTTTCTAAATAAGAATTCTTCCAAGGCGCCAAATGGCAAAGAGAGAATTCTCTTTTTATAAATGGCCTTTCTCAGCCCTGTAACCCCGCTCCAAGTTTTAGCTCTAAAGTGCAGCCCTTGGTGGGATTGGATATTTTGGCCACCATTTGTACAGAGTGAAGTTTCTTTGGAGTCTCCTTGAGACAAGTGACCAGTGCAGGGCTAAGTGAAGGCCTTATCAGTCACCCCACAATGGTGCCACCCCATGAATTATATTAGGGACGGATGTGGCTCGCCAAGCTACTGCATTGTGGACCATCTGGGTGACAATAAACATGTCGCCACATGGTTTCCTCCATCACTCAAGTCCAGATAGCAGATCTGGACCTTAACTATAGCTCACTATCTCCTGGATCTCGGCGTGACCTGTTAGAGAGATGGAGGTGAGGCTCAAGGATATCTCTCAGAGAGTCTGCTCCAACACCAGGAGGTTATTATAGCCATGCTGGGGGGAGGCAGTCCGTCTGTCTACTGTGCTGCTGCTGCTTTCTCTTTCTCTCTATATCACACAAAGAGAGGAAGATAGTAAAAGAAAAATGTCAGAGAAATAGATGTTATGGCACCACCACATATTAAGGAGAAAAGAGTATTTGCAGTTTAAAAGGGGTTTGAGGGGGTCAAAATACCTGTGGTCTTTTGTGAACACAAACTTATATATTGATGTGTTTTTTATTTTATTATTTCTTTTGTAATAAGGCAGCCAAGTGTTATCTGAGTGCAAATGATTGAACATTACCAATTCCTAATGTAAGAAGAACATTTTTTAGCCACTGGGGGGCTGCACAAATGAGTAAAAGGGTTTGTAAACAGATAGAGATGGCTTGAGGTCTGTCAAGAACTATAGCTGTAAAAATACAGCTATGGAAAAATATTTCTCACTCACCATTTATTTTGTGGTTTCCACCAAGTCTCAACTGAATTTTACATCTTTTAGTTGCTCTATGCTCTTCTGTGTTTACTAGCTAGTTGTTGTCAACCAATAACATTTGGTTGCTAGCTACTAGCAAGGTAGAACACAGATGGTTCTACAACTATTTCCATGGCAAAAAAATTCACCTTAAAGAAGGGTCAGAGGAACTATGAGTGATTTCAAAATAATCGGGAGATGTCACTTGAAAAGATGATGGCTTGTTACAGCTGAGACGTAGACTACACCTGTTAACTTGAGTCATGTGAGGCATTCTCTTTTCTTTATGAATATGTGCACATTTTTGATGTATTGTTCATATTATGGATGTCTTAAAATGACTTATTTCCCAGTTGTTGCAACAATAATTCAAATCCTGACCAACCAACAAGTCTAAAGGCAAGAAAACCTACAGAAAACAGTAAAAACTGAGCAAAAAAATTTATGATAAGGTATAACACAACATCACAGAGTCTGCATGTAAAGGATGTCTAATTGGCTGACTAAGTGTGGCAAACAATAGCAGAGCTAGCAGCACCAGCATTATGTCCACCTTACAAGTTACAGTTCATAAACCTCTGATGTGTCAGCATTGCTCAAGTACTTAAGTTAACTGCCAGTTTAACCTGACACAGTTAACATGTCTTGATCTCAGTTTTCAAGATCAAAACGCTGACACTTTCACCGCACTGCTAGACATCATTTGACTTTTGTGCTTGATTTAATCTGGGTTGTAGAGCGTTATAGCTTTATGGCAGTGTCCACTAACTGGAGGTATAGCCCCAGCTAGAGGCAGATGGCTGCACAACAGCTTTAACACAGACTCTGACATGCAGTTAATGCTTGGACACAATGTCTTCTCAGCATTTTTTTGGACTTCATACAAAATATTAATAATTCATTTAATTCACTAGTAATTCTTGTGTAGACTAAGGATGATGTTGGACTGATTAGTTGACCAACTGTGCAAACTTGAGTCTAAATGTATTTCTTATTACAGAGAGCTCTAAATGTTAGATTGAGTTTGAGTCCTGGAAAAACCACTGAAGCACACGTTAACTAGAGTTTAAGTCTTCGTTTTCTCTCTGCTCTGAAGCTTGTCATCAGCAAACCAACAATTGGATTGTTCTGCAGGCTTAGATCCAGGGAACTTTGAAGTACACGTTTTTGGTGTGGTAAATCCACCTGCCTGAGCACACGGTTTACTGAAACCGCTTCTGCTCTGCTTTTACTGATAGAGAACCCACAAATTAATCACGCACAAGCAAAAAGGATTCAGTACAGGCGAAGAGAACTTGAGGTTCCACGCATGTGGCATGAGGAAAAATTGCTTAATTTGACTTAACATGCTAACGCCTCAGTGATGAAACCTGAAGTGAGACTTAAATGAAGCGTGCTGAAGGGCAGGCAATGAAAAAAAAACACAGGAAAAAGACCAATGAGGAAGTGAAAAGTGAGGCATAAACAATGGCATTTAATACGATTTCATAAAAGCACTTATAGCACATGACAGGGGCTCACATGTAATCACTGTAAGTGGGGACGAGGACGGGGGCCGTGGTGTTGTCGTCACGATGCCAGGACACTTCTCCATGACACGTCCCCTGCTTCTTCTCATTAATCCCCTAAGCTACATTCATTAACGGTCACTCCCTCCACTCTGTGAGAGCGCACACCCCGCTGAAGTCACACTAGCCATCACAAAAATAACCTGCTGCTGAAATGCAATGGGATAATTTGTTACAGCTTTCCAATCTTTAGACTTCCATTTTAATTAATTAGTACACACTGTTACTTTATTCATTATTATAAGATTTAAATGGAAAAGGGTATTATGCATGGCTGGGATCCAGGTCAGTTCAGAATGAGCACATTTGGACGAGTGTTGGGGAATAAACTCGTGTCCCAGTATTTCAGCAGACACGGAGTGAAATCCAGCTAACAGCTGACACTGAAGGACAGTTGTGTAAGGGCAGCAGTCAAGGGGGAGAGGTACAAGAGGAGATGATAAATACAGGAGATTTACAGGTCCGGGGAGTGTCAGATGCACTGTGGAAATAGTGCTGGCTGTGCTGTTATCGAGATGGGTCGGTTAGTGGCTTCTGGAGGATCCCCTGTTCTGAACACAGGCTGGAGTTTGGGAGGGCAGCCTTTATGGCTCACCAGTGCACTGACCACAGCCCATTAACTCAAAGAGCCTCCGCAGGAGCACTGGAGCAGGGAAAGGGGCCGTGACCTGCCTGAGACCATCTTATTACTTTAACACATTATGTCTCCCACTGCGATCTTTTTATTTAAGTGACTTCAGCAGAACGCATCATCTCAGGCCAAGTCGGGGACAGACAGGGGCTCCAAGACAAGAGGCAAGAGGAGGGGGGGTCAAATGATTTATTGGAAACGTCTGCTGTGAAAAGGGAGTGCAAGGATGGACAGTGAGAAAAAAAAAGTATGGGGGGGGTTGAAACAGTTAGTGATGAACCTGACTGAGAGCTGTTTATTGCGTTGGAGAGGCCGAGCTGACCCCAGAACAGCTCCACAGAGGATTCTCAAGTTCTCACTGATGAGCTTTTGCAGCCCCCTGATGGCCACACGGCCCAGACAGTAAGGAGTGGAGGGGGGATACGGGGGTGGAGGGTTTGCGGTAAGGAAAAGGGCGGGTTGGGGGATCTGGGGTCCAGGGAGTGATTTATTTTACCACCATGTCACTCTTTATGGGCCACACCACTAGAGATGGCCCCAAATGTTACTGTCCTCTGGAGGAAGATCAGCACGCTTTGCCTATGTGTTACAGCAGCGCACACACTCTCTCACACACTCTCGTAACATGCTCCTTCTGACTTTGTGTCACACACAGGTCAACATGTGAAGCACAGAAATAAAAAAAGTAACAATAGGATGTATAAAGGTAGCCTGAGTGGAATAACTGCCTCAGATTTAAAACTTAAAGTTATTTTGTCATTACAATCTCTGATCATCAATGGGTAGCCCAGAGTCAAAAGCTTATGCTAACAACAAACCCAAAACAAACATGCGACTGTGGAGGAGGCATTGTTGATGTACCTCTTGCATAAAAGACAAAAAACAGAGGGAGAAGTTCCTTACCAACTCACAAAGTTCTCTTCAAAAAGGTTCCATCCATATTCATATTTAACGTTGTGCATGAATGGGCCGTAAGCTGTTTATATCCAAACTATAGAGGAACAGTTACATAGCATTCATTGCTTTCTAACTGCTGCTTCTCACTCTGTAATATTGAAAGTGATTAGCTATCAGAAATGTAAAAAATAAGCAGTGATATCAATAAATCCGTAAAAATCCTTAACTCCAGCATTCTGCCTGTTAACGGGTTTGAGTTTTGGCACTAACTGTAGGAAATGTTCACTTCCCATTAGCAGTAACTTGATACAGATCCTGCAGAGCTGCTGGAGCTTGGATAGCAAAGAGTAAAGCTGGATGCAAAAGTGTTTTCTGTGAATCGCTTTTCCTGAGGTGGTCTACTGGAAACTGGTACGTAAAAAAAAAAAAGCAGTTAAAAATGCCTTTAAAAAATTGAGATCTTAACTTCAGTGCATTTATACGTATCCTAGAAATACATCAAATAGATGTCATAAAACAAAGATCTGGTTTTAACATCAGGCACATGCTGACATTTTTCATCTACAATGTTCAAATAAATATGTTTGATGAATTTAACCTTACAGCAGTCTACAGTCCGAGAGTGTATTCTCCAACCAGAGGAGCAAGAAATATTTTCTTTTTTCGGCTCAGGATCTTACAAGACCCCTCAGGTTCATGACATGGGTCATAGACATTCCAGCATGGCTGATTTATTTCAGCCCATTAAGGTTACAGAGACGAATCTGCAATCCTCTCATTTTCAGACGCCATCCCTGTTTTTTCACCCAGCCTCTCCCGACAAGTCACACATCAAAAGTACCATTACGTTCTTGTTAGTTCACACTGTCGATTAGAGAAGGGCAACATAGATTCATGCCAAGGGCTAAATGTGTTTATTCTAATTCCTCCCCCGTCTCTGCTTTGTCAGAGACAGACACCCACAAACACAGAACATCTGAGCAGCTCCAACAGCTCACATCAGAAGGACTCAATCCTTCAGGAAGTGGAAGTAACCGATTAGATTATGTCATTGCCACAATCTGTTACGAAAAATAAACACTGGGCCTTTTCATTAACCTAATGAAGACGAAGCACGTTGATGAGCTCTTAAGTCAATTAACGATATTTAAAAACAGGCGGTGCAGCCCCAAGGTAAATTAGCATGCAGAGAGTGAGGAGGACCCAGGTTCAAACAAATTGTGCGTGGAACCCTCTGGTTCAAGCCGCTTGACTCCCTCTTCCCTAATGTACACCCCTCCTCTCCTGCTCAAACAAGCTTTCATTAGCCGTAATTAACTGCACGCTTTCTGTCTTTGCAATACCAAGAGAGTCCAAGTGGAGACTGAGGGTGAGGATGTGGAGGAGGGATGCAAATGTGTGTAGATATACTTCTTTATATATAAACCTTTAGGGCTCCTCAGTTTGTGGATCGCTGAGTGAGAGAATGAAGCATTTCATTGTTCGCCCAGGATTTTGATGTTTGCAGTGGTTGTAGTCTGAAATGGCGGATTTTGGAGCAGCTTTCCATAGAAATGGTAACACATATAATAACACTTTGACACCTCTTTAATATCTGACATCCACTGTACCACTGGGACAAAACCACTCTGGCCAGTGGGCTGTTCGGCTTGTGATATGTTTGTTCAAGTTTCATATTAGGGCGCTTAACAAAATGTGTAAAAAGTGAATGAAATTTAAGTAAAAAGCCGAAACTGTGTGTACTATAATGACACATTTCAGTGATATGACAAAAACAACATACAAAAAAATAGATCATAATTATACAAACAGCCTTCCCATGTTGATTTGATGCCAGTTTTGTAAGCAGCTGACCAGTAAAACAGGCTGGTTTCCATATTCAAAAATTGCTTCAAAGAAAAAATAACAACATACCTTTTAACTGAAAGTACCTTCTTGAACAGATTTTTAATTTGCATGCCTTTTCTTTTTTTTTTTTAATTGTTAATTTTTAGGCTCTCTATGCCATTATTCAGAGAGAACAGGACAGTAGCAGGAAACAGGGCAACAGTGGGGAGCAACATGAGGAAAAGAGGCCACAGGTCCGATTCAAACCCAGGCACCCCACCTGAGGGCAAACCTCATAGGGGAACCATGAACTGCTAGGCTATATTATATCCCTGACCAAATGTGTATGTCATTTTTGACAACTTGATCCAAGTTTTGATTCTTTCTAATCTCACACACTTGAAAAATATCATTGAAAAATTTTACAATTTTACAATTCTGCAGTAAAAAACATTTTAATATGAACTCTAACAGGGATCCTTTGGCTTTGAAACGAGCCTCAAGTGGACACATGAAGAATTGAAGTTCAGTGCTCTGAAGAATTGGCTCCAGTTTGAACACTTATTTTTTTACTGCTTAAAATAAGTGCCAGTACTTCTCCTTTTATTTTGTTACTTGTTGGTGTATCATGTGAATAGTTTCAGTAAAATCTAAAAAAAAGTTTTCCGTAAATCATTGGTTTTACATTTGGAACTTCTGCAGTTATGAAAAACTACTTCATTGAGTCACACAAATGACCTCTACGTCTCTGCATCACCACGTTACTACCAATGGCAAAATGATTGCCATGTGGATAGCTTATCTTTTTCAACATGGCAAAAAAACAACAATGATAGCAAGACATTTGGTGCTATTTTTATGGATTTACAGTGAAAAGTCTGCTTAAAGTTGGACAAAAACGCTTCTGAAAGAAAGACGTTCTTAAAGCAAGGCGCATTTTGGTAGCATGTAGCACTCCAAAGGTATTAAAGACAAGATCACAGAGTAAAGGGTTTTAGTGTTTTGGATATTAAAGAGCTGAGTTTGGGGATTTTCAAAACAACACGCACGGGTAACAGAGTAATTGTTCAAATGTGTGGAAAAGCTGATGCAAATGGACAAACAGCAAGGAATGCACATGGGCTGGCGGAATTTAAGCAAATTAATGTGTGACAAGGGACTCAAGGATTATCTGTGAGATTATAAAAAAGCAGACTGTGGTCCAAATAAGAGCATCTTAACTCAGAGCTCTGCTTTCTTTGTTTTCATGGCTTCCTCCTTTTTTTTCAGTAAACTTATTTGAAATCCTCCTGGGCTTTAAACCTCTCTCTGTTTCTCCTTCTCTATCTCCTTTCCCTCTCTCTGAGTTGGTCTCTTAGCTGCAACAAGGTCTGAAAAGATTGCAGTTCATTTCGACCCACACTGGATGGAGGCCTCATTTAGTGGCTGCTGGCAACTCAATCAGCCTGCCTCACACTGATGAGTGAGTGACTACTTTCAGAGCGCCAGTCAATATGTGTCTGCTGTGATAGAATGTCAGCAGCCATGCCCTGTGTTCTCCTGACCCAATGTTATGGCTTTTTTATTTTGTCTAATCAATGATATATGAAACTACACGGACACATTCCAACAATAGATCTTTTTTTTTCTCCTTTTCTCTGAACATACCAGAGATCAGTGCTATTTCTGTTCACCCTCAAATGAAAGAAGATTTTACTTTAAACTATGGAGCCTTTTCAAAGCTTTCTTTGACAAAGATGAAACATAAGAAAAAAAGGACCCGGGGTCCCTCCAGGTAACTGAGTTGACCCTAAAATGTTGTACAAATTCAATCAATCTGCAGTCATTCTGTCAAATGAGAGCCACGTTTCTCTAAATTTTACAATTTACAGTTTTATTCTCACACCTTGTTGTGTGAAACATGACACGCTGCGGCTTAAGGTTGGGGCAGGTGCTGCCAGGGCCTGCTACTAGTCACACCTCTTTCCCCGTGCCGATTAACATTATTGCCATAAAAATGGACTGTTAACAGGATGAGTGTCAGCCAAAGGGACAGTCTACCAACTGTCGAAGATGCCAGTGACTACAGAAGGGTACTTTAGTGTGAATCTAAGTGACAACCTCCAGTCTGAAAATGTGAGACAATGCTGAAGTGCTAAAGCCTGCAGTACGTCGAGCTTGAGACTGGCTTCAGAAGTACCAGAAGTCACATACACTGCAAGCCAAAAAAAGCCATTTTCACAGCAGAAATAAAAATATTCACAGCCTGGTGCAAAAAATGTCTTCCGTCTTAATGGCTAATTCGGCTAACAGCACACACTGTATGGAGGTTGAATTTTTTTCTAACTCGTCAGTTTAGAAGACATTAAGATGGAGAGTTTGCCCAATCAGAGGCACAGCTCAGCTCTGTTGACCGGTGAGTGCCCTATAGCTGTTAGTGTGGAGACTCAAAGCCCACCTTATTTCCAATATGGCCGCAACAGCCGTTTTGCTTCAAAACTCAGTATCAGAAACAGACATTATGACATTATGGAGACTACATCCATTAATTACCGTACTGACCTGAATATAGGACTATCCCGGTTATAAGACAACCCCCCCACCCCCTTTTTCAAGATCAATCTTCAGAAAAAGATTCAGATAACTAAAACTTAATTCATTTAAAGAAACTATTTTTTGTTGTAATTCTGAGAAAACCATTGAAATAACAGAGACTGCTTTCATTTTTGGCTGTAAATACAATCATTAAGATCTGTATTTCAAATGTAATATACTGATGAGAGCTCTGGTAATGATGCCTTTCTTTTTGCTTCTCAATAACAAACTCACACCCTTCCATCAATCTCTTGGAAACTTTTGAGGTCCACGATCAGCTTTTATTTTACAGTTAGTAATATTCAAATGGTCTTTATGAACGCACCATCTTTGGACATAACACTCGATAATACAATATATTTTGCCTGCTTGACAGTTGTTTAACAACCTCTGCTGCATCAAACATCTTTATCATAAAATTAACATCATAACTTCACCTCAGTTGTCTGTTATCGCATCTCTGCTGTGATTGACAGGTCACCGCAGCCACAGTAAAGTCACTGGCTTTACAAAAAGCTGGCGCCCTCTGCTGTTCAGTCGTGTAGCAACCTAGACAACTATCAGCATGTGTCAATGGTTAGACTCCGATTATAAGACGACCCCACTTTTTCCACGTTATTTTCAATGAAAAAAAAACATGTCTTATATTTGGGTCAATACGGTATACAGTCTATGCATAAATCACTTAAATCACTTATCCCTTGTTGACATCAGACTCACTCGTCATCTACATTAACTACAACTGTATTTATTTTTGTAAGCCGCTCATATGCTGTCTACATGGAGAGTGCAGGGATAAATATTCATATCAGGGCAGTTAAGATTAGTAAAATTCAGTTTATAAACATTTAATTTATATGTACATTTTCATAAAAATTGACCAGACTTGATGTCAAAAAATAAACACCTTACACAGCCACTAGATATGTTCAGTTGCAGTATTTGTCGCAGCCCTTCCAGTGGACACTCAGTACTTCAAGGCCACAACAATCACAGTAAAATGTCTAAGAAGTCTGAGACTGTTCTTATAAAACTGCAAAAGCCCTCTCTTCACATAGCAGGGAGTATTGTATATCTTTTACCATCCAACCAAAAATGTGTCCATGCTTTGTTGTACCCAGTGAAATACAGTGTGTAGATATTTTCCTCTCAGGTTTGTTTATAGTGTTTCCTGTGCTGTGAGTGAAGAACAGCCCATATTTGAGAGTGCTCAGATGAGCCTGGCTCTCTGTCCCCTGTGTCCTTTATTTCACACAGCCCGCTGCACATGCTCTGCAGTCTGCCGACCTCTTGACCCACCTGTCACTGTGATGGCCTCTGTTATCTGGAAGTAGTTATTTCATATAGATGGTCTCCCTCACTGCTGCTCTTTTATTGAAAATAATCATTAGAGAGATTACCCCAGGAGGAGTTTGAGCAATGGATTTTAAAGTAACATTGTACATTATAAAGATATTATCGTAATTATGTATCGTCTAAACACCCATATAAATCTATTAACAGGAGATCATCACTAAAGATGGAAATTCACAATGCTGTCCTTACCACTTCACGTTTTCACCATGTTTGGATAGAAATTCCAAACTATATTTGAATCTTTAAAATAAAAAAAATGCAATTCATTATTCATGTAAGAATGTTTTGTCCACTCATGATTTTTTGGCCATTTGTTAGTTGTTAGGGTTTTGTAAATAAAGATTGTTTAACAGGGGTATGGTGTTTCTCATATTTTAAACATGGATATAAACCAACAATGCTGGATATCCATACTAATTATGAGCAGATTTTTAAACAGCTTCATATTTAAAAGTCGTAGAAATTCTTGAATCTGTCTGAAAACGATGGAAAATGGTCCGTTCCAAAAATAGCATAAGATCTCTACGAGATCATTATGAGACTTGCTGAAATGATCGTCAATCAACGATGATAATTTCCTAACAGGTTTATGACACGTTAGAGGAGCGAGCCTCAAACACCAAAGTCTGCCCATAGCTCTGTCCCTGTCAGGCCTCCAGAGGGCTGGCCAATCAGAGAGAAGAAGGTTTGTGGAGTAGGGAGCCTTAAAGAGACAGCAGCTTAAAAAAAAAACTTAGACAGAAAAAGTGTATTCTAAAACAGAATTTTTTAGTTTTGAATTTATCGAATATAGATAGTTGAATTTTCAAGCAGGTTAAATACAATTTCAAAACATTAAATTGGATTTCAGATCATACTTTTCAAATTCAGTATTACAATTCAAATTCAGTTTCCAGTGGCACAGTTTTGAGGTAATTAACCTGCAGCAAGGACTGAAGGCTGGGGGTGCTAGCTCTGCTAATGTTAGCCACACTGTGCAAACGGATTCAACATTGTTTACTCACAGACCACCAAGCTATCCTGAGTGAGGCCATTACTTTAGAGCTCCCCTGGTGAATCGCTGTTGCATTTATCCTTAAGCTCATACCCTCCATGTAAACAAAAGGGACATGGATCAAACTATGAGATTAAAACACATGCAAGATAAGGTTTTCCAAAACCACATTTCTGTCACAGCAGTTAGTCATTATCCAAGTTTTCAATTTTTAGAGCTTAGAGTTTATCATTTAGTTGAAATGATAATTGATTGACAGCTCTTCTGACAAATGCAAGCTCCTGCAGTGTATCATCAAAGTGGAGAACAGTGAGAATAAACATGATGAATGGTTTTAATTTCATTTCTGTGTGGTGTGAAAAGTTGCTTTTAAGTTCCACAAGTGAAATATTAAAGTATTGCTGCTGGCTTCTAGATAAATGCATAGGACTCATGTGAGGCAGAGGTGGAGATGACACAAGTGGAGTCTGTCCAATTTATCCAGAGGACCTTTAGGTTTAATTGGGTATTACTTGTAACTGGGAAGCAATGATGAGTGCAGACATGCAGGATAAGTCAGAGGGAGAAGTCACAGGTCAGGAAACTGCAAGAGAGAGACATATGTACAGGAGGAGAGGAGAGGAGAGACCAGGACCAGTGAGGCTGACATCAATGTCCAGAAACTCTACAGATTACAACAAAATCAGACGTTCAGACACTGTGCACTTCCAAACGACCATAAATTGCCATAATATGACTACATGAAAAAGGACTATAGACACTTGACATTTAGAGGCCATCACTTGAATTCTTTGAAAATGTAAAGTGCGTTATATAAAAACCAAATTTACAGTGTGATGTGCATACATGAAAGCCGGTTATTAAGATACTGATGGAGGAAAAACACTAATAGATAGAAAATCAATCAACTTCTGGATGTCCTGCCTTCCTTGCCTGTCTCCTTTAGTGTGTCTATCAGTAAAGCGTTCAGCAGAGATTTTCAATTTATTTCTAATCAAGCTTTATCTAATATTCTCCCGACAGGCAATTAAAAATTCAAACTAGCCTGAAAAGCCATTGCTCACTTTTCACTCTCTCCCAGTGTTCATTTAAGGGTGTTATTTCATTAAAAGCTCTTGTTGATGAGTTTCAGGTCATTTGCAAGCACATTTGATTATCAGATTGTGCATTCGCCATTAGCATGTTTCACCTTTTTTTATTTTTAATTTGTGAGAAAAAAATTTATTACCACAATATGTGAGTGTAAAAACCTGTTTTCAGGTTGGATCAGAGGACGTTAGAAAGAGGTCTACACAGTCAAAAAGAGGGCAGTACTCGTGTCTCCGTTTTCAGAGAGTAGATCACTGTCCTGCATGGTGCCCTATACCTCAGCAGGTTTATGACCAACCATGTACAAGCTGAGTCCTCTGCACACAAGATAGAGCTTTGAGGTGGTAGCAAATAATTGAAAGGGAAAATTTGTCATTACGACTCATAATGAGATTCTCCAGTAGAACGACGTTGTAAGGCGCCGTGAGCTGCTCCATTTTAAAACATCATAAACAAAATGCCACAATGTGCCGCCCCTTACTCAAGATTCAGACTTACAGTCTTTTATTCTATATATCATTTCAATGTGTTTATTCAGAGAATAACAGTGTCCTTGTTGCTCCTCTCAGGACTGAAACAAAGTGGCAGCAAGAGGATTAGCAATGAGTCTGAAGTTAGTTTAAAATAAGAGTAATCAATGGATGTAAGAATGTATAAAACTTCTTTACTTACGTCCTAATCATGGGTAATGCTTTGATTTGAAGAGTACAGAAAGTATTATCTTTTAATGTTTGATGTATTATAATGCACCATATGGCAAAATGTCACAGGTTACATCTAATCTTGACCAGTAGGAATTCAGCTGTAGTCCAAGGCCAACTTTCTGGGGCTTCCTAATATGCCTGTGGCTGGGTATTAAGGACCCCAGCAAACAAAACCTTACCATAAGCATAGCTGATATTCTGACAAGCAATCCAAGAATAAAAACATTGAAACAATTCAAACATTGTAGTACCACTTAGAATTGTTGGGCGGGGGGGGGGGGGGGGGGGGGGGGTCGAGCAATGTAGCCCACAGTTCAGGTCAGATCCAAAACATCTGGGGACATGGACAGAGGACTATAACAGAAAAGCTGATGGAGATGGGAAGGCCCTCTAGTGGATCAGTGTGTATGAACCATCCTAATACAAAGGATGCATCAGAATCTGTGGTGATGACTGTTTTCAAATGTAAAGGAAGCATGAACAAGCCTGTTAGATGCTCTTTCATGCTGTTTAAAATGGTACATAATGTTAAATTTTAGTCTGATGAAAAGCAGTAAAAGCAGAACACTACAATGCATCAGGTTCTGCACATTTTTGCACAGGACTATTCCTGTGTTAGACATTGCTGTGATGTGACATATGGACTACAGATGCAGCAGACTTTGGGGGACTGATATTCAGATCTACTCCTGAATTTGTCATTAATTTGAGGGTGTATGTGCAACAAGAAGTGCAGAAGATAATCAACTCCATTAGTGATTGTAATATTACACAAAGTTTTTCACTATTGGTATCTCTCTGATTTACAAAGCAGTACTGTCCAACTGCAAACGTGACAATGGCTTGGGCTGTATACACAATAATACAGCACCTGAAGAAAAGAGCAGGCAGATCAGTCGACACCTGCACATGCACTAGCTGGCTTTCTGATAATCTCCAGATACAGAAACCTAACAAAAACTGCAGAAAACAATCTGAATGTGGATGTCATCTCTTAAATCCCTGAACTTCATACATAATCAAATATTCAGCTGCACGTTGAAGCATTGAGAGAAATTTCAATTCTGAGTCACAGTCCTAGCTGCACATGTGATCCACAAACCTGAATCTGAATCTAAATAACATACTGAAGGAACTGTTTTTAGAAATCTGGTTGAATGTCTTTGATAAAGGAGATCCTCAGCAGATTGTCCTCAATGTTTGTATTATTCAGTCTGTTAAATCATAACTCTGGTGGTAAAATCTGACAACAACAACAGAAAAAAATGTATTTTAAGTTGTAAAATACATTAGAAGGTATAAAGATGGAGTCAAGCAGCCTTTGTTGCCTACGATCACTCGGCTTCTTTGATTTTCTGCTCTCCACTCAGCTGTGATGCTGACAGTACCGGGGGCTTGTGGAGCCTCCAGCTACTCTGGAATAAATGCCTGGAAGGGCCCTGATCAGTATGTGCTGGAGGTGCTTGAAAGAAGAAGAAGAAGAAGAAGAAGAGGAAGAAACACATGGAAAACAAACCACCCTTGAGTGCTGCACGCTCTCCGCCTATTTAGGGCAGCCATGTCCAGCAGTGGATTTGAATATGCATGATGATCCCAGCTACCCTCGCAGCACTGCTCTGTGTCCAGGCACCAGCCTTTTCACAAAAAGAAGACGCATGCATCACATTTGAATATGTTACAGGCCCTGTCATACACAATAAATGCATGTCTGTGAATAGATTTTTCTATTTGGTAAATGAGGATGAAGCCAGCCCATCCTTGTTAAAAAGGACAATACAAAACAAACAAAATGATACCAAGTAATTACAGCATATTTGTGGACAATTGCCAGAGCTTTAAATAAAGATGTTTTTACCTAAAGCTGTCCTCTACCACTTTGTGAAAAACATTACGTTGGCCTTTTAGATAACAGATCAATATAATTTCTAGTCGACCACTTTGTTGAATTTTAGCTCATGATAAATATTGTTAAAAAGCTAGAGATATAATCTTATAAGCAAAAGTAAGTAAAGTAAGAGTAAGTAAAACTTCACTAGAGAAGGATGAGCAGTAAGTAGGTCAATTGTGTTTATCAATAAAGATTATGAAGTGATATTCAGAAACATGTTTTTTCCACATCATAAGCTCTGTGAAAGAAACTTCTAATTAAAGGAAAACCGTCAATCATCTGCATGCGATTTTGCTCCATGTCTTGTCCGCAAACACCCGTCCTTTTCCTGTCTGAAACTGGAAAGAATTTTTGAGTTGGGGATGGAGTATCTTAATTCCACTCATTTGGATTATTTATTTATATATTATTTCTTTTTTGTTTGTTTGTTTTTTGACCAGGTTCTGAGAGGATAGGACCATGCAAAGAGGGGGGTCAAGAGTGGGGACTTAGATGCGGGTAAGGTGCTGTGGGTTGTATTGTAACCAGGGTCAGCCTCATGGGATGTGTGACCCAACTGCAAGGCCATACCACCACCCCAAGTATCTCACCTTTATCTATCGACTCCTCTGACTTTGTTTGCATGGCAGAAGAAACCACACACTGCATTAAAAGGTAGCTAGCTAGATACAGAGTCTATTTCTTCTTCTTCTGATGCTTCTATGTCCTTCTTTCAGCTTTGGGAGGTGGGAACCAGCGTAAAGAGCCACCAAGGTTGCAAACAATATACATTGCTGATCAAATACACTAGAAATTCTATACTGTCCTCCCTATGTGTGTGATGATATGCCGTTTGACAGTTGGCCAAACTCCAAGTCAAATGATGATTGAGTCAGGTCTCAGTTGATCTTTGTTTATTCATCAAAGGTTGAATTC
Organism: Labroides dimidiatus; assembly: GCA_030710495.1. Lineage (NCBI taxonomy): Eukaryota > Metazoa > Chordata > Actinopteri > Labriformes > Labridae > Labroides > Labroides dimidiatus. The sequence goes on from CM061153.1 coordinate 24,437,244, forward strand.
AGAGTGAAAACTATAACAAAGAAAAATGCACTGATTAGCAAGGTGCTTTAAACAACTTCTCATGACAAATTTACTTGTCATACAAATGTAAAGTTAATGTTGAGTTAATTATGCCGAGATAAATGCTAAGTGCTAAGCTAAGTGCTGAATTAAGTGCCAAGTTACACTATTGACAAAACCAAGCCACGTGGTAATGCTACATGCTAAGCTAAATGCTAGGCTAACAAAGCTACATTCTAAGATACTGTTTGATGCTAAATGTAGGCTACATGCTACAATAAGAAAGCCTGCTAGCTATGGGCTAACCAAGCTACATTCTAAGCAAACACCAAGCAACTAAACTACATAGTACAACAAGCAGCTAAAAATACAGATTCTGCCAACATACTGACAATTTCAGAGCTAGCCACCTTGCAATCATACATAGTAAAGGACTCACAGCCGTTGTTGTCTTAAGCGACACAAGTCAGTTCATTGCTGAGCTTCTTCAAGAGCTGGCACATGATGATGACAAAGGAAGATCCTCCAACTTCCTGTTCCTTTTATAGACTGCATACTTCCTATTTCTTTTAAATCAAGTACACTTCCTATGTGGGGTTTGCGAGCCAACAGGTGGTGCCATAGTGACTTGAAAATGATAGCATTTGTTACGTCACAAAAATATTGCAGTATTCACAAAATAACGCTATAAATAACCGGGACACCAGCACTACAATTATTTTTTGCAACACAGTTGTATTATCTACTTCCAATGACTAAAGGATAATTTTTAATCATCCAATAGATGGTTCAAGAGGTGTGCTTCATAAAAAATCTCTCACTTTGCTTTCTGTTTTAAAAGGTGCAGCAAAATCAAGCACTTCAGGCTGCAACAATCACAAAAAAGTACAAAGAATCCTGAAGCGACTTATTGGTCTTTTAACTCCTAGTAAGACAGAGAAGTATCAGACTTGATGTCTTTACTCATATAAGAGCTTTCTTCATTCACTTTCAGCATGTTTTGATCAAGCTGTAGATTTCTGAGGTATCATTGAGGTAAAAGGATGCCATTGCTGGAATTCAGTGGCCACTGCAACAAGGACTGCAGTCTGTGCATATAGCAGCTATAGGCTAAACCAGTGCCCAGTATTACCCTTTCTATAAACATTATGTCTAAAGAGTATGTCAGCTTGGTCAAAAAATAACATCACTGTCAAATACAGGGTTCAGATGCCTGTCCATGTTGGCTTTAAGCGAATCTGAGAGAAGCCAAGTGTTCATATTGCACCTCTGAGCCACAGCGTCTCTGCAGACAATCACACTCCACTCCAAGCAACAAGTCCTCACACCGTATTTTACACAAGTTGCAATCCAGGCAGCAGGAGACCTTCAGTTTACATGTTGGAGACTTGGAAGGTGGCAACATGGTGGATGTGCAGCTATCTTCCTCGGTCCCTGTGCTAGGACGGCTAATTAAATACTAAGGAAGGAATAAAATCTTAATGAGAAACACAAGCTTGTTGTGGTGTTTGGCACTGACCAGCTCCCTCTTATTACGTGTACTTGCCCATATGTGCTCGGGTGAAGTGCCCATTAGAGCCTTCCCTAATGGATCTTCATCCGTGGCACCGAGATGCTGGTGGAATGTACATTTCGGCAATTTCCAAACTTGGCAGACGAGCGGTGCCCTGCGATGAAATTTCTTAGCCACAATAAATATTTTATGCAAATTAAAATTAAATTCTTTGCTTAGTTGAAGCAATTTCTCCTGTAAGTAGAGTATCTGTGAAGGAGATTACAACATTTGCCGGTTTGTTTATAATTTAATTTTTTATGTTGTGGCTGGCGGTGGGGAAAGACAGAACACCTGTGAGTGTTTATAATGTCCCATCTCCCTCACAGCTGCTCCTTTTCAAAACACCTCACTGGTGCAATAATTTCATAAAATTTCATGATTTACCATCTGGTAGACTGAGCTATAAGCACATGCAATAAGCATTTGTATGGCGCCGGTCCCAGAAAGGTACAATAACTGTATATTTTAACTTAATGGCTTTTCGGGGCATGCAAATTTCCAGCGAGCAGATTGCAGAGATGCTACAATGTAAGTCTGGTCCCGTCTGTCTGCCTCCCCCTCCCTCCAGCTCTCCCCCACATTCCCTCCTATACAGTACATGCCTCTCCCGATCATGTGCTATAAAACATCCACATGCAACAGCCCTGTGCTGTGTCTGTCTTTGACTGTGAAGCAGCCCATGTCACGATCTAGATATCAAACTGAGGAGAAAGAGAGACACAGTAGGAGGTACAAGCAGATTATTTTCCTTTTAGCGTCTAATGTCTCTGCATTTGGGTAATTAAAATGATTACTACAACAATTACACCAAGTAATTAGAAACTAATTACACTGGCATTTTTTGTGATTACAGGAGCAGATGAAAATAGTGTTCAAAATTAAATTCATTGCATATTCATGGAAATGAAATTAAATAGTGCTGTGTGGATGAGATAATAGAAGCTGGGAGAATGGTGTTCAGAGGGTTTGGGGAACCGTCTGTGGCTAATGCTCCAAACGGGCATCCTGTTAAATCAGTGATAATCTTTTAATGGCCTTAAAAGAAGTTCATATTTAGAATAGTGTCAAACGCACTAAAAGGCTGCGCTGTTTTTTCTCTTTCTGCCTCCTCTCTGCTCTGCTCGGCTGTGGGAATGATTAAAGCTTTCAGCTGTACGGCACAATAGAAAACATTTAATCATTATCTTCTCAAATGAAGGAAGAAGCAAGACTCTTTATGCTTCCTTTATGTTGCTTCACACACAGTGATTAAATTAAATATCCATCCCTGAATTCATTTTTTTCTCTCTGTGTATCATCTTCCTTTCTTTGCGAGCCCCTTCCCTTTCATTCTCCCCCCACCCCGACACCCTCCTACCTCCCATCTATCGACAATAGTCAGGGCTTTAGCTGCTGCCATGATCGTGTAATGAGATTCTTCAGATTAAATAGATTTCCTGTTAAACTTGGGGCTTGGTAGATAGGGTGTCAGGAATGAATGGTTATTAACATTTAAATATATCACAGAATAAGAGAGAGCAGGGTGTGAGTGAGTGAGTGAGAGCAGAGAGAGGGGAAGAGAGACAGAGAGGGATGAGAAAAAAAAACAACAATATGAATTTTTCATTGTTATCGAGTATGGATTTTCCTCTTCACCAGATTTCTGTAGGACCTGATGAAACCAAAGTAATTAGATCGACACAAGTGGGGCACCTAGGAGCCATTACAGTGAAGACAGCTCATTGTTTATGAGGAAAGCCAATACCGGTTAGAAAAGTAAAAAGTCCATTCTTGTTTTATCTGCTATCCCATGCCTGTGCTGTAGATTATTACACAATATTAACAATGTAAATTTCTCTCTCTGGCCTGCCTACGAGGAGACTCGTGGTGAAATTGATGGTGTTGTGATCTATCACCATCCTGTCAGCTCTTCTCATGTTTCACTGTTCCTCAAAGAGAGGATGAACCTTGAAAAGGAAGTGAGAGTGATTGTAGTTTAGAATCAAACCTGGACTGTGATGGAGAATGACAGCATTTGTCTTAGCTGAATGCTAATAGAGATTATTATAGCTGTACAGAGTGGGGATAAATCCGTGCGGTGACTCTAGACGTGGTGGGTCATTATGTGTCAATCATGTGTTATAATTGATAACAGAAGAGCTGAGAGAGCTGACGTACTGAGTAAATGTAAGAGGAAAAACAATTCATCAAAAAGAAAAAAAAAGAAGTTGTTTTTTTTTACATCAATTAAACTTTTTTTTTCTTCAGGATTAAGTAAAATCAAATAGAGACTTTTAGGCCAGGCAGGCACACACTAGATGACTTTTAGGTTGTAAGCTTTTAAGAGACCACACACATGAAGACAGTTCAGACCAATTTTCAACACACACACTAAATGATTCCATAAGACCGCTAGACCACACAATAAACATTAGGGGAAACAATTCTTGATGTGTGTTCTGTCATGCAGCAACAAAAAAGGAACAACATTTTTTCAGTCCCTGTAAATTTAAAATACACAGCTAATCAAACACACTCAAATTAACAGGTCTGGATTGTGCAGCTTAGGCCACCTCTCTGTTTCTTTCCTTTTTTTAATGCATTGCTGAGTTTTGCTTGTAAGTGTTGCCGTTCATTATATCAGAACACAAATGTCTTTTATTGTCTGCCCTGTGACATTTAAAAGCTGAATTTATTTATGAGGTGACACCCCGATCGCTATGGAAGTTTTGATCGCTGTATTGTTGCATTATACCAAAACAGTTTTATTGTAAGAGGGTCAGGTTTATGCAAATTATTTGAAATACTTCTACAACTTAGGCAGATCGATTAACAAAACATCCAAATTGGAATTTCAAAAGTTATTTTAATGGGTGCTTTTCCTCTGAGTCCCTCTGAGACAAAAAAAAAACAATCTTTAACAGAATGACAGCCACATTAAAGAATATCTAACTTTACCCCAGCTGCCTACTTTCCTCTGAAACCTGAAAGCTATGTGTGGAATTGAGCAGACGCGCACACACACTGGGGACAACACAGTGGCTGTAATATCACATGTTGTGTTGACTGTTTAAAGCATAAAAATCCACTTCATTTGGAATACATCCATTGGTTCAGGTGGGGTTAAAGATATTATGCTGTTGCGTTAAAGATTTGTTTTCCTGGTAAATTATAAATTATATGATAATTGTCAAAGTCGGGATAAGGATCATGAGATGAAATAAGTTATGCTGATGGTCACCTGCATGCCGAAACATAAAGTTCACCCCGGGCCCTAATAAATTTCATACAGCACCTTACAAAATATTCTCACAGATGCTCTGCTTATACAATTTTTCAGCCCCAAAAGACAGATTTTCCATAAGCCAGGCCCGTCAGCAAGCGGACAGGTGTGCTATTTACATAACACTGTGACTGGCCAGCAAGCAGTCTCTGTAAGTAAATGTCACATATCGGCTTTGAGCTGAAGTCTAGCAGTCCCAGCTGACATCCATCAAAATTTAGTCCAGTCCAGTCTGTGATGTGTCTGCGGCCGCTGACATTGTTCGCTGAGTAAATATCAGGTTTGGTATTTGATCCAAAATGGTCAGAAGTAAATGTTGCCTCTCATATTCACAAGTGTCATTCTGAACAAGACCCTGGATTTATTCTTTCAATAAGCAGGGAGGCCTGTGTCAGAGGAATACATGGGTTATTTTTTTATTGTGTTGTTAAATATAAGCCCTCATATACTGTTTACCATGACGCCACTCAGATAGATACAGTGAAGAGCCACCAGGGGGGTCTTACTAGACTGTAAGACTTATCAACCAATCATAGCCGTGGAATAATCAAATACTAAAAAAAATAATGATAATTACAATATTTTTTTGCTACTTCACTTTTTTCAACCATCTCAAAGTCTAATACCTTGAAAAGTGGTAACCTTTTTTTCATGTTATTATTTTTTTTCTATCAGCCAACTTTCTTACTAATCTCCCAGGTGTGTAGGATGCGTGACTCTGATTGGTGAAAACCCTTTGACAACCCCTTGATGACATTTATAAACTTTCGATAACATGAGCAACAACATAGGCAAACTGGTTTAGTTTCCATTAGCATCGTATTGGTTAATGATGTGGCTTAAGTGTGGAATCTCTGAGACTTTAAAAAAGACAACTATAAATTGATCATCCTATATTGCTATGCTACCCCGATATAAACAAGCCCCAATGTTTATTTTCTGTGTGGAACATGAAGCTGGCTATGTGTTTTACTTTTGTACTGCGGAATTTAGAGGTTTGAAATTTCCTCAATATGTATTTTGGTCATTATCACAGTTTAATAGACTCCCCAAAGCTGAACATACTATAACATAATAATCTAAAACACAACAGAGCTCAGTGTTGCAGCCCTGTGTTGTCGGTCGTGATGGGACTGATGAAGACAAAGCTGCAGAATTCAGCTGTTTTGTGGTCTTGAGATGTACACTGTTGTCAGAAACTCTCCAATTTTCAAACAAACAAGACAGGGAAGTGGCTGCCTTTCCCTGGAGTTCAGCACACTACAAGTCATCCTTCATGCCGGGCCAGTCTGGCTCTGTGAATGTGGAAGCAGGTGTGGTGGCAGGACAGTGGAAGCCCCCTCTCCGGCTTTGCCTTCACTGCTGCCCACTTGTTAATGACCGGGCTGTGGGAAGTGAGTCCTTTGTGTACACTGTTATAAAGCACTCAAAGCCTCCAGGATGGCAGCAAGCTCACTCCTTGGCCCCAGGGCACTCTGTGGAGAATAAGACACACCTCATGCTTTGTTTTCCTGCTCCATGGGATCCCACACCAGAGGAGAGGCTGAGTATAAAAGGAACCAAGGCAACCAAGGCAAAAGGTCTTCCTATTAAAAGTACATCTCTGCTAACACACTCAGGTCAAGAAATCACTTCCTTCTTATGCATTGTTTCAGACGAGTAAAATCACTCATTCTTTCTCAGTGGTCACCTCCTGTAGCTTTAGATTGATTGTGAAAGACAATAAGTTATGTGTTTGTGCAGGAATATGGGACAAAACATGGTTAGCCTGCACCCTAAAGAAAGTTTAGGAATTGTACTGTGAACTCAGCATGGCACATTGAACATTATTATAGCTTATTAAAAATGAGAAGACATAGTTAACCCTGAGCATTGAATTAAAGTATTAAATTTAATTCAATGTCCTATTTTATCAATTTATATATTCAATCAAATCATATCATATTGTGATCATTATATTGTACTATGTGATATCGCGATATTCTAGCATGTCAAATTATATCATGTCATGTCATGTCCTGTCGGGTCAAACCGCATCAAATCACATTCATGTTGTATCGTACCACATTGTACCGTATCGTTTGGTGTCATATGGTGTCATGTTGTGTCCCATTGTACCTTATCCCATTGTATTATATTGTGCCATACCGTTTTGCACCATATTCTATTGTACCGTGTCACATTACCAGTGTTGTAGTACTCGAGTCCGACTCGAGTACAGATATATCAGACTCAGACTCAAGCTCTCACTGCTTAAGGACTTGGAGGAGGAGGGCTTATTTATTAATGAATGCTTTGTTATTTTAATTTATTATTTCTTCTGGTATGAGGTCCTAATAACAGATCAGTTTTTAAGCTACAGCTGGCATGTGTGCTTGTTTACCTCCATGCCCATTCACATGCCGTCTTGTTCAGCAACAGTATGTAGCAGGATGTCAAAGGTGTGACGGGTTGTGCAGTTTCCTGTAAAGATTTTACAGCTAACTTTAACAAGTGCAGAACAACATGTTCACTATGTAAAAACAGATTGAAGAGAAGATGGAGACATTTTCATCTCAAATAGAAAAAACAAGAAGACTGGCTTTGTGGTGATGTGCTACTTCCAGGAGAGTGAGTGTGTCACCTTCACAGAGATGCCCTGGAAGCACTTAAAAAAGTCTTTTTTTCTGTTTCTTGAGGTGGTTGTGAATTTATTTTTCCTGACTCTGTTTGCTGTTTGTCTGTGTGTGTGTGTGTGCGCGCACATGTTTATGTTTCTGTGCATCCGGATGGAACTCTGCTGTGCATGACACAGAGAGCAAAGGAGAAATGTGAACACGTGACCATGTAAAGACAGTCATGAAAATAAGATAAATGACAAAAATAGGGGTCCAACAATGTTTGGTTAAGTTCTGATGAGTTTCTTAGTTCACAAACGTGCTTCCTTACACAAATAATTGATTTAACATCACATGAATGAATTCTAACTGCAGGTGTATTCTACATATGTATGTACACTGCATATTACATTATATTGAATGATTTTTAAAGTTATTTTTTGGGCTTTTTATGCCTTTATTCTGAGAGGACAGGGCAGTGGATAGAGGAGGAAACAAGGCTAGAGTAGGGAGTGACATGCAGGAAAGTAGCCACAGGTCGGACTTGAACCCGGACTGCCCGCCCAAGGGCCATTTGCCCATGTGGAGCGTGACTCCAACCACCAGGCCATCCGTGCTCCATTTCATCAAATCATATCTTAATTTTTTATGTCCTATCATAGTTGGTTAAGATCAAAGTTAAAACTCAAAAAAAATGAAAATTCATCTATTTGCCAGGTGGCCTGAAAAACAGGACTCCAAATGCTGTCTTACTTGAAATAAGCAACACTATGGTTAAGGTGATGGCATGTCGGCGTTATTAGCTGTGGCAGGTTTAAAAATGAGTTTTGTCAGATGTTTATTACATATTTATCATTTCCTGTCAAGGGGACTGAAACAAAATCTTTCCGGTTTCTTCTCCCTGATTACAAACCCAAGCCATGGCTAAATCAGGGAGTCCATAACTGCAGATTTGATGATCAGCTAGTGATGCTGTGTGGCATGCGCCTTAAAAACTGCATTTGTCTCTCACATTTTCTCATTTGCTGTGGATCAATATGAGTTTCTGTACAAGTTCATTGTGCTCAGCTCCAGTTTGGTTTGTTAACCTCCTGTTTTTCCATCACAGACGGTCTATACAGAGTTTATTCAATTTATATTTAGGCTCTCAGAATTACACCCATACATTCATTTGACATTGTTATCAATATTTATCGTATTTATCACACAAACATACAGGATTTCACTGGTCAGTTACAGAGACAATAAGACTGCAGACCAAGAACTCATAATATTTTGGTTCCAATTACTATTGATTTTACAATTGGTTTGCAGCAGGATGTTGTTTTATTACTAATTTATTTAATGTGCAAATCAATAAGAACACTTGCTTGACTCATTCAAAGAATGGCTGTAAAATCAGAGATGTGGACTTCAAAGAGCTGGGGACACATCAAGAAAAGGGTGCAGAAGATGCTTAATGCAACAGTTAAAAAATTGTGATGCTTAAATAATGGAACTTATTTCACCAAGCAGGTAAGAGATATGCACTTGGCTTTAGGTTTGTAAGCTGTCACATGTTACAGAGCACAGTGGCTCTGTTGGCTTGTAGTGGCAGCTAACGGAGAGCCAGCTGTGGGGTTTATCCCAACAAAAGACCATCAAATCTAAGTGCAATTACTGCCACAAGCAATAAAACAGCCACTGCATTCCATAGCAACGGTGAGAGGGCGCCCAGGAACCTGAGCGCTCTGCCGGCCTTCCCGTGTGGGCCTCACTTTGAGTGATGACGGCCCAACATGATGGAGTAAGGCACGGAGAAGCAGGCCGTGTGGAGTACATTTATAATGTGTAATTGATAATTTAATAAAGGCTGTGAATAGGCTCAGAGTGACTTCTCTCTGTTTGCAGTCACTGTCATGGTGGAGCTTGTGTTTTTCATGCCCGGGTAGAGGTTGCTCTGCAATATGATTTCATTCTTCTAAAAATTACCAGCGTTTCTCTCCATCCCCTCCATCGCTCTGCTTTCTGTCAGCTCACTCTTTATCACCGACCACCTCTACCTCTTTTTTCGCTCCGTGGACTGTGTGACACAGAATTGACATGTAGGTTCGCAGGCAAACCCGATGCTATCGAGCTGTGATGTAAAGGTAGCTACCAGGCTTCCTAAATACATCCATGCTAGAGTGGGCATGGAGCACGGGGAGCAGGCAGGCCTCAGCGCTGGGTTCTAGCTCAGCTGTAGGCCTGTTAGAGCAAATGAACCGCTCCATGCTTTTACACCAGCAAGGTCAGGCTGGGGACCTGAAGTGGAGGAGGTCACGTGATCGTGTGGGATTTGAGGCTGCTGAGATGGAAGTCAACATTTATGAAAGCTGACAATGATTAACCACGGAGAGGTGTTGTCACGTAGAGGATAAAATATGGACTTTCAAAAGGCTCCACTGAAGTGACACAATACACGGCGCTGTTATGTAATTGGAGACATTTGGGTAAGATGCCTGGGACGTATAAACGATCATTAAAGGGGAATGGCGCACAGCTGTGTGGGTGAGTGGCACACACCGCCAGTGGACTCTTCAGAGGCTGCTTGCTACCTGACAGTGTGTCTCGCTAAAGTGTCGAGGTTGGGGGGTGTCGGTTGTGGGGCTCTAAAGTGAGATGGAGGTGCATGCTGGTCAAATCGAAGGGTAAAGTGGGAGCTTTGGCTGCACTCCTTCCCTAATGCCCTACGGCACCTCCACCATTAGCATTCCCCGCTGCGACTTGAGTTCATAAGACTAATGGAGTTGCTACCTGGGGACATTAATTGTGCGTGACACCACTCGGGGGCTTTTGTGCACTCACACTAATATCACTGCGTCTGCCTGACAAAGCGCCCGAAAAGATTACAAACAAACCCCAAATAACTGCCAGAGTGGTGTTGCTGTTTGACAGCAGAGTAAGTGTGAGTTTGCTGTGTGTGTGTGTGTGTGTGTGTGTGTGTGTGTGTGTGTGTGTGTGTGTGTTGATGGTTTGGGGGGGGGGGGGGGGGTCACAGAGGATCAGGTTCACTTACAGGACGTTGCAAAACTTGAGGAGTAAAGTGATACGTTAAAGGAAAATAAGTGTCTCACTCGAGCGTACGTATGACCTCATCATCGCAGGACGACTCCCTGACAGCGTTACAGCTCGCATTAAACTTCTCCTTCGCTGTGACACATGTATGACATCATCGAATAAAAATGCAGGACCGGCCGTAAGCAAAGGCTGCATGTGAAGCCCCCAAGAGGGTCTTCAATCCACGGGGCCCAGCAGGCCCGGTGTAATGGAGGAGAAGTGCAGAGGTGTGCCTCTGTGTCTGTGAAAGTTAAAGTATATTGATGCACACTGAGCTCTCAGTATATTAGGACTACCTGTACAACTTAATGCCGGCCATGTTAAGTGCCCTGCAATAAATCCCACCGAGTCGTAATAATGCTGACGCTGCTTTTGCTTGTTGATACTGTGTCAGTCTACTTTTGTTTTTAAAGCATTCATCTCCTCTTTGTGTTTGATTTTAATGTCTAACTTTGCGTTCATCCTCACTTACATTAGATAAGAGGAATGCAAGACGCCAATAGCTCTACATACCCACCTTTCACTGCTGAAAGAGTTTAAAACAAAGGTTTTATTAGTCTTTAAATTCTATTAGAAAACTCTGGAGTGAAATAAAAGCATGCATATACTCGAGTTACTGTAACATTGTATAACTGAGGAGTTTTGCTTTATGAATATTGCTTTAAGCACACATGCAGATTAGTGTACTGAGGACATTTTAATTGCATTTACATTAGCAAGAGCATTGTTCTGTACAATATAAATATGTAAAGTGGTAAACTTATCTATACAGGAAAACTATACAGCCTGCTTAACCTTTGGGCAAAAGCTAAAATTAATTTCTTACATGTTAATATATTTATATAACTTCATCAAGAATTAAATTATCAATGATTATGGGAAAAAAATTGCTCTGCAGCTCTGAAATTCACAAACAGCTTGTCCTGAAAAATCTGAAGAGTTTATGTGATGCAATTTGGATGAATGTTGGGTTTAACATGATCAGGAGTTGAATGTTGTGTCGAACACAATTTTAATTGCGGGTTTGGATTGACAAAACATGAAAGTTTTGTCAATCCAGTCATGGTTTGGTTAATTTTTAGTAAACAGGGAACAAAAACATCACATCAGGTTCTTTTCTGTTATGATGAAGTTAAAAAAAAATCTAATTTACACATTGTTTTAAGTGCAGCATGGATAGTTCAGGTTTTAGACTTACTCTGCACACAGTAATAAAAGTATGTCCACTAACTAAAAGGTTCTGAAATAATTCTAACAAAGTAGGTCAAATTTTTCAAAGTAATCATCAACCTTTGGCAAGGTCGGGATGTCCATCCATCACTAGTGAGTGTTGTGGCACATGCTGAACAGAACAGGAGCTTTAGCTGTTCTTTAAGTGTAACCTAACTATGGCCTTGTGACCTTATTGCTGAAATGCAGAAGAAAAGCATTTCTGTATTGCAGCTCAGTCATCTCCCATGTATTTAGTCCTGTGTTCTTAAAAACCTATGATGGTTGTAGATCCAGTGTTATAAAGATGACAACTGGCATTGTATGCTTTAGCCTGCTCAGAAAAATCTGTTTGAAATCTGCCAAAGAGCAGCGTTTGCTTTACAGTGTCTTACTTCCTTGCTTACTTGTGAGGCGTTTCATATGCATTAACAAGACATATACAACCAAGCAATGTAGGAACCAAGCGGCAGCCTTTGGTCTTAAAAAATGAGGTTATGCAGAAGTGCTAAAAACTACAGTTCTTTGAGGGACCACTCGAGGCTTTTCTAGAATACACAAATACACCAAGCCAAAAATGAAAATAAAAAAGTTGTTTACAGCCTGGTTCAAAACAGGTTTGGGTCTGAGTGGCTCATTTCTCTTGCCGCACATCCTGAATGGGGATGAATCTCTTCGTAACTCGTAATCTTCAAAGTTATCAAATTTACCAGTTTTAAGGGTGTAGCTGACTTGACTGACAGCCGGGCACCCAGTAACTGTCTGCAAAGAAGTTTAAGGCCAACTCATTTCCTCTTCCAAACTCAAAGGAAGTTTAGCATTTTCATTATGACGTCCAACGACTGTAGGCTTCAAAACCTCTTCATCAGGAACAAATGGGTGACATCATGGAAACGATGTCTACGCATTATACAGTCTATGGTCTGGACTTCTTCCTCAATTCCTAGCTGATAAATGTGCTCCTGTATCTCAGCTCAGGTACAAACTCACAGTACAGATGTGGTTGAAGAAATAAATCACAAATGAGTTCTCATCCTGTGCTGTGCTGTGAGGAGGTGATGACACGAAAGGGGGGAGATCATTGAAAAATAGCACTTCTGTATCTTTAAAAACAGAAATGAATCACTTGATGAGAATTCTTGTGTCATGATTTTTTTCCTTTAAAAGTTGAATGTTCTATAAATCTATGGAGAAGAAAAGAATAAAGTGCGGTGCCCTTTCTCCAGAGAGTCAAAGCAATTTACACTTCCATAATTACATTTGTATTTACATTGGCGACACTGAAAGTTGATTTGTCATTTCTGATCCACTTTTTTTCCCCCCATTCTCTTCATCACTGGCACAGAAATCATTATCCTCCTTTTGTCAAAGCATGTACTAGTAAGCCACAATAAAGCAAGAGTCATGTAATGAATGTCAAACCTATTTCCATCAGACATTGTGAAATATGGGTTCAGAAGAGCCATTCACAGAGATAATATGATAATTTGATTTCTCAGATAGGCTGAACGGAAATGCCTTGTCTGGACATTTTTAAAAGCAGAATCCATTACTTCTTCTTAATTCACCCTGGCATAAATTAAAGGATTTCTGCAGGCCATTAACTCATCCATTAATACCCAGGGTCAAGATTATTGAAGCTCAGGGTAAGGCAATATGAAGGGCTATTTCTTCAGGATGTGTCATCTAATGATTACACTAGGGTTCTGAATCCTCTGCCATTAATTGTAAAATTATCTCCTCCTTTTGCTGCAGATAAACAGCAGGCACAGATAATGGTCACATGGGTAGATAATCCTGTTGCAAAAAAAATTAATTTCCATTTCATTTGTTTTGTTATGTTTGAGGCAATTTCAGGGCTGTGCTTGATTGTTTCAGAGGATATGAAGTGTAAGAACAGGGGAAACTACCGAAAGGAGGTGTAAAATTAGGTTTGTGTCAGCACAAAATTGAAACCCGCTGAGCTATTTTTAATTTAGAGTGTTGGAGTGTATGATGAAGGTGGCTGCAGATGCAGAGGAGTATGAAGAGATAAAAACAGGGTGCAGAGGCTCCGCATGTGCGCAAATTGCTGTCCCGCTTGCTCCTGACATAAAATAAACTTCTGATTTGTTTCATACATCCCCCACAGCGGAACGCAACTGTCAGAGTCTTATTCCGTTTTACTACGAGCCACCGATATGAATCCACAAGAAGACAAAAAGGAATCTCTGTGCATGTGCTCAGGTGTTCAGCAGCTCTCTCACGATTTGGGACCTGTGTAAAAGAAGATGAAATTAAGGCAAATAAAAATCATATTAAAGAATATTACAGCCTAACAGCCATTAGTCTGCTGCTTCCTGTCAGCTTTTGATGGATTCCTCACTTAGTTCAATGAATGGTCTAATGACATTGATAAAATCACTCGCAACCAAACAGAAAGGCAGCCTAATCCACTGATGCACGCATGATACGCAGCGCAAATTCACTTAAAATGTCGACAATTATTCATGCTTTCCAAATTTTTACACAATATTTACATGAGAGGAGAAAACGTAAGGCAAACACAACCCCCACTGAAGCAGAAATGTGCATTAAAGCAGCTTATATCCCCCCCCTCTAAACTCCAAGGATCCTCAGCCACACTCTGACACACTAAGGGGAATTAATTTTACAAGCAGGGAGTTCCTCCTTATTGCTTCCTGCTAGTGCTGAGGCGTCTGGCTTCAGAAATGATCCTGACACACACATGCACAATAGATGAGCTGCACGGATGCTCACAGCACATGAATACAGAGCCGGACCTGCAGCCAGTGTGGAAACCCTTCAGTATTCACTGACCTCTTTGCTTTTTCATCCTCTCTCAACTATTTTTCTAGTTTGGGGAAAACACTTTCTATCACTGTCAGCTTGGGCAAGGATAAAAACTCTCTACGAGAGGATTAGCTGTCTGCCTGCTCTCGCCGCTGTAGCGCAGCAATAAAACACAGGCTTCTTGCACGGCTCCCTTACCTTTAGTTTGAAAGCTGGATTGGGAATTGGATTTATTTTGTTTCATAATTTTAGCAGACAATGACTCCCTCTCTCACTCTGATTGTGACCGAGCAGGTTACGCAGACGTGCAGAGGATTTACAGTAGTAGTTTAAACATTCACGGCCTAAAGAAGGAAGAGACGCTTTAAAAAACAGAGAGCTTTCCCTCCTTTTATTACACACATTACCTGCGAACAAGCTCGCATTCTATTTGTTCTTAAAAAGTTGTTGAAATCATGCAGATAAGACGGCATAAAACCTCTGCACCCTGCAACGTGACAGTGCAAAAAAAGATATGAAAGCGTTCAATCTCTTTAATTAAGACAGCTTAGTAGTGGCACCCGGTTGCAGGGTGTTTAAGCTAATTACAGTATTAATTACAACATTAATTAAATGACATAATTGCCTTTCAAAACAATGACTCCTGTATCCCTGGTAAGGTAAAGGGTTAATTTACTGTGGAAGCAGGCATGCATTATTTACATGCTTGGATGAATAATACATTTAAGAAGTGGGCTTATAAATTTACTGGCACAAAGAAAAGCAAAGCTTAGTCGCTAAGAAAGGCTGATTTAAATATGTGTCTTAAATGAATATTTCTTTGAGTTATGGTCACAGCACACAGGGGTAAATCTGTTTGCTCGCTATCTGTGGGGACATCAGGGAATAAACTTCACCGTGTGGAGAAATCAAGTGTGTGATCTCATTATTCCCAATGCTGTGTGTACAACAGGAGTGTATGATGAATTAAAATATAGTTTGCAGATGTAATAACAGATATAACTCCTTTAATTCTGCACAATTTGACAGACTTCTGGTGACTTCTGTCTGTATTTTCAACAAAAAAAAGTATTTAATTTAATTCAAAATTCATCCAGGAAGTCCCCACAGTTTAAAGTTTTTCATAAAGTCTTACATCCGGTGTATTTGAGATAAGAGAAGGCAGAAAATCTTCCGGTTAAGAAGTTGAAGGCCAATAAAAGCCTCTCAAGAACTGCAGAGGGAAGCAGGCAAACAAAATAAAAAAAAGGAAAAAGGAGTAAAAGGTAGAGCTATGAAGGTGCCACGCTGAGCCACAAACACTTTCAATTTCCATGTCGCAGACATACCAAGAAAAAAAATTACATCTCAGTCTGACGAGTGACTAATCAAGGCGAGCGAAATGGTGCTGCAATAAATTACTCCACTGTGAAATAAACCACACAAACAGACTGATGATAATAAATGTAAATTATTTCTGGGGAGAAATTTCCCTGCTACATGAGTAATATGAACCATCAGGAAGGAGTCTTCCTTAACATTAATTACAGAAAATGACAAGTGAGCTGACAAGCAGGAAGGCTCATTATCTGAAAACATATTCACAACTTCGCAATTTGCGCAAGATGGACTCCAGCTAAATTAATCTCCTTTTTTTGCATGAGCCCCTTCTAATTTTCATGTTATTAACAGGTTTGCAGTATCACTCAGTGCTTGTCACCCTAATCAGGTTTTTCGGCGTGTTCGGGAAACCGTGGTGTCATTTGAAAAGGATCAGGCCTCATAATGTGCTCTCCATCACGCGTCTGCATCTACAAGGTTGCTTTTAATAAGGTTCCTTAATCATTTCTTCTTTTTTGCTCAACTTTTGGCCCGCTTGGCTGCTATTATCACTCTTTTCAGGGTGAGGGGCCATTAAAAGAAGAGCTGGCTTATCAGAGAACAGCAGGACTGAGGAAGAAACTCAATGGGTCATTATGTGATTGAAATTTCTTGACTCCCTCTCAACTACATGAACATGTGTTCTTCAGTTTTATTAGATCTGCCTTTGACTGTCTGAGATTTCTCTCTTTAACTCTTGAACAAATATATGGAAATTATTTCAGAATTATAAACCGTAGAGGGTAATCTCTAAATCCCTTTCAGTTTAGTGACATTTGAAAAATTTCTTCACAATAAATTGGGCAAATGTGCAAAAACTGAAAACAGCGATAATCAAAATATGTCTTATATCCTGTTTCCCACCAAATTAACCATCCACTTCAAAAACTACAAATAAACAAGTTAAACACGCAATTAAAAAGACAAACTTGATAAATATGTAAGATTTTTCACTGGATCTCTATTAGTAACCTTAATGCTTAGTATTTTGATATTTGGACTTTTGAAACCAGAATCTTTGGAGAGAAGAGAAAACATGTCTTAACAGCTTGTGCATGGGTGGAAACTAAACACTCCAAGTCAGTATTTTAAAGGTAACAGCATCAACAACCTTGTTTAAACTTAAAGTATGCAACAGCATATACTTTAAAGGAGGACATATAAACACAGGATGTATTTACATTGTGACTCTATAAAGGATTAAGAAATGGAAGAAATGCTTAATCCTTATTTTGAAGAATTTTAACACATGGAACATAGACCAAAGTGGAGAATTAAAGGCACTATATGGAGTTTCAGCTTATTTTGAAACAGCATCACTTTAATGTTGATTTTTCTTCAAGAGACTGTAAGGACTTTCAAAATGATCTTGAAAAAGTCTCACTTCTAGATATCTGCCTGATCGTAATCTGCAATTTAAAATTAGATTATCAGCACCAATACAGGTTATTTCTAAATGCTATTTCCGAGCTTCCCGGACAGGACTGGATTGATTCACGGCATGTTAAAGTCTCTATGACAACACTACTTTGGCTGACAAAGTTTAGCGGTGAGAAAAGTAAACGTAATGTTGGACACTGGAACTGGACTGGCAAAAAGAAAAAATAGAGGAGAAGAAGAAAGCTAAACAGGAAAGTGATAGAGCACGGGCTAAAGGCTAAAATATGAGCTAAAGGCTAAAACACAGATTAAGCTGTTTGTGATATCGTTCATACCAACCCACATTCAGCAGTTACACTGCAACTATCTGTTCAAACTTGAGAGTTTGTCAATAAAATAAAGAGTGCTCTTCGTGGTAGACGAACACTTGGAGGACATAACGAGGATTTGCTAACGTAAAAGTTAAGTTAAGTTAAGTTAAGTTAAGTTAAGATAGAAAAATTTCAGAGCACCGGCTACTTAACAACGTTACAAACTTATTAAATTTGCTGGTTGTCACATTTCAATCAATAGCTTTATATAGCTTTTAACAAATGGATGACCTTATCGTGCTGTTTCCGGTAAAAAGTTCTCTTGAACAAAGAAAAGTAGTGTCAAAAAGCAGATCCAATCTCCATTCATTTTCAAAACAAATGCACGCTTTGTTAAGAGGCAAGTATCACAACAGTGCGCAAACAATTCTGACCAAAGGTGTCACTGTAATCCACTCTAAACAGATGCACTCACAGCCCCTTTAATGACATACATTATTAGCTACACATTATTACACATTACACAGCTAACATTTATAACATATCAGTTTTTAATCAAGTTGTCATGAAAAAGGTATGTTTTTACTTTTGCTGCTTCCACAATAAATTAAATGTTATCGAGAGCCACATCTGTATGACAGTGAGTGACAGTGCTCATTGGTATATGCCACCTTCATGAACAGGAAAAAAATACAAATTTCTTTTTGAGTTATCTAAAGAAACCTGAAAAGCAGGTCAAGACAACATAAAAACTCCTCACAATTGCATGTCAATTACATTTCCTCAAACATTATCCCTGTCAAAGCAGGCAGTTCTTATTGTGATTATTATTTACATCTGAGTGTTCAGTTAAGTTTTAATTACTTATGTGGTGATAAAATAGAAGAACGTGAAATATTGATTGAGAGGAGAGGAGAAGGAGAAAAGGAAAAAAAAACATGTCACTGATACTAAACAAGAGACACTGAACCCTCTTTAACTGGGAGTGATTGCTTCAAATCAACGCAAGAACCAGTTCTGCTGTGGGCTGTATCCATTTAACTGATAATTTGAATGTTTGCTTCAACTAGGGAACGTGGTGTGATGCAAGTCAAGCGCCTTTACAGACCACATAGCATCTGCCTATGTCATGACTAGTGTAATACGTTATTTTCCACTGAGACAGAGTTTTAGCTTCATTTTTGCACAATGAGAGGAGATGGAGCAGCAATGACTACATTTATATAGTCATTTGTTTACCATGGACACATACACATCCCTACTGAAGGAAACAGCATCTCCAAGGATCTGTTATAACAGTGTTGTTTCTGGACAAGACTCAAACAATAAAAAATAATTTGAATTTCTATATTATCATTTTTCCCATCCACTGCTTATTTCTTTTTCTTTTTTTTTATATGTGTGAATCATGTGATCTCGTCGTTTTTATTCAGATGTCTGAATATTTGCAGGTACAGAGAAGTTTATGTGTTAAAAAAATGACATTGTGGCTTTAATGAATATATCCATCCATAATCATGGAGTTCTTACACATAACACACAAATACTATTAATTTTAAAGGTGTGGTTACATTTATTTATGTCAAATAAGCATAAATATTACCTGTTTTAAGTTAATCCCCTTGAAGAGAAATTTATCTTTTAAGTATCCACCAACCCAAGCCTTCCTCCATGTCCCTACACTTCTGATATACGTTGTGTACGTTGATATTTCACATATCAACGTACACAAAGCCTCTGCAACACCACCTGGTAGTAATTTTGTGAGTTTTGTCTGCCCTGAAATAATAAACCGTAGAAAATATGAGATATCTGCATGACCAAAAACGCAATGTAGAAATGTGCTGTATTGCAGCCGTAGTTTAATTCACAGGTAACCTCATGATAGCTGAAGCAGAAATACAATATGTCATGCAAAATTAGTTCAGAGAGAATAAGTTTCAGGGGGAAGCAAAAATGTTATGAGGGAGTCCATAATGGCAGAGGCAGCTTTATCTGTATAGCTCTCTCTCTTTTTCTCTCTCTCACACGCACTCTAATTACATTTCACAGATTGTACCACAATAGCTGCTGGTAACCTTTAGTGGAAAGCCTTTTCAATAATGCAAAGTACACATTTTCATATCTATTTTTCCCTCTGTGCTTCCCATTTATTAATTTGCTGAACACAATAAAACAAAGACTCGCTGTAATGTGCTCCTTTGCTCAAAAGAAACCCAATGAGATAAAGCACAAAGACGTCCCTCTGTAATGAAGAGTGGGCTGGCATGCAAACCAACAGCGTAACGTCTGACGTTTCCAGTCTGAGGGGCCGTTTGGTCGGTTACTGTAAAAAGAAAAAAAAAAAAAAGACTTTCAGGTTGTGGTGTCGTGTTTCACATAATTCATACAATTTTGTCTCGATTTCATTCCTCTAACAGCTATGAAGGATACGCCTTGCACTATATGTTTATATTTTTTGGAGAAGAGCTGGGGGGATTCAGTGGGATACTTTCAAATAGGGCTGAACGATTTTGGAAAATAATCTAATTGCGATTTTTTTGTGGATTGCGATTTAGCATGGGATTTTTTGGTGGGACATTTATCTTCTGCATTATTCACTAAAAACAACTAATAAATAATTCTATAGTATGACCAACACAACAAAGGATACTGTCAACATATAAACAATTCTTTCCTTGGTGGTTGGGGGTTTAGCCATGCAATTGTCATACATGGCCTTGTGGTGCTTTCTTAATTGCTGGAACAGGTTTGTAGTGTTGCCCCTTGTAGCTACAGTAGACAGGCATGTTTTGCACAATACCTTACACTGTGCCACATCTTCTTTCCTAAATCCAAAATAGGTCCATACAACCGACGTGCTATTCCTCTTTGACACCAAAGTCGCCTTTACTGTGTCCTCTCTCGGTTCTTCTGCTGAGGCCATTTTTAAAGACGTCAACAACAACACAACAAATCAAAACTTAGCCTGGCTGAAGTTGTTTTCTTCATCAGCTTGCATTCTATTATATTGCAGTGTCTGTTTAATTTTGATTAATTTTTCAGCCCTACTTTCAAAATCAACTAGCCTATCTAGTTTCTTTGGTGGTTTTAATATCAAGGGGCTCAAGAGTAGCGCTCTCACCATCATATTTTACATTTAGGTACGTAAAGGCATTTGCATCCCGCCACAAATAATCTCTCTTACCATTAGCAGTGGCAGGAAAACTGTTCCATGATTCTTTCAGCCGAAAACACTGGTTATAAGAAAGAATAGAAGCAAAGAGTCACTATGAGCATGTTTTAAAACGTGTCAGTCTGCAGGTACAATAAAGCTTTACTCTGTGCAGAAAGACCAGATTGTGGCCTTTGGGTTTAACAATTGCTTCATACCACAAATAACATGTTCCTTTGATCCAAATCAGCTATGGCAGCTGCTACAAGGGGTTTTTAATTGAATGATTATTGTATTAAATACTTGCTTTTAATGGAGCGTGCACCTCTGCAATTATTTCCGCTTTAAGAAGCTGAACCCTGGGCAGGTCTTTACAGCCAGGGGCATCGCTTTGCTTCCAAATGAGTGGTCACTGTTTGGTGTGAAGCCAGCCTACCATCAGCAACAGGAAACAAACAGCAAGACAAGACTAATGTGCATATATATCTTTACATATAAAACAAATATTCTATATTCCCTTACTGTACACAATCATTTATGTAGGATGGTTTGTCCACAAAAGCTTGGCTGTGACTCCAGCCTGGCAGCAGCAGCAGTGAACAGATTCACAGCACAGACGGCCCTTTCATCTATTATCCTTGTCTTATTATTTTTACAAGTTTAAAAACAGACCCCAATAACTACTAATAGAACACATCTGAGTAACTTCTCTAATCCTGTGATATTTTTCTCTGATAGGATCAATATTTGCCAGATCAGTTCTCTTATCCACACAGTGTGATGAGGTATTGAATGTATGAAAGAGGTGATAATGATAGCCAGTCTTTTCTAAAGCCCAGCTCAGATTATAGGATCACAAATGAAAGATTTGGCTGTTGTCTGAGATGATATTTTCTCCGACATCAGAAAGATGAAGAGCTCACATGATCAAATATTTGAAAGAAAGTCGCTTACATTTTTTTTTCAGAAGCACTGAAGGACGTTCCTCTGGACTTATACCTTACAGAGAGTAAAACACCAGTCCAGAAACTTCACACAAAGTTGCAGTCATATATCTGTCAAATATCATGTGCTACACAAATTCTTCAATATGTTCCTCGTCATAGAAAAACACTAAAAAACCACTTCTGTACTGAAGTCTCACATTGTTTCATAAACACACTGGGAGTGACTGTGAACAATAAATTGGCTTGAAAGGAGGCGACCATTGTATGAATTTTATTAATCAGAACTCTCTTTAAGGGTATGAGGACTATTAACGGCAGTTAAAAAGACCCTTAAAGGGGTTTGTTATGTCTTCCAAGTGGTTGACGCAGACACTGCTCACACTGAGCAAAAAGATCACATTTCAATTCTGTAAACTTTGATTTCTGTAAAGTCTTTGTCCTTTGTTTGTTATTGTTACACTATTCATGTCTGAGTGTAAAAGCAGGAAATTTCTATGCCCAGAGTATATTTAAGACCCAAACAACCAGAGTATTATCAGTTGTTCCTCATTGTGGACCCCATTTCATTTCTGTGGTGGTGGATCAATATCAGTTTTCATTTGGCAATAATTAGAGAGCAGGTCTGCTGATTGCCAACATAATATAATGTTCATATCAAATTGTTTCTGTTTTGTTTTTTTTTTGTTTTGTTTTTTTGCATTTGATAAAAATCCACAATTTAACAGTATCATCAGACATTCCATGTACTTTGTAATACACCTGATACGCATGGTTTTCCAAGCCAAGAATGTATTTTATATGAAGTCATAGTTAGTTGATAAAATAGAAAAACACTTCTGCTTAAGCATTTAATTCAAGATCATGACTGATATTTATGTTGGAAACAATATTAAACTGCATTATTCTGTCACCATAACAATTTATTATAATGTGAGCCAATAACTGTTTAGAACTGTAAGGGGAAAGACCAACATTGCTGGACAGCTCCCACACTGACAAGTCTGCCTGCAGTGGCTGCAGACATACTTTGTTCTTTTTTTTTTTTTTATGTCTCTGGAGCTGATTATTTCATCTATCTCTACTCCTCTGTTTGAAAATGGCTACCCATGTAAGCGTCAACTGTGAGTATAACGAAAAATGCAAAAAAAAAAAAAAAAAAAAAAAAAAAAGTATTTTTTAAAGATGAACTTATTTAACTTTGTTTTTTCATAAGAAAGATGCAAATAGACACTGGTTTTCTTTTGGAAACATTTTCCAAATGAAGATCCTTACAATATGTCCGTGTTCTGCATTCATTTTGTCTGTATCTCAGCACATTTCCATGAAGCTTACAAATATGGACCCAACGGAGCAGTACCACGGGAAACTGTGGGGGCAGTGTTGCTGTTACTATACGTAACTAATACGGAGCTCTAGTGAGGCACGAAGAAGAAATAACAATGGCGGAACTTTTAAAAGAAAAATTTAGTGAGTTGGTGAGGAACTTGCTTCTGTTTTTTTTTTTTTTTTTTTTTTTTTTTTTTTTTTTATGCAAGAGGTTCATTAGCAATACATCCTCCACAGTTGCCACATTTGTGTTTGAGCTTGTTGTTGTCATAAACTTTTGACTCTGTGCTGCCCCCTTGTGGATATATTGGTTAACAGCAATGCCAACGTAAAGGAAGCATGGAAGTATGTGAGCAGTGACGATAACATTGTTTGAAACGGACGTATACATTTTCCTACAAAAAGGAAGTATATAAAAGGTCTTAAGAACTAACTTCACACAACTGATGCACCATAATCATGTTTTTAATTTCTGAAGTTGCAGAGCATTTGACTTAAATCTGCTATAAAACAACCTGCAACATCTGTGTGCCGAAACTTGCTCTTTTGAGAAGCACATTAGAGGTGCTCAGGCACCCAAGGAGAAGGCATGGTGACATTGACTGACATCGGTGCAAAGCTGGAGCAATGCTGTTTGAATTTGATCTTTTCAGTTCCTCAATTTAAATTTTTTACCTTGTAAAACTTCATATGTATCTGCTTCTCTTCTGTTTTTCTTCTTCCTCTTCAGTGCAGAAACTTTGACATTGCTTCACATGGAAGCTAATTCATTTGTCTTGCAGGTTTAGAATTTAACCCTTTAAACCCGAGGGTTCCCCAATTGGGGCACTTTGATGTGACTCTGCAAACAGTGAATTAATGGACTAAACACAAAAGAATAGTGAGATCGTACATCACATCAAACAGCACAACTCAGGATAAACGGCTTTATAAAACTCTTACACGAACAAGATTGTGCCAAACTGTACCAAAAGAGAGCTCGCCTGAACTCTCTGTACTAAAATCTCTCTAATTTTGTTCTACTCTACTTTTTAAGAGTAAACCTTTGCAGAGATACTTTTCATATGTTAAACTACGGTCTGACAAAGGTTTAGAGCTGCAGCTGCATCATTTTCAAAGATATTTTCATCAGGAAATGTCATTTTTTGTAGGCGAACTTGCATTTTTCTTACATCTTTTTTTGCTGGGTGCCATCTTCATTTCCTCTTAACCAGTATTACATATAATCATATTAACATATCTTAACAAATCTCACAATTTTTTCCTTCACTATGACACCAGAATTATTCATATAGACCTTGTGGTTGCAGAGGTATACCCATTTATTACGGGTATGCAATTTTCAAGCAGAGACCTGAAAAATTGGCTCAGCATTCAAAGGGTTGAAAGGTTCATGTTAACTAAAAAGCTGGTTGTTAAAAAGGAGCCATAGAATTGATGTTCATTTCAATATCTGATTATTGAAGGAACAATTCTGATAAGTTATGACTAGTCAACTACCAAAAAACAGTGCTTGGTTGCAGCCCTGCATGTGACATGTGGTCTGTGCAGGATTAAGACCGTGGTGCATCGTATAGACACAAAGCCAACCTGGTCTTTATTCATTACTTTACATTTGATTTCATAAAGACACTAAGAAGGAGAAAATGACCCCAGAAGATGTTTGAATCCAGGTTTTACATCTAAAAGTATGAAGATAAATGTCTGGTATACCCTAATGTTTAGATTTATGGTATAATATTTAAATCTGGTGACCAAGTGGCCATGTCAGGCAGAGTGGTGGTTGGTGGAGCAGGGGTAACATTAAGCACAGACAATATTATTTCCTTCCTGAATATCTCGGGGTCAGACAGGACCCATTTCTCATTTCACTGTCTTTGATTTAATAACGCAGCCATTCTCTGGAAAATGAGAAGCACGAGTGATCGCTTTTTTACTTTTCTCTGAAGTTAGCTTGTCATCGCTCTCTCTCCTCTTTAACAGCCCTACCCAAACTTAAGTCCACCCTCTTCCCCCAGCCACTCGAAAAATCCATCACCACACATCTCTGTCAGCGCCGCAGAGACTCTGAGTCGGGTGCACTGAGTTGTCCATGCTCACCCAAGCACCAGCGGACCTCCGATGGGGGGGAAATGCTTGGCTGCAGAGAAACCTGCACGAAATTAAATTCTCCACTTGGCTGACTAGGGTGACTCGTCCTGGTCCGCCGGCCTGTTCCTTCATTATTCCTGGGCTGATAACTGACTGAACGGGATGTCTTGTCTGTTTAATGCCAGCTCAGCTGCTTCATGGGAGGAACGGGCTTGTCACTCTCCGCTATAACACACTGTATTACCATCTCCACTTCATTTATTTGGCTCAGATTTCCTGCGCCCGTCAAGGCACACACATCCCCCCCTAAGACACTTGCAATTCACCACTACTCAACCTCCTGCATCTTTTAGGAAACTATTCAAAATAACCTGTCTAAAATTTTCATTAAAGTGTCATTTAGATGTCACACCTGCGATTTAGATTGGAAACAATAAAGGTGACCTTAATTGTACTTTTTCATACCCAATCTCCCGCTCAGTGGAAAGCATTCTGGGGTTGGATTTTCCTAATGTGCTCCCCGTTATTCTACACTTACGTTATGATTTGGTGCTATATAAATAAAAGGGACTTGACCTTTTTTATCGGCAGATGGAAAAACACTTTCTCCTTGCATTAAGCACGAAAAGCAGAACCATGAAAAACACCCACTGACCACAACAAATACTGGCACAGAGGTTGCAGACGGGAAGCGCTGCCTGCATTTATGAGCATTGAGTTAAAGGTTTCTGCATGAGGGCACTGCATGATTGAACATTGTGATATGGAAACACAGGCAGGCAGCCACTGTCAAAGACACGGCTCGCACTTGACCCCGCCAGCACTCAGCCGCCCCAACACCCCACCACTCCTCAACCACCCACTTTAGCGTCTCCAGAAATGGCTTTCTCTCCTTCTTAGCCAGCTTTGTGGCATTTGCAGAATTAGAATGAAAACATCCCTTCCTAATGCACTGGTATATAGTACACTTATCATAATTCATGCGCTTAATGCAGGCTTTTAAGTGCACGCGCTGGTGTTGAGTCCTTGGTGCTCATTACAGCTAATCAATGGCTAATGCTATTGTCTTATTGGCACACGGTCACCCAACAAAGAGCATCAAACATAATCGAAGGCTTGCTTTAGAGCAAAAACCGTCCTAGAGTGAATAGTAATAAGTGTTTGAAAAAAAAAAAGGGAGAAAGGAATCAGTATTTGGAAGTCATTAAACATCCAACGCCCACTCCTTCTGTGTAACCACAAAGCCAATAGCGTTGTGGGACAAAATGCTTTCCAATGTGACAATTGATTGCTGTTTGAGCTAGTTGTTGGTTGATTTCATAATTGGTATAATTTTTCACGACTACATGAGTGTCACGCCATGATGGGCTTTGGAATCCTGGTAATGCAGTGGCCCGTACTTCAACCTTAAGATCAATAATGTATTAAAACCGAGAGCTTATTGAAATAATAGAAGGGCTCTTCGCCAGGGTGGAGAGGCAAGGAGAGAAAAATGCAGCAAAGAGAGGAGCCTTTGATTCGACGCCAGGCCTTTTCGCTGTGAGGAGCATTGTTTTCATGCCAGCGCTTTGAGAAGAGAAAAGGACAGAGAAAGTCTTAGTGATGTGAAAACTCTGGACTCAGTGTTATTGATGTACAAGAACAATGTGCGAACGAATAAATAAAGCAGCACTTGATAACTTAGAGTCCAAATGAACTGCAACACCAAAACTGTGAACACAAACTGTACTTTTTTTTTTCTTATCTGGAAAGTAGTCAGCGTGTTGATGAAGCAAATGATCCCAGACCATTTTGCCTACGCAGGTCATTATTTGCAGCACCTGATCAGTGTGTAACATTTGGCAATCTGTGGCTCCCTGCTGCTATCTCTTCCTGCTGGATCTGCGTGTTTTGACAGTGTTTGAGAGAGGAACACTCTGTGAGGTGTCAGGTGAAGACTACATGTGACAGATTTGGAGGGGAAATCAAGAGAAGACAAACAGGCAGCTAAATGCCTGGGAAATGTCTCAGCGCTCAGACAGGAGGCGATAAGTGCTGTTGACGTGGACATGACAAGCTAGCAACAGTAAACCTCAGGACACGCAGTCCCACCGGAGGCCCGCGACTGGACACGATTCTCTATGACTGCTGAGTGGGCTGAACAGAGCTTATGAAGAGAATTAACAAGAAGTAGAAAGACCCCCCACCACTTCCACCACCAAACACACACACACACACACACACACACACACAACCAAACACACCCAACTTCAACCAGCCCTGCCTTTCTACTGTAAGCTCTTTGATGTTTCCCTGTTCCTCCTCGACAGTCAGCTTTGGTTTTGATCAAGGTTTGATTTCCTCTGACATATCTGATACATAAAATGAAAGCAATACAAGCCCTCACAGAGAGGCAGGGTGTCTCTAAACTTTAACTGTTGCAGAGTGGGATGCCAAACAGGGCAATGACAGAAGTACATCTCCTTTCAAAGAAAATAAAAAATAAAATAAATCTGAGCCTAAGAAGTCATACCAGTAATATGAATGTGTAAAGTTTCCCCACACTGATGTTGATTTCTTTTTAAAGTGGCTCTACACTGTCAGGAGAGGCTGACAGAGGAAAGAGAATATTGTGCTTTCATTGTAAAACATCAGAGGACCTGATGTCTATTGTAAACACAGGAGTACAATGAAGAACCAGTATCGCAAACATGCTTAAAAATAACTTTTTTTAGTCGCCAGTATAAGTGAAATGGCAATGAAAGCAGAATGTCATCAGCATACATGTAAATATAGATTTTCCTTTCAATGCGCATTACACAAACTAATTCATTTTATAAAATATGAAAAATATTATACTTTAATTATTTACACATCAACAACATTTTAATACTGTTCTGTTATCTATTTCTTAGTCTGAATTGATAATACTGTTCGTTATTAAAGTTTATATTAATGTGACTTTAACCAAGTTAAAGTTATACTGTCATTGATAAAACAGCATTACTTTAACTTTAAAGTGGCCACCTATTTAAAGGGGCTGTGAGGACTATCTGTTTGAAGTGGATTGCAGCGACACCTTTAGGCTGGAATCACACACATACTGTTGTGATGACATGACCCTCAACAAGGCGTGCGTTTGTCTTGAAGTGAATGAATGGAGATCAGATCTTCTTTTAACACTACTTTTCTTAGTTCAAGACAACTTTTTAAAGATAATGCATTTATCAACGGTTGCATAGAGCTATTGTTTAAAACGTGATAAGAAGCAAACTTTTTAAGTTTGTGTAACATTAGCAAATTATCATTTTGTCCTCCCAGTGCTCATCTACTAAGAAGAGCTGACGTAACCTCACTCTTCATTTTATTGACAGACTCTAAAGTTCCATCAGATCACTGCAGCATAACTGTTGCATGTGGGTTGGAATGAACATTATCACAAATAGCTTAGCCTGTGTGTTAGCCTTTAGCCCGTGCTCTAACACTCTCCTGTTTAGCTTTCCAAATACAAATTATTTCTCAACAGTAACAACGATTCAAGGGAAAAACCTGATCATACACGTGATATAAAATAAATCCAAGGAAAGGATTTCCAGCACATTTACCTCTGTCTGTTGACACTGTGGCAAAAATGTTATTTGCTGTTTCAGCCTGGTCTTAAAAGTTGGGAAATGACTGTAATTATAGTGAGCAGGCACAGATTCAAGATCAGCCTGAGGAGCTATAGGACCCCAACCATCCCTGATAGCCATAACCTTTTCATTATACACTATTCATAGATTAATACTACTGCATAATTTGTAATGTTGTATTTTAACAAAGGTTCTGGTTAACTTAGCCTTAAAGATGTTGTGGCGAACCACCATCTTTCCACTCCCTGATTCTAAGTCCAATATTGGCACTCTCTTTAGGCTTCCAGTAACTCAGAATGAAAATATTTGACTCTCTAGCAATCATTGGGTTTAAGGATGGTGATTAAATGGCCAAGAAGGTTGTGCTTTTGGTGCAGTTTGGTTTTTTTCTGTTTTCTTATCTCTGTTGAGAGTCAAATTGGCAGATATTCATGGCACTTGGTGGAAGCGTGTAACTTTGGCAAAAGGAAAAACTTATTGCCTTTTTGCCTTTTTGAGATGAATTGCAAAAAAGAAATTTAGGATCAGATCAGACCCAAAAAAGCAATTTCAAGGGAAACTGGTGTGGACAAAATATCAGATTGAAAACAACCAAAAAATAAATATTTTTGCAATGACATTAAACATGATTCTGTATCAAAAACTTCAGACAACAAGCTTCAACAATCATGAAATTATTTCCGTCAGAAGTGTTAGATTTTCTGCATTTGCATTTTGTAGTTTTCAGGTTTTTAAACTTACAAAAAAAGAGAAATACGTCCAATATAGAGGTCATATGTGTACATTTGGAAAAAAAAAAGTTGTTGTTGTTGTTTTTTTTAAGGAAATATACTTTGACATATTTGATAATATCTGACACTGTACCTTGAAATGTACGCTTGGCTTGTGTTTGCAAATTTGCACATTATAAAAAACTGGCACACATCTCTGCACTGTTATTTCAGTTTTCAATGGATCCATAGTTAAAGAGACCCCTTTGACTATGGCTTCTCTAAAGAGAAGTTCTACAATATGTTTTCCACCACTGCTTGGTTTGAAGGTAGAACAGGTGCCATACAGTCAACGCTTAACCAAGCCTTCCTTTTTTTCTCTGAGCATCTCAGGGTCTTTTCAATAACATCCACATCCCACAGTATTCACCTCAGACGCCACTGCTCCATCCACATAAATAATGCCTAAAAAAGAAACGGATGCATACCTTGGTTCAAAATGTCTTCCCAGAATTGTATGCTGAATCAAAATTGGGATAAAACATTTGAATTACAGAACACAACTGTGATGTCTACCCTCCTGGACTGCCAGATCATGAATATATATTGCATTATGAAGATGTGATGACATTTAGAGCAATCACATTTAACCCTCTCCTCTTGTGCCTCTGTTTCTCCTCTCTCCACTAATGCATTTTGCAGCAAGGGATGCATCTTAAAAGATTCAGGGAGAAATGTCAGCCAAAGCAGACGCTGCTTGAGAGCCGGGGTCATTTCAGACCGGTTTCTGAATTCTGGAGAGCACACACAAACACGCACAGACACACAACAAGGGTGCTCTATCCTTCACGTCCCCCCCTTCCCCCTCTTTTTTTTTCCTATTCCTTCTCCGTCTCAGCCCCACTCTAAATATTTCTGTTGGTTTACCCTTGTCCAGGCGACTGTGTTGGAGGTATGAGCACAGGAGAGAGGGAGAGGCTTGACCAGTTGGGCGCTGTCTCCCACCTCATTACCAGATGCAAATGAAACGGGTACACATGTTTAATATTTAGTGGCAGCAGAAATGTCAGGCTGGCACAAGATGGAATTAAACAGCACTGTCAGCGCAAGTGAACTCAAGGCTTTCTCAGCTATTTCACTTCATATTGAGTTACTGTCACAATTTATTTCACAGCGGCAGGACGACTAGTGTGAAAATGTTCTGTGATGCTTTTAAGGACGGAGGGGGAATCAAGGAAGAAGTGTGAAGGGTATTGTTCAGATGAGGCTTTGTGTTTATTTTGGAGCTCTGTGACAAAGCTTTATTGTCTTAACAAAGAGCTGCTATTCATCACAACTGTTGGTTTTTTAGATCATAGAGCCAGCATTGCAGTTTTTTCTTTATTGGATGGTTGTCTGATTAAAGACTAGAATGAGAGCTGCAAACTCACAGTAATGTTAAGTACCGTTATATTCCGCAAATTGGACTTCTTAGCCATGGACCTCCCAAGAGAAGGCTGTGGTTTAACTAATCCTGATCCATACCCGTATCAAATGTGTCATCCAGGCCACACCGAGGAAGCATGAGGGATTTAAAGCTATGTGCTTCTGCCTTCTGCTACAGCTCAAAGAAATATAAATGCTCTTAGAGTGGATACAGAAAAAGATGCCCAGCTTGATTTTAGCACTCTTGTCACCACACACAGACATATGATATCAGACTGAGGGCTAAAGCAAGTTAATGCTCAGTCTAATCAGCACAGCAGATAACACTGGGACCCACAGGGACCTAATTAAATATACTGTATGTGAGGTTTATCTTTGCAGCTCTGGTAGATGTCCCCATATCCTTTCTTTCTGGTAGGAGGCAGACCAAAGAATATCTTTTTTTTTACATTGTTTTACAGCTATTCATCTCCTCAATATCATATTTAAAGGCGCACTGAAAGGATTAATCAGTCAGTTGTTTCAAAATAAAACCAGATACTTTGATCATTAATTAAAAGGGTATTACTGTGCTTTTCCTATTTTACAAGAAACCAGTAGCTTAACTTCTTGGATGCCAAGATGAGACAAGTTTCAAATTAAGAGGTAAACAGTTGAACTGGAGTAATGGCAGGATAAGACAGCAGCCTGCCCTGAAGTTTGAACAAAAAGTTACACCATATTTACATGAGAGGGATGTAAAATTTGCTCAAGTTATGACATCACAGATTGGTGAATCTCCTTAAGAGAGCATAAAAACAACACTCAACAAACCATATATCCAGGCAATTTTTGGAGTCAAAAAGACTTTGAATCATGGCAACAGTGGAGGAGGCTTCTGGAGTAGTGAAAGGTTTTCAACAAGACAGAGGCTGCTTTTTTAAAAAAAAAAAAAAAAAAAAAAAAAAAAAGATAAGATGAGATAAGACTTCTTATCTTGTCTTGATGTTGGGTCTCTGTTAATACAAATTATTATAATTTACAGGTCTAGACCTGTTAACGCTTTTGGAAAGCGTCTTGAGATAACATTTGTTATGAATTGGCGCTATATAAATAAAGACTGATTGATTTTGTTGACAAGTTGTGATCTGTGCTGTTGGCTGTTTTACATACAAACAGCCCACATGACTCATTCATTTAAAAACAGGTTGAGTTTATCACAAACACTGGCATGAATACTTAAAAACAAAAAGTTTAGTCTCACATTTCCACCTATGTGTTGACATTCTTCTTGTGTCACTATAAAGCTGATAAACCTCTCCTTTAAAAACATGTTTTTTACGTGTAGCCATGACATTTGTCATCTATTTAAAACAGAAAATTTAGAACTCCAGATAAATCATGAAGAATGAAACCCCTTATTTATGTGAAACTAATTAGTATAAATGTGCTTTGTTTTGAAAGACCTCATGCAAAGGGCATGGCATGAGGTGAGACAGAATACTGATGGTCAGACCTTAGAAAACCTTTTTTCTTAAAAAGAAAAACTTTTAATTAATTGAGAGTATTATTATTGTACTACAGTGAGTGAGTGAAGGGGAAAAGGAAAAGTTTTGCTGTGGACAGGCAGTCAATGAACTCCCACAGCCTTCTCAAAAAAAAAAAAAAATGAAGCATTTCATTATTCCAAGGTGAGGGCTTTAAAACAGCATTTTAAATGTTACCCCGCTGTTCAAGATCATGAAAACCTTTAATTTCATGCAAATGAACAGCAAGGAGCATGGAGCTTAATGTAAACGAATGCTTCTTTTGTGCCGCTGTGGAAGTGAGCCGAAGAGAGGGAGAGAAAGAGAGAAAGAGAAAGAGAAAGAGAGAGAGAGAGAGGGGCCAGGAAGAAAATTCCCAAGGATTCTTTAATTGCTATCTGAAATTATGTAAATCCCTCTGCTAGGCTGAGTGCAATTATCCAGCGCCTCTCGCTGCCAGCTTTACTAATGTCTAACAAAATATCGGTGCCTGACATTTAGACGTGGTAATGCAAATGAGAATTAATTTTTCTTCCAAGACAAAGGGCAGTGGAAAGATCACACCATTTTATACAATAAAGGCTGCAAAAAGTCAGGTTTGCCAGATGACAAAAATGTTGATCAAGAAATGAGCCAAGCATTGAAGGCCATTTTATATATCAGTGCAGCATGATTCTGATTAAGATTATTCTCTCTATCCTGCATTATTTATCTGCTTTTACTGCCACTGAGAGGTGTGCTGCAAGCAGAGACATTCATTCATTTAAGTACGGAGTTAATTGCAGAGTGTGTCTCGTTTTTAGTAATGATATGGGGAACCCTCACTGCTCCCCATTGTTAGAGCTCGCTGCTGCCATTGGAGTGATGTTGGACTGTTTGGGTCACATTTTTCCATTTATCTCCTCAGGTACAGAGATGGATGTAGGCCAGGCACTGCGGCCCAGTGAGGCTCCCCTGTGTGCGACTCACAACACCTGTCCCGCTGTGAGCCGGCACCCCCAATCTTTACCAGGCCAAGGAGGAGCACCATCTCTCTCCATAACACTTTCCCCGACCCAAAGTCTCCTGGGAGCCCAGAGGAGCAGGATGAGGAGGGACCCGGAGACTGGGGTGATGACTGGGAGATCCGGTGCCTAAAACTGCATATCTCAACCAGAAATCAAATCACAACCTGCTGACGTAGAGAAAAAACAGCTATAAATATTTTAGCATGGATACTGTGAGCAAGACACCCCCAGCTGTGCGAAGGAGGGGAAAAAACATCCTGATACACCAACAAGTGTGTCTACAGTGTTTCCTCCACAGTGGCATAATCCAACAAAACGACTTATGTGGTAGCAAAAATACAGACTGGCTAATGATGCACACATGGAGTCACCAAGGTTACATGTAGTAAAGCTACTGAAGGAGAATAAGCTAGTTATAGTTACCACTTATGTTGCTGTCCAAGGTAAAAAGTGATTCTCTAAATTTGGAGTCACAATTAAAAAAAATAAAAACTATTATTTTTTTTCCTTTGTGGGCTAAGAAAGTATCCCTACTTGTAAAGCTGAATAAACCAGTTTAATCCCACTGGATTAGCTGGAGGATGATTTGTCGAAGACAAAAACAAGGCTATTATTCTCAGCTCTGGAAAGTTACATTTTAGAGTTAGCCCATGTTTTCACAGGAAAGTGACAAAGTAGCTTTAACTATCCAAGGGAGGTTAGACTAAAACACAAAAAATTGATTATTAAACTGTCATTGAACAGAATAAGATCCACTGGAGAACAGAGATGGTGTTTCCTATAATGTCAAGAGCCTATATATATTGCATCATGTGTCAGATTTTGATGTACGGATACTCTGATTACCTCAATGACTTTCAAATTGCCTATTATCATCAGTCTGTTTCATATAGAGAACAAATCATTGCAGGTCATAAGAAACAGCCTTTGAAAATTCACCACACAGGTCTTTTATTTTGTTTCGGAGATGGCCTGTCCAATTGGATGCTTTATTGTGCATGCTAATGCTATCTCAGGCTCTGCACCTACTACTAATGTGCTGCATTTGTAGGTATTTACTATAGTATATAACCCCCGCCGCACCTCATATCACCCTCCTTCTCCTCCTCATCTCCTGCGTTCTAACCTCCATCTTCCCTGCCCCTCCACCACCTGTACATCCATCAGAGCGCTGTCATGGCAGAGGGGCTTCAACGCTGCTTCCTGATGCGGCCATCAAGGCCCTCCATCTAACACAAGCCGACACATCATAATAACAGTAAGAGGCCTTTCCTGTCCAGTGTCATGCTTGGAGAGATTAGTTCCCCTCCACAAAACCCAGGTAATTTGCTTTTGCTGAAACACATTTGTAGATCGTATTCTTTCGGGTTAACTAGTTCATTGGAGGAGATGAGACACTTGCTGCACCCTGTTTGCTTCTTTACGCCGTTATTCCCCTCAGCTGTTTTATGTGCAAACCAAACAGCTTTTTTTAACGTGTGTCTTTGTAGAGGAGAGTGCATATATATGCAGTCCTTTAGTGCTTTATCTTAGCACACCTTCGTACTGTACGGATATGCATTCTAGGCCTGAAAATGTACAATTTCACTGTTCAACGTCATATAGTGGGATGAACAAACAAGTATTACAGAGTGTACACTGGCTGGAACTCAGAGATTTTAAGTCTATCTGTGCTTAATGCTTTGTATGATACATGTTTGAAACATGTCGTACCTGAATACAAAATACCCCCCCCCACCCACCCCCTTATTTTTTTAACTTCTGAATTGGCACAAATTAAACTGAAGGTTTAGTTTGGTTTAGTTTATTTGTTTACTGTTTCGTGGACAGTCCCCTTTAATTTACTGCCCAGTAAAAGAGCCAGCGTTAGCCTTTACAGATTATTTACAGCCATAGTTCCCAGCTAGTAGTCATATGCAGCCCAAAATACAACCGTTATGATTGAAAATGCAATCAAACGCATTTTATTTATAATAGCTGATAGTTAGCTTTAACTTCACCAAAATGCATCAAAATAGGTAAAAATCATGTCGGACCATAATTCCGTGAATAAAACATAGGTATAGTAAGTGAGAGACTATTATTTGTTTACAATACATACTTTTGTATTATTTATTGCATTTGGGAAAAACAAACAGTATTCCATAATTTTTATTAATTTACTGAGTGTACAAACGATGTAATGCTGAGTTACGCTGCCCTAATGCGGGCTGTCAGTTCACACCAAACCTTTGCTACCTGTTCCAAATATACCTTTAAAACAAGCTTAATTTAAATACTAAAACAATCTGTCAATCTGTTTCCTGAAAAATATTAAATGATGGTTCAGTTTCACAAAAAGACCCCCGATTGTAACAGAAGATTGAAGTTATTTTACAGCTATCATTCATTTATTATGTCGCATACTGATCGGTAAGGGTCAAAATATTTATTTGGCTTAATAGGATATTAATTCCTCAACAACCTTATGCTTTAACAAATATAAAAAGTATAAAATTATAAGAGGGTTTTTTTTTTTATAAAGAGTAAAGACTTCTGAGCAGGTAACAGAAAAACCCAAAGTCCTAATTCCTGCATGTCTAATGTCGATCTCATCCTTTATTAATCACAGAGGAGTGCTCTAAATCCCCCCTGTGTATGAATGGGCTGTGCTCTGTGTCTTCTCACATTTGCTGCATGATCATATTTCATAAACACTGCATTTGAATTTTTATGTACAGAGTATGCAATATTCATGATAAACTGAATATGTAAATAGGTAACCTTTATTTATGAGTCCCTGCCAGACTCCTGCTCTTAAGTATTACTTTGGATGATAAGATGGATGGACAAAAATGTTAGTTAGGGGAATACTTGTGTGGCTGTGGAATGATTGATAATTAACAGCTTCATCTAAACATGCTGGATCCTCTGGCTTTCCAGACTTTTTTTTTATTTATTATTAAATCAGAGCTGAATAAATAAATTATCTTACATACACAGAATACACATATTTGTAATTCTACACAATAAATTGAAATCTACTTTTAATAACTCTTCTGATAGAGGCACAAAAAGATGTGCTTTTATGCTGCATGCTGCCTTCTATTAGGATGTATAGTGCTGCTGGAGCTGGAATTTGTGCACATTTATTTGAATGAATCACCCGAGAAAGGACCCAAAACTAGTCAAGTCTGTATCTTTTAGTCACACATTTAATCCTAATGCTACATTCCATTACATTTCCAGCCTGTAAGTGCCTTAGAATTACACATCCCATCCTGCAGGAGTCCTTTTTCCTTTTGTTTAGAGAGTGGTTAGCATGCCAGGGATGCTCCAAATACGATTTTACATCCACTTATGGAAATCCATTGTTCCTTGAACATTTCCACACACAAACCAATATATGCTTTTCTAAGAGGTCTAAGACCTCAATTACATCAAAGGCAGTTTGTCCTGCTGCTGGGCTGCCGGCTGAAAGGCTTAAACAACTGTGTCAATGCTACCCCCTTGTGACCGCACTGCAGCAGGAGCTTTTTCTAACGGCTATCTTTCAGTGCAGGGAAGACTGGAAGAAACGGTCCCTGAAATACCAAGAAACACAATAAAGCTACACAATTTCAAACTTGTACAAAACATCTTGAAAGACTTAATAATGCAAACATTTCTGCAACAAAAATGTGCATTACGCTGCACTCATATTTCTGTTACACCCCTTTATTAGAGCTCAGTCTGTGTGGTTTAAAGACCTATTGTTAGATGTCTTCAATGTAGTTTGAACTGTGAATAATACAGATTAAAAGAAAATCTCAGAGATTATATTTGCATGATGAAATTGAGATGTGTCCCCACAGCACCTATTGCATTAGTACCTTCCACATCTCTTTCATTAAAACCAAAGATGTCAGAAAGTTGCTCTGCTGACGTGCAGACAGATGTGCATGTCAGAGGCATGAGAGGGAATATTTTGGAGGGCACTCCTCCTGCTGTCCTCGCCCCGGGAGGAGAAAAAAGCATGCAGTCTTTTATTGTATGGACTTGAAAAGAAATAATTAGACACACAGCTATATAATTCTGCAAAGCTGCACGGCTCACTTGTCACAAGTGGCAGATAGAAAAAGGAGGCTGAATTCTCTCAAGTGCAGTTTGCCACAAACCGCTACTTTTATTTCCCAAGTTTGCTTTTCCTTCAAAGACTGGTTTGGGAAGTTTCAGCGTGTGGGTATTGACTTTGTTGTTTTAGAGGAGCTTTGGGAAGCAGAAGAGAGGTGAAACAGAGCAAATATTAGCATTTTATTTGAATATCAGGGGGAATCAAAACCTGAAGAACTGTCCTTTAGGACAAAGTTTAGAGTCTGCAATATGTGCAATATTACACTGCACAGAACAAATGTGATAACTTTGGGTGAAATTTAAATTGTAATTTGGGAAATATTTATTTCAAAATAAGATCCTATTGTACAGAGGTACTTAAGATGACAAAACATTAACTTCACCTTTAAAAATGTAAAAAGTAGTCATCAATCATGAAGGATAAGTCGATATAAACTAGAACTGGTGTTTGTCTGCAGCTGTTTTACAGGCAGGCTAGGAAAAATGTTTCCAAATGATCAAGTCTTTTGAGATTTTCGACCACCTCCCATTCAAAAAAAACATACTGAACAAACCCAAAAAAAGATTTTTTGCTTCACTTAATTGGCACCAATTATTCTGTGAGTAACTAACAGCTCGAACTCCAACAGACTGCATCATAGCTTCGCAAGAGTGGCCAGGCCAACGTTTAATATGGCAGTGTTTAACGAAATATCAGTGCTTGTTTAGTCTTTTTTTTCCCTGATACTTGCAGTTAATTCACACTTCGATGATGTTTGTTCATTTGCAATCTCTTGTGCAGCCCTAAAAACTTTTCTTTAAATCTCTCTTTACTTTTAATTGTATATAACATGTTTTAAGTTTCATAATACTGAACGATATCTATAGACAAGCCCACACAATTAAAATGAAAGCCAATGATTGTCCTGCTAAACTACACAGTAGAAAAGGTAGGGGTCACATGACCTACAGTACACTCTTAGCACATAATTCACTGTGCTCCTTTGAGGGGATGTCGGCCGAGGCCATATACGGAGGCTGCCCTGTGCTGACATCTCCCACAGCCCCCCAGGTTAGGCCATGTCAATCACAAGACATGTGATTGCTCCAGTCCCCGCCTGCCCTCTCATTGACACCTCCCATTGACTTTCCTTCACGCAGATCAGTAAGCCTAAACCATTTCATTCAGGGTGACCCACCGCCCACACCCTAACACACACACACACACAGAAGCACACACACACACACACACACACACACACACAGAAGCACACACACAGTGGACAGGTTGATTTGTTCCTCTCAGGCTCCTCCACAGCTCTGACTTTTATCCACTTAAGTATGTATATTCTACCTGACTGTATGGTCTCATCTCTCATTAACAGTCTGTGCACACTGCAAAGCAATGCTCCAAGCACCATGTATGTACACTACCCAAACAATGTTCACTTCAAAAGCAGTGAAATAGTGTTTGAATTATTTCCTCCCCTGACCTTAGGTCCCTGTATGTAAACATGTGACCCAATATCATGCTACAGCGCTATTATTTATGTCATATAATCATTTCAGCTCCCTAAGGACGAAGACGGCACACAAACATGACCAAAATACATATTTAGATTTATTTGTCTGCAACTGTCCAATAAAACATATCCTTTGCTTTTCCATCTCTGGGCTTTGGTCCCAGTGGGAGTTTGCTGGCTGAGAAATGTTGTGCTTTCAAGCTTCAGGGAACAGCGATGTGAGCAATGTTCAGCGTTGAAAAAAAAGGAAAGAAAGCGGTACGCTGCCTAAGTGTTGTACTATAAAGAGAGAAGAAGTAGGTTTTCACGTTCCAAAAGCCTCCAAGGGTTTTAGCTCTGCAGAGGAATGTGGCTGCAATCATCATACTCATCTCAGGAGAGACTCCAGCAGCCTCTCCACCACTCACTCACTCTTTGTTTCATTTTGTTTTTATTTCTCTGTCTCGGGCAGCGTTTTGTGGCTCCTCTAAGTTTGTCCATCCTCTAATGCTCTCCCTCTTTATAAACGAGCCGTCTTACAGGCATGTTTTCTATCAAGGGGGGAAGCATTTTGAAATACCCAAATGAGCCTTGCTTATGTCATTCTTACCCGTTGAAATAAAATGTAAGACTTTGTAATGAAACAGGTCGATTGTAAAAGGCAGAATGAAATATTTTATGGTGTGCTTATGAAGAAAAGAAGGATGTCTTGATGAGAGCTGTGCCCTTGTGTGCATTGTGGGTTTCATCTTCATGCCATCCACACATGTTTGAGGGTGTTTGTGGCAGGACAGGCACCCCCCATCCCCCCCTTTGTGACCAGAGTCATAAATGAATTACCATAAAAAGGGTTACACAAGGGCTGGATGGCTTTTACGTAATTGTGCAGTGGTGAAAGGGGGGTACGGGTGTTACCATAAAATTTCAATAAACTGCGCATTCTCTCGATGACTTGTTGCCCCAGTGAGCAGAACTGTTAGAACACCAGACTTAGAGAAATGGGGTGAAAATGTTGGCAGGGGCTGTGGAATTTAAAAATTTGAAATGTTAAAAAGGTAGCAATATGCTTTTATTGTATGTGCATATTTAGGCTTATTTAAATGTCATTAGAGGTCGTCTGCATACGTGACATCTGTGTAAAAATTGAGTGCTAAGTGAGCCTCATATACTCACAGAACATTACAGGGCTAAATGAAATTCATGAGCAGACGGCTGATCTCCCCAGAGTAAATCAAAAGCTTTGCTTCTTGAACCTGCTCTAACATTGAGTTAACTGTGTTACAACATAATACATCTGTAGTTTAATCCGTTTCATTTAACTCACAAAGATGATAAGAACAATCAAGTTTTTTAAGTAAAGGTGCATTATAAGTGTGGATGTGATTACTTGGTCAACTTCATGATGAATCTTTGGCTCCTTCACTGGTGGGTGAATGTTTGTCAAGTATAATATTTACAGAAATATTACAATTTTGATCATTTCTATCAATGACTGGTTACAATACAGTATTCCTGCCACATAGCGGCTGTTGCCTGTCTTACAGCTGATTGCGAGCCACGTTATTGAGGTTGTACGACAAACCGTGCACTGCTTTGAGATTCAGAAACTAAAACAACACAAGACTGAACATGGCTGTAAAATGTCAACATATTGACACGCTGCTACGTCACAGAAACGCTGCCACCAGCAGCGCCTCATCCTGGTGCCAGTGACTGCTACTGCCACACAAACCTGTGTCCCATGAAGTGTTACTATCAACTATTACATTAGTTTGAAATGCCTTTCCCTAAGCTCCAGTTAACACCATAAAGCTTTAAAGCCCTACCACCTGGATGTAAATAAACACAGATGACAGATGGCTTCTCGTAGCAGGGGGTAGTTTGACAGTATCCTGATCTAAAGAATGGAGATACGTAGTTTGTAAAGCCATGTCTGGTTTGACTGACAACCACTTGACAGTAGCTACACATAACCAGCTCAGCTCAGGCTTGTGGACGTTAATCTGCAAAGAAGAAAAGCTGGTGATGCTAGCTCTGCTAATAACTTTTGAATAGTTATTAAATATTTATATACGTCTAAGTAGACAAAAGCAGATGGGGAGTTATCATGAAAAGATGAACTTTGTGTATTTCCTTCTGGTTTGATTAACCAGTGTGTTCCTTAACTGTGAGGACTTGCTGATTGAAGTGGATTGCAGCAACACCTTTTGGCTGGAACCATGCTCACACTGTGGTGATGACATGACTCTTAAGGTCTGTGTTTGTTTTGGAGATGTCTGTATCTCAGATCTTCTTTCTTTTTGTTAGAAATGTGACTACAAGCAAATTTTGTCAAATTTGGTACTGTAGTTTAGTAGCCGGCTATATTTAGCACTGCTGGCAGCTCTTGTCTCTGTAGGCTAACGTGTAACGTTAGCAAATCCTTATGTCCTGTTCATCTGCCAAGCAGAGTTAATGTAACCTCACTCTTCGTTTTATTGACAGACTGCTGCATGTGGATTGGAATGAACATTATCACAAACAGTTTACCTCATGTTTTAGCCTTTAGCCCATTTTATATCACTCTCCTGTTTAGCTTTCTTCTGCTCTGGTGTCCTTTTTCTAGTGTCCACCATCACTACTAAATAAATCAAAGAAATCATTTTCAGCAGAGAAAAACACAGATCTCTCTTCTCACTACTAAACTTCGTCAGCCGGCATGGTGTTGTCATAGAGACTACAATGTGCCATAAATCAGTCCGGTCCTGTCCGACCTGATCGGAAATTAACCTATATTTGTGCTGATAATCTCGTTTTAAGTTGTGGGTTAGGTTAAGGTTTATATGGAAGTGAGATTTTTTTCAAGATTACTTAGAAAGTCTTCACAGTCCCTAAATATTGATTGGAGCAAGAAACCATGAAATCTTTAGCCCCGCCTACTTCATCAGAAACGAAGAAGAAAAAAAATACAGAAATCCCTCAATGTAACATGGTGTATGATAACCTTAGCAGATTTCTTTGGATTTAATGAAAGACCCCAACGATTGTAATTGAAAGCAGATTATTAACTGGGTCTCTTTAGGGTCTTTAAGCTTTCTATCTTTGCATCTTAAACACAATGCGTGTCATTTTTCAAACTAAGTGACCCCGTCCTACCTCCCTGAAATGGTTGGCAGCTGCTCTCTAACTATCCAGAATATTGGTTTCTTCCACTTTCTGTAATTAGCTGTGATCAAGAGGAATTATAAGCGGCAGCTAACAACATAGGATTCCTCAATGACCCTGATAGATGGTCAATTATAATGATCAGGTCGTGTCGTTTATTGGATTTAAAGTGGCAGTGATGGGCCCTTTTGCCCCAGTGTGGGTAATTATCACATTTATGCATGATTTAAGGCGACACTGTAGAACGAGGAAGACTTGACTTAAATTTAATCATTTTCTTATCTATGTATTTATGCAAGAGTTAACAATGGAGGGCCATGAGTGGAATAATGCAATGAGACCAGGATTAGTGTGATATGCACGTAGTGCATGGCTGCTGTGCAGGACGTGTCATATCTAAGGCTGGAGAGAAATGTAACGCTGCCGACAACTTGTGCCAAAACAGGGCTCTTTGTTTGGAAGCATGTTGTTTGTGGATTTTGCTCAGTGAATCCTTAATTCACCTGGGTGTCACAAATGTGTTCTTGAATTACTCTGAAACTTGAATTTAACTTTATTTTTCTTATGTTAAGACTTCAACAAAGAGCTTCACGTTTAAAGAAAAATCAGGCTCAAGCATCTCATGGTCAACAGCCTGTAGTTCTGCTAGCAGCGGGAAACATGCCAATACATAGAAAATGCTGTACAGTGATTACAGCTGTCAATAATCTTTTCTCCTTCACCCCTTCATTTATTATTCTCTTCCCGTTCCACAGAAGAAAAAAAGGCATCTTGCAGCTCTTTCTTTGGCGCCCATAGACAGCTTTTTGAATCCAGACACCTGAATATGATCAGCTGAAAAGCTGCTGCTCAGCTCCTCTGGTAAGACGGGGAATACATCAGTGCCTTGTTTATTTACTTTTCCCACATGCCAGAAAAGGTCAGAGTCTGAGGATTATACTGCACGGACCAAGTAGAACTCAATAAAAACCCTGCAATGAAAACAATATCATCCATATTTTAAACAGCTGGCACCAAGCTGAGGGAGCCTTACACTAGGGTGCCAATTATTCCACTTCTCAGGGTTTTTGCTGCAAACCACAGAAGCTCAGGTGTAACTCAGAAATCAAACCATTATTTCATATAGTTTGGGAAAAATCTAGGACAAGAAACTGAGTATGAAGCCTATCATTTACATTTAAGTTGATTTGAATCATCAAGCACAGTATACTTAAAGCTGAAGAGGGAAAATGTAGATTTATTGGTGTTTAAATGCAGATGTTTTTCAGCAAGCAAGTGTGGTTGTTTTCATAGTCTGGGTTTGTTTTCCCTCCATGGACTTATTAAAGTCAGCGCAGCACAGTCTGTGCTCTATAATCCTGATGTATTATTAATCATGTCTTCCATTGCAACTTGGAGAAAAAAAAAAAAAAAAACTTCCCTTTTTGATTTTTGAACGTGAAAGCGCACTAAATTTGAAACGGAGCCAAGTCCAGGGTGACAGGATGCTTTATTTTCTCCCTGTTGCAGAATCCAACGCGGGGAAACACAATGGCAGCATTGTTTGCTGTTGGAAGTAGTATTTGGCACAGTGTAAGCCGTGTCTGTGTATAGTATAACGTGCATGGAGCATGCTGTTTTTAGCATCTACTATTGTAAACTCAACAGTGCTGTCATGCTATAGAGATAAGTGTGACAGGTTGGAAAATATCGCTCAAAAACAACAAGTGCTGCAGCTGATCCTTCAGCTCATGTTAAGAGTTTCTGCTTTTTTATTAAATTGTCATCCAAACAAAAGTTTGCTTCTAATAAGACCTAATCGATTTCAGAGGACTAATGACTTGTTTCATTCATATCTTGTCAAATGTTTCTCTTGGGAACTTTTCAAGATGCCATCTGCTGTGACGCTAAAAGCCCACACTTTGCTTCCACAATACCCGAAAGCACAGCTCTCCTGTGAAAGATGAAGGAAATCGTGTTTGTTTGAAGCTTCAAGCTTTGTCAAAATAAAGAAAAAGAACAACGAGATAGGAATTGAATCACTCAAAAACGGATTTTTAGATGACAGACTGTCTCAGCGACATTCGATGAGTTCTTTTCATCACGATCCCTACACTAATGACACACATGTCAAATAAGCAGAAAATAATTTGCCTGAGTCTGATATGTCTTCTCTTGTCATTGTTTTGTAAATATTTCAAGAAGAAGTGAATCTCTGTCGAGTTGGTGCATTATTTTGTGA
Source organism: Labroides dimidiatus (assembly GCA_030710495.1). Taxonomy (NCBI): domain Eukaryota; kingdom Metazoa; phylum Chordata; class Actinopteri; order Labriformes; family Labridae; genus Labroides; species Labroides dimidiatus. Next base: position 24,481,502 of record CM061153.1, read on the forward strand.
TAATGGACGTGTGGATGAATGTATAACAGAACGCAGGGTGATCAATACTCCCAATAAACAACTCTGCAACAATGAGGCAGTAACGCACACAAATCCCACCCTGCCATCACGGCAGGTGCTCAGGGCATTTTTTTCTCTCTCTTTCTTTGCCTCGCTTGGGTAAGATGATAATCCAAGCCTAGTCCACTGACAGACTGCAACATGATTCACTTGGACAGTGACTGACTGCACATCCAATTTGTTTCAACTCCGGAGCAGCAGCTTATTATCTGAAATGCATGAGATGTCTGTGCATGAGAGGCGTGATCAGCTGGGGCATGCGCCGGGGCTGCTGGGAAAGTAATCAATAAGGGATTGTCTCTTGTAGTTTAGGTCGACACATTATGACAGAGCTGAAAATTAAACAGGCAGATATTAATAATAATGGAAATCAGAGGCTCACGGGTGAGACCGGGGGGAGGGGTGAAACTCAAAATATGTATCGCATTGGGTCGGCTGTGGGTGTGTGTTTTAGAGAGTGTGTGCCCGGGTGTAGTCCTTTATTTATTTATTTATTTATTTATCTATCTCTAAAATTAAATGAAATATTACACTTGGGTGCGACGGTGGTGTCTAAGTGTGTTTCGAAATCTCTCTTCCATCCTTTGACAGAGAGTCCCTCACCCCAGTAATAACAAAACATCTTAAATGTGAATTTGTTTTATGGTGTTTCGGGTCATAAAGTTGAACTTTTTGGCAACTGTTTTGAGGCTTTTGAAGATTTGCATGACATGGATCAATAAAAAGTTTATGCAAAGTTAGGTGCTAAGTAAAAACAACAGCTGAGATGACAGAAGATATGATCTTAATCAAACTGCATCACATGCATGTGTTTACATTTAATGGGAATTTAATAACTTTCAGTTTCTATTTGTCCGCTTCCTTTTCTTGATACAAGAGCATTTCAAGTGATGGAAAACAATAAATAAAGGCTCTTAAAGTCACGTGCAGTGAGAGTAACACAGATGAACAGAAAGACAGCTGAAGAGAGATCCCCCAGCCTTGACAATTAGCCACAGCAATCCGTTTCTACTGTCTGAGCAACAAACCTGTCTTCCTGTGTGTGTGTGTGTGTGTGTGTGTGTGTGTGTGTGGGGGGGGGGGGGGGGGGGGGGGTAACAAACTGCATTATAGGCCATTTCAGATGCAGTGTCATTGATTATTTATACCCTTATAAAATGCCCCTGCTCCCTGCTCCCTGGTGGACAGGGCTTGCTCGGCTAGCCCTGATAAAATGTTGTTAAATCAGAGCTGAGCAAACAACACATCCAAATCCATGAGAGGCTTGAGTGACAGTCCTGTGAGTATAATAGATGTAAAGATCACCGCATAAAGAAGAAATAAAGGAACATTTGTGATTGCTTGTAGGCATATCACTACATCTTATTAAACTTATAACTCTTTGTGTAGTCTGTTTTTTTTTTAACTTGGATCTGATACTTAATGTGTGTGATTTAATATGTTTTAAATGGAAGGAATCTGTTAAGGTAATAGGGAACTTTAATAATCCCCAAGGAAATTCCGGTGCCAGGTTGCTCCAATATTGCAAAACAATATAAGAGCAATACAAAGGAGCGCCAAATACAGGTGAATCATAAAAATATGATGCGAATGATAACATAGAGAGGGATTGAGGTTAAAATGCAAGACAACTTTACTGAACACATATAGATTAGAATAATGTCAACAGATGTGCAAGTTAAATAAATCTGTAGACTATATGATATAAAACATAACAGTTGGATATAATGTGAAAATTATTAAGCATAGTAGAAAAATCACTATTATTGAACATGTCCCTTATCATAAACTGTATGCTGCACATGGTTGTAAACATGTGGCTGAATGTTGAAAAGTAATACTGCAAGAAACATGAAAAGGGTTATTAAGTAAAATGGGACAAACAGCCCAATATTAAAAGGAGCTGCTGCTCTGAGAGCCAATACTTTGTAGTGAAATAGAAGAGCCGACTCCCACTGAGTGAAAGCCAGCTCCCAACTTTTTTCCTTTGTTGCTCAGCTCTCACTCGATCACTTAGCTCCACTTGCAGCAGAACTTTGTTTTGACTGACGGCATGGCAGCCATGCAGCCAGTCACATGTGAGGATATAGGAGCATACCATTTTGTCATTGCAAAGAGAGGCACAATAAGTCAGGTATAGCATCTTGTCTCCCCTCAGAGAGTGACACAGCAGACAGTGGTGAGGAGGAGAGTGTGTTGCGTTGTGAAAACGTAAATATATGAGTGACTCCTGCAAACAAAGCAGCATCTGGATCAGTTGTTTGTTAATTTTATTTTTATGCAAAAATTGTTTGATTAGAATACTTTTCAAAAAGTAAGAATGACTGCTTTTGTACCAGAACAAATGCAAAAAATGAGGAAATTATAAGGCTTCTTACAAAAACACTGAATGCAAAAGTGTTTATCGATACACAAATCATTCGTATTAACCATATTAGGCTCAAATATGAGGCTACATATAAGAGTAAATTAAGAGCCGCATGGGAGCCGGCTGTTCTTTGGGAGCTGAGTCAAAAGAACCGGCTCTCTGAAAAGAGCCGAACTCCCCATCAGTACTTCACATGAAGTGAAGATTAGTACACGATAAAAGAAAGTACTCTGAAAATGTAAATTATTGCACATGATGTGATTTTTTTTCCATAACAAAAATTGTTTCCCACTGTGGAAAGGTTTTTTTTGCACATTAAAAAAAAGATTGCGCTAGAAGTAAAAAGTATACCTACTGCACATGATACAAAGGGTAAAAAAAACACAATGTAGAAAATTTTGTTGCACATGCAATTAAAAGCATTATTGCACATGAAAAACATCAATAGTATTGTATACAATATGTGCAGTATGTTGAAAAAGTTGAATAGTCTCAACGCACATGCATTGAAAAGTATTAATGCACATAAGACAAAAAGAATAATTGTACATGAAAGGTTGTGATGTAAGATTCACTCATCCATGAAATAAATGATCTGTTTTACTTTGGTTTTGCTGTTATTTTGAAAAACTGCTAATATCTGCTACTTATCGCCTTTATTCACAAGACTCAGAAGTTTTTTCTTTGACAAGAGTAACATTAGCCCAAATAGAAGACAACGTTTGTTTAGTTGAAAATAACGTGGAAAAAGTGGGGTCGTCTTATAATCTCTTCTAAATAGTCCCAACTTCATTGTAATGGGGGTTGTGTGTATATGTGTCTGTACTGTAAGGGGAATAAGAAGTGGATCCCCTCCTTGGACATTTGCTCACGGTGGATATTTTGCATTAGTTAGCAGGGGAGCAGATGGCTGCAGTGCTAGCTGAGCTCAGGCTCAGCACTTTTTTGAACTTTCATGTTGTAGGTGTCTGCTCAGAGCAGGACCTTCTCCATCCAGTCACCTCACCCTGGGAATATTCCTTCTCAGATATTAATGGTCGCCCTTGCCGAGACGACCACCTCAGCATAAAGCCCACCGGGACGCAGGGAAAGCAAACGCCACATCTTTTTAGCAGCCTTGCCTCTTAATGACACTACACTGACATTGTGGTGCCTTCAATAACTCCCTTAAAAACATATCTCCACCGCTTAGTCCACTAAAACACCCGTGTATTAATGTGGCACCCTGCCCTCTAAATACGTGCTATCAGTAAGATATATTGCTGCTCATAAAGTGCATCCTTCATCAGACAGGTTAAAGGTGCAAATGCCAGATGTCCCATAATGGAACACAGATAAAAAAAAAAATGCAAGAAATGCAAGCTGTGTCAGAACAGTGACAAACGCATGCCAACTGAATTGCAAAAGGGAAAGTAAGTCCATATTGGACACACTTCCCAGAGCACGGAAAGTATGAAAGAGAGGACAACATCTTGTATCATCTATCTTCCTTAAACGCTGAAGCCGTGACAAAGTGGATGGAGAAATTATGATAAATGATAAGACGTATTTAGTCAATATCTGTAATTCTCTTTCTTCACTCTGCCGTGTTTCAAACCGCACATTGTGTAGTTGGAAAGACAACCGTTCATTTAAATAGCACTTTGAAGGCCAGATTGTGATCAAATTGAAATGGGCATTGTACATGTTAATATCAATATCTCCCCCCAGGAGATGGATTGTCAAAGGGCCTTTTTGTGATTTTATATCTTATTCAAACAGTGAGGGGAATAAATCTGGAGGTGTCTTTTTAGCCCTGTTCTCCAGAGAGCACAAAGATGGAACACCAAACTGTGTTTGATATTCACACACATGGAAAAAAGATTAACCATTACATTTAATAAAAGAAAACCACATTGTGCATATAGAATGCAACACAAAGACAACAAACCAGTTATTCTATGAGACTGAAGGATGTCAGCACAAAAAGACTGCTTTTAAGAATCACTGAATGAGAGTATCTTATTATCTTATCTTACCAACTGAGACAACTATTTGATACATTTTAAAAGGATTAAGAAATTATTTGTTTTGTCAGACATACAGTGGTAGAGAACAAGAATTATTTGTGAAAAGATTGAAAGGCCATGGAACTTCACGTGTTCCCTGGCAATGTCACACTTCACCCTAACAGGTACGTGTGCGTCTCTGCACCGCTTTTTCTCACAGCCACTACACTCTAACTCTCTTCATTCACAGCTGGGGATTTGGTGAGGTTTAGAAAAACACATATGTAAATGTGTGGTGCAGACAGAAAGAGCAGTAGAGACACAATTATTTCAGTTAATCACTTCATGCTTTCTGTAAGCTCCAACTATAGACTGTAGAACAGACAGCATTGTACGGTTTTGATGCCAAAACACGCCCCCTGCCACCATCCTATAAATTTTATAGTCCTCCCAATCCGATATTAATATCGGGTATCGGTCCGATATCAGAAAAAAAAAAAATATCAGATTATATCGGCCTGCATCTAAAATCTCCGATATAAGCACTCCGAAACAGGCAGTACATTCCAGACTCCGCTCCAACACTTTTATCCAGATCCAGCATCCACCTGATCACAACAACAGCTTGTGCTAACATGCTAACAAAGGATCAAAGAGTAGGAGTGATGTCTGCTGTGTGGCAGTATTTTTTCTTGAAGTCTGAAAAAGACGTTACAGCTAAGTGCAAAACTTGACCCATGGTGGCACAGAACTGAGGAAGTTTGACACATTTAAACTTTACGTACTCTCCCAAAGCTTATCCAAGCCTCGAAGACCTACAAATAGAGTTGAACATCACACTGTTATAACTGATATCAGATTGATATCGGTATCGGTCAATACTCAAGGCTGCAGTATCGGTATCGTATCGGAAGTAAAAAGGTTGTATCGGGACACGGCTAGTAAATTTTGCAGCCAGAGAGTAAGTTTAATTTTAATGTAAGTTTATTCGCTTCCTGGCTCTCCTTCCTGATGTATCTTACCATTCCCAAAAGAACTAAACTAAACTGACAGCTGTCAATCATTGTGAAACATGACGTAAAACCCCATTTTCAGAAAAAAGAGGACTTGAACACAATGCAGGCCAATAATAATCTTCATATCGCCACATCATACGGATGTGAGAAACATTTCTATGAGTCGTATTAATCTTTTAAAGTTTGATCACACCCCCATTCAAATGAATGGGGAAGACAGAGTTTTTGACACATACTGCAGCCAGTCACCAGGGGTAGCAGTTTTTGTGGAAGCTTCACTTTGAGCTGAGCGAGATGATGTCAATTTTATTTACCAAACCTGCGAGCTGTAAACATGAAGTTTCACAGCTCTGCACAATGGCTGACACACATAAAATGACCAATTAGTTTAGAAAAGTTTAGAACAGAGGAGTTTCCTCTTGGAAACTCCTCTGTTATATGATAAGCTAAGTCACTTAGTCAAAGAGTAAAGCAAGGAGTACTGAAAGAGTACTCAGATGTCCAGATGGGTTTTCTTTTGTTAAATTAGTTTGATTCCAAGTATTTTTATAGAAGTTTAAAATTATGGTATTGTGTATCTCTATTGTCCATGGTTGCCTGTTGGGTAGTATTATTAGTTCCTGTTTTCCTTCAACTAAGATGAGTTACAATGTGTCTGTTTGTGTCAACTATTCAGAACTGGAGCTTTTTCCACAGCTTTAATGACCCCATTCGATTGGTAACAGATAGTAGCTTCCTGTAGCCAGAAGGTTAAGAGGAAGTGCTCTGAGCTAAGTGAGGTGTGTGTCAGAACAAGCAGCCCTGGGAACTAAGAACATGACAGGAAGATGAGTGAAAAGTACCATGCAACACAATGCAACATCCCCTCCGAGGAGAGTCGTGATGGTGACTCATAATGTGTAATTTCATGTTAGCCCGGACACATACACACCCACACACCTACCCCCCGACTACCCAGAATCCATCGAGAATTTCCATTTCGAGTACAAGGTACCTGAGAAACATCTAATTACACGACTGAGGCATGATTGAAGGCTGTAGTAATGGACTGAATGGTGACGCTGTGAAGCACCTTGTTACAAACAGTTTCATGGAGGCCATCCGTCACTCTGCAGCAGAGAAGCAACAGGTAGCTGTCTACAGTCAGCGGACCCCAACCTCAGTGTGCTTTAACACACAAAGTATACGAATCTAGAGGCTAAAGGACAAGGATGGGGACAAGTCGAAAAGACAAGGGGATCATACTGCCCAAAAATGTTTGCAGAGTGGATATTGAACACCGTTGTTGAGGTTACTATTTATCTCATGCCAGCCAAGTTGGCACGCACATCTGGCGCTGGGTACTTAGTGCAATTATTTATGATTTCCTCCAAGATTTAAAAGCTCTTCGCCCGGCCTTGTAATGCAGTAACTGATTGCACTGCTAATGTAATTAAGGGGAGATTATGATGTCCACGTGGCACACCAGATGGTGGCATTCACAGCGATGGGGGAAGGCACAACTGGCACACCACTGCACAAGGGCAGTGAGGCGCAGTCAGTCGGAGCAGTCCAGACTCCCCACCAGACGGAGGAAAGTATATGTGTGTATGCATGCATGTGCATGTGTGTGTGCATGGATGCATGTGGGTGTATGGGTGTGTGTTTAATAAGTTAAGCAGTAAAGTATAAGATGGTAAGGGATGAGTGTATTTTAGAACAGTACCAACACAATTACTTAAGCTACACTGACCACCCCCAGATGCTCGATAGCAACAAAACTATCAGAAAAGCCACATATAGGTCAGATTAAACCTGCTGTTTGATCTTGGGAGGTTAAACATGTAAGAAATCTTCTCTTTCCTGGATTTGATTTACTCTTAACTCCAAATATGAAGAATTACAAAACGAATCTGACAGTTCCAACATTTTCAACTTGTGCAATTCAGTGCCTTAGCCAAGAAAACAGATGGCATAAATGGAAAATTAAATCACATTTGGCAAAGCTATCGTGCTTCAGTAGATTTTTCAGCCAAGGCAACAATGAGACTGCACCGAACTGACCTTTAATTAGAAAAAAGCATGATATCATAGAGCCTTGCAAGGCTGTTTCCTATGGGGGCACTAAGGGTAGGCTTCTTAAAGCTTGTTATTATAAGCTATTCAGGACACACAGGGACAAAAACGAAAGGGGGGGTGGGGGTCATATATGAAATGAGACCTACAGATTTCGACACAGTCTATAATGGGTTCACGCGGGTGACGGGGACATTGGGGCACAGTAGATTTCCCAAGTTGAGATAGGGATATTATTACTCTCGGGGTGGAAACGCAGAAATCTCCATCTTCAGTCCCCAGACTAGTGTCAGCAAATTACACAACACAGGGAATGACCTTTACACATGAAAAGAAAACCTTTGCTGTTTTTTATCATTTGGGTGCAAAGTCGCTCACTGAGGTATAATTTTGGTCCAGAGGCTCTTCTGTCATCCGCTGATTACCCATCACTAGCACAACATTGTTAAGACATGCCAGGATATGATATTTTGCACAAGACAGGATGATCCAAGGTTTATGGGGTCGACTTGAACTGAGACGTGTCATAAAGTATACATGAAACAAACCGTGAACAAAGGAATCACAGTTTTAATGAACCTTTTCAAAATGCCAGCTGTAATGCTATGCATCCTTCTCTGACTGCTCCCCCACAGAAACCTGCCACAGCCATCATTCATCTTAGCGCACAGTCCTCAGCGTGCAATGTGGCGCACATTAAAACACTGTAATAGCTGATGGCTTTCACAGTTAGCATGTGTTGCTGATATCTCCAGACTCCCGACGAGTGTTTCATCACCTACTCCATAATTAGACCATTACTTTAGCAGGTGTACCTCTTCTCAGCCAGAGCATGTGTTGTTGTTTTTTTTTCCTTTTTCATCTTTTTTTTTTCACTGACACCTGAGATTTTATCTTATCAACTCTAGCGCTGCCACATATTCAACATAAAATGAGCATGCCTGTTTTAGTAGCTTGTCAACACCTTGATGTGGAAGCATGTGTTTGTAGGAGAGTGTGTGTGTGTGTGTGTGTGTGTGTGTGTGTGTGTGTGTGTGTGTGTGTGTGTGTGTGTGTGTGTGTGTGTGTGTGTGTGTTGGATGATAGTGATGATGACTGGTTGTTCCAGCTGCTGAAGAAGGAAGTCCTTTGTCAGAAAAAATTAACACATGATAATTTCTTTCTTCACTGCAGTTGTTTAGTGATATGAACAACAGAACACTATAAAAATTGTGCACCGACACCTTAAATAACTTGCGCTCAGTTTAAATGAACTACCTCACACTTATCAAGGACCTAAAAGCCAGAAAAAGTTTTAGCTTAACAATTTACAGCACTCATCTAATAAGAAGCCTGTACGTTTGCTGTTCAAGGCATTAGCTTATTTCCCTTCCTTTTTTCAGTACAATACACACTTAGTCGTCTTCAGCAGCAAGTTAGCTTAGCTAATTGTAATACCAGTAACCATAAACTGCTATCATCACCCCACTGGTTCCTACCCTTACTGGTTTCTGTTATCCAGCTGCTGTTGTTTACCTAACAACAGGACTTGATCCCTGCTTCAGACACATGATTCATCACACATCCACAAACACGATAACAGCGCAGTTTAGGTCTCAACTCATAGTTTTGCATCAGAAATTGTTACATCAAAAAGTTGAGCATCACAGGCAATGGTAACAGGTAATCGAATCGAATGTGTAAAAAAAAACAAGTATTTACAAACATGAGTTGAATTGGATTCAAGAAAAACAGAACAAAGACATCAGTTTCATGCTCAACCCTGGGAGCCAATAAGCTCACATGGATGACATGTTTCCAACAGGTCTCAATCAGTTACATCAGCATCCAGGAAACAGTTTGACTAAAGCACATCTAAAACAACTGGGACCCATGGTTTGATGTGAGGAAGTACTCAAATATATTTAGCAAGAGTTTCTTTAAACTATGATTATATTTATCACTTCAATGCAGCCTGTTCAACACAGGTTTGGATTTTTTTTTATTTTATTTTTTTTATTTTGTCTGTTATGGCAAAATAAATTGCACAGCTAAAGGAATTAGTGGATAAAAGTGCCTTGTCATCAATTAATTATACACATGAACAGGCAGGTAACATTTGGTTTAGGTTCATCTAAAGCAGCCGGTTACCCTGTGAATCTGAAATACCCCTACATATTTTGAAAGAGTTTTCTGGAAAACACAGTGACTAATCACAGCAGATAACACTCAGAGACAGATGAGTTGTTACCCCTTGTTTTCAGAATTTGTGCGATTCAAGGCTAATCAGCTATCTGTCTTAAATGGGAAGCCATAGCATAGGATTTTACATCACTGTTGGGAAAAAAAAGAAAAAGAATCCCATGCAGTATTACCGTAAGAAAGAAAAAACTCAATTAGACAAAGTGAAACAACTTGAAATGCTTCATGGAAAACACCAACACAATCAACTTCGTAAATTCACAGCTTGATCAAATTCAAATCAAGTACAATCAAAGTAACAATACAAATCCTGGACGCAACAAAAAGCGACAGAAATACTTTCTTCAGCTTTGGAAAACTCAATGAAGCAGATTTATTTAGCTGCTATCTACCAGTCGTAGCTCACATTAGCTAAACACAGACAGCACACACACACACAGTAACGGTAAAAGTAAACTTACGTATTGAAGAGTCACCGTCGTTCTCATAACCGTCCTTATAATCCTCAATTTCAGCTCCCGTATTGTCCACTGTTAGCACTCGTTAGCCAGAATTAGCTAGCACCGCCATGCAGTCCATTAAGTGCCTTTTACGCCGGTTGTTGTTATTTGGAGGATTAAGGTAAAATAATGAAGAAAACAATACTAAAGCTGTACTGATGTTGTATTCTAGATTATTTGATTAATCCTGGTTTAGGATAGGCAAAAATAAGACACTGGGCTTTAGTCTACTCCTTTTTTTTGGTTGCTGTCTGGTCATTTATACTTTATGGTAATAATATGTTAAGATTTTCATTCATTCATTCGAGCTGGATAGCTTCGATACAACCGAAGGCCAGTACTTTACAGAATCCATAAAACGCAGTATCTTCTAAGCTTTAAGCTTTTACACTTCTGTGAGCAACTTCACTCCACATCATCCAGCAAACAAGCCAGCCAATCAGCGGGCACAGTGAAAGTTCAGCGGTTACAGGTTACAGGTCATCTTTACTGAGTGACGACATCTGATCATAAAATTTGTATTTTATGGCAATTCGCTGTTTTCACAAATTTTTTTATAGTTTCGTTCCTTGCTTAATTTGTTCATTCATTTATAATTGCTTATCATTATCATATCTTAAGTTGTATTGTTTCTGTATCTCCACCACTGATTGATTTATATAAATGCTCCATCTGGCAAGCTCTTTGCATATTAATAACTGCTGTGTCAAGATGTACCCTACGGAAGACGAGAATGACCATGGATTTTTTTTTTTTTTTTTTTAATCTTTTTTTTTTTTTTTTTTTTTAACTTTTTTAATGCACTGTTATCAGTAGAATGTACATACATCAATTTTTTGGCACATATTCAATTTCTGTATGACACTCATTTTTACATTTTGTACTTTCCTATATTTTAACACTTTTGAATGGGAGTAGCTGTAAACCAAAAAGCAACTTCCCCTTGGGGACCAATAAAGTATTTCTGATTCTGATTTCATTATAACGACTTCTTATTTCATTTTCTCAGTATCACAAAGATTGTTTGCTTGTTATAACAAGTTTCTTTTTTTTTTTTTTTATCTCGGACAGATAGTTCTGTAATCTACATCAGCTGGCATATCTGAAATAAGGGTCAGTTTAAAGGCATATCCTTTTAGTTAAGAGTAAAAATATAGGCTGAAATAATATTAATAGAAACAAACTAAAACACTTTTCACCAAACTCAGGCAAGTTTTCCCACTGCAATCTGCAGCCATGTAAGCCTATAAATATATTTCATAATGTAAGGCTCCTATGAAGACACCATGCTGGCATATGGCACCATGTCAGAATTGAGAGAAACAAGTCCTTGATTTAAGTAAATTTAGTTTCACAGGGAAATCACTCATTTTATTGGTATGACAGAAGAAGAAATAATAACCTCAGCAATAGGAAAGCATCTGTCACACTGTAACGTTTGGGGTTACCTAGAAAAATGTACATCCTATTATTAGTGGAGCTATTATGTGGATCTTTGTCTTGCTTTTATCTAATTATAGTAATGACATGTGATGATTAGAGAGACAGCCAACTGAAGTCTTGACCCTTAGATACATTCAGCTAATGATAGTCATCTGGTGAAGCACAACCCCAAGTCAGTTACCAAGCCAAATTGGATTTCAAGTTATTGCAAAGAAATACAGACACACAAGTCAATGTGGCAGTGTTGGCCATGGCCTTTTGTCTTGTCTTTAACATACTCACATAACACTGACAAAGTAAGATGACACTCTTAATATACATACAAGCTTGCTTTTTACTGGTTCTGAAAATAAACTATGTTATTATAATTGACTGATTGTGGAATAAGTAGTTTTTTCTGTATTGTGCTCATTCACTTGCACAGCATTCTGACTTTTAAAAGTTAAGAGAGCAAGAAAATAAAGAAACCAAGAAGTAAAAAGCAATTACACTGTTCATGTTGTCTGGTATGATTCTAAATGTAGGTAAAAGATAGTTTGCACTGCTCTTACATTAAGAGGTATAACTTATTAATAGATAATATAGTTATCCAGAAATTGCAATTAAATTATTCAACAGACTGTCCAATGGCTGTGATTTTTGTAGTTATCCATTTTAATCCTTATTCAGGAAAAAAAAAAACATTATGAAAAGGAATATAAAAGGTTGACCGCCAAAAAAAAAAAAAAAAAAAAAAAAAAAAAAAAATTGGATTTGGTAATTCATTATCTATGTGCCAAGTTGTACCCGGAAGTATTTATCGTCGACAGGTCGGCGCAAGCCGGGTAAAGTCCATACAGCAGCACTGGACTGATAACGTGACTCCGGAGACGCACATTTTTCAAACAGGTAAACTAAAACAAAATGACAGCTTTGGAGGACATGAGGTTCACCTAAGAGAACATATGTTGAACTTTTACCAACTTATAACGCTGTCAGTCGACAGGTCACAGTACATTACAGGTATGTTTCTGTTAGCAAAGTGCGCAGATGCACCTGTCGCGAGACCTCACGTCTACCGCTGTTAAATCAAAGTGTCACGAATACTTTATGGGTGTTGTTCTCAGGGTACTATTGGAATAAATTATTTGTACAAGAAAACAGAAGACAATTAAAAATAGGGAAAGTCAGAGAACTTGTCTCGACGCCTTGTATTTAATTTAGTTTTTTCTCATTTGCATTCGGGAAGCCGTTCTGTCTGCAAGTTCTTTGGTTCAGTTTAATTGTAGGCTAGTCTGCGTCCACTAAAATATCCGACTAAAATATACTGCCCTGAATCAACATAATATTACTGATAACTATTTTTTATGTTTCTGTAATTGCTAATCCACCAGTATGTGTAAGCTGTTTACTCAAAGTTGTAATTTGAATGCTGAAAATGAAATATGCTTATTGTTGTCACTGATAAATATTCAAAAGTACTGACAACATTTACAGTAAAGCAGAAAAAAACAGTAAAGCACATTATTATGTTTTAATTGCCAAATCACACTTCTTTACTTGCATTCCTTAACAGTAACTTATATTAATGGATGTATGTTATTTCTGATTAATTTCTGACTTCTCAGAGAATTCAACTTTGTGTATGAACAACACATCTCCAAATAAGAGCTGGGAATCAGTTTAGGTTGATGTTTCTTTGGTCTTTCTGTCTGTGTTTTTTTTTTTTTCCTGGAAAACAAGGTTCATTTTGAACAAACTAATGCTTCAAAGAGATCCTATTCGTCCTATTAGCTAATTTGCCATCCTGTTTCATTTGAATAAGTACAGCTTGCTAACATTTGTTAAGGAGACAGCTGTTTCTGGAGCAAATCCCCTAATTTGATCAGCTTAATTGCAATAGATTTCCTAAACATCAAGATTGAATGCTGCAACTTTGTCAGTTTGTACAAGAATGCTTTAAAAGTAATCTAATCAAATTGCATAAGGGAACCTTTGCAAAGCCACTTAGACTGTAAAAAGCTTGCATACCCATTAGGGAAAAATTCCCTTAGACAGGAATAGATAGCAATTGATTGGGACTTCCTTGAAAATATGTGATCACTCCCCCCTAATTTGTGATTTGGAGAAGTCATTTTGTGGTCTCTAAATGCTGTTTGGTGGTTGGTCTCACTTGTCATTCGAGCCTGGATTAGAAGGACAATTTTTCTTCTTGATCCTAATAAACCTCTTGAAGAAGTCAATAATGTGGCCATTTTGGACATGAAAAGCCTTGTCCATGCTCCACCCAGTGACCCCAAAGAGAGCAATCATCATTTTGTTTCATTATCTGCCTTTTGAGGCATTTATTTTAGGTTTCAGATTGAACGTAATCCATCTTGTGTGTGCAAGCAGGGAAATGTTACATATCCTTTTTACTGTTTAGATGCAGTGTATTTAAATGTCATGCCTTGGATTGAAGTTTTTTGCTTAAAATTAATTTTCCTTTGCAAACAAAATGTGGGTCTTTTTCATGTCTTCTCTTTTGAAATGCTGACAGAGTGATGAGACTCTTCTGTTCTCTTCTACAGCTTCAGCATGTCTGCAGTGAGCAGCCAGCAGCTCACAGAGCCCATCTCTGCAGTTGGAGTAATCTGCTCTCTTAATAAGGCCCCTGATGGCTACTGTGCTGTAAGTATTCATTCTAAACTGCAAGAGAATACATTTTCACAAACAGGTTGATTCATAGGCTTTCATTAAGGTATGTGTAATACATAAGAGGGTCTCATAAGCAAGACTTTAGAACAAAAATTGATCCAGATGAACATTCAGTATTCAACAACTTCTATCAAAAGCATCATCGTGGATTATCTCACAAAAATCTTCTCAGTAACTTCACCTAGTGCATATTGTGCATGTCTAATGAAGACAAACATGTTTTAAGACACCAACCACTTCTATTATTGCATTAATTAAAAAAAAAAAGGAAAAACTTTTTTTCTACTTGAAATTTACACCACTAAGCGATCTACTGTGGTCACCTTTGTAAGCCAGCACCAGAATTAATTACTGCTTCGTAAGATTTTATCAGGTGTTGAAATCACAACTGCTTCCAAATTGTGACCCTAAAAACACAAGTCAGTACAATTGTAACATGTGAAATAGATATTTATTGTTATATGTTATCTAACACAATGTCGAATCTGGAAAAGGATCTTTTTTGGTTATTTTTTGTGCTGTTGGAGGTATTTGTAATTGTTAGCCGACTATGTAGCATAATTTACATGCAGGATGTTGGCAGCCCTCCAGGATGATTTTTTTTTTTTGAGCTGTTAGATGACTTATTCATAAAGTTTACTTTGATGATTAGGAAGATTCCCTTCCTGACATTGTTATTGGTTGCCACCAGAATTACAGACACACTGGAGGGGATGGTTTAATGATGTTTGCTTGATGCCCACCAGAGTCTTTTAAGTTTACCCCTATGTATTTTGTACTTTCAAGTCGCACCAACTTCACCGAGAGAGTGAATGTGTAAGGGTGTAGTGCAGGAATCGGCTGATTTATGTGAACCTCTCTTTGTGTTGTAAGGCTTGGAGGGAGTTAAAAAGAAAAGAGTGTGTGCGAGTTAGACAAAGCGCAAAGCAAGCTCAAGGGCAGATCTCTCTTCCTCCATCTCTCTTCCTTTTCAGACTTCTTCTTCTTGCTCTCACCCAACATCCACAGCCTCCCTTGTTGCCTGAGTTTTCATCTCTTCCTGCTCCACCCTGCACACCCAGCTCATTCTAATCTCTGGCAGATGACGGTGGGTTGGCAGCAGAACGGAGCCACTGGCAGGAAAGCTGTGTGTACAGCTCATGGTAGTGACAAAGAGAGAGAAAACCCCTTTAGACTTCCTCTGCTGCTGCTGCACTGTGCCAATACATTTCACATGATGTGCAAATACTGTGTGTTTCCTGTAGGGCTACAAGCTACGAATGTTACTGTTTGGTCTCAGTTGTAGGTGTTCTGTTTGAAGTTATACACTGTTTTTGTAAACATGGAATTAGTGCAAGAGTGATTCAAAAATCAAAATATTTTAGACATTTTACTATGAGCTGTAGAGGGGATTCCTGGGCTTTTGGAACCGGTTTCTAATGGACTCTTGGAGATCTGCAGTGTCTTCATTTCTCAAAACCTGAGACTGAAACTTGGCCCCACTGAAATATTGTCCTCTAAATTTGTATGTGATGACTCCATGAGCACTGGGAGTGATTATTTATTTCATATAAAACAAAAATCTCAATGAACCATCAGACAGATTTCTTTGAAAGATGGTACAGACGTTGATTGTTCATAGATTTTAGTGACAGATTTCAGTCAGAGTTTGTTTTCCTCAGTAGGAAGAATGAAGTGTAAGATAAATCCCTCAAAGGAATGAAATTTCAAAATCAAACCTACAAATAAAAAGTTAAGTACAAGTTAGCCTTCGAGAAAACATTCAAGGCCCTCCAAACATGATTTCGAGTGCATTTGTTCCATCTTCAAGAACATCTTTGAACATCCCAATGAGATCTTTCATGTGCAGACAAACAAAAATACCAGAGCACTAATGCAGCCCTGAGAAGGGGAAGTCTCAGGATATTACGCTGTATTGATTTTTTTTTCCTCCTTTCATACGAGACTTCTTTAAGAATTCCTCCTCAATACCGACTGCTTTCCATACTTACCATACTTTTTATACAGCAGATCAAAAGCCTGATTAACTCTTTTGCTCTCTGATTCGAGGCGCTCACATCTCTGAACTTGAGCAGGTTGTTCCAGCGCTGGAGAGCACAGGCCCAGATCAAACACAGCTCCGCTGGGATCAGGAGCTTTGCTGAAGCACCAGCAACCACCCAACATCAAACGGCAGGAGCAGACTCACGCACACGCTGCCTCTGTGCATGGGCTGTAGAGTGGAAAGGCGTGTATTTCAGATTCACCTGAGAATCTGAAATCTTTTGCTCATAAACCCGTTACTTTCTTTAAAGAAGCCTGTTACCAGGATAACTTTAAGTCTCAAGAGCTGCTTAACCTTTTCTCATGGCAAACTATTTTAAGGTTTAAGGTGAAGCTTTCTTTAGTTTGACGTTGACAGAAAACTATTTCTGTTGGCTAAGACTGGGGCTTGAGAAGCTAGCAAGCAATGAGGCAAAGAGGTCCTTGAAAACAGTGATTCACATCCGGACCAGTCTACAGGACACTGAGTTATTTCACAAACACACCTGCTTTGCATTTCTTTTTGCAAACATTTAGCTAAGCTAAGCTAAAGAAACCCTAGCTTTAACACTGACTGAAGTTAGCCGATAAGAACACAATGTCAAACTTAAACTGAGAGTCAACGACATGAGTTGATGAAGCTCTTTGTAGTCAGCAGTCATTTCAGTAGAGAGAAATAATCTGAGCCTTTTTTTTCTATCTCCAGTCTTTTTTCTTCACTGAAGGGACTGGTTTGTTCTCTGTTCCTCTCTCATGTCTTCTCCACCTGGTTTCACTCCCCTGAGATTTCTGATTGTGCGCTTTCAGATCGTTTTATTCACAGCTGTGCCTCTCATTGCTTCATAAGGAACTTGCTGGTGGCGTCTGTCTCCAGAGATCCTTCACAGAAAAATTCAGCACCCCCTGAAGACTTGTTTCATAGGTGGGCTTTCAGATCACTGTAAGCTCCAGATTTAAGGAAGTGGCAGTCGAATCTGTCATCGCATTTTGAATCAAATGATACAAGCATATTTCAATATCGGTGTGTGACATCTCTTATCAGACATGTGGCATTCTTCCCACTGAAGTCAGTGTAATGATGGAGCCGTTCAACTGCAGATTTGAAAGTACCACAGAAGAGCCATCGCAACTTTACACAAGCCTCTCCTGCAGTGGCTCAGCAGTCGGCGTTTCACATTCAGGGTGCGTCGCAGCCTTGCTGCCGGCGTCTGTGGCAGGATGATGCCTGAGGTGCCTCGGAGGAGGACCGTGCCCTCGTTACTCCTCAACTTGACTTTGGGTTTCACAAAGCGAGCCCTTTGTTTACGCTGACAGGATGCGCTGGCTACTGACCTGGAAAAAGTGGCCAAGACGGGTTGTCTTGTAAGGAAGAGGGAGGCTGGTGATGTATAGGCTCCTTCTGGGACCTTTCATGGAACTGCTGCTGGAGACGCCCCGCAATCTCTCTCTCTCTCCTCATCTCCTGCTCTTTCTCTCTCTCTCTCATCCCGCTATCTATCTCTGTTCCCCAGTCTACTCTCTGCTCTCATCCCATCTAGTCAGTGGTGGTTTTTCATGAATCTCCCCATGCCATGTTTCCCCCCACCCAGTCACTGAGGTCATTCATCATTATTGTCAAGGGGGTAATGTGTGTGGGTGGGTGCAGAGATCTATGACTTCTTCATTTGAATGAACCTCATTAGATTGACTCTTCTTTGTAAAGGATCTCTTTAGAAAATAACTCTGGCAGTTATTTAGGTGATTCTCACATGATAGCCAATGGAACATGACGCTTCAGCCGAGTGTATTTGCCGGAACGATGGAGGAGTCAGTGTGATGCAGTCGGCAGGTTGTGTTTTGCTTTATCATTCTACCCTGCACACCTACATTTACATAGCAATGCAGTGTTGGACCTTGAGCATGACTTGTGGTGCCTACATGCTGTCAATATGGTGCACTTCATTATTTTTACTGACTCCACTGATCATTTACAACTGAGAATGAGCCTATTGTACAAGGACGAGCTGCTTTTGGTATTTGGCTGTAGAATTATTTATGCATACACATGAGCAGGGTTTAAATCTTCAGTGGTTTATTATTACAGAATTTGACTCATAAATGATTGGAGGATCCACACATGGGGGTGCAGAGTGGTAAAATACTGAATTGTTCTCAGTGTACCTGTGTTATGCTCATGGGATGCTATGTTTGGTTTTTTAAAAAAAGATACTTCCACATTTTCCCCAAATGTAATCCCTGCTTTCCCACAGAAACCCACTCAAGTTTGGTTTCCTTATTAGAGCAGATCCTTGTCAGGGCATCTTTAATCAGCCGGGTCCCGAGGGATGATATTTTTAGCCACCTTTTTGGAGGCTAAGACTCCTTTACCCACGCCGAGCACTAATGAGATGGAGCGCTAGTGTTGGCAAGCGTTAATTAAGGCTAGTATGCAAGGGAAGAGGCAAAAGCAGCACGCTCATGGCATACATACATTAACTTTATCCCACCTCCTGCATGTTTTTTTTTTCCTTCCCTTGTTTTTTTTTTCTGCACGTAGGTTGCACAAACAACAGATGGCTCTGACGCCGACCTGTGGAAGGACGGCTTATTCAAATCCAAGGTCACTCGCTACCTCTGTTTCACCAGAAAAACTGTAAGTGTGAATCTAAACTTCTGCCTCTCCCTATGCATTCTTCTCTAGCACCTCATCTGCAGCACCTTTTGTGCTTGCCAGCGGTTATTAACTCAGTCTTCTGCTGCCAGAATATCTTTATACACTTTGCACTTTGATCAATGAAAGTCCTCGCTAAAAAAGGCCAGCGTTGGCTGTTCAGTTTTGAACTTTTACATATAATGAATCTGCATGCATATTCCAGATGAATAATACCTCGTGAGATATTTTTCATGTTGTACGTCCTCCCGAGGATATTATTTATGTTTATTCATGATATCACAATGAGCTGTATTTTAACTATTCCAATTTATTCAATCAACAGCGTCCCTGTAGAGAGAGCTGTAACCAACCAGTGATACTTGAAAGCTGATCCACATATGAATGTGAATATGAAAATATTTCTCTTTACGTAATTAATCTTTCCTTAAAAGTGAGTATGGTCACAGTGCTGCATGCTGAGAGCCATAAAGATCCTAATATGTGCAGCACTGACTCTCCTGTGGCCTTAAATAAGTGTTTCCCACAATGCTGTTGGGTCATTTTTGAACTCGTCTCCTGCCTCCAGCCTACAGCTGCATGGCTGTCAGGAGCTATGTGGCCATAAATACACTTTCTTACATCTCCAGCATTATCAACCTGTCTAACCTCAGCTCATTCAGCGTACTATTGGCTGTCTCTTCATTTGTTTCCATGTGCCAGATGACGGGAGGAAATGCAGACAGTGTTGTTTACAAAACCTGCTACTTTGTTAATATTTAGCATCAGTGCCATTTGAAGACTTATTATAGCTGCTGTTCGTTATGTTTTATGTTTTTTACTGTATGTCCTCTAACAACTTGCAGTGTCTACCCTGCACCTAAGCTCAATCTGGTCTCCAGTTTAGTATATAGCATACAAATAGCTTTCCCCTAGTTCCTGTATATCATCTTAAAATGTGTGTCCACATTGTTTTAAAGACTTTGACACAAATAAAACATGACAGAGCCATCAACAAAGGCTATTTTGTCTGCCAGTCAATGGAGCTCCCACTGTAATTGTCTATGACAAAAACAGATTCTGTAAAATTAGCCCCTGAATTACGTGGGGGGAAGTAAATAGTTTGTGATTTATCATACTCTAGGATGGAGGTAGAAAGCCCCTTTTGTCAGGCACTGATGGAAGAAACGTCTCCAGCAAAAAAGGGGAAAACACTAAAAAAAAGGTTCCATGCATAGTAATAACATTCATCCATATTCCTCCTTAAGTCGCTATAAAAACTATGAATAAAAAATGTCTCTAATGGTAATGACTGTCGGGCAACAGTAGCAGTGAAATTCAGCCTCTTCGGACGCATCCAGTCACGCCTGGCTCGCCCCACTCTCTACCGCCGATGTGTATTATTGCAATTTATTATGGCAAAAAATGAAAATGTAATGGGAGGCAGGGAAGAGTCATGCTTGAAAATGTCAACTACACAGCCCCTGATTGTTTTTAACCAGTCCCATTCTGTTGATTAGACTCCTCTGTCTCCCATCATCCTGCAGCTTCTCACCAAAAGGTTGAGAATGATTACAAGCTCGCAGATGTGTCCTCTCATAGTAAAAAAAAAAAAAACAGAAAAAAAGCTATTAGAGAGTAATTACTTCAGCTATTTTGTCAACCCTTCTCTTTAGAGACTCCCCAAGCTTTTAGTAAATCATTGACTCTTATTATCTCCACATTTTCTTTCCTGAGCCCTCCAAAAAATGACTAACCTTTTTCTTTTTCCTCCTCTCTGTCCTTTTTGAGAGTCACATTTGCATACATGACTTTAAACGCCCTGCCTTTGCTTCATCTTTAAGGGGCCTGAGGTTGTTGTGGACATGAAGCTGATTGACATTAAGGACGCGTTGCCAGAGGGCTTCACACCTGTGGAGGAAACAATGGACACAAGTAGGTAAACAGATAATACCGACCACCGGCTTGCTTCTCTCCTCTGTTTTTTTTGTTTTTTTTTCCTTCTCTCCGACCAGCTTATGCAGGAGGTCCTCAGGGGCAGCTTTGCTTGAGATAGTGAATGTTTTATGGGTGCAGGTTAGCTTAATTTATGGCAGAGTCTAGGAATAAAATAAACATTTTGCCCCGGAGGTACAAGAGGAGAGAATCATGAGTCATTGTTTATCTCAGCTGGAGCTGTGCTTTTCTTTATGAGCGGCTTATTTATTTATGTATTTATTTGGGGAGAGGACGAGTGGATGGGGGTTATCTAATATTAATGAAATGCATTCCCCAATGCTTTAGTGCTTTTTGAGTGCTATGTATTTCCCCCTCACTATCCATGCCTTGGAAATGTAATAATATTTTGGTGTGGGGAGTGAGGACAGCTTGTTTATTATTTTTATTATCATTGCATTTACACTGCACTTTCTAGTGTTGCAGGGGAAATAAATGAGCGTGGCACGGATGCAATATAAGAAGGCATGGCAAGGCGCCTTTTTTTTTCCTTTTCCGAATAAAGAAAAGAGATTATGTTTTGTTTGGCTATGGTGTAATTTAATGTTTTATTACTTTATGTGAATCCATGTTTAATGTATACATGTGACATTATGTATGAGCTCCTATCTAGACTATGCAGTTTAAATCCCTGCTGTGCACTAAAGCTGATGGAGGATGCACTTGCTTCTGTCATTTTACCTACTAAAATGATAAAAATGATAATAATGCATGTTGATTTTGTGGCTTTCTGCTGTCCAGTTATTTCCCTTTGAGCACAAGCAGAGACTAATATTAGCTCATCTCTTATTCTGAGGCCAGTAATGACTAAATGGCAAAGGCTAAGAGGGTTTTGTGAATATTTATTTTTCCTGGAGCTTCTATAAATTTTTACACACACTATAAACCCAGAGATGACAGAGAACTCTTGCCTGACACGCTCATGTGTACCTGACCACCAGAGGAAACAGCCATGAGGAAGAGGAGGCTGTGTGTGAAAATGAGCCTTCGTGCAGCTGCTGAGACGGCTGTATACGACATCAAGATCACTGCGAAGTCCAAGTACAACCTTGTTAACTACACCTGCATGGGGTGAGCACTTTGGCACCTTTGATAAATAAATTAATGATGCTTTTTATCTTCTGTCAAGCACCTGAGCGTTACTATACAAGACATTCTATTGCACAAACAATGATTATGTTTTTAATTGTATCTCCTTGTTTGTTTTTTTGTTTTTTTCCAGTGAGATAAACAACATGGGGCTATGGTATCAATTGGGAGATGTTTCCCACCAAAGATTAACCCAGCAAACATCTAGTAAAACTAGCAGCGAGGCTTCAACCAGTGCAGTAAGGTAACGTCATGCTCATTGACTGTATATAAGACATTTATAGTTCCAAAAGTAAGAGCCAGTTTGATAGTCCCTTGACTCTGCATTCATCCTGATGGCCTGAAGCAATGCAAGCAATTGCATAAAAAATCTGATTCTGATGGGAAGACATAAACAATCCGACCTCTGACCTGATTTGTGACTGCAATGAATCTTTGACCCAATGAGTTTTTGGCTACAGTCACACGTTTCAACTCAATAAGGAAACAGTTTTACTAATTTTACCCCATTTTCAGCAAAACCTGGTATTTTGTAAGGACGTAACCATCTGTAATTGCCAAGCTGCTTCCATGTTGATGTGTCAATGCTTCCATCCAACCTGTTGTGTATATATGATCCCCTCTGATACCAGACCATCAAGACTGTAATGGCTCAAGCTAAATAATATCTGGTTTTGACAAAGTTTGTTTTATTTTGAAAATCACTGGACGCTTTTAGGCAGTTTCTGTGCACAACGTCCTGTCCCGCTCGATCTTCCCTATGGTGAATTGGTGCATCACAGCTACAGCATCTGGCAAAAATAGGAGGGCTGCATATTAGCTGCAAACTGCTGGACCAGAGTGTCCAATGCAAGTTGACACATTGACTTGAATGAAAACTATCTGGTCTGGTGCAGTGATGGAGTAGAGCCAGACTGGAGACGCTTCAGGTGTATTTCATTAGTATATGGCAAACTCAATGTTTTTAGGTTAACAAACACTTTCCAATCAAAAACTGCATCATCATAGAACCATCATGGAATTTCTTAAAGTCTAGAATGTATTTTCACAAGAAATGTGATTAAATGTATTCACAATAACATTTTACCTGCATTTTTTGTAAAACTGTATCTAAAACTATTAATATTTCAAGTCACAGTTAAAGCATTGCAAACCACAGCCACATTCTTCCTCAGTGAAATGATGCCATACATTCAGTGATGTTGGTGGCTCATTATACCTTAAGTACTGGTCAAGTCACCAAAGGAGAATCCAAAATTAAGAATCTCGAGAAGAAATGTATTACAAACACCCACTTTCATAGTTTTTAAATAGATTCTGACAACAGTAATAATATGAAAAGTTAATTATCGTCAGCATCTATGATCACATGTATTTTTTTATATAGACCACTAATATCAACCTGTTTGTTTCACTTTCAGCCATACTATCGCTGTTCAGAACTACTAAAGTAGTTTAATCCTGTTTCATTGCTATGCACATGCTATGTTGCAGTCTTATGCCTTTATATGGACAGTAACAGGGTGTATACCTGTACTAAATGGGAACATCAAGTTTCAAACCTGACATTAATTAGTTAAAGCAAACAGGTATCCCAGTGGCTGTCAGTATTTTAAACCAGGCTCTGTAATTCTATCGGTATTTTAATTGTGATTCTATTGTTATTGTATGACTTTTATATTTTCATATGGTATTTTTTTTATTGTATTATTGTGTGAATGTGTTTGTTTGCATGTGTCCTGCTGCAGCAAAACTAATTGCCCCTCTGTAATTATAAAGGCAACAGTTGAGCAATAGTTTAAGACCCTGTTTACACAACAACGGTTTTTGGATGAAACACAAAACAATTGTTCAGTTTTGGCCTCTGGTTTACATGGAAAACATTTTAGCCACCCTAAAATGCAAATTTTTTTTAAACGCCCTCCAGGGTGGAATTTTTTTGAAAGGCCATGGCCACTGTTGCCGTGAAAATAGCAAGCCGGAGTTTTCAGTGCTCCACTTTGCGCATCACACTTTCATTGTGGGAACTTTTAATTTCCATGAACCGGACAACAACAACGGCTCAGTGGAGGAATACCGTGTTGTGCTGTTGAATCAACTGACTGCCTTTAACAAAAGGTTGCTCCACTTCTCCGCTCAGCAAAGACTCATTTGTTATATCCACCTTTTTCGTGACTACCCATAGTTCATTGTGATTGCCGGTATTGCTCTTCCAGTTGAATGTTTTGCTTACACGCCATGAAGACCACAAAGCTGACGATGTTAACCTAGCTGTCATACTCGCTCCAATAACCAGCTTTTAAAAGCAAGAAAGTGACAAAATGAACAAAAATCGGAGGTGGAGTCACAGTGCGGATGTTTTAAAAAGTTTACACTGAGCCCTGTCCAGCATTAATGATTTCACGTGAGTTGTTTTGAGCAACCGGAAGTCGATAACCGCAGGCAGAAGTCAACACCCATAGGCTTCTGAAGAAACAGGTGGATATGCCAGATGATCAGTCCACCTCTTCTTCAGCAGAGGGCTACCAAAAGACTCTACAGTTATATCACCTCCTACAGTCCAGGCATGCATACTAAAGTGTTATCACTCCCGTCTTATCAGCTTTTCTTTGTAAACGCAGATTTTTTTTCACTTTGTTTTTTGCGTTTCAGAGTAAAACGTTGTGAAACACTGTTGTGTAAACGGCCTAAGAATGATTCATAAATCTGATGTACAGTGCTCTGCAGGATTTTAAAGAGGAGTTGAAAAACAGATGGGTGATGTCATGCTATCCTTTACGGTCTAATGTCACTGAACCATAATCAGAAGTACTTCCTGAAGTTTGACTTTCCTTTCCCAGCTGTCCTTTTTACTTTACTCCGGCATACACTTGAGCTTTTCGTGCCTTTCTTTACTATATGTACCAATGAAGACACCAGCCATTGATCATTCCCGGGCAATCTGCCGTAAAGGTTGTGGCCGGACATCGAGGCAGCGAGGGTGAACCGGAGAGACAGGCTAACTAGACAGGATCTCCTGAACAAGAACATGAGTTCAATGAGGGCTAAACTCCTGCTATTTGCGGTGTGTCCCAGGAGGCAGAAACAGGCAGGTCTCTGCTCTGACTGTGTGCTGACAGGAGCGTTGTACTCTGCAGACAAAGAGGAGGAGATGTAGCCTGGAGAGCAAACGACAGCTGCAGAGGAAGGGAGGAAAGCTCCAAGATCTCCGCCGTGCTGCAGTGTGTGTGTGTGTGCGTCCCCCTCCTCTGCTCGGGCTTCCTCCGCCTCAGGCCTCAGCGTGAACGGAGCAGCCCTTTGTACTGTGTCCAGATCAAACAGCTCAATTATTTATTGCGCTGAAGAACTGAGGGATTTCCACAGCAAATTGTAAATAAACAACTGAGACTCCTTAGGTGTGGAGAGGGGAGCTTTGGCACTGGGTGCTGACGGGTTTGCCAGCTTGAAGTGCTACGCTTTGCCATCCTGTGCTGGGCTGAGTAAAAGCCACTTAAAAGCCACAACAGGCCAGAGCAACGGAGCCAGCAGGCAGATTCATAACAGAGCTTCTGTTCTCATGGCCACTCAGCGGGACGAGAACAATACAGCAGACAAGGCCTGAATTCAAAGCTGAAGTTCAAACCGGGTCGGATTTAGTGAATTGTCCGTATTTTTGCCAGTTGATGGTCAATAATCTTTGATGGTTTGAAGCGATGGTGGGCGCCGAGGCTCATGTGTACGCCTTCCAAACTCTTACCGGTAATCCTCGGTTCTTTTGAAGCCCACTTTCAAGTCGGAGAGGCTCAGAGGTTGGAATAAATTGCACCTCGGAGCGACTCACACCCCCTCCTGATGCCTGCTGAGATCACAGGCTGCTGTTTTTGTATTAACATTAAAATTCATTCCACAGTCAGAGAGGCTTCTTTTCAGAGTATTTCCATCCATAATGCTCTGACACATAAGGACGACACTGTGGGCAATTTAGACAGCGGCAGGTCTTTGACTATTTATCTGGCATCCTTTCTGTGTAGTTACACGCTCTGCAGACAGCCATACATGCACTTATAAGTATTTCTTTAAAGTGGTAGATTAGATGGTTTGACACAGTGATACATAAACAACTCTTCAACACTCACTGATTGCTTAAGTACAGTACTACAGTGGAACAGCGTGTGTGTAGTACCACCTCACTATACTTTATTCATATTCAGCAGAGAAAACTCTCTCCTCCATGCCTCCTTCAGGCTATCTATAACAACTTTATGGCCTTTGGAGAATAGCACCTCTTAAATTTAAGTGCTCTTTACAGTCAGTGGAAAAGATGTTTTAAATACAGTCAATAATGTGTAAATTTTTAATGACCCTTATAATTTTGAAAGCTGCAGTGATCCCTCTCAAACGTCGAGTTGCCTCAGGCAGCGAGATCTTGTTAGAGTTGTGTACAAACCTAAACTGCAAATCACTTCTCCTTTTTTTTTTTCCTCCTCAGCGGCGTGAAGCTGCAGTACACAGTAACTGCAGGGTGTTGCATCATTATGGGACGCACAGTTACCACATCAAGGCTGAGGTGCTGTGTTTGAATTGTTTGTGTATTGTTTTGTCAGCTAAAAACAGGGCGTCTGCAGGTCTTAAAAAGTTTTAAAACTTTGAATTAAGTTTCCTCATAAACAGGCCTCCTGTAGGTATCATGGAAGAAGGCTTCAACTTTATTCACAAAAGACATATATATATATATATATATATATATATATATATATATATATATATATATATATATATATATATATATATATATATATATATATATATATATATACACACACACACACACACACACACACACACACACACACACACACACACACACACACACAGGTCCCAGTGCAAATATGATAAACCGCATCTGGTTACCATCAGCATCTCAGACATCAAGATAGAGGATCAGCATTGGTCATCAGAATAATATAACTGCCTTTTTACCATCTCTCCAAAGAGTGTCTTTCCGTTAGTTTATCACTACAGTATTTACATTGAATCATTCAGCAGAAGGTTTGTTGATCTGGGCAATACCAGATAAGCCAAAGAAGCTAAGCTCCAGAAGCTAACGTTAGTTTAACCAGAGCCCTTTGGACAACAGCTAACCATGATGTACGATCACCAAAGAACAAAAACTAGAACAAAATAGGCCAATGAACTCCCAACAAACAAAATGACATGACAAACAACATAGCTAGGTGCTAATGCTAGGCTAACTTTAGCTCAGAGAAAATCCCAACCCATCAGTCAGACTGCTGTGGCGGTTCTAGTGTTAAAGATAACTTTATATTTCTTTCCTGCAAAGTGACAGTGTGTTGCTTCAAATACGATGTTAATTTTATTCACATTGAGTTGATGTTGTGGTCTACCACACAACTTTATCCAAAGAGGACACTTTTCTCTGTTGAGATGTGGCTTAAGGAAAGGGTTAAAAACACACACCGTCGCCCATTCACTCAGGATACCTTGTATTGAAGTTGCATTTACCCCATGAACACCATTTGATCATTTTCAAGCTTAAAATCTCAGAAAAACCTCATTAAACCAAACGAAAACTGACTCTCTGCAGTGATTCAGGAACAGGGAGTGACATTCAGCTCAGGGTCGAGGGTGATACTCCAACTCATGGCCGCTGCTTCAGTAGCTTTTTCTATACAGCGAAAGCTGCTCTGCTTTCAATATGTCCTCATACTTTCATACCGGAGTCCCAGTGTGTGTGTTACCGAAGTACAGGAGGTAAATGCACAGCAAATACTCCATGGCTCTGCCAGCTCACAGTGATCCCATTTTGCCTACATCCCTGTTAAAGGTGAGACATCATAGGGCGTAAATATCGTACCCTGCACTGGCAATATATACATATATATAAAAAGGCTAAAAACTGTAGCTTCTCTTCACAGAACTCAAGATTTAAACTCTCATCTCACCCATCTCTGCACAACCATTATTCTAGCTAAAACAAAGAGTTATGGCCTCATAATACATTTTCAGCTTTCTCATTAATTGGTGGATTTTCTGAATCAACCAGTTATTTATAAAGAGTAATAAATGTCTAAAACTTGTGACAAATGTCCACAAAATCCTCCCACAGCTTATGGCGGACTCTCATATTGCTTACATTGTAACTTCCACAAAATCAAGCTCAATATATTTTTTTAACAATTATTTCAAGAAACTGTAAATCTTCCTGTTTAAGCAGCTAAATCCTGCCTGTTTTGAATGAATTGTAAATTTGATGAATCATATATCAAAGAATCACTTTCTCTTGATTTATTAGACGTAAACAACTCTAATAAAAGATAAATCTTTGTTAAATCTATGTTAAATCTAAATCCATCTTTGGCCATATTTCCAGGTCTAGGCCCTGTTAATTAAATTAATTTGACCAGAGAGGAGTTATTGCCATAAACTGCTCAAAGTGCTGAAAAACAGTTACTGAAAGATCCACAGTTCTCAGTAATGTTGATCTCACTGGTTTTCCATCAGACGTCCATGCTTTAGTCGGCCTGATTCTGAAGCAGGTTTAAGATTACTACTTTGTGGAAGGAAGAAGGTCTTAGGGAGTCTTTCAGGATTCCTTTTGAGCCCTGCAGAAACCCAAGAAAGAGGTTTAAGTAAAGGAATATTATGTCCTTACCCCTACTACTTTTTTCAGTTGAAGCAGGATCAAGGATAAATACTGAATGTGAGATAGTTATTTCTTATTGGCTCCGGCTGTCACACCATATTGAGCCACTAAAACGGTTAGGGTGCAGACCTCTTACACAGCTGGCTGTGCAAATGCATTTCAACCTTGTGTGTTTAATGTCTCTTTATCAGGTTTGTCTAAAGAGCTTCAACCAGCCGCAGTGTTGTGTTTTGATTCATAGCTGCAGCTTGATGTCAACCACGTTGGCTTGTTCTCTGTCAAGACGGACCGTATCAGCCGCTCCCTGACTTTATAATGTGGAAAACACGCACCATCCGGTCAGCCTTTTAATGTGTCCAGTAAAGTATCTCCCTCCTTCCTTCTCCAGGCCAACGCTGCCATTTGTTCTCCTGATAAAACTGTCATTGCTGAGGCTGATATCTGACCTCTACACTGACTGCTAGCATAAATTAGCCTTGTCCTAATATTGCAATTTCTTTCGCTTTCACTCAGAATCAAGGTTTTTGACATTTCTCTTAGAATAATAGGCTATTGTACACACTGGCACTTTTTAAATCAAACTGTGCAGCGATAAAAATGTCACCGCCAAGTGTCTTTTTTTTTTCTCCATGCAAAGCATAGTTAGCTTTTTCACAGGCACACGTGAAGCCTAGAGAGTCATCAATGTCAGGATTGGCGTGCATATCGATACGTTTCAGATTCTACCTGTGACACTCTGCAGGAGCATTGTAGCAGCTTTCATTGCTCGCTGGTTAACCAAGACTTCCCGCCGCACACGGCTCTTGAGAAAGAAAAGACACCATGACTGTCAGTGTGTCGCTGAAGAACAATCACTCCCTGCTCAATCTTCCTCATTACTTTGTTGTGTTCAGAAAAGTTGCCAAAACTAGCAGAGATGAAGCAAAGGCGTCGCACAGCGCTGCCAGGAATGATCGAGTGATCAGCAGAGATCTGATGGGCCCCGACTGCTCCGTTATTTCTACGCCATATTCAGAGAGAGAGAGAGATCCTCCTTTTCAATACCTGACACCGAGCTTAAAGGAGGATAATGATGGGTGAGAAAGCAGCTCCCACAAAGCAGCACTGTCGGCACATAGAGGAAGGTGTGGAGATGTTGTCACGGGAAAGGCTGGATGTGTGTCAAAACAAGAGCTTCCAGCGCTCTGTATCGCCGCTCGAGCTCTCAGCGATATTACTCTCATTCTCATCTTTACCTCTCCACTGACTCCTGCATGTCTGTCCTCACTGCCCTTTTTTTTTTTTTAAACAAAGACTACTCTCTCTCCTTTCCCAACAAAAAGAACACCATAAAAAAATCAGATGAACTTCTGCTTATGTAAACCTCTAGTGTTATGGTTTGCTTTGCTGCACTAATATCATTTTAACTTCCCAGATTTCCTGGGAACACAAGACTCCTGATCTGCGTCGTAATTGCGTAAATCTACCAGGCCGTGTTCCCAGTTTTAACATAATTTGATGAGGAACTACACTATAATTGAATATTCAAATTAGGAATATGTGTCAATATGGCTCTCCTTGGCTGAAATGAGGATTAATTGTTGTCAAAACTCCAGTGGCCGACATAATACAAGCCCCCAACACTGCCGTTGATTAGCAAATGCACTTGCCATGTTTTTGTTTTAAGAATTAGTTGTCTAATTGATTTGCCATATGTTACCCTCTCCAATGCAGCTAAAATTGTATTTAGAAATCACCAATTTGGATTGAGACAGTTTTGTGCTTCAGACAGATGGGAAAGCAGCCCTGGAGGTTGCCTGTAGAAAAACATTTCATGAACACATTTTCCTCCTTTAGCGCCAAGTACCACTTTCACTTTTACACATCCGTAGATAAATACCCGTTTTCTTTGTTTCTACCAAGTACTAATTTAACAAGGCAAACACAGACACCATAAAAAGACATCCAAACTGCTTCCTGCACTTTATCAGTCCCTCGGACGTATCCACGCGTTGAAAGATGTGGGCCGTTCTCCCTCAGCAGTGGAATCAACCTTTGAAAGGTAAAAGAAGTCTGCGTTGAATATGGCAATCGTTCCCACAAGATTGATGCCAACCTTTTAAAAATTCACCATTGGCCTGGATTTAACATGGCCAAATGCTGATGTAAATGAGGAGGGGAAAAGTCGACCCTTTCATTGCAAATAAATCTGAGTTGCAGGCTTCAGCTCATAAATACCACAGCCTGTCAGAAGTCTTGTTTTATTGCTCTTGATGGAAATTATTGCTTTTATTTATCTCATGCGAAGAGATAAGGCTTTGAACGCTACAACTCATGCTCCGCTGCAAACCTGGAATATGCAGATCTGCATTTAGTCTTAAATTTTAGGTGTTTTTGATTTAACACACCTTCAAACAAGAGAGAAATTATTATTTGATCCATAAACAGGAAAATAAAGAACATGATGCACAAAACACACTTTATTGTTTGCAGCTTGACATCTGCTCAGCCTCAGAGTCTATCTTTTCTTTTTGCAGTTCAGCATTGACTTTTTCTCCTCGTCTTCTTTGTCTCTTCCAGCAAACTTTCGCTCCTGCACGTCCCCCAATCAGCAGTCCTCTTTTTTTAATGATATCACGGACTACTTTGCGTTGTCATTATAAGATCGTTTATTTTAAAATGCCATCCCGGAGCTCATTTTACCTCCAGAGCATGTCATGTTATGCAGCTATCTTGAAGCCGTGCATTCTTTCCCTCTGCTTGCTGTGGATTTATCGATCCGTAGGGGTGAGTCACAGGGTGTGATTCATGATAGCTTGATTGATGAGGATTTCAATCTTATATGGTTTGTTAACTTCAACTGCCCACAAAGTGCATTCTGTGCTGTTTTCTGTAATACAAGGCCATGAAACTGAGAGGAAAAAAACAGACTTCCCTTGAATAATGGAATCTCTCAGTTCCTCCAGAATTAACAAGATCCTGCTCTGAACCCCCCGTTAAAGGTCTGTTCGAGCCCCTGGGCAGCCGAGGCACGGTTTTACTTTTACCATATTCCTCCTCTTCACATTCATCTTGTTATTTCAACTCTGTGTTTTGCCTTTGGACAGATTAGAGAAGTCTTCTTTTATTGAGGGAAGTTGCCTGCTTTAACACTGAAAAAAAATCTCTTCCATTAAAAGTGCCTTTAAAACACAAGGGTCCTTGTCAAAAAAGTAATAAACTACATTTGAATATGTTTTTAATGGGATGATCTTAAAAAAAAAAAAAAACACTGATCTCTCCTTATTTTCTTTCTTCCAGCAAACGAACCACAAACAGACCGTACTACGAGCACCAGAACAGTGGGATTTACACCCTGACAGGTAAATGTTATCTGAATACTGAGCAACTTAACATTTTATGTTAACATACACTGTAAAAAAAAAAAAAAAAAAAGTTGTGTGAACTCAAAATTTCAAGGCAACTGTCTGTACCGGATATTTTAGTTTTGAGGCCAACTAAAAATTTTACATTTGAACCAACTAATAAGTTTTTGTTGTGATAACTTAAAATTTTGAGTTCAACATACTAAGAATTCCGAAAACATGGTTCCAACTTACTTTTTGTACAGAAGAAGTACTTTTTATTTTCAGTCCCTTTCACCCACCCTCACATTTTTATACTACAGGACTGCCAGCTTTGGGTGTCACATTCACATTTGAGTAATCTCATGTGGCTGTAGGTGGCGGGACTTGAACCCCGTGCTATTGATTGGGAGACGATGGCTCTTCAACTGAGCCAAAGCCAACCCACAAACCAACAACACACAAAATAATCAAGACATGATCAGTCTGCCAACTGTAGTTTCAATACAATACTCAAACAAAAATATTCACTATTATGGCGATAAAATCCGCACAGGACAGAAGAACAGGGGAGACGGAGGCATATGTAGAAAACTGACGTGTGTAGATGAAGACCCTTGTAGATTTGAGTTGGAGACCCCGTTCTTTGCCAAAGAATTAAGTAGTCTATATGGTCTCAAACCTGCAATTTGATGTTTTGTTGACTTAACTTATGAAATAAGAACTTTACACAACAAACTTAATATAACTAGTTGAGAAATCTACTGTGAAGTCGTTAACAACCCAACAGAACATTTTTTGTTCACTTAACCAGAGAATCATTTTCAGGCCAACAATTTTAAGCTTTCGTTTTTACAGTATATGTTCTCTTTAAATCATGCCTACAATGCATACATTTAAGTTTTGACTCATTGTGATGCCACTTCATATCCTCTGATCCTGACAGTCTCTCGAACCAAAGCTGAGAGGTTATGACCTTACATGAACCAGTCTACAGAAGTTAGTGCCATGAACATTGATACAATGTTAGGCTTTTATTTGTAGTATATTAACAAATTGTTCATCCTCACAAATCTTAAAGTGGAAACATGAGATAATTTGTTTTAAATATTGTTTGAACTCATTTTAAATTAATATATTTGTAAGTTTTTGAATGTTTTTTGATGTGAGAGGTTCAAAGGATTAATAGCTTCATATGTAAAATGAATACAAAGAAACGTTGGGTGTACTTTCAGTGGGTGTGTCTGTTTTCACTGAAATTTTTCCACCTAGAAGTTATGTAAGTTTTGTGATTTATAATATAACCATTATTGTTTTATTTGGTATAACTTTAAAATTGGGTTTAATTCAAAAGGTAACAAAACTTCATGAAAAATGTTCAGTGTTTAAGTGCGACACTCTGATGTGGCTGCAAATGAACTGAAGGCTGTTGTGATCATAGTTTTTATTTTGATAATAATCACATGAATGATTGGATACAAAAACACGTAGACAGACGCTCCTTCGTCACTTCGCCATTGTTTCACAAACAAAAACAACAACAACAAAATTTTTGTTCTTAGAAAAGGTTCAGTACGTATGCTTTTCCACTTGAAGTCTGAAGTCTGCTTCAGTTCCGTCGGTACATAAAGGCAGCTCCTGTGGTACTTGATCTACAAACGCTCTACATCTAGATCCTCTCACTGATGGATACTGTACAGAGCTTTGCTTATCAGAGCGAACGTGACTTCCCAGAGGAGCGACGCATTACACTCAAGAGAGCATTTAACAGCTGCCAAAG
Organism: Labroides dimidiatus; assembly: GCA_030710495.1. Lineage (NCBI taxonomy): Eukaryota > Metazoa > Chordata > Actinopteri > Labriformes > Labridae > Labroides > Labroides dimidiatus. The sequence continues at coordinate 24,515,270 of CM061153.1, forward strand.
ATGATCCATCACATGCCATACTTACATATGTACCGTGCACGCACTGGACGAATTCTTCTCCCTTTTGTCAGGGAGAAACTCGGCTAATAGCACAGTGCTGCAGGACTGAAACAGAAGAGAAAGACTAATTCTTTCGGAAGCAGAGCTTTGCAGTGACAGCCTCAGAGCCGAGCCTGAGACGCTCGAGTCTTACGGAGTGTGTGATCCACATGAGGTGAAGGAGGGAGGCAGGTTTTTATCCAGCTGGAGAGAGACACCATGTGGTGAGGATTCCTCCTGCTGCTCGAGCTGAGGCACACCCAGACTATGGCCATGTTACAGCAGCCTGCCTTCTTAATACACGCGATTAAACAATGACGAGGTGCATGTGAAAATATAGAGTACGAATCTGTTTCCGTTTCCATTTTATTTAGATGTTATCCAAAGAGAATAAAAAGTAACAGCCCAAAATAATAACAAAAATAATTTTGTAATTTTATTTTCTGATTTTGCTTGAACCAATGAAACAATTATTCTTTCCCTAATTGCCAAAAAAATGATTAATCCATCACTGTGTTGGTGTGACAGTCCTGTTATAAGTTAGTCAAGACAACTGTGCAGAATGTGGCCCTGAAGGAGTCGACATTAACACACAGCTGAGTGCTTTGTGGCACTGGGTGTGTGATTCCTCCGTTGGGACGGTGTTTGAGTGACAGTGAAGAACATGCACATACTGTACAGGACGCTGCCAGCACTCATCATTTATCTGCAGAAAACTGTCCTTTGCAAGCGCATAGACTCCCTCTCTCCTTTACCTTCATGTGTCCCTTCATGAGGTTTTAAAGAAAAGGGAAGATAATGGAGTCAGCCTGAGACGCTTCATGGCTTTATTTCCGCAGATTGTGTACTCGTCAGCCGTACAGCACCACGCTGTGAGTGTGAGAGAACACAACTTCCCTTCATTAACAATGTGATAGCCTGCAGACCAAGTGTGAGGTCGTAGCCGACAGCCTATTTGTGTTAATTGTTAGCGCTGGTAACTCTGGTGTGTGTGGGTGTGTGTGTGTGTGTGGGTGCGTGGGTGGTTGCACGTGCCCACATGTGTGTGTGGGCTGACAGCTGGCCAGGTTCGAGTTGGTCTAAAACCATGTGCGCTCTGTCAGGGTTGTACAGGCGCCTTCTTTAGGATTGATGAATTGCCTGCTTTCTTGATTAAACCCTCCGTCACTTCCCAACAAAACAAAAACCCCAACACACACGCGCACACACACACACACTCAAAAAAAAAAAAAAAAAAGCGGGCGAGTTGAGGGGAGGAGAGGTAACATGTCTGGGAAATCTGTCATCTGCAGTCACATCATGTACAGATGTGATGTGCAGGCGCTTTGACATTTATTACCAGAATATTAAAAACTAATCCACATTTATTTTGCAGCCCTCCTTCACTTGACAGTTCAAGCTCATTGGAAAAGTTATCAAGTTTTCATCGCAGCTCCAAACCTTTTTGCTTTTTCTTCCTAACGTTTCTTTGATCCACGCCAAGTCACTTTGCCAATTAGGTCTGTTATTCGCACATTGACAGGAAAGCAGGATATTTTAAAGGTAATTACTTTTGCATGCATGAAATGTGTCTAAAAAGCATATGTTTGGTAAAAATAAATGCAAAAGTCTGGGAAAAAAAACAAAAAAAAAGCTCTAAAATAAACCTGTGACGTGCAGGGAAGTCACCCTTCATTACCCACAGAACAACATACAGTATTCAGCAGACATCCGCCTGATAAAAAGGTAAACGTAATAAAAGTAATACATTTACATATCTATCGCATTAATCAAAAATAAATCCTGACATTGGCCCTGATCTAACGTAATATGGAGAGCAATTATTTCCCTATCCATTAGACGAACTTCAATTAACAGACGCGCGACAGTTCATCCTTCAGAGGAGGAGGGAAAAAATAGGAGGCTCAAAATTAACTTGGGTTTGCAAAATATCTTGGCAGGATGACAGTGATTTTTGATTTTCAGGAAACAATATTAGAATTCTTATTAAACTATGTGCATCTGCTTTTAATTTGCTGCAAATAATTGGAAAATGCAATGGAGCTTTCCAATTAAAGCTCCACTTTATGCTGTTTAATAATACCCTCATAATATTATAGCTTATGAAATGACAGGTGAGTTGGTGTATGAATAAAACATAAAGCCCCGTAATAAGAGACAGAAAAAAAAAAGACGAGACAGTTGTTGGGGGGCTTTTAAATGCTCGACATAATTTGCATATATTAATCTCCTCTTTTCAGCCTTATCAAGTATTCCACTGTATTTGAAGTTAAAATAGTCGTGACAGGCAGGGGTACGCTTCGTTTTTCCAAGGATTTATTACTTGTATAATTCTGGATCTTTAATAAGCCAATATGACTGATCCTCTGAGTTCTGTGGAATTTGGTTAATTGTTCCAGATGGTGCTCACTGATTATGCAAAATTACTTTCTTTCTCCTCTTTTTCCCCCAACTACACCATTTTTTGATTGACTAACATGGAGAAAAAAGATTATTTTTGGCGCAGCACTTTCATTAAGAGGGTTCTCATCAGGTTTCAAACAAAAGTTCCATCTTATCTCCCCGTGTAGTTCTGGGCGAGGCTGTGCGGAGGGAGGAGATCAGCCCGCTCTTATCTTAAAGCGTGATGGATCTCAACCGCTTCTGCACCGCTGGGGTTATATTTTAGAATAACACAATTCTTTAGTCTGAGGGATTAAAAAACACGACCTCTGGATTGCCACAAAAAAAGTTATTATTAGTGTATGCTCCTCTGCTCTTTCTCTTTTCTCCTCTCCGCAGAGATTGATGAAATTACTAAGCAGCAGGGTTAGTCCTCCATTGCAGCTCTGTCTCGTCCACAACTCGCTAACATTCTGTTTTGCATCAGCTAAACTGAGCTGAATGAATCATTTATGGAAGTGTTATGGGGGAGTATGGGGCAGATTTACTGCCGAGCTTTTACTTTAGATGGAATGGGATTTCTATGAGGCCGATCTTGATGTCTGAAGTAATGCCAAAGCTTACATCAAGACATGAAAGGAGTGCTCTTAAAACCCACGTTTTGCTTCTTAATTCCCCTGGTCAGCAAAAGGCGAACAAGGGGCTGGGGGGGTTGTGTTCAGCAGGAGAATAGTATTTACACCTAATGTATTCTCACACACACACACACACACACACACACACACACACACACACACACACACACACACACACACACACACACACACACACACACACACACACACAAGACCTCAAAATGATTACTGCACCCAGCATCTAATGATATAAAGGAAGGCTGAATTTCTTCTTTGCGATTTAATGGCGGGCAAATTACACAGTGCTTAAATTCTCCTTTATTTATATTTAACTTAGAGCTGCTCATGCATTTTCTACACTGATATTGCAGGAATGTTTTGCAGTGAAAACTGCAGAGTTAAATTAAACATCAAGCCGCAAACCACGGCAGCAGGCCTGGAAAAGAAATGTATATGTTGTAGGGACAAAAAACAAGAGAGATGGAGCGGTGTTAAAAGAGTTATTGTGAGTTGCCTCATGTGAGATGTAATCAGAGATGGCTTAGGACATCCGCATTCTTTTCTGTGCTGTTTAATTTTAAATTGATTAGAAGGAGGAATAAACTTAGAATAGTTTTTGATCTCATGACAGGCTGGATTTTGGTTATTTGTTTGTTTTCAGATGATGGAGTGATTTGATTCAGATGGATGGAACATTTGACTCTCAGTTCGTAAGTGTGTTTGTGGTTTTAGAAGACAAAACATGAGAAAAAAACATCTTAACCCGGGTGCTCTCTGCAGATTAAAGTTCCTTTTAATCTTGAAGGGCAACAATAGCAAAGCAGCTGTGATTCCATGCTATAATTTATGACTCCAGTTCTTTCAAACTGGGGCCAAGCCAAACCTCATATAAAAGTCTGAGCTTTTTATTCAGCATATAGGGAGCACTCCTCTTCCGTCAAAAATAACTGAAACACTCTTTAAAGACAATCCTGTCCACATTACTCCTCTGATGCTTCAGAATTCTGCAGGAATATAAGAGATGTTTTCTAAACGTGATCCATCCTGTGACCCTGCCGTTCAGTATTTGGGGATCAATCCTGAGTGAATCGTAATGGAATTTCTGACTGGAGCCTGGAGGCCCTCGGGCATTTTTGGACCTTTATTACAGTCAAATGAGAGACTTTAAATGGCTTTGCATTTGCAGGCCAGACTGGACTCTGGAGTCTCATCCCTCATTGCTTTCTATCCATCCCTGAGATAGAGGCAGTGCTCCATTAGTTTCAGTGTCCAGACGTGGACAGCCTCAATGGATGGGCCTGTCACTGCTCCCTCATTTGCCCCGTGTACAGCAGGGTTTGTTATCACACATCTAATTAGAACTTGATAAAAAATATTTCACAAAAAATCCAGTCATTAAATATAGTTTAAGGAGATTTATGGTGGATTATGCCTTAAAGATCTTTTAATGGCTCTGCTGACTTGTTAAGTTTGTAATTAATGATCTTCTAATACATACTGTGGTGTGATTTAGAAAGCACAATGAGATTCTGGGAATGAAGTCGTTTTGGAAAAGGGCATCTGGGGCTCCCAGAAGCTGTATTAAATAGTTCTGCTCAGACTGGTTTACTTAGAGCCATGAAGTCTGCTGTGAAAAAGTTCAAACACATCAGCGTCTCCACACGGATGAGGCTTTTTTTTTTTTTTTTTAATGGTGGGGTATAAGTAACAGCGCATGATTATGGGGCAGTTGCTTTGTCATTTTATAATGGTCAATTAGTGAGTGCGGAAAAGTCCTGTGCTCCTCTTTAGCTGTGAGTTTTTCAAGTACGCTAGTTTCATTAGAATATGAAAAAATCCTTTCAAAGTCCACGTTTATAAATGCAGTAAAACTAATGAGCAAATGCATACATACCAAACTGTAAATGCATTACACCAATAACTGTGGCCTGTTTCATCAGGAGAGTAATGGCGTCCTTATTAGCATAATTAATGACGAATGGCAGCGCAGCATTGGTGGATTGGTTCTAGGGGATGATAAATCGGTGGATGCCCAGGTTAGTGGCTGCCAAGGAGGCCTCTTTGGCTGTCATCCCTCCTGCTTCCATTCTGGCACAGTTCATTACTCACCGTGTGAGATGCCACTTTACATTGCCTGGTACTGTGAGCATGGAGAACTTAATAACACCACCCAAAACCACACAGGACCTGCTGCTTCACCCCCAGTCCAAAGGGCAAGCAGCTCAGCCAGGATGAGGGCTTTGTGGGGAGCAGGGCGCCCCGGGAATCGTCTCCTGCAGCAGCTCTGATCAAAACAGATCGTGTATCAGTCTCTACTTTAGGGGAGATGGGGCCATACGACTCGGTCTCCAGTGCTGGTGAGTGTTTCTTGTTAGGATTTCTGGGGCTCGCCACATCCCTCGCATCATTACGGGTTAGTTTGCCCACAGAACCGCTAATTAAGAGGGGATTTGTGTAATTGTGCCTTCTGCTGTGTCCCATCCGGCACATGCAATTTACTGTCAGCCCTCTGCCAGCTCTTACACTTGTCCAGAGAGGCGTACCCCATTTATACACACATTCTGCTGCACATTTACCAGCAGCCACAGCTGGGGATCGATGCCAGTGCCATGGCAATGTCTTAAAAGACTCTGTGCTGCTGATTAAAGTCTGATTGTCCATTTAATTTCATGAGAGCTCTCAATGGCGAGCCAGAAATTGGGGCTTTCCCGCTAATTCTCCAATTTTGCTTTTAAAAACGGTTAAAGGGTTTTGTAATAACACCATATCATAAATGTGGAACGTTTTAAATCTATACTGTGAATGTATGATATATACAGTGTGGCTGATCTGGAGACGTAACCACACATGTACGCACCTCCTCAGAACAGTCCATTTTATGCAGAAGTGTTTGTGGCCAACTCACCGTTGGTGTTTCTGGCTCTGCCCACTTTCTGGAAGACTGATGGACCAGCTCCCGACTGGGACTGCCTCCTGGCTCCCGACCCACAACCAGATTTCGAAGGAGTGCTTGTCACAGATGGAAAAGTAAGTGGGTCATTCTACATAAGCTTGCCGTTTTACAGCCAAAAGCAGGTAAATTTTAACATCTTTTTTACACAAATGAACTATTTGAACTTTTTTTCTTTTTCTAAGCTGTAGGTTTCCTCACTTGGTATTTTTTAAACAAATTTAACAGTTCAACCTGTTTATAAAGGGCATTTTGTAACTGTAAGCTGCGTTTGTTGGTCAAGAGACTACATTTCACAAATCCTCTTAAAATCATTAAAAAAAGGGAACCCTTTCTACCAAATTTGGTGAAATTTCTTATCGAAAATATTCATCAAAGTGGACAAGCGGCAAGCTTATGTACAATAATTCAGCTTCTCTCCACTCCCCTGGTTGCTTGTCCTCTGTTTTCCCTCCACAGCCTTTTTTCATAAACTGTCTCCACAAGTGTGAGTCTTAAGCAGCCCCAGACTCCAGCATGTAGCCATAAGCACATTAATTCACTGGATGTCTTGCATACTTCTCTAAGCATCAAGAAACATTTATATTTGTTTACTTTTTGAACATTCGGATGGGATATGATGAATATTTAAGTGTAAACTAGCTGGCTCTCTGTCGGGAGGATTGCAGCAGAGGGTTGAACACACTACACTGAGGCTGTGGAAATGAGCAATAGATAATCAGAAATGCTCAGCATCATTTCAGTGAGTTATATTTTGGTATCAATGCTATGTGCTTTTTTAGAATCTTAATTAACTCCCCAGTAAACATTTAAATAATTCAAAAGTTACACTTCCACTTTTGCAAGTGAGATTTTTAATACGTTGAAAAGTTTTTTCCTTTTTTTTTTTCCCCTGCTCATGTGTCGAGAGGGTTTGAAAAAGTGGGAAAAGATAAAAGGAAAAGAATGGGTTTCATAGAGCCATAGTCATTAAAAGAATCTGAAAATAGCAACTCGCTATCATCTGTTCTCATAGCACGGGTCAGGAGCTCTGACACCTCCAAAATTCCTCCTGTCAGGGTAGGGGGCCATTTGTATTCTCTCTCATTAGGCAATTTGACTAATGACCTGCCGCGGCTGCAGAGCTACTGAGGGACCCAGAGCCTCGCGCCCTCTCTCTTGCAGCCGCCTGAACACACACACCCTCTATTGGAATGGCACAGATGGCATGCCCGGGCGACAAAATAAACTACAATATGTCTCCGAGATGCTGTCAGGGCTGGGCACTATTCCTCATGTCAGAGTGGGGCTAAGGGCTGAGTGGGCATAGGGGGTCCTCCTCCAGCTCTCTGTTCATCTACTCACCATTATCTGCAGAGGTGACAGAGAGTGGGGTCTGCAACTAGAATAGCATCTCCATGGTCTGCATAAAGAATCCACCTCAAATTAAGAGTCACTCCGACAGGAAAGGTATTGCACTGTCTAGCCGGGCTACACAAAGAGGAAAAGGGAACATCCAATTGTTTGGAATATGAGATACAGCAGGATTCAGATGGAGTGTAAACCTTTTTTTTCGGTTGTTTTTTAGCTGATTTGCTCGTTATTTCTTATTATTTTATGGTACATAACAATAGAAGTCAGCTCAATCATGAGTAAAAGTTGTGATAGATTCTGGTTTGCACTTACAGATTATTGCCCAGCTGTGACTTTCTCACTTAATTCAGGTGCAAGACAGATTCACCCGAGTAATCGTGCCAGACAGAGATCAATGCAATTCTGCAGAATTAGTGAAGTGTAAAATAAAAGTTCATCAACATTCCTAAAGTGTTACTCTTGAGTTGTGGTTCAGGTAATATGTGGTATGCTCGATCACCCACGCATATTTTTCCATCAGTCAGTGTCGGAGCCCAACTCGGTGTGGTTTATGTGTGTGTGTATGTGTGTTTGTACGCCTGTGCGCATGGCCACGTCTGTTAGCACCCTGGAAAATGCAATGTATGGCGCCGCCGAAGTCCTGTGTGACAGTGCATCCAACAATGGAAGAGTGAGGGATTAGTGCTCAGCCCAGCGTACGAGGGAGCCCTTCCCGCCCTGAAACAGCCATTCATCTGTGCCCAGGGGCTGCAGATGACAATGCAGCCATTGCTCATCGCACCTGACGGAGCCATTAATAAGGCAATGATCCACACGGGCCCTGTGCTGACTCCGTTCTTTACACTACAATCACTCAAGCCACAGGGTCCTCCTTACTTAACGCCACCTCTGCGTTCACTGCCATCATCATCATCATAAGCATCATAGTCGCTGTACCGAAATTCCTGCCAGATGTTTTCATATTGACTGCACTCACGGACTCCAAAGCCAAATCAGAACCCAATTCCCTGAACTGCAATACAGTCGTGAGTTAATGGACTGAAGCCGGGCCATTTGAGCAGCCAGAACATGCTTCATAGCGAGATTCCTGGTCAGAAGATTGGATTTACATTATTTCTGCCCTTTGCACCTTCTAGATTTCTCCATGGTATCCATTTCTTACCACCAAGTCATCTCCAGCGCCTCTCCATTTGTCTGGATGTGAGATAGCTGCTGCAGTATAGATGGTGGAGGAATACAAAGTAAGATCTGGTTTTAAATGTAATCCTTGAGCAATAAAGAAGCTCTCTGGCCTTCAGCACTGTGCATTCATCTGTCCATGCCACGCAGATCCATCAGCAGCTACAATCTCAGCTTCCAGTAGCCAGCTCCCGGTTCTAATGTATTCTTTCTGCCTATCTCCGCCTGGTGTTGGTGCTCCCAGCGACACAGGAGTGCATGTTTATGCACTGTTTTTAGGAGCTTAAACAAGTCAGTGTTACCCCCAATAGACTTGGTTTGCTTGCTGCTCCAGATAGCAACTCATCTCCAAGATGATTGCAAAAGGAGCCAGGGTTTAGCATCTCATTCCTCGAACGCTTTTTGCCATGCTAGCGGCAGTGCTTGAGAGATTAATATTGCTGTCTTTAGGTGGGTTTGTCTTTTGGTTGATGAGTCCAAATCTTTGGCACAAATTACTTAAAGGCAATAGATTTTGAATGTATTTCAATAAAATGCATGCATGGTTCCCAGGGGATAATCCAGCACTACCGTGTGGTTGGCATTTGTGGTTTTGGTCGACATTTCTCAACAACCATTTGATGGATTCCTGTTGAATATGGATCATATGTGTAAACGTATATCTGCAAATCACCGTCAGGTTGGGGGACCAGATTGTGAAGTGTTCTGTTGTTTTTTTTTTGTTTTTTTTTGAATTTTCAATAGTGCAGTCCTATCTTGTTTTTGGTTTGGAATTGGCTGCATGCAGGGAAACAGTTTGTTTGAGCTATATTGTTTGTTTCATCAAAAAGAAAGAAAAAAAACAATATAGCTATTTATTAAACTCTTAAATCAGATGTCTTCAGATGATTGAAAGGTATAATCTTTTGGTAAAAGTTTAAAAGCCTCTTAGTTCCACTGTGCTTCAATCCAAAGTTTCTGGGGTGTAAACAGTAACCAGAACACCAAATATGAATTGTTCTCCCAGAAACACTTGAGTACCTGTCCAAATGTCAGCAAGAGGAAAAAATGGGCTGCCTTTTTTTCATATTCAATATAATAACATATTCATATTCAATGTAATAACTGGCCGAATTTTTTTTTTTTTTTAAAGTGCTGAGCCTAAAATTTAATAGAGCAGTTCATTAATTTTTCTTTATTAAATTTTGGGTCATTGTTACATATTGGGCTCTAACAGGCCAGCTTTTATGCACATTTAAGCTACATTTGCGTTAAGTTAAAAGTACAGACTCATTAAGCTGCTAGTGTTTCTGTGTACTCAAAACAGCTTTATTCTTACTGTGAGTGACGAATGGGAACCAAGTGACAATAAGCCTTGTTAAAACATGAGTGATATTTCACTGCTCAGCTATTTTTGTTCTTTGCTTGTTTGTTTTTTGTTTGTTTTTGTTTTTTTGTCAGCAAAAATATTCTAGGTCTAGATTTCAGTTTCCTTGAGTTATATTTAAAATAAGTTATCCCAATCAGGCTAAGCTGAAATTTAATTGCCGTCTAGCAAATATCAACATATCAGCTAACATTGGATACGGTAAACATTTCACCTGCTTTGCGAACGCCTGATAGCATTTGTATTGTTAGCATGCTAGCAAGCTGACATCAGCATTGAGTTCACTGCTCAGCTGTTTTTTTTCTTTTATTTGTTTTTTTTATTTTTTGTTTTTTGTAAGCAAAAATATTCTAGGTCCAGATTTCAGTTTCCTTGAGTTATATTTAAAATAAGTTATCCCAACCAGGCTAAGCTGAAATTTTATTGCTATATAGCAAACATATATTAGCTAACATTGGATATGGTAAACATTTTACCTGCTTTGCACAAAACTGATAGCATTTGTATTGTTAGCATGTTACCAAGCTGGCATCAGCATTGAGTTCAGAATGTAACTCAAATAGCTGCTTGTGTAGCTGTTATCTCTTCTTGCATTATTTTAACGGGAGATCATCATAATTAAACTCTGTAAGCCTTCCTATGGTTAGCAATAGTCATGTTGTGATTTTTTATTACTCTCCTAATCTTTTGTTGCTAGAGCTATCAACAGTTCATGCTAATATTTTAGTTCTACTTTGCAAAAAGACCTGCAACATTATAAACCGATGTGGGTAGAGAGGTCAACATTCTGTGCCACATGAGCCTCCTGCTGTTAGCGTGTCAGCATGCTAACCTTAGCATTTCATTCTTGGTAAGCCTCACAGAGCTGTTAGCATGGCGTAAGACTCTTGTAATGTCAACACTTTAACTGTGGGAGATGAATTAAAGCCAAGACTCTGGCTTTGCTCTCCTGTGGCCGTGAGAGTGCGGGTCATGCTTTGGTTACAGAGATCACATTGTTCTACAATGGGGTGAAAAGAGCCAAACCGTGGATCTGTGTAATAACTGAGGGAGCAAAGCGAGTCACAGTAGTGTCAAAGTGTGGGATGTTTTAGAATTTCATACTTTTAAATATTGCCGTGAACAGGAAAGACCAAAAGGGGTGTCAGCTCCAAAATGATGACTCATGAACACTTTTGGCTTAGCTTTATGAGTTCCTTTTCCTGTGCCAGCAGCCTGATGGACTGTGGGTAAAAAAACACCAGTTGGAAGCTTGGCCTCTTGATATTTGGTGCTCCCGTCGAAGCTAGCGGCGGCAAGTTTTGTGCCTCCAGATTTGGGAGTTTTATAATGAAGCCGAGCAGCTGCAGTTTTCCCTTCAGTCAGGAAGCGAGAGGCTTTGTGTCCCTTGTCACCCTGTGTTAATTTGGGCCCTAATGTATTTTATAAACAAAGGGCTGCTCTCTAGCCTGACAGTCGTGACACCTTGATTCCAGTGCAGGATGCATGCAGTACAGGGTTACACCATTAATAATCAACTGGCAGCCATCACACCATTTTAACCACGATCATTATGATAAAGGGCATACACTTAATTACAGGCCTGCTTAATTATAGCTCTGTTGAAGCTCGTTTGTTTGGTCAAATGCTAATTATACCACCACGCTCTTGGCAAGTCCTCATTTCAATCCACTTTTTGCCCGCTGAACAGTGTGGCTTATTTTCATGCAAATTTGATATCTGGTGAATGTTTTGTCTCTCTTCTTACTGCTTTTCTGTGCCTAGTGTGAGTGTGTCTTTGTTTCAGAGGTGAACATCTCTCAGACAAGACGGAATCGGGAATAATCAAGAGTAATTAAACTGGAGCGAGGGTTGGGAAAGGGCTGGGCTGGAGGAGAGAGTGGAGGTGCTCAAATACAGCGGAGAATAAAAAAGCCTTTCATCTTCCCTCCGTAGACGGAGGGAGGGGAGGTGTCAGGGAGGCTGGGGATGTTGATAGCTCTGCTGTATTATAAACCCACGTTTATTCTTGTGGATAAACCCAGGATCAAGAATAGGGAGTAATATTTCTTTTATTTGTCTTTGTTGTTGTGTGAAAGTGACTCTTAAACTTTGTTTTTCTCTCTCTCTCTCTCTCTCTCTCTTGCTTTTTCAGCTCTGGACGACGTGCCCTTTGTGATCTCTGAGAAGTTTCATGCAAGAAAATTCAAAGAGGTAAATTTCTTAAAGGGAGTAGCAGCAAAATGCCAAATAATTGCTGTATAACAAATAATATAAGAGAGTTCCTGATAGTTGCTTCACTGCTCTCTGCTCTGCAACCTGTACTGTAACAAAGGCCACATTATTATTCTCATTTCTGTTTCTTTTTCCAGCTATGCAGCCTTGAGTTTCTCCTTCCATCTCCTCTTGTCTCCTTCCATCCTTTCTTTTCTCCTCTTTCCTCCAGACTGAGTGATGAATGCGTGCAGCCAGGCAGAGCTGGCTCAATGCAGTCCATTTGGCCGGCTGGCGGCGGTTGTCACTATAGCCCCGTTTGTATTGACACCAAGAGGGAGAGGATTAAAGATTTTAAGCATGCTTACTTAGCCATGAGCCTAACCGCCATGTTTCTTGTGTGTTTTTTCTTCCTTCCTCCTTCCCCTCCTCTCCCCCTCCTCTCTGTGCTTTTGATTTCAGATGCAGCAAGTCAATTTAATGGGCATTACGATCAAATCCCTGGCAGAGATCGAGGAGGAAGTGAGTAGAGGCTGCAACGCTCGGCTGCCGCTGACGCCGCTGGCCCAGAATGCAAAGCAAACGGTCTTGGGGTTGTAATTAAGTGTCTGAGACAGCGAGGCCCTGTTGGCTCCACTAAGCCCCAATTGAATAAAAGCATGGCCAGGCGAGGCAGCCATTCTCTCTTAAAAGCTTCGTCTCCGGTTCCAAAACACTTGACTTTTATTCCCCAATACTTCTCTCAAACAGCTCAATCTAGCATGTACAAGGCCGTGCTGTAGAGCTTCCCTGGTCACATTCTGCATGTTTAACTTCTTCAAGCAGCTTCATCTTCAGGAAGGGGGAGAAAAAAGTTAAGAGATCATAAGAGCAAATAAAAGCACTGCAAAGTTCTCCTCATTCCTGATGAAACACTGTAGCCTGCAGGCATGTGCAGGAAGAAAATCATGTCTGCAGCCTCGTCTTTAGAGCCCATGTGTTTGTGAGGGAGAGGAAAAGTCAGTGTGTTTCTGCGTCTGCGTGTGTGTGTGTGTGTGCTTTAAAGAGAGTGACAACCCCCCTTCTCTCTCATTAGCACGGTATCTCGGTATCAGAACTGCCAGGAAGTGACAGACCACTGTAAAAGAACAGGTGCTGTTGGGTTTGAGATGTGTTACAGAGCAAACACTCCCTCATCAAACCGGGTGTCTGTTCTGCACTCTGCCTCTGTCTTCTGTCACATACTATCCAAATCACACCCAGTCGCCATCTTGTCATATGGTCATCTGAATGAAGCTCATTGTCAAGCACAGGTATTAATGGCGTGTACGTGTATGTGTGTGTTTCTGGGAGACAGGCTGGCTCCTCATCCTATATGCTCCTGTCTTTTTTTTTTTTTCTTCCTCCTTTCTGCTCTCCTCCTTCCTTTCTTCTCTGAGAGTGTGATTAGCAGCAGGACACATGGTGAGCTGAGCTGGGGAAGGGAAGGGAAGGAAAGGAGAGGGGGCATGAGAAATCATTAATTACAGCCGCGCTGGAGCTGATGAAGTAAATGTGAGATAGTGTAACACACAGGATTTAGTGAAGTGGACGACAGCACAAGATTAATGGTGGGGCCAGGCTGATGAGGATGAAGTCACAGCTTAGCTTGATAATTAGTTTCCAAGCGGAAACATCCCTCACCATTGTGTTATTTTTACTTCTCTCTTCTTATTATTATAGCACAATGATATCTGCAGAACAAGAGGGGGAAATATTGTTAAAGATGTTCTTGCAAGCATGTAGAAAGTGAAGAATGTCTGAGAGGTGTTTTTCTTTCTTTTGTCTACTTCTCTATGTTTTTAAACCAGGATTTGAATACTATAAATGCAGTGTTTGGCCATTTTTTCCAAGGTTTCTCCAGCAGTGAAAGCTTATTCCTGTGATTTTTTTTTTCAAACAATTTTTTTTTAAAAAGTTCAAATCCAGAGGACTCCCATTTGGTGTGAATGGGAGTCCACTTTGTTGTCTGTACTTGAGGATTCATAAGAAGTTGCAGCTCATTCTTGGTGATTCGAGACAAAGAGTCCTAAAATTTAGATTTGTGAAATGAACTCTTCCCAAGATGAAGCTGCACCCCAGTTTTTAGCACTGCTTTTCTTCCGTTTCCTCCTCCTTTGTCCAGAAGAGGTCACTGTCTGTGCTCTGCTGAGGAGCTTTTTTTTTCTTTCTTTCTTTCTTTCTGTCTTTCTTTTTCCTCCTCCTCAAAAACTGGAGGCTCTTTCTGCTCAGTGTCTAATTGCCTCCTTTCTAACCCCATTAAAAATATAGATTCATGAAAGAGATGTACTTTGCAGTATTATACATATGCACATGTAATTGAGGAAAACTGTTGTAATCACCGCCACAGTTGTAGATAAGACCATTTCCTAACAGGCATCACTTAAGCCGTGTCTGGGATGATGTTGGTTCCAGCAATTAGGCATTCTTTTCATTTCCCAAATGACTCACAAAACTTGCGGATATTATAATTGCTTTTAGCCACGCATATCTAATTTGTGTCTTTTTAAGTGTTAATTAGTAAGCGATTTAAAGTGACGTCTTTATGTAGTTTGCTCTGCTGAGAAATGTTGTTGGCGGCTGGCTAATGATTTTCAGAGGGAGTGTGTTAGGGTGGAGAGAAGTGTGTGCGCGCACACATGACAAGATTTTCATTAGCACCTATGTATGATGAGCTTTCAGTGTTTGCAGGAAGTTATCTGAGCGTGCGTCTGTTTCTGTGCCTGCTTATGTGAATGTATGGAGGGACGGTGGCGTATGTGCAGGGTGTGAGAGGGAGAGCTCCAAATAGAGGTGGAATTAATGAAGACAACATGTCACATATTTTTGGCAGTGCAGCAGGGACAGGAAATGAAGCCGGGCTCGTCTAGGTGACTGCCGCCCATGTTCCAGTGTGTCACTGTCCTGTCAGCCTGTGTGTAAAACTGGCAGACATTGATACATGCTCTCCCTGATAACACCCCATTCCCCCATCCATCATCCACACACACACACACACACACACACATGTACACACACACACACATACACACAGGATTATTTATTTACTGTGCCAGATGTTGAGAGTGAATTTTTGTGTGTTGGGGGGCTGGATTTCTTCACAACTAACAGGCTTCTGATATGTGACAGGTTTTTGGGTAACTTGCAGCTTCCCCAGCAGCAGATGAGAATCAGGAAGGTGGTATTTTGATCGGGGGAAGCTGGTTGGAGCCATTGTGGCTTCTGGTGGAGATTTGGAAACCTGTTTCAGTGATCATACAGCATCACCTAGTGCCCTTATGAAGAAATACAACTGTGTCATGAAGTGATAGGAGCCTCACTTCAAAGCACGAAGTTCACCGTTTCATTCAGTAGAACATATCATACATGATGTGTTATTTACAGCAGTTGGCGATGCTAATAGTGATTATAAAACGTCTTCATGTATTTGTTTGTCTTTATTTCTCTTATGATAATTTGAGTTCATTGAATAAAAACTGGGAATTTTACTAAAATTATTTACAGTTCCAAATACGGAAGCCAAAAGTGGACATGCATCCATTCAGTTAATGTATTCTTATATTCCCCCAGTAATGAGTAAAAGATTCATTTTCTTGGGGCCTCAGCTCAACTTTTGGATAATCATTGATGGATCATACTCTAAAATTCAGGACATGACTTACTTTTGGTAACTTTTTTGACACCTGAAAGGTGGGCTGCACACCTCAGATTGACCAATACACCAGTATAAATGCACATAGAGGCATTTTGTTGTGTTTTGGTATTTAATACAGTGCACAAAGCCTGCTAGGCACAACGCGAGGTGGACAAGGCTTACGGTGCCTTTTGGACAGCTTTTCTCTCTCATGAGGTCATAATCATGCACTTAAAGATAAACAGCCATTCACTGTTTAGTAAATTAACCTCGTGGAGTGTTGGTTGAAATCCAAGAGACTCCTTTAAATGACCATCAGAGGGGTCAGCGAGTCTCTGCAAATTAGAGGTGAGTCAGTAGATCCGTTTGTGCCTCACAACTGACTACACAACCTTTAGCTGAGCTCAACAACTGCTGGCAAACACACCTGTTACTAGAAAGAGCTACACATCTGCATGGAAACTGTGCATTGCTTAGTTAGGCCCTCAAAAGTAGACACTTTTTAACCCCCAGGTTTTTCATAAATCTGTTGTGGTGTTAAAACCAGCATTGTTATTACCAGATAACAAGGGAAATAAGAATCAGTATGAAAGTAACAACCAAAAATGACCCATTCGTGAAAAAATGTCCTGACAAATGTCCACTTTGGGCTTCCATACTTCATGGTACCCTATTAAATTGCAGAATTTAAGGAGATTTCTTAATCCAGCTTTTCTCCTCCTTATAAATATTTGAGAGGGATAACAGGGGACATTATCTGAAACCAATAGCAGCGCTTTCATTTTCCAAAATAAAACTTCTGAAACTTCCCTTTGTGGAATGAAAGGAACATTTTTGTGTAAAGAAACTTGTTTTTCGATATAGCTGAGGGTTAAATAACTGATATTTTAATTTGCTAAGAAGAAAAAACCTATTAATGTGTATCTGTTACATCTTGGTGTCTCAGTTTTTGACAGGGCCAGAGCAGTTAAGGGTTACTTTTGATGTTCTGCTGTGTTGACGTTCACTTTTTGAGTTTTTGCTAAAAAGACTAAATTGACCTGTTACATTATTATTTGATCAACTACCCTTCAGTAATAAATAATGTCTTAAAATCAGTATATGAAATGAAAAAGCAAGTTTTCTTGAAAGTTAATGTCACATAAGACGAGAACAGTTAGAGCTGTCCTGCTCTCCAAGGTGTCATGCAGGGTGTTTTGCCACAAGGGGGAGGTGTTTGTTTGAATTTCTTTATCTCCTCTGGTCGACCTTTTAGTCACTGCTATAGGAAACTGAAGGACGCTGAAAGCCTGTAGTTGTTTTTTTTTGTTTTTGTTTTTTAAATACCAGAACTGTAAATCTTTATAACATGTTCATATTTAACAAAATGTGATATCTTTTAAATCATTCATAAAGTTATTTTAATAACTGTACCAGTGTTGAGTGTGGGACAGTTTGTAGGCCCCTGTAGCATTTTAAAATGTCTATATTTTATTACTTTATGTTTTTAACATGAGGTTTGGGAAGAGTTTTGATATTTATTGTGAAAACATATATTTTAATCTGTTTTCTCTCTTCTTCTTTTTTAAACCTCCTCTTGCAGTTCAAATACAACTTCACTACAGAGCGGAGCATTGCTGTTTAACTTTGTACACAAGACCAGAAGCACCAGGACTGAAGCTCTGCAGAGGGGATTACATGTACAATAATGACGTGATGTAATGCTGAAAGTGTAAATTATCTAATTTAAGTTTAAAAAATATATTTTAAGTGATTTTATTTGATTGAGTCATGAAGTATTTTAACAATGTACAGCTTTGCACATTCAATTTAAAACCATACTCTCTGAAAGCAACTTTTTTTTGTCTTATTTCATTCAAAGCATCCAGAATTGCTCACAGCAAGTTTCACTAAGTGAGCCCATCAGAATAACATGTCCATGCTGACAGCAAGGAGCACTCAGGGAGGACAAACATGCTTCTCTGACATTTATTTTCCTTCCAGAAGCATCTTTCTATCACAGAGTTCACCATGAGCAGCGAGCAGCAAAAACAGGCAGAGACTCAGGAGGCTCCTACCCCAGATGCCCACCCACGTCAGGTCTATAGAAACAGAACACAACATCTTTTTATATATACATTACTCATATGTATAGTTGTACAGTGTTGATTTTCTCTCGAGCAGGCCACACAACACTCTGCTGTCTGATCCAAAGACAGAATTTACACTTTGATACCAACTGTCTCCTTGCTGCTGCTCACATGTGTCATTTGCGACTAATTAAATTGTCAGAATCCATTTGCACATTTTTTTATAGCGTAATTAGTATTAAAATCTCATTAATGGATTAATGTGCCTGTTGGTAATTAGACTTTCCCCCTGCTAAGTTTGTGAACTTTTGGATTGTGCTAACAGTGCAGGTATTTATTTATTTATTTATTTATCCTTCTATCCAAAGTTCTCATCAGAGTGGCTCCTGGTGTTCACAGGTGTTTAATGAAGTGAACAAAAAATGACAACCTTCTGCGAGCGTTTGCGCTAACTCCTCTGTTCTGCCGTGGGAGTCAGAGCGACGGTCTGGAGCGCGGCGTGCAGAGGGAGCAGCTTTCACACTCCTTCATGAAGGTGACACTCATGTCAGTGATGCCCTGGAGCACAGTGACAGGCTTCCACAGCCCTCCTCCCCGCTGTGCAGGAAGTGTGCATGTACAGAACAGTGTGACATACCCACATACAGTAGATATACACACACACACACACACACACACTGCACAAGCTGAAGGAGGAGATGTATCAACCTTTGACTCTTGTGTGAGAAAAAAATAACCAGCAATATTTTTTTTTTTTAATCTGTGAACAGTGTTTTAAATTTTGGGGAAAACTTGCATTCTTCTAATTGTTAGTTTGGATCTGTTTTTATTCTACAAGTGGCATCAGTGTGGGTGTAAAATGAAACTATATTTAGGAGAGATGCACAACAACACAGAAATAGACCAAAAACACCCACGTAAGAATATTTTTCACTAGTTTTCTAACTTTATTTGTAGTCTTTTCTCACTCCTTCCTCAGTGCTTTGTGCTTCTTTGTGGTCCAAACACATTTATAAATACCACAACAAGTCACATCCCCACACTGTGATTAGTTTATTAATAGTTTTTCAAACAGAGACACTGTAGTCTATTTTTATTTAATGTATACATTTTGTTCTGTTGCTGACCCCCCCCAGCAGTTTAATTAAGTTTTTTTTTGTTTGTTTTTTTTTTTGTTTTTTTTTTTGTGTAAACAAATTAGCACTACATTACTCATCT
This sequence comes from Labroides dimidiatus, assembly GCA_030710495.1. Classification (NCBI taxonomy): domain Eukaryota; kingdom Metazoa; phylum Chordata; class Actinopteri; order Labriformes; family Labridae; genus Labroides; species Labroides dimidiatus. The sequence goes on from CM061153.1 coordinate 24,534,306, forward strand.
GTGGGTTTGGTCCTCTTGTGAAGCACTGATATTTTAAAAAAAATGAATACTGCAAGAAATACACATTTTAAACGCCTCCCTTTTTGTAAATTACCCAGTAAAACCCTCACTATGTCAGCACACTGGCTCTCTGCCATCTGAGATGATCAGCAGGTAGAGACTGGTGTAAGCTCTCCAGGTCAGATGTGATAGTTTGAATAAGTTTATCAGTTGTGTTTTGGGTTCAGTGTAAGAGTAGCGATGTTGCACGACTTCTGATGGGTAGCAATCAAGCTTTCAGAACCACATTTCCATTTCTCGAGCCCTCCTCAGCAGCACCCATCAAAAAGCTGCGTCACGTGGTTCCACTTTTCCTTTCCGTCTGCATCATGATATGAAAAAATGATTTTCTAGAGACCACATTTTACATTTAAAACTGAAACAACCTCTTTAGTTATGAGCAGTAGTTGTTCAGGGCTGCTGTGTTTCTCTTGCTCTTGGTGGATCTGTTTCACTTGACTTCTCTGTTATCTTTGACCCATCAGACCCACGTTTGACTCCTCAAACTGCTTGTGTTGCTAGGAAGAGTTTTTTTTTTTCTTGTCCATCTATGTTGAGCTAAACTGCAGAGCAGCACATCAAAGCCCCACCCTCTGTGAGCCCGCCAGATGTCCCGTGGTCATTTTTAAACTCACACCCCGGCACATGACATGGAGCAGTGTGTAAGCATGTAGACAGAGGTGGATGGGCTGCTTGGAAATTGGAAAAGGAAGCCTGTATTTATGAGGTGGTTTGAGGTGCTGTGTTAAGACAGGCTTAGCCTGCCACTCTCCCCCTGACAGCCCTGTTTCCCCCTGAGCTGGGGTGACCAGAGACCCAGAGAGGTGAGGGAGTGAAGGCAGGAAGCCTGTCAAAGCAGGACCAGACCAGACCTGGACCTCAACAGACTTGCAGGCAGGTGATGCAGCAAATCACACTGACAGAAGACGTAAAGCAGCATCTAATGCTTGCTGGTCTTATATTTTCCTGAAACACAAACAGGAAACAGAAGTTGTGTTTCCTCCTTCAGTGCATGCTGGGACAGGCTACACTTTTCATGTGACCCAAGAAAAGATTTGTATTTGTTGAAGAATTATTTTCAAGGACGTTTAGTACTGTTTACTGTATTGTTCACGAAAAAAAAAAATGAAGGCAGTAAGAGTCTGATTCAACATTTTACCTGATACCTCCAGCAGCCTTGTGTCTCTTCCTCCCACACTGACGTCATGAGATGTTGAAGAGCCCGCTGAGATTTAAAGTCTGAGGTTGGACGTGTGGTCTTCTCCTTACAGCCACCTTAACAAGCCCCTAGGCTGCCCTCTGAGGGGAGCTGCACATCAAATCTGTCTCTGGGTCCCTCAGCCTGAGGTAGGATGAGTGATCTCCCAGAGCAGGGATCCCCTCTCCTCCCCCACACAGCAGCTCTCCTCCCCTCTCCCTCTGCCACGGCGGCCGCTCCATGTGAGTCAAATTACTGTAATTGAGCAGGGATGGAGCTGGGTGTGAGGTGATCTCTCTCTTCATCCCCTCCCTCTCTCTCTCGCTCTCTCTCTCTCTCTCTCTCTCTCTCTCTCTCTCTCTCTCTCTCTCTCTCTCTCTCTCTCTCTCTCTCGTTTTCTCTCTCAGATATTTCTGCACATGTTGTGGAATGACCAGCAAACATCCCTCTTTTTTTCCCCTTCCCTCTCACACTGGCTGTAACACACAGATCAATTAACTCCTTTCAAGTCAGATCAAAGGCCCAATACACCGTGCAGGTCTGTCCACAAACCTGTGGGACAATTAGCTCTCCCTGTGGACAGCGACCAGGCCAGACAGATGAAGGGAGGCAGGCTGCTGCCACTGTGCACATATGTGTGAAGTAGTCATAAACAAACAGGAGTTGATCAGACTGAATCACAGCGAGCGTCTCTATTTAATGAGCAGTTACTCATACATTACTTCAACAGACTGAAACCCAGGACGTCCTGACTTTAACTTCAGAATATTGCTTTGAATAACATCCATAACTGCTCTTTGTCTCCTTCTCTGACCTTAGCCACATGCTAGCTTTTAGCTCAGACATGTAAAAGTCGCTATACTCACAAAGGAGTGATATCACATGGCAGATTTTAATGAGTAGCTTTCTTTTCTCTTTGCTTATTTTGTTCTTTTTATTTCTGCATCTGTTGGAATTTTATTTTCACTTTTGAAGTCACTTATTTGTTTATTTATTTATTTATTTTTGTAGTTTGTTTATTTTTAATCATTTTGCATCACTTTTTAGTTGCCCTGCTGCTCTCTCGTTTTGACCCTGAGTGTTGTCCTCTTATAGCTCTGGAAGCTTTTTTTTGTCTCTGTGTTTGTGTGAAAAATGTAGTTTTGCATTCAGTTTGTGGTAGTTTTCACTGTCTTTTATCGAGTCACTTTCTTTTTAGTCGTTTTGTTTCTCCATTTTTCTCCGTTGCTTTGAAGTTCATGTTCAAACTGATTTGAAGTTTTTTAAGAGCTTGGTTTGTTGTACTTTTTCGTGTCAATTTAGTGTGTTTTTAATTTTCTTTTTTGATCGTTTGTGTCTTAAGTGCTCTAACTTTGTCTTTGAGGTTGTTTTGTTTTTGTTTATAGTTGTTTTGAGTGTCTTTCATTGTTATCATTTGCACATTTAATGGTAGTTTTGTGTTCTTCAGGCGGTATTCAGTATCTTCAAAGACTCTTTTAAATGTCTTCTTAGTCTATCTGTGGCCACTGTAGTGGTTGCTCTCCTAGTATTTCTGGGATTTTTTTGTACTTTTTTTTTTTTTTTCTCTTAGTCTCTGTGGTTGCTTTGAGTTTATTTTTGTGTTGTTTTGTTTGTCTTTGTTTTTTTATGCCTTTATCTTTCTGTGTCTCCGACTTAATAAAGCTCTTTCAGCTCAGCCACTAATCCATTGAGTGTCTGGTCCTGCCTCAGTGACACCCGTCCACTAATGCCTGGATGGGCACGGCGGTGGCACAGCTAAGAAGTGTGACTTAAACTAAGTGGAGCTTTCGTCCACAGACAGGTGCACTGACCCTGTCCACCCCTGAAGGTGCCACTTGCGTTTTATTGGACATTTAGGGCCGGCCAGCATTTTTTAACAGCCACCTGGATGCAATAAAGGGCCAGCTCCTGAGCCTTGGCTGCCCAGAGGATTTCCCAGCAGCCCCCGTGGGACCTCTGGCTAGTTAAGATGTTTATTAAGCTGAAAGTGGTCCAGTGGGAAAACACAGCACTTCTGAGAGATTCGGGCCAGCAGTTTTCTTGTTAGTCGGAGCGCTCCCCGGAGGATTGGGTTTCTTTTTCTTTCAAACCTCGGAGGGAGGACAGGGTCAGTTCACAGGGCACGAGGTTGACCAACTGGTAACTAGGCACATGAACCCAGGAAGGGAAATATCTAGAGACCATCAAGGTCAGCTCTGAGCAATTCCCACAGTTCCCGAACTTAGAGCGGTAGCTATAGATACTGTTAGCTCACAAGTGCAGTTTTGAGCCATGATTTTATCAGAGTTCCTGAAAATAACTTTTTTTGTTTGTTTGTTTTGTTAGTGGTTTAACTTTATAAAATATTCCCTCACAGAAGCGTCATACTTTCACTTTAATTCATTTTTTTAATGGACTAAAACAAACGTAGCAGTGCACGCTAAAGCTTCAGTGCTTGAATTCTCTCTCTTTTAAATACAACTGAACTTTTTTTTTTTTGCAGAAAACATTCATACAGACCATTGTGATGTTGGCTCTGCTCACTGTTTGACAGATCCTGACCTCACTAAGCTCTGCTGGACCTCGAGTTCAAAGCGCTGGTCTTTAGCCTCAGGCGCTCGGCTCTAATAACTTCAGTTAGCCTTTTTTTTTTTTTGCCTTCCAAAAGTTGAGCAGCCACTCTCTGCTCGCTCTACAACTTTATTTGAATGATAAAGAGTTTAAATCTTCATTTTTAAAGCTCAGCTTGATAGAAATGACTCCTTTTGCTTTAATTTTGAACTCAGTCTGCGGAGCCCGTGGTTAGCACATGCGGCGGTTGATGGTTTTTAGTGTTCTCTGCCTAATGTTCAGGACAGATTAGAAATGTTGGCCTGTGACAGATGCTGTCTAGATCTTCACTACCAGATCCACCCAGCTGCAAAACATCTGGAGGATTTCTACCTTCCTCTCTGAAGTGCAGCCTATTAATGACACACCCGCAATCAAACATGTGGACGTACACTTTCTTTAGGACACAAAACACATTCAGGTGTATTTTATGGAGACAGAAAAGAATCTCAGCAGATGTTTGATTAGGAGTATTTTTATTGCTGCAGGGCTATAAACTCACATACCTTTGCATATTTTGCTCTGTGGAATGTTTCTTTTCTTATTTGTCCTTTTTTTAATTTGTCTGTTTTGATTCCTGCAGAGTGAGGGACATGCAGATGGAGATTTAACCAAATTCTGCAGATTTTGAAGGTAAAAATGAGTCATTTAATCCTACTATTTCTCTAAATGTATTTTGAATATTTCTCTCATCTTGAGCCACACTGTCCGCGAGCACACACACTTTATTCAGCAGAAAGAGAATTTATGCATTCCACATGAGGAGCGGGTACGCTTGTTGTTAATGGCACACATCCTAAAATCATGCTCCTGGCCTCCTGCAGCCTCCCCTCTCCTGTGTCAGAGGAAACATTATTTCTGCGGAGACAAATCCACTGAATAACATGATCGTCTGATGAAAGGCCTGCAAATCTTCCCTGAGCTCCAAGGTTTTTGCTAATGATGAAAACAGTCACGTAACAACAAATTCACGTATCCCACTGAGGCGATACTGACTGTGCAATATCAGTTGTGTATGCACACGAGCCAAAGATTTTCAAGTGCTCTCAAAGGCCAAAGCGTTGTTTTGTTTCTGCGTCGCTGCTCCACTCAGCACCTCTTGGTGGGAGATGAAATGTTGGTCGGTTGGAAAGAGATTTAAGATTTCTCAGGCGCTCATCAACAGTCAGAGAAGGTCACAGATACTTGTGGGTGCGTTTCTCTCGGGGACATTTGGAGCCCAAAGTTTAATTTAGTTTGAAATGACCGAGCAGTTTAAGTTGTTCCTCATGTGTCTGCACAGCTTAAGCTCACATGAAGATGTTTGGCTGTGGCCTGTGTGTGAAGTGAAACAGAAGGGAAGGGGAGATCCCCACATCACAGGATCAAGAGATTTAGTTATTGCTGTGTTTCATAATGTTTCATCTGTTACCATCTGTGATTCAACTTTGAAAAACTTTGTTGAATGTTTTGAAGATAATCCTTTGGAAGAGAAAAAGTTGGTTTCAAAATCTGAAAACCTTTTTTTTTTTTTTTTAAATTCTCATTATTATGGTGGGCAAAAAAGGCCCCACCAAAAAATTTAGTTTTAAGGACAACATCAAAAAAGTGTAATCATATGAAGTTCATAAATAATGATATGATATATATCTCTATCTATCTATCTATCTATCTATCTATATCTATATCTATATCTATATCTATATCTATATCTATCTATCTATCTATATATATATATATATATATATATATATATATATATATATATATATATATATATATATATATATATATATATATATATATATATATATCTATCTATCTATCTATCTATCTATCTATCTATCTATCTATCTATCTATATATATATATATATATATATATATATATATATATATATATATATATATATAATCTTTGCAATTATGGGTGTAAAATATGAAACAGTGAAATTCCTTTTCAGTTTTTGCTGCAAAATAACATCAGATATGCATAATGACATCTTCTAACCTACAAAGTATTATTACTTATTTTATTGTGGTACTTTCATAATTCTTTGTAAACTCAAGCAATATATTAGTACTTAGACTTAGTAACAGTTTGTGCTGCACTTTTGTTTTATTTTGAAATAAAGGTGAAGTTACAACAATAATTTTAAGACAGAATGGGTTAGTTAAACATAAACAGTTTAAGGTGTGAGTCTGGACACATCATACAAGTAAACACAAATATGACCATTAGGAAACTTAATTTGAAATTCTTAAATTCAAATTTGATGTAGTTTAGATACAATAGGATTAGTTATGTTTGTAGTAAATGTATAAATGATTCAATACGCAACAGTAAAACACAGTGATGAAGAAATTTTGTTTGGTTGCAAATCAACCAAATTGTAAAAGAAAATTATTATTTGCCTTTTATATATATATAATTTTTATCAACATCAGAATATATTCATGATCCTCTAAACAAGTATACATACTTTACATTTTATTAATGTAACAGTAAGTGCTTCTTTTGTTTTGTTCTTTTAAAATTCTTTTCAAGCAGTTATCAGTCAAATTACACCAGTAAAAGAAAAACCGCTTTGAAATGTATTTCAGATGTAGAACGAGATTAGAAAACAAATTATTTTACACTTGTACAAATTAAAGTCATTTAAAATAATAAAACATAAAAGTGCTTTCTTTCTTCTTTAAATTCTCTTCATGTTGTAGCGGTTTTTTTTTATTATTATTTTATTTTATTTATTTTTAAAAAATTATTCTTTTTTTTTTTAGGGGCAGTTAACAAAATGAGTTGTACTGCTTGGTTTTGTACAGCAGGGGGCGGTATTGTAATTCATATAGAGGCTTTCACGTGGAATCCAGCGGCTGTCTAATAGATGGTATCAGAGCAGCACAGTGATATAATGTGTGTTCAGACTGAGTCAGGGGACATGGAGCATAAATCTGACTGCATCCTGGATCACTGTCACCACATGAACTCTCACTTGAAACAAGCTCAGTGTTTCTGTGAGGACGTCCAGTCTGCAGCGTTGACTGAAGTGAAGATATTATAAACATCATTATGGGACATATACATTAAACAGAAACTCTCAAAAAAAGACAATTTTACCACTTAAATTTTGATTGAAAGTTTAACTCAAATTTAACTCCTATTTATTTAGCTAAGAGAGGCTGGAACTACAACTTTTCCGTTAAATTCCCAGTTAGTCCCCGTCCACCCACTATCAATTTTAATCATTGTATGATAAACTGAAAACATTGTTAAAAATTTGTCACTAGGGATTAAAACAATGGTAATAGTACAGCTTTTATTATTAGTATAATTTCACTTGTGTACCTTTAACGTCTCTCGTTGTTGTGTTTGAGGTCTTCATTATTTAATCTCGATTTAATCAGGGCTCACTTTCAGTCGGTGTTTTAACAAAGTGCACAGCTGCAGGTAAACACTTTTTTCCGTCGTGTCTGTCAGCTCTGTCACACACAGACTCTGTCACACCATCTGTCAGGAACTCAATAAATTTGTCAGTGAAAAAAGAAAGAGAAAAAAGAAGCTGAATCCAATAAATCATAACATAAACAAATCACAGCATGGGTTGACAGTGCTGTATTATACTTTGGCCTAATCCCCTGGGAGTTTGGATTATCCTGCAGTATCATTTTTTCTTTCTTTTTTTTTTTTTTCTTTTCTTTTTTTTTTTGTCTGTCTGAAGAAGACGGGTCATGTTGCTCAGGCGGATACAAACAAAATGTGACTGAGTGGAGAAGGGGGATGTTAGCTCATTATGCTGACTATCAATACACTCAATAGATGGTATTTATTGCTTGTAAATAACGCGTATGAAATATTTTTAAATTAAAAATTGAAATAGTTATTCGATTTATTATGTTTATTCAAATTAAATCAAAACAGTTATTTTAGCATTAAGAGCCCCCTGGCCTGTGGGGCCCTTCACCTCACGTCTCATTAATATTTTTTTAACAGCTCACAAAAGCTGGTTTCGTATATGAATGTAAAAATGTACATTTCTGAGCTGCTGAAAAACTGCAGAAAGCACAAAGACTCAGCAAAGACAGATTCAATTACAGAAGTGGCCGATGTGCAAACCTTCAATAAGCTGATCCAGGAGCGGTCAGAGTCCGGACTGGACGGTGAAAATGATCTGCCCTCAAACCTTCAATCAGGATTTCACAGAAAGTCCAGGAAAAAAACAACAACAACAACAGTGTGCAATCAAAAAGGAAATAGGTTTAGGTTTCTGAAGCATCAGAAACTCTGCTGCTGCAGACGGTCTGTCAGTTTTCTGAAAGCTGTGCAGCTCTGCAACAAACAATTAAAGGAGCTCATTCAAGCTTTAAAAAAAAGCATCACTGAGAGCTTCGAAACACTCATTAAAAGATCAAAGTGAGTTAACTATCAAAGTCCTGTAGCCCTGCAATTTGGGGAGCCATTATGTCTTTGTTTTGCTGACTTTCTCCTTTGAGCCTGAGAAGAGTTCTTTCCGTTTTCACTAAGTTATTTTACTTAATAATTCTGATTAAAGTGCCGTGGTTTAGTCACATTTAAAGTGCAGACAACTATAGGCTACTTTAAAAAGCTCGGTCCAAATGTAATGTGTCAGTCCACATATCCAGTGTTACAACAGGCGGGTTGGAGGTGTGGATTATTTCTGTGGTTTCTCGGTGCATTGATCAGCCTGAGGCTCTGAGGCCTGACTCACTCTTGAGTTTCTCTCTGAGCTGATAATGAATGGATCCTGCGTGGCCTGTAAACAGCGGGAAGTTAATGTAATTAAAGCAGATAAATTGTCTATATGTTTATATTCTAATTTGATTGATGCGTTTGTTCAGAAGAGGCATACATCCGAGAGAGGAGTAATTTGATTTATTTATTGCGTAGAATCATTTAGACTTATTTTGGTTTAGGTCTTTTTCGAAAAAATATATTTTTAAAATAAACTTTAAGTCAAAACTACAAATTTGAACGGACGTCAAATTTAACTTGGTTGATGAATATTCTGTATTTCCCAGTTTCATCTATGAAATGCTCTCCTAATTGTAATTTAAATCGAAATAGTCGAAGATATTCAGATATCCTCGCGTTTTTTTATTTAACTTTGCCGCTCAATTATTTAAACGCACGACCATTTTTTCCACTTCTTAGAGTAATTCTTTCTGTCTACTTCCTCTTTGAATCACCGTCCTAAAACCCAAATCTTAATCTTATTTTGAAGGCTCTTAATCCAAATCGCAGCTGTCCGCGAGGCTTCAGGAATGTGCGCAGCTGCAACAGCGCGTGCTCTCTTACCTTCTCGATGGGCGCAACAGTTCTGCTCACTTTAAGCTAATTTCGTAAACTTTGGTAGAGCGTTTCTTCCCATGCTCACACCTGCTGTAACGTGTGTTTTTTTTCCTCCTCCGCGCAGACGTGAGGGAGGGCACGTCACGTAAAGGCTCATTAAAAACCCGCGAGCAAAAAGTTGGCGGATTGATTTATTGAATGAATGTTTGATGTCCTCATTCACACGAGTGACCCGGCCGATACCTGCTCAATGAACGAGGGAGCTGGGGGACTACACGCAGGATAACACAGGCTTAATACAAATATATATTTTAAGAATGTATTGATTATTTGAGATTGATTTTGTTCAGCTCATAATGCCGCTTATTGGTGAGATAATCCAATATAGTGCGAGGCGGAGGGTTTTGACCCCATGCTGACAGAAAAGCTGGACACTGGAGAGAAAATCTGAAGCGGGGGAGGATGACTTCATGACTGGCAGGTATGGAGTGATTCCAGTAGAGAAAGAATACAACTGTTTTCTTTCATAAAATATATGAAAAGGAAACATAATTTATTTCTATTTATTTATCCCCTTGTATGGGACTGTTCCTGTATATGGTAGCCCAACGCAGACATTCGTCCAAAAATTCTACTGAGAAGTTGATTGTCGTTGTGAGGTCTTCATTTAATTGGGTGATCATAACTGATATTCCCAGAGGTTTAAATCCACAAGAAATCATGCACAATAATAATCTTAACCTACCTCATTAGTAAGGGACATTGCAACATGGTTTTTTTATTGGTCCGGCTCATTACCACTATGACCAGTCTATTATTCTGTAGTACAGATCCTCAAAAATATTAAATGAGAAAGGTAATACCGTTATCCCCAGATAATGAGACAAACTGATCAGTTGCAAAGGGAAAGCCTGCCTTTTTATCCCGAGATGATGGAGAAGTAGCTTATAAATTTGAGAAATACCAAGAAAAACATCATTTTTAACTCTGTTAAGAAGATAATCCAGATGAGATCAGAGAAGAGAGAGAACTGCAGAAAATCACTCTCCTTTAACTGGAAAAACAGTAAATAAAATGTATGGCCTCTTAAAACTTCAATACAGTGCTTAAAATGGTCTTTATGTAAAAATACTGATTTCCATTCAAGTGTTGAGCTCATCTGTGTCTCTGCAGAAGTTCCCTGTCTGACCAGCAGAGGGCGAGGGTAGCAGCAGAACTGTGTACAGATCTGGGCTACAGGTCATCGTCTGGAGGCTTCACAAAGACTCAGAGACAAAACAGCCAGGCCTTTTCTGAGGTAAACACTGACCGAGACTTAAAACTAATATGTTGAGGGGAAAAAAATGTGTTTTACTGTGTTTTCATACGGACATTTCCTTTATTGTTTGCAGTTGGCAGTGCTAAAAACGGCTATTTGACAGATTGGTTTCCTCATTGTTATTATTACTGATATTAATAATGCAGATATACTTTTTTTTTTTTTTTTTAAATCATCATTTTTTATTGTTGTTATCGTTGCCGTCAGTCATACTTGTCTGTCAGGGTTGGTCTGTCTCACATGTCGTGTGTTAAATTGAGAAGCTAATGTAGTTTATTATCAGGCCTGCTGCGATTTATTGCAATGGATTACTCTTATTAGCATGAGCTTCGCTACCTGTGTAGTATATCTGAAGATGTATATCTAAATGGGCCCAGTAGCTCTCTCTCTCTCTCTCTCTCTCTCTCTCTCTCTCTCTCTCTCTCTCTCTCTCGTCGCCTGCACGTAGCCGTGTTATGCTATCTTATTTAAAAGGAAAGAATCTATATATATATATGTATTTTTTTGTCGTGTGACCCAATTGCGCGCTTGTGCCTGCAGATCTGTTATTTCTAGTAGGCCTCGATGCTGCAGTCCTCATATTTCTGCTATCATATCTCTAACATCTCAGTCACGGTACATGAATCTGCTGATCATTTAGAATTCCACATACAACATTTGTTCCCATCCATGATTTAAAAAAAATTGCAAAACCTAGAACTCACACAATGTCTGTTATTTAAGGCCTTTTTTGTTTCGTTTTATTTTGCTAAAGAAAAAAAATACGCACACAGTCCACGTGACAGCTAGCAAAATGATCCATAGGCTGGCTGATGTTTTCCAGAAAACAAAAGCACATGTCTCTCGGTTGTATTTTTTTAACCATTTATGTTACATATTTTTATAATAATTGTTGCTATTTTTCAACCAAGAGATAGATAACCACGTGGCGTGTTGGACCTGGCAGGGCCGCACAGCGCTGTTATCACTCTGATCGCCAGGTGCATCAGCTGAAAGGAGACAGCAGCTTCCACTGAAAACAATACACACAGAGAGAATGAGATGCTCATCTGGGTTTCACTGCTAGTTCAAAAAAAAGAGGGGGAGAAAAAGAAAAAATAGAGGCTAGTTATACCTGAAGGCTGCACAGTTTTATACTCCTGGTAATTGTGACGTAATTTTTGCTGAATTATTTCTACGGATTGCATTATTTTAAAAAAAAAAAAAAAAAAGTGTTTCATTTAACATATTAAAAAACATAAATCGAAGCTTCTTATCGTTTTTGTTTTACGATTGTTTTTAAAAATTAGTATTAAAATAGAATAAGTTGTTGTTGTTGTTGTTGTTGTTGTTTTCTCACTGCTTCTACGGTGTCTGTGAAATCTCTGTTTTTTCTGCCTCTTGTCTATTGACGGTCGGTTGCCTCTGTCTGTGTCTGCCTGTGTGTGTTGTTATTGGACTGTGTGCAGCGCACTGTACTCTGCTCCAATCGCATCCCAACGGCGGTGAATGGGGGAATGAAAAAAGTGAAGCCATGCATGCAGGAGTGGGAGGATCCACTCGCTTCAATCTCGATCTCAGACTTTTGCAGCGACAGGAGCACAAACCAACCAACCGTCCGCGTTACTTCCAAAGAGTTACTGCCGGCTTGGACATCCATACACACACATACACTGCTTTTAGATATTTTTCGGGGGGATTTGTTGACAACTTTTTCTTCTTCGCCTCATCCTTGACAAGGGTGTAATTCCGCGAAGAAGTCCCCTGCTTTCTCTGGTCGGCTTGAGGACGAGAAGATAGAGCTTCCTCAGTCTAATCCTAACAGGTGACTGTTCAGAGACTTTTACACCTTTATTGTTTGCTTTCTGTCTCCACGCGCTGCTCCCATTCAGCCGGGATTTATGCAGTCGACTTAAACTCTCTTTACTTAAAACTATCCCGAGCCTAAGTCGACCCCTTTTTTCGCATTTCTACTACTCAAGCTCATTTTCCATTTCCCTCCTCCGGGCTGCAGGCTGTGTGTGTCGCGCGGAGCTCAAACGGTTTCAACAGGTTTCCACTGCGTCCTTTTTTACGCTCCTCTTCCTCCACACAGACAGACAAACAAGCAGACAGACGACCAGACAGGCAGGCTTTTTGGATCTTTCCGTGTCAAGTCTGACTTTATCGTCTTCTTATGGATATTGCAACAGGTCTGGTGTCACTGGAGCGCCTCTCCGTGGGAGAACAGTCCGAGACGTGCGTCATGCTGGACGGCATAAAAATTGAAGATCATCCCCTGCGCTCGGGACAAGCCACGCTCGGGGTCATGCTCGGTAAGGCTCTTATCCTTTTAAAAACTGCATAACTTCATGTGAAGTGCGAAGGTGAGTCTGTTATTTGTGTGTAGATAACTGTTGGGCATGCATCCTTATGATTCATTATTTCTTGACATTTACGCACGTGGAAATCAGCTAAGTCCATTTGATGCCCTATAAGGAATATAATTTCAAGGGAAAAAAATATGGGTTAATTTTTTATGGAATTATCAGTTAAATACATCCTGTGATTAAGTAATCCTCAGGCTGGATGAGTGATGTGACTAGGAGGCCTCGTTAAGAAGAAAATATCAAATTCACTCTTTAATTTGCGGTTTTTATGTAATTAAACATAATAAACCCTACATTTATTTACCCAAGAAGCCGGTGTGCAAATATTTAACGCACCACGTATTTGGACGCACATTTGAGTGATTAATTCAGGCCTTCTCTCTTTCATAACTCCTCTGCCGTTCATCCAGGCAGCGATTGTCATCATCCCTCCGTGTGTGAAGGATGCCAGCGTCCCATCTCCGACCGCTTCCTGATGAGGGTCAACGATTCCTCATGGCACGAGGAGTGTTTGCAGTGCACCGTGTGTCAACAGCCTCTCACCACCAGCTGTTACTTCAGAGAAAGGAAACTTTACTGCAAACACGACTACCAACAGTAAGCACAATATCTTCTCTCCTGCTTTTTCTTCCTCCATGCTTGTCTTCAGATGGCTCTGGTTGCTGTGCAGTGATTTGAGAAAAAGACACCGTGATGGCTGTGGCTGGCCTCGAGGCCTTGTATGTGTGTACGTGTGTAGGTGTGCATTTCTATGTGCCTTCCAAAGTCTGCAAAGTCAGTCAACTAGTTGAATTTATTTATTTATTTATTTATTTATTTATTTATTTATTTATTTATTTAGATTTATTCAAGCATAAAAAAATTCCAACATGAGGGTATGACGGTTTCACCTGTTCTTAGTACTCTTAACTGGATGGCAGCACATTTGTTTTCTTTAAAATCGATTATTTCAAAATGGAAAAAAAAAACAAGAACATTCAGATTGTAATTTGAGCTTTTTGCATAGTCGTGAATTCTCAGTAAGAAAAAGAAAATATGCAGCACAGAGCTCCCAGTGGCTGCACGACACTTGCATTAGCGGTCATATTATCATCGTGTTTGGGTTTTTTTTATTGTCACGGTAGCCCTCGGTATTTTCCACATTTGTTTCTGAGGAACCAGAATGTTTTTTAGCTCTAAAAGGATGTGATGCCGCTCAGGCCCGAGAGTGTGCAGGCGTGCAGTCTCGGTTTTTATTCCGCTCTCTCACATCTGTCAGTCTATTTCCTGGGTGCATCGCGTGGCCTTTCCCCATCACCACAAACCGCTGGTTGATATTTTATAAACTGAAAAAAGAAAGAAAGAAAATATATATATATTTCTTCAAACCGCGAATCTGTAGCGCAGGATGAATTTAATTTTGCGATGTGATTTATTATTTTTTTAAATTAACATTTGATGTATTCTTGTGTCTTAAACATTCAATTTTTAAAATTATCAACCTTTTTGTCTCGCAGATTTATTTTAAACCATTAAAAAATCCTAATCTTTTCAATTTGTTTTTTTTTTTTAATTGAGAGTATTTTATTTTCCTAATCAAGTTCAGTTTTAGCACGCGGCAGGAAGCGCCGTCATACTTTCCCGGTGTTATGAAAATATCTGAGGTCTGATATGAGTCATACGTCGGCCTAGCAGCTAAATACGCTCACAAATGGACTGAGTGAAAACTTAATTTTAAAGATAGTAATAATAACAATTATAAGTTTAGAGGTGTGCGCGCGCTTCACGCACGCACGCACTCACGCGTGATACGAATAGGCTACATAATTTTAAAGGCATTAAAAATTTAGTCTTAAAATGTGGAATAACTTTGATAGAAATCTGGTACATTCTGTTAGTGTGATTACACCTGCTGACAGATATTGTGATTGAGTGAATATTAATTATTTACTCCTCTAAAATTACAACAACATGTTTACTCAACAAAAACGGTATTATAAATATTGTAGCTACTAAAAATAATAATTTAATGAATTATAAATACATGGTTATAATAATGGAAGTTATGTTCTTAATGTTTAATACTGCAGTACAATAAAGTTTTACACTCTGATTAAGGCTTATTAAAGGTGGTAAAATGTCAGCCATTATCCACGGAGTGAGATAAATTAGTAGATTTAATTAGATAATTATCACATAAAAGCAGCAGAGAGTGCAGTCAAAGTGAGCCAAATATTCTAACAGAGGTAACAACAATGCTGAGGGTGGCTGTTTGGCCCTGCGAGGATCCTGGGGTTCCCCTGTGTTTCTCATCACATGAGCGCTTTTCATGCTTGTCACTGAATTTTCAGCTTTTTGTGTGCGGCCTTTTCAACAATTCTACTTCGATTACCAGGACATTATAGCTCTCTGCTAGATACCTCGCGAGCAACAAAGGGTTACATCTATTGCCATGCGTGCCATTCATCCGGCTCTGTGACAGGAGTGTAGTAGGCTGATAACAATGGAAAAATTCATAGCGGTAACTCAGGGATACCGGAGTCACGGCGTCACAGCTCAGAGGTGGCTGGAAGCTGAAATAGAGAGAGAGAGAGGGGTCTCTTTCTCGGCCTGTTTCAGCACTGTTCACCTTTTTTCTTCCAAGAGTTCATGGCAGAAATGAACGCACAGAGATGGAAAGGAAAGCTTTATTTTACCTTTGAGTAATTTTCAAACTCACTCCCATGCTTTTGAAGCTCTGTATTTGCTATGTAACACCGTCTCCTCTGCTACATTTGCTAACTTAAAAGCTGTGTGTGAGCCTGTGTGGCAACCCAGATCAACCCCATCCAAACACA
The DNA here is from genome assembly GCA_030710495.1 of Labroides dimidiatus. Classification (NCBI taxonomy): domain Eukaryota; kingdom Metazoa; phylum Chordata; class Actinopteri; order Labriformes; family Labridae; genus Labroides; species Labroides dimidiatus. The sequence continues at coordinate 24,549,900 of CM061153.1, forward strand.
ACAACCTGCTGGGCGACAGCCTGCTCTCACACTCTGTTATCCATCACATCTTTTAATTCTTCACCCTCCTTCTTCTCACACTTTTTTTTTTCCAAACTCTCCCAGGTTAAATGCTAGCTGCAGGCTCCCTTCCCTCCCATCACGCAGACACAAGTATCTCTTTTTTTGTTGTTTATTCCGTTTGCATTGATGGGATACTTAAGGATGTAATTGGCACCTTTTTGACTTTTATGACACCCATTTAAGATGCATTTGTCAGCCCACAAACTGCTCTGGGCTGTGAAGAGAGCACCTAGCCTTGCAGAGGTCTTCGTGCCTAATTACATTCCTACAGCAACTGATTCATGCCCCGTAATCAGCTCTCACTGCCTATAATAAATCAAGGAATTGGCAAGCAGTCTTTTTTGGCACCTTTGGAACAGGTTTAAGTGCAGACGGGGGAAAACAATTGTGTACTGTGTTATTAAACCTCCCACCAACACAGTTCAACACATCCCGCTCCATATAGTGCAATTATATAGTAACAAGATTGGATTTTATTAGCCGTTATCCCTTATGTTTGCCTCCTTTTTACGCCACGCGGCTGACCTGTGTTTATCCTCGCTTTGTAGGTATTTTTGTGAATGAAGAGAGTGTAAGATTTAGGGCCCCGGAAATAAATCAAATGTGCAGTTGTCAGACTTATTTTCCACAGGGGGCAATAAAACAAAATTTATGCTATAAGAGGAGAAATGCAGGAATCCAGAGGAGCTTTTTTGCGCGGATATTTCAATGCAGGTTTGATAAAAATTGAAGGCAAAAATGCAGAGCTGTCAGTTGGACAGGAGCCATAGCCGTAGAGGAGGAACAAGCTCAAACGAGACGGGCGGTATGTAAAAGGTAGAGTGGAATTACACCACACCGAGAGTGTTTGTTGTGCCCTGGTGTTTGGAGGTCAATTATACATCATTAGAAAGAGGGAGATCTTTTCCCTGGGGAGAGCTCTCCTCTAACCAAGCAGATGCTTTGAAGGGAGCGAGTGTAATAAGGCCTATCACTGGACGACACCCCTGTAATGGACTGCCTTGTTAGAGAACTGCCACGGACTCCTTCTATGAGAAACATAACATTAACTAAATATACTATACAGCCTGCTTTTGGGTCCTGCTGATGCATTCCACTGTGGATACTTTTCCACGCTCTATAAAGTTTTACCGTCCAGCTAAATTTTATTTTAGAGTGTTTCATTTGTAACTTTTCCCAAAGCATCAGCATGCAGATTTTTTTTTTCCCTACATTTATTTTTTATTCACGTGCAGTAAGCAGAATGAAATTGAGGTCACGGTTGTATGAGTAGCAGAAAAACACAGCAGTGATGAAGCCATAAAAAGCAGAGCTCCCAGGAACCTGTCTCACCTCCCGTGCACGCTGCTGGACGATCCCCTGGTGTGCTGAGAGCTGCTTTTTAGAAACTGTTTGGAGTGCCCTCCTGTGAAATTGTTGTTTTTTAATTAGCTGTGCTTGGGACGCTGCTGCAGCATCGTGTGTGTGTGTGTGTGTGTGTGTGTGTGTGTGTGTGTGTGTGTGTGTGTGTGTGTGTGTGTGTGTCGGAGAGATGCTGACGGCTGCAGGGTTCCTGTGTTAACTCAACGTACATGTTTGAGTGTGTGTGTGTGTGTGTGTGTGTGTGTGTGTGTGTGTGTGTGTGTGTGTGTGTGTGTGTGTGTGTGTTGTTGTTTTTTTTCTATTCACTTTCGGACACTCCCGCGTGGCCTGGCACTTTGTGAACACTCACATGCACACCAAAACAGAAAAAGAAAAAAAGAAAAAAGTCAGGATGTAGTTTGTGTTGTCAAGCTAGCCGGGCAGTTTTGCAGTTAATTAAAGACCATCCTCGGTCCTGCTAAAGTATTTTAAAAGCAGCTCTGTGCTGTGGGTGCACATTTCTGTTCAGCAGAGCTTCCTAACTTTTTACTCCACTTGAATTTTTTTTTTTTTAACAATCCTCCCTAAAAAGGATAAAAATGAGTCTTTAGCCACTGCTCTTGGGTAAATAAAAGAGGACCTCTACAGAGAGACAAATCTAATGTTAGAAACACTAAGCTGGATAATATTGCTTCAGCTTGCTGGGATTTTTTAGTGCTCGGCGAGGAGCTGGCTGAAGCTGGCCTCGCTCCTCTGTAAGGAAGTATTGGGTTTTATGTCAACATGGCTCGGCCTGTCCCTGCAGCATACGAGGATGCATCATCTGTCATCTCATGGTTTGCAACCTCTTCCCGGCCCCAACACACCCACCCAATGTATTTACCCTTTAAAGGACCTGTTAGAGTCACATTTATTTGCATCTGGAGTAAAAGTCTCATAGGTCTGTTTTTTAAATTTTATTTTTTAAATTATTTTTTTGTTTTCCTGGTCCTCAAAAACAGCCCTCTCAGCGATAAATATTTGATTCAGCCATATTGTTTTGCTTGAATATACGAACAGAGGTGTGATAAATTTCACACCACATTCATGCATAAAGTGTGGAGTAGTCCGCCGTTTGTATTCCCTGCATGTTTCCTGAGATGCTGCCAGTAAATCTGCAGTATTATCAGGTGAATTCATGAAGGTTTATTTTTGTAAAGGCATTTCCGCTGTGTGTTTTAGCAGAAATGAGGGGGTGTGTGTGAGAGAGAGTGAGGGGGGGGGGACTATTAGGATACTTGTGCAGCAGTTGGAGCACAAAGCACTTTGCAGGACGCTCCGGGAAGCCGCAGAGGCTCAGCCACGGTAATGCCCATCACCACTTTAGAGGCCAGACTGGTGGCGAGGGATGTGGAGCGAGGTCTCTGTGGCTTTGTGTGTGGGGGTGGGAGGAGAAGGATCTGCACAGGGATCTGCCTGGTGTGCTCACATTACACTGGATGATAGCAGAGGGGTGCAGAGGAACTCAAGCATGCAATTTGTTGGTAGCCACAATTTAACCTCATCTCCTAAAGCCGGCTGTTAGGCAGCCAGTGGGACATGTCAGTCAATCGGGAATGCTAATCAGTGACGGTGGAGAGAGAGCCATCGGCCTCGGCAGCGTACTGATTTTCATTACTGGCTCCAAGTCCTCGGGCCTTCAGGTTTATTTTCACAGCATGACAACTCTTCATAACAAAAAGGAAGCCTACCACAAACCATTAAAGGCAATTTACAAATTAGATTTTGGCCAAATCTGCGAAATACTATAATGGGCTTCTTAGAGCAAGCAGCCGAGAAATATACACACTCAGCAAATGTTTTCTATTTCAATTTGCCAGATTACATGTTTAAATCAGATGGATTTAACATTTTAAGCGCTTGCAGTTTCCTTATAAATAGCATTTATGGTGCGTCTGTGGTTGCAAAATTATTCCTGCACATTTCTCACATATTTTTAATCACATTTCGGATCTGTTTGTCTCGTTCTGCTCCTTCTTTGCACTTTTGGAAGTAGCCCACACTTGTTTCTCCAGGCGGCCCCCCAGTCGAACGTGCATGAGAAACTGAGACATGGCCTCTGCCGCTGGCTCGCAGTATCGCTGCTGGCCCCAACTGTGTATACGTGATCCCACTCTGGAATGTTTTTCCAACACGTAGGCTTTTCACAGATACACTAGAGAGGACTGGCATCACAGTGGCAAGTGCTGCATTCAGACTGTTGTGTGCCCAAGGCTTACTCTCACACTCACGTCACACATTCTAGCTCTACATGGGAATGGGCAGAGCCGTGTGTTTGTCTACATACACCCCAGGTTTTTGTGAGGGTGTGGGCGCGTGTGTGCATGTGTGTGTGTGTGTGTGTGTGTGTGTGTGTACACTTGCTTCCTCTCTTCTTTCTTTGTCTCTAATCTAAGCTTTTCCACCGTCTCACGTTCAGTCCATGGATTTTAAACCTACGTTTCAGCACATCATCTTTGTTGCTGCATGTCACATTTTGTCAAATTTGAAAGATTTTTGTCCAGATACAGCTTTTCTTTGTCTTTTTTTTTTTACTCTCCTTTTAATCTTCATCAAATGAGATTAGCCCTCCAAATACCGGTATTCCTGCCCAAAGTGACTGACAGAGATTTGCACTTTTATCATTAAGTGTGACACTAAGCTGGTCAGAGCTTTGTCTTGAATGGAGGGTCTGACGGAAACGGGGGCTCCTAATCCTTTTATTTGTGTCAGGCCCAGAAAAGGGGGAAGAATGGGGCCAGGGTGGGATGGGGCTGCAGAATGCCATGGCCCTTAGTCCCCCTCCAGACCCCGGCCTCCACAGCCAAGTGAGCATGAGACTCATCTTATGTGGTCTATGCACTCGAGCGGACGCATACACACCCAGGCGAACACATTGGTGCATCTACAGTAAGTTGAAATGTTTGCTCATGCACACACTCACAAAGACATGCGAATGTTCATCTAATCACAGAGACGCACATACCTGCGAGTCAGACGGAGTACCTGAACGCAGCAGAGCGTGAGTGTGTCTGTGAGTGCGGTGGAGGGAGGTTGAGTCTAGGATGAGATTAATAAAGTTTGCCGGTTTCCCTGGTCGAGGTCCAACACCAGGCTTTTGTCCACGACCCACATCGGGGTTGTGGGGCTTCAGCTCCTTTTGTGTGTGCACCCTTGTGGTAATCCATCTCCAGCGGGAGTCCCCTGGGGCACTTTATTTACTCATTCAACTGTTTGGAAGTCTGTTAGACTGCAGATCAGATGCAGTGAAACCAATGTGATTACTTCAACCAGCACTTCCAGATTCCTGCCCGGCTTCTCCTCTCACTCTGAGCTGCTGTGCTCTGCAGGAGGGAGGGGAAGGTCCGCACGGCTCATCCCTCTCTGTCTGTCCTGTTTACCGGCCTGCTTGGAGGACCAGTCCAATATTCTGTGTTATGAAAATTCTGCCGTCGCTGCTGAACCTCCTGTGCCCACACACTGCAGAGCTGCTTTGATTCTTTCATTATCCGTGTGTGTTTGACTTTGTTATTTCTTCCCTCGCGTTTCCAAAATACAAGTTCCTAAATCTGGCGTCTGACTAAGTTTGTGCATTTGTCAGGTCTCTTTCCTCTCTAGATCATAATTCAGCTCCATAGCAAGTGTGGTGTCACAGTGTAAAAACTAACATCTATGTTTTATTGCAAACAATGAGAGGGATTTGGTTATCCATCCATCAACATAAACCCAGAGCTATGTATTTGGGGCTAACCCCCCGTGTTAAACCGTTGCAGGCTGTCAGGCTCTTTGAATTTACTCTCCGTCTCTTCCCGCTGGTGCGGCTGGGGAGTTATGGTGGAAGTCAGCTGCCAGGACCGGCATCCACAGCCAGAGCTCCCTAAACTCTGTTCTGTTTAGAGCAGGCCGCTGATTGGTGATGGCTGTCTCGGCAAGAAAAATAACCCATGTATGAAAACAGTGCAGATTGAGTTTCTACATGTCAGAGTGGCCCCTGTCCTCTCTGACCAGCCCCCCAACGGCGAGCCAGCATGATTTGTGCACGAGGTCCCGTGACCCATGGAAGCTTCAAAAAGCAGCGAGGGGAAATATTTGGATGATCCTGATGGAGGGGGGGAATGGAGATGTGAGAGGGGAGGGGAGGGGAGGCAGAGATGATGGGGGCTTGGTAAGAGCAGAGCTAAGCGGTGTAAGAGGAGGCAGATGTGGAGAATGTGCAGCGATGACAGCGGAGCGTGTGAGGAGAAGACCACTGTCCATCATGGGTTCTTACGAGGCGCTCACCTCCTCTAACGTCCCCGAGGGCTGTCCATAACACAGACATCATGTTGTGCATAAAAAACGGTGGCAAACAGTAGAGGAGTGTGTTTGAAGGAGGCTTTTTATCATCAGAGAGGCACGGCCATGATACTGACTGTCTGTGCCTCACCCCCTGCTCACCCCTCTCCTCTCCTTTTACCTTCCCTCTGCTGGCTTTGTATTAATATTTCCCAGAAAGCTCCTACAATACATCTTCTTTGGGAAATTCCATGAGTCCTGAATGCTGCAAAATGATCTGGTGTCTCTGAAAGGGATGGATGGATCAGGGGATAAAACATAAAGATTTTTCAGAGTGTTTTTGTGTGTCTCGTGGTGCTTTCTGGAAACAGATTTCAACTCGCTTGCCTTGATAAGAAAAATGTGTTGCTGCAGGTAGAGGCTGTGTTGTTTGCTCCATTCATCTAAATTTTCTCCTCCAGCCGATAGTGTTGTTTGATTCAACCTCATAGCACATTATTTATGCAGAGAATCTGCCTCTAGGGTCACTTCAGTGAGAAAACTACTGAACAGAAATAGCAGGCGAAGGTGGAGGAGGCTTCATGCAAACCTAAACCCAACATTAAGACAAGCAGAGCTGATGTCTGAGGCAACCCCAATCATTCTTTGGCCTCAATGCTTGTCGCTGGCCTCCCTCTGAGAGTGGGTGGGTTGACTGAGCCCCCTCCGAGTGTGTGTCTGTCTGAACGCCGGCCCTGCAGGCCCAGCCTCACAGGGGGAGCACACTGCGCTGCAGGCCGAAGTCGTGCTCTGAAACCAGAGCTCAGAAGTTGTGTTGTGATCCCAGCTGGAGAGACAGCTCTGGCTCTGAGCGGAGCCCTCTCGCAGCGTGCGGCCAGGGTCACCGCTGGCCTCTCAACCTTCATCGCTCCGCTGTGCTTCTGCTCAGCACCGAGCAGAATAGTGTTATTTATTGACCTGCAGCCTTCCTTTCTTCTAAGACTCGCAAAAACTATCAGAGATGTGAAGTTTTTATGAGGTCATGTTATCAGTTATGTCTGGCCACACTACATGAAAATGCTGCTTTTGCTATTTTCTAGATGAATGTTTCTTATGACTCGGACTGTCAGTAAAAGCACTCAGTCAGAGAAAATAGGACGAGGCTGTCATCTGTTATGTCTGTGTTGGATGGTTTCACTTCTACGCTTTAATCTGTAAAGTAACCAGAAAATCTGGTTTGAGGGAAAATGCCACTTTGAGTGTTTGTGGTGCGAACGTGTCTTCATGTCTGTTCCTGAACACACCATGTTGGTCTCCTCTCATAGGCTCCAGCTTTACTTTGCATTTAAGTGTGTATTTTGCATTCCTGTGTGAATGTCCTTGCATGTGTGCAACCATATGTGTGTGTAGCATGCCCACTTGCATGTGTGTCTTGGTGCCTGTCAGTGGGCCAAGCATGGACGTGCCTTTAGCGGGCGGCGCAGTCTGTGGATTCTCCTCTTCATGCAGAAAGCGGTGCGTGCCACCCAAACCACCACCAGCCACCCCATCTCCCCCCACCCCACCCCTCTCTATCATCAGCAGGCCGGCCCTCTCCCTGCTCTCCTTGCTCTCCTTTTCCTGGGCCCCAGAGCCTGGGCTGTGGCCTGTGGATGAGTGCTACATCCTGGCTGTCAGCACAGGGGTTAGCTGGGGATTGGCCTGTGGTGGAAGCGTAGTATCAGGCCCTGTCTGTCAGCTCCTCGTTCCACTTCCTCCCGCCCCCTCAGCGCAGGCTGCAGTCAGCGGCTCAAACATACGGCGAGCTGTGACTGACTCAGATCTCTGGCTTGAAAATGAAAGGATTGCCCTCAGAATAGGCATATTCATAGCCATGCCAATGAAAAGAGGCTGTTTAAAACCCCTAAGTGCTCGGGTGTTGTGTTTTTAAACAGACCGCGAAAGCTTTGACAGAGGGTTTACTATTTCATCCAGTATTTCATTTCAGGTACTGTTAACTGTCGCTCTCTGACTTCCGAAGAACAACTACTCACCCACAGCGTGTATCTGCATACAGTTACAGCTGACCTCCGAGCGGAAACACACATTCCCATTAAAAGGAATGATAAAAGTTTAAAAACTGGCACTTGAGAAATTTATTTTCTCTGTCACATAACGTACTTTTCTCAAATCTTTTTTTTTTTTTTCAGCTCAATTAGATTTCAGTTTTTGATGAGAATCTTTTACATTTCCTCCAACCCAGAGAAACAAAACTCCTAATCAGAGCTTTATAACTTAAAGACGAACATTTATGAGGAACTAAAAAGGACAAGCTGTAAGCTGAGATTCAAATACTCAAGCTTACTGTTTAAAACCTTTGTTATAAACAATTTAAGTGAACCGTGAAGGGTTTTTTTTCCTGTTCAATAGCTACAATGAGCTGCAACTTAATCCCCAGTTAACAAAGCCTGAAGACAGAGCTTTAGAAAAGTGTTGATTTTGACTTGGAAATGCTCTGTTTGGTCTTTTTTCTATCCGTTCTAATTGCCAAGTTTATTTGAGAGAGGTTCTCTCTTCTCTTCTTCTCTGTTTTCTTGCCGTTTCTACTGCCTTTTGAAAATCTGATTGGACTTGGGGTTTGACAGATTGATCCCTCTCTTATCGATTTTAAAGAGCAATGCTAAGCTAAGGGTTGTATCTGTTCCTCGAGGAGTTCTGATTCTGTGCAAAAACTCTGAGCTGTACGCTCACTTTGTCAGCAGATCACATTATCAGATACACACAGGTACATACATGCTTACACACACAGGGACGCACATCTGTACTGCACATGGCAGCAGGCAGGCTTACACATGTCGGAGGATTTGCGACTATAATCAGATTAATTGGTCCATCTTTCCTTGGAAACATCACACACACACATGAAGGCCTCTGGTAGCTTTCAGCTGGATGCTGCTTACACTGAGCAGAGGCCAGGCAGCAGGCGCGGGGTCGGCGGGGTCACAGCACGCTGCCTGGCATCAGCATCGCTCTATGGCTTACATGTTCGGAAAATTATTACAGCCCCGTTCTGTGTGACAGAGAAGGAATTTCTATCTCTTCCTCCTGAGAGTCCTGGCTTATTTAAGCTTCATTTTTTTTTAAAGTTAGATTTGACTCAGAGAGGTTTTTTTTTCTTACAATATAAACATGAAGGTTGGTGTTGCTTGGCCGAGGCCTTCAAAGACGGTGGCAAAACATGCCCAGCTTTTGCAGTGTATATTATAAGTGCATTAACCATAATCCTTATTAACATTCTCCAGACTGCATGCAGGTTCAGGTCTTCACTACCAAGTTTGTGTTTTTCTTATTGCCCACAAGTATGTCTACGCAAGAGACTATCCACACACACGCTGCCGTTTGGGATTTTATTATAGGTTTCAGCTTCGCCACAACTTCTACACAGGAATAGATACATTTTTTCGCTCACATTAAAAAGTGTGTTGTGTCTTGTACAGTATACTGGTGTGACAGATTTACCAGTTAAAGAAGTTCATTGCGTCAGGTTATATTACCCAGAACATGGCGCTCTGAGAAGCAAGTGTTGGAATTGCATGCTGGGATAAATAAAGAGGTATACCAGGCTGATGATGCCTCATTTGAACACCTTTTCCCCTCATTGGGAAACAGTCATTGACTTTGTACAACATGCCTTCAACATCCACTGGAAGATGTGAAGCAACCTGTCTGGTAGAGTCCCTGGTCTGACGTCACAACCTTTGTTCTTAATAAATTCTACTTACAGGTAAAACTCTGGAGACCCCGCAGATCGTCCCACAGCAGAACAGATTGTTGTGTTAATCTGAAGCAGACATTAATGGCTATGGTAAATTGAATTACTTTTTAGTGAGTGTTTGACAGCTCTGTATTGGTCAACAGAGCTGTCAACCAATCGTCTTTTAAACATCAAATATCTAATTGATGCTTCCCATTAATAATAAATTAATGTTTAAACATAAATCTGCATGATAACTACAAAGACTGACAGCATGTCATGTTTAAACATTTACTTGTATTTAAAGTCTATAATTTGACTAATGTTTCATCTATATTATTCTGAAGAAGGCTGGATTTATGACGTATACTGAAGCCAGCCAGCAGAGGGAGCTGTAAATCTTGAGGCTTCATGGTCAACAAACACTTATAGCATCCATTTTAATGTAGCCTGTAATGCAGTCATGATCATGCATCACTTATCATGTATGGACCACTTATCCCCCCTAAAAAAAACCTCATGGACCACCAAACTAAATAACTGCGGAACAACAGCCCAGATAAGTAACTGATGTATGCACCGCACTAATGTTAGCTTCCATGGTGTCAACAATGCTCACTGCAGCTGAATCACCTTGCTGCTGCACCTTCTCCTGATTCATGTTGGAGGTTTTCTCTTCCTTTTTTGATTTTCTTTTAACTGTCCCCGTCTTAAGCCACCATTGAGTCTGATGATTTTGCCTGTAGGCTCGGTAATGGCGCAATGTTAGCTTGATAGTTTTCTCTGAGGGGGAGGTCAAGGAAACGTTTGTGAATCCCGGTGAACTTGTCTTTTTTTTGCTCGTTTGTTTTTATATAAATAAATAAATAATCACAGTCAATGCAGACCACTAGGAGGCGCTCGCAGACCACTTGTGGTCCACAGACCACAATTTGAGAAACACCAATCTAAAGAACGGGTTGAGAACATGTCCAGTGGATGTGGACGGTGCGACTCCTGGAAGGATTTGCCATGGACGGTGCATCTGTAACTCAAAATAATCAAAGAATGGCGTTGTTAACATTGTTGCGACTCTGAAAAAAAACATGAAAGTTACAAGTAATTGATAAAAATGTGCCCGTGAGCTAAACAAAAACAAATCATAATTTTTGGGCCATTAATTATTTAAAGAAAAGATATTACAGGTTGAAAAAGATAGCTAAATTCTGTGTATAAATGACTGAAAGTATAGCCATTGGAAGCAGACACACTGAGGAAGTGGCTTAAAGTAAGCTCAGGAATAAACTGTTTAAATGGTTCAAGTCTAATTTATGGGGGGACCAAAGTGCCATCATTTTCACTGATAGATGGACTGGATGAAAATATTATAGTATCCACTTTTATGTCAATAGTTAGATTGAATCTAGATTGATGTTTAAACAAGCACAGTAACAAATGTCGTTCATGACCCCGTACAAGAGCTCTGAACTGTCTGGACAGAGTCACGAACCCTTGAGTTAGAGGTTAGAAATGTGATATTTCTGCACACAGGCACAAACTTCCTCCCATAAATTAATGGTAAATGATGGCTTGTTTAGTGTCAGCTCTTTTATTCAACTTCAAATAGCAGTGGGATGTGGTTCAGTAAATCATAGAATTTCTCAGCTTTAGAAAAGCTCAAGATAAAATCATCCTTCTCACACTTTTTTCTGAGATTGTCCAAATGTTCCGTCTGCCTGCTCTGCTTCATGTGGTAAACTCTGCACTCTGGCACTTAAAACTGGCGAAACAAGCCATAAAAAACGTATTTCACGAATACTGTTCTGCCCAGCTCTGGTTTTTTCACACATTCTGGCGCTAATAAGCTCTGACACACCCTAAACAACCAGCCTCTCAAAGAGTACATCTAGTGTGGAGCAGCGGTTTGGTGTCCAGGGGAAGCCTGTGGTTCTGGAGCCAGAGTAGGAGTCGTGCCCTGCCGTCCCACAGAGATGACAGGAAGATAAGAAAGAGAGGTGGCCTCTCCGCACAAAAACATCCCACCAGGAACTAACCCAACCTGGGGGAGAAGTGGAGGGCTTCAGGAGGCTTGTCAGAATCTATCCTTACGGGAAGAAAATACACAGGAAAAAAAAAAAACACGCTGTTTCTGGGAATGCTGCTCCAGTAGCCGTCTTTTAAGATGCTGCGGTATCACAGATATCCATATCAAGTTTAGACTACAACAACATGCGGCTGTATGTCACAACTTTGGCTTTTTGACATGGCTTCTCCTAACCAGCAGCCACAGAAATAAAGGAGGAGAGGGAAGGGGGGAGAAGTAGAGGGGGGGGAGACTAAGTTTAAGCGACAGACTCTTGGCAGACACAGCCCCTGCAGTTACAGCTCAGAAAACCGCTTATAGTTTGCAATATTTGAGAAGGCGAAGTGAAGAGGTAGCCATTTTTCCCGTAGACGATGCGTAATGAGGGAACCGTAGGGAGAGAAAAACAGCGAGCGGCTTCATGGAAGCGGCACTAACACGGGGATCAGCAGCATTAAAAGAGATTTACACCCCCAGATCTTAAACAGTTTTCTTTTGCTCAATGGTTCCCTCTTTTACAGATATTTCAAGGAAGTAATAAACTGCACTGACAAGCGTTCGAGTGGCTTTGAAACATCCCTCATGGGCAGCAGAGCTCCATCACTTCTATCACCGTGCCTTGGCTCTGCATCGCTCTTTCTGCAGCAGTCAGCCTGCTCCTCTCTTTTAACAGCGTTTGGCCTCGTCTTGATATTACGACCAGCTTGTTGTTGTTTGTATCAAAGAAAAGTTGCGTAACTACCTTTAATACATCAAGCATTACGTCCTCCCCGAGGGTGACTCAGCTCAGCGTTTATCTGGTTGTGAGTTGTGGTCCAGGCTTACAGACTGTTTTTCCTGACGGTTTACTTCTTTTGAAGCCGTCTGCATGGCTCACAGTGAGGCCCTGCACAGTGTAAGATGTCATACTCCCACTGTGCTGACCAACATGCTCTGTGGGGCCTGATGTGCCCATAACATTTAATGGTACTTTGGCAAATGCTAATGGAAAATCTTACTTAGTATAGCAATCACGTTTGGTTCAGATCTCCCTGGTTGCCCTTTTATTTATTTATTTTTTATTTACCATGATTATGCGGTTGCTTCTTTGATATAATAAGTACGAACACATGAGATGCAGAAAAGTATGAGTTATCTGCTAATTATTAAGATCAAGGTTGGGATAGATAAACCAAAACGAAAGGGAACATTTGTCTCCAGTAAGGCTCGCTTCCCTACAGCGCCGATGTTTGTTGTTTCGCTGGGATAGAGGAACATCACAGAGGGTCTCTCTGGATTTGGAAAAGGGACCAGGGATGGTGAGGTACTAAAAAGGGGGGAGAATAGGTCATGCCATGGCACGTATGCGACTCAGTGTGAGATGAGGAAACATCCCGACCTTGTGCAGGTTCAAGAAGAAACGGCCTGCTTCTGATTAGTCGCTCTGATCTGTAGTGATAAACAATTCCTGTGGTCTCCTGCTCGCAGAAACATCGCTGGCAATGGCTGCGTGTTCACGGGTGGTTTGTTAGTGTTTGTATGTATGCTCAGACATGCAGAGTTTGAGTGTTTTGTGTCTCCCCAAAAATAGTAAGAGTTTTGATGTGTCTGTCTCATTTAATCTGTGTATCAACAGTCTAGGCAGACACAGGAGTTGTTATTATTTACAACCCCAAATAATCAAGTTTGGGTGATTTTAAAAGTGAGACGATAACGGCTTAAAACAGCACAATACTTTTATAAAGACATGAGATTACAACAAGAGATTTAAAACGTTTCCCTGAGAGGGTGTGTTGTCCTCTGTGCCCCTTCCTGTAACTGGCAACTTTATCTGCTTCTGCACTTCCGCGCAGATGCCTGGCATCGAGCCTCCAGGTGATAAAAACGTCTTCAGGAGGTAAGTGTTTACGATGAGGATCCACGAGGTTAGCAGGATCAAAGCTCCGTTGAAAGGACATAAAGCAAAGACGCAGGATGAATGAAAAAAACAGCCAGTTAGTCATACTATCACATTTATGACATTTCGAGACCATGTCAGGAAGAAATCACTGTTAAAAAAAAAAAAAAGCAGGCTGTTAGTCTGAAACAACAGGTTAGCTAAGTGAAAAGAACGATAGCTAAAGGGAAGGCAAGATTTCACACCACAAGTATACAGCGGATCTTTTTTTTTTTTTTTGGTGTAATTTTCTCATCTTTGTCCAAGATGGAAAATAAGTTGCTGATTGGATGAAAATCATGTTTGACTTTGTTATTCTTGGGGAATTTTCCCAGTTTGTGGAGGAAATGCTCAGCAGCCTTGTGTCTCTCCACTGAAGAAACATTTTTAAGCTTCAAATAACCGACTTCAGATACATCAAAAATGCCAACCAGACGACCCTGAATTCAAGATTCAGCTCAACAAGGTCAAAGATAGATTTTAGTTTTTATGCCTCAGGGAGGTAAAAGTTGTACATTTTCCTCCATTTTTTTTTTTACATTTATGTTTAAATCAATCTTAGAGAGTGTCTGCACTTCATAAGCTCTCTCCTCCGTGGTAAGACAGGAGGATTCCTTTTTTTCCCCCCACTGATCGTCTTCAGGAGTCCTACAGCAGTGGGAGTGGTGTACCACCCTGGCCTGCCATTCCCGCCCTGTCCACTCATTTGCTCGAGGCTGCGGCTTTAAGTGGGAATTATTACTCTGGAGATAAGTGTGGAGATAAGCCGGCTCTGGCCTGCATGATGTATGAGGTGTCTGGACAGTGCGAGAGGTGCACCTGACCTGGAAATGAATGGCAAGAAGGTACAAGTGCAGCGCGTCGACCTCCTTTTTCATCCAGCCTTCGACTTGTAACGCCTGAGACAAAGATAAAAGAAGGTGCAGATGTAGATTAAGGGAATTATAAGATTATATTTGGTGTTAAGGTTAAAATAACAGAGCTTGTATAAAGCACGCTGTTAGGGAGTTTATGGAAATTACTTGTGTAGGAAAGTTGAACCTTTTTTAAATAAGGTAAATAAATAAATAATCATCCAAGCAGTTAGAGATTATAAAATGAGATGTACATCTTAGGTTGAAAAAAATTCAAAGGACGCCGCCTGAGCTCAGCTGGTCGAGTAGGCGCCCCATGTACAGAAGCTATAACCCTTGTTCGCTGGTTCCAGGCTTGATTCCTGGTCATGATTTGATGCACCTCCCTAAATATCCTGTCTCTGTTTTTTCAGTTGTCTCCAGTTCATCTTCTCCGTCTAATTCAAAAGTAATTTATTGCTCTTGCCAAAAAAGTTTCTCTTAAAGTAAATAATGAACATTGAGAAATTGCCATTATTATATTCTGTTTTTTTTTGTTTTCAGATGAAAAAAAATGATCATGTTGCTGCCTCACAAAGGTGTGTGGGAGAAACATTCCTCCTGCCTGGTATGTTAATTCGCAGCTCGGGGGCCTGTACCAGCCGTCATTCTTTGAAGTTTCTCCTCGCGTTGCCTTCTCCCCATCAGGTGAACTTATGGCCTCTTAGCATTTTTATTTATTAGACAATCCCTCACATGTAAAAGATGATAAAGTTGACATTTTACAGGCAGCCGACGCCTTCGCACCTTGAGAAGAACGCTTTGTTATACACCCCAACAAATTTGAGCTTTAAATTTGATGACACTTACATGCCAAAGGAGTTTGCTCATTGGACGACTGCCAAGAGCGTAGAAAAAAGAAGCCAGACCAGATCATTATAATCTTACAGTGTCAGTGAAGCAAAGTGCTTACAGGATCATGGGTATTTACCTATCTCTATCACTTCTTTGATTTGCAAATCCCTTCAATCCATTTGATTTATCGTCGAAACGTGCTGAGTTCAGTTCATGCAGATTATTTCAGCTGGTTAGCTACCTGGAACCATTCCCCTCATCTGCCAGTATTTCCTTCTCTCCTCCCTCTTCTGTACTCGGAGTCGTTGTCAGGCAGCCGGCTAATGTCCAAAAAAAGGTCACCCGCTGTTTTGATTGAAGCGAGCACTGCTGCTTTGACCTGCTGCACAAAGAGTTATAGGTGGCCGGTCAGCTTGTCAGTCAGGTTGGGTGGTTTTTTAATCATTTCATCTATGCTGGGGGGCTCTCCTGAGACCCCTGCAACGTTTAGCAGTCTGCGGCTCAGGACCCCGGGGCTCTTCTAAACCCTGCCTGTATCCGTGCTGCCATTATTAGCTCTGCTCTCCAGAGCACGCCGCTCATCTCTCCCCTGAGAGGACGGCTGAGAAATGAAGCGCTGCTGCTGCTGGCTGGCTGGGCGCGGCGAGCGGAGGGCCAATAGCCCGACATGGAACAGTAATTACTCCATTGATATTCCTCGCACAATAACACTGTCATCTCTCATTTGCATAACCTCGCTCGGGCTCGCCACACCAGATGAATGCATATGATCTCGTCAGGGGGCTGCAGGAGTTTTTGCGAGCCGAGGGGTTTTTTCACCCTCTTTTAGGTGCCAGTTTTGTTTCAAACACTCGGGGTGAAGTGTTTGATTCTGATCATGGAAACCACCTTTCCTTTCTTCACCACAGAGCTGTCTTTGTGTTGTTTGAACATAAACAACACAACAGAGAGAGAGAGAGAGAGAGAGGGAGAGAGCGATGAGGGAGAGAGAGAGAGAGGGTGAGGAGGCTGCGGTGTACCAGCCTTGTATCAGTGTGTGCATGTGTGAGTCTGCCTGAGAGAATGAGAGTGTGTTGAGGGGGTGGGGGTGTCAGTGGATGTCATAGGCCCCTGTCTCAGTCCTCGGTTAATGGCCATTGGTCATAGGCTGTCTCCCTTTTATTTCTTTTGCTCTCCTGCTCCATCCTTCCAGGTTTCCCACTGGAGCAGCGCCCTCAGGCACCGCATCATTTATTGCTGTCAGGAGTCACAGGGGAGAGGAGGAGGGAGGGGGGTGAAGGGGAGGGGGTGGGGGGGTGCTGCAGAGAGAAGCCAACGGAGGCGATGGGGAGAGGCAGGCACGCTCGACTGTCAAATCTCAGCCGTTGAATATTTAATGGAGCCTGGAGTGTTTATTTAGTTAGCCTGTCGATTTTTACCGCTCTGTCAATAGCGGCTCCCGTGTAGCCTGCTGATGATCTTTAGTGTCTCTTCCCCCAGGAGAGGCCAGGCACTAAATGCAATTATGGATTTTCCTGCACCGCAATGTGTTTGATATTTTTACTGATCTAATTTGCAATCTGGTAGTTTATTGTTTGGCATTTTAGTGGCGCTCAAGTGGCGAGGCAAATTTGATTTCCCCTCATAATTCTTTATAACTTCATTAATGCTGTTAGCACATTGGCACAGATCTTAAATAAAGCAAGAGAATCATCGCATGGATGAATGCATTCCTCATTTTATTGTCTCCATGCCCCATTCTTTTTACTGATTCTGGTTCTAATTAAAAATCATCCTAGTGGTGTACTGTCTTTGTGAAATATGAAATCATAATCCGATTTGAATGGCTCCCTTCACAGAGGCATGCATATTCAAACCAAACGCCCAGATCTGTTGTGGGCAGGAAGAAACAGAACCAAAACAACTTTCTTCCAGTGGCATCCGGCGTCTTTCAAGACGAATGAGCGTATTAGCACCAGAGCAACAAAAGTAACAGCGGCAAAATAAAGCGGGTGATTGTCTCCGAGAGAGACGGCTCGGTTCCACGTGTTTGTGCAGAGCCGTAGGATTTCCAGCCCTATGACTGATGTCTTAGTTAGAGGGGTAGCATTAGCCGTAATGCTGTTAGCATGTAGCCGCGTGAGTGATGTGCTAGTTAGATGCCCAGCAGTAGAGCTAATGGTGTTAGCGTGTTGAGCCTTCAGAGGGATGCAATCGGTTAGGCCGTGATGGATGAGTGTCGTGCCGCGGAGGCCTGCAAGCCCCCTCATTCGTAGAGCTGTCAGCTTCTTAAGTGGACGAGCACAATTAGCGACGAAATCAGAGACTGCTTAATCTGATGGTAGGCTAAACGTGGTAGGCAGGTAAAATGTCTCATCCAGCCAGTGGTGAGTGAAAGATTGCAGCTGTGAAAAAGAAGAGCCAGAGCAGCGAAGGACAGAATCTCCCTCATGCAGCAAGCGTACAATAAGCAGGGCGAGATGCTGAAACACCATCTTGGTTGAGAAGGCACGGATACAGGAGAGCTTTGTTCTGAAGTCCTACATCCTTTCTGTGTCAGTATGAAATACAGTCATCCTTAAAATCCTCTTTTAAGGCGACTGAATGATCTCTGAGTGCTACGGATCTTCACTGCAGACTGACTGACAGACGCCGTCATGTGTCATAGAAAGCAGAAAACACATTTTTCAACCCAGGGGTAACGAAGAGGACACACCTTACACTCGACACACACAAGAGCACGGGACATTTTCACGCATTGTTGAGTTTCCAAAACAAACAGAGGAAAAATATCAAAGGCAGAGGCGCTGCAGCCCGGCCTCTATCACCTCCTTTGAATCAACACAACCTGTTCAGGTCCGCCCCGGTGCTCTGCACAGACACATAGCTGTCATTACCGCCCAGATTAGCAGCTTCACTCAACTGTGATGAGAGCAACCACAAATTACATTACTGTGTGTTTTGTGATATCACATTCGCTCTGCCTTGATCTAATGGTAAACTGTCATCTGAAGAAGAAATCTATTAAGGAGTTGTTTTGGATAATTGAATTAAAACTCTGTGGGGGACTTTTATTTTCCTGATTATTCTTCCATCTCATCAATCAACTAAATACTTTGTTGTGTTTCCAAATAGTAAACAAACACGGTTTTGAAATTCATCGGAAAAGAAATGTGATGATTTATTCATTAAGGCAGATTTGAAGACGAGGATTTAACTGAGGTTAAGATAATCTCCTTATGACAAAAACTGTACAACAGCCCGTCTTTCTGCAGTTTTTCCATAATATATGCGTGGGACTCATTGCTCTTATTTGTAGTGATCCCTGCCAACACAAACTTGTATTTGTTATGGATTTTCCTGACAGCAAAGTTCCCCCCTCTCTAACTGAGAACTGTCATCAAATCAGCTGCAACTCTTCCCCTCTTGCGTCACCTGCGGTTTCGGAACAGCACAAACCCTCTCGACCACATCTTGATGGCATGAGCTGAGCTGAGTGATGTTTGTACATTGGCCGTGTATGAAATTCATGGTCCTTATCAGCTGAGATGAGAGGGGGAGCCAGGCTGAGGAGGATTCCTCTTGGAGCAGGAAATGTCATTTCTCTGTAATAGTTTATGATTCATCCCTCCACCTTTGACTAAATAATGAGGGATGACAATTAAAGCGGGCCACGGGAGGAGGAATCAAAGGCCTGAGATTCCCCCTTTGGCAGAGTCAGGGCCCGTCTGAGTGTGCTCCCTGCAAACTGGATCCAGATGTTGGGGTTTGTGCTTCTGCTGCTGCCACACAACAGGCTCTTTCTAGATAGCTAGCTAGCCAGCAAATCTTATGGCCCCCATGCTTGCAAACATGATAGGAGACTCACCTGGAGAGAGGCTGGCACAGAGACCCTGCTTTGAATAAAAGACTTTTAGCTGTACAGGATGAAAAGTAATATTCTTGCATGTTGTGATTTATTTAACTGTCACTTTGTCTCTACTGTGTCTTTCTCCTACATCCTTAAGTTCGGATCTTTGTGAAATTACTGTGTATTCCAAAGGGGAAAAAATACATATAAAAAGGCCTCCAGTGGGTGTCGTACATTAACAGGTAGGCTGATGCCAGTATTGGTTTCAATATTGGTATCTGTATTGATATCTGTATTTTACCAGCAGTCTTGTACGGGAACACATATAATTTCAGGTAAATTTTGAATCGAACGGCTCCATTTACAACTCAGAAATGTGACAGCGTGTGGTCTTTCACAAATCGGGAGGATCTGAGAGTCACCGACTATTGTGTTTTACGGCAAATGAAGTCAGATTACAGCACCTAGCAGGCGTTTGGCACAGTTTTCTCCAACTGTTGTTTGAGGGGTTTTATGAGCCAATCAGGACTGATTCCCACAGGCCAAAAACTCAAATGTTTTAGAGAGATGTGGCTTTTTTTTTCCAGAATGAGGAATTCTTCTTTTTTTTGTGTGTGTCAGGTTGTTCAGTGTTTCCTCAGCCCATTATACGTTGGTTTTGAGAAACACGAAAACCAGACTTTTACTGAACAGATTTGGTGTTAAATTCAGAATCTTAAGCCAAATAGTTAGCCAACAAATCAGAGTTACTTATGTGTTTTCAGGTTTTCAATTCTGTAGAGGTCCGACCGCGCACTGAAATAGTTCATTTAAGTAACTTGCACAACACTGAGTCATGTATCCGTATTTGTAGTGGTATCAGTTTTGGTATTAGTTTATGTATCCATGTCTGTATAAATATCCATCCCTGCATCAGTGTTTATACTGATACCGGTATCGATATCACTATCAGCTTCTGATTAGGAAAAGGAAGCTGTCAGTAAGAACTGATTCAAGACCTGAAGAGAAAATCAAAACTGTTGATTTCAGGTGAAATTGTATGTGAAAATAAACAAAATTCCTGGGGAGAGAGTGTAATGACAGTCAAAGATAGTTAAATGCCAACAGCAGTTTGTACTTTTAAATCTTCTCCTCTCAGAGGGGCTCTCTTGAAGGGAAAAAAATGGCATTTGAACATTTTAATTTAGTTTTTTAACGTAGATCTCTACTCCAGAAAAAAAAAAGCTGCTCCGTGAATTTCCAGTAATCTGATGTGTGTGTGTGTTTTTGTGGAAGGTGAAGGCTTGAAGTCAAGAGGGGTCAGCTGTTGTCACCGTGCACGGCGGCTGAATCAATGGTCCAACATGGCAGAGAAAAGGCCAGCAGCGGCAGCAGCAGCAGCAGCTATTGATATGTTTAACAAATTAGCCCTGATGACGGCAGGTGTGATTGTGAACACCGCTCTGGGGTCAGCTCGTCATATGGCGGCTAACAGACATGATATTGCTGCTTGTCCTGATCTCTCCATTCCCTCACAATGGCATTAGGGGCACCCCAGGGAAATAAAGAGTCCCACTCCCCTATCCCCAGTGCTCTTCAAATTAACTCCCCAGAAGGTTAAGCTCCTTGATTCATAATTATTCAAGCCCAGCACCACTACCACCAGCAGCCCTCTCCACATCCACTGTCTCCCTCTCCCTGCCACGTCTCCTGAGTGGCACTTGGCTTTTTGTGGGAAAGCCCAGGAATTAGATTAGCTAAGCCTGACCTGAGAGCGTGCAGCCAGATGATGGGAGCAGGATTGGACTTGATCTCTGCCTGTCTAGCTGTCTCTCTATTCAATCTAGCTGTCTGTCTCTCGTATGCTGTGTTATTGCTTGTGAGCGTCCCTATGGATAGGACATTTTCAGCAGCAGCTACTCTGCGAGTTGCATGTATAGCTCTCTGAGGAGCGGCCAGTGTCAGGAGTACATCTCACTTGCATGGACATGATTTGAATGATGCGAGGTGTGATTGGCCTTCAGTTCTCCCTCCGTGCTGGTGACGGTCTCAGAGCTGGTCGGCTCATTAAATAAGTGCCAGCATCAAACAAAACAGAGCGACTCTCAGACAAGAAAGAAGGACAGTCTCTCTACGAACAGTTGAGTTTGACTTTCTCTCTTCTCTTCGTACTATTTTTCTTTTGAATATTCGCGATCTTCCGAGGAATTTTGTCCGTCTCTATGCTGCTTTTAAAAGCAGTTTAATTTCGAATGAATGCAACAGGATTATTCATGGTTTAGGGGTTCCTCTCAGAGTCCACTTAAGCTCTAGGTTACACTGAAAAGAAAAGAGAGACATAGCTGCTGAGCAGTTAAAAGAAAGAGAATTTCAGACACAAGCGTCAGTTAAATCTGAAATCCTCTGAGAAATTTCTTAAACTTCTTGAAATAACTTTTTTCTTTGGACACAGAGGGGAAATTTACCAAATCTCACACACACATGAAAAAAAAAAGCCTTAAACATCAGTGGGTTTTTTTTTTATTTATGCTGTCCATGCATAATCAGCTGTTAATAGTTGTCACACACTGCTCAATCAGTGCAGCTCTTCTGTGGACGAGCCCAGCGCCTTTGAAGTCAATTGGGCTCCTCTGGAGGCCGTGGTAATGTAATGAGGGACCTATCTTACAGAGGGCCGGGCTCCTCTCTCTCTGCAATCACATAATTAATCTCCTGATCCCACCACTCACTGTGTCATGACAGATACGTTTGAGTTCGCTGCATAATGGTGAGGTGTTCTGAGCGTCCCGCGTGTCTCCGTTTTGGAAAACGGTTATAAAAGCCCATTCCTTTACGGCCTGCAGAGGGTTACGCACAAAACAACGCTCCCTCTGGGCCCTATTAGGAGAACAAAGAGAAACACACACTTCTCAAACAGGTACCCTAATAATATGTCGGCAATTTAGATAATGACTGGGAGTGAGATAAACTGAAGTGAGTATTACAGGTAATTGGATCTACAGTGTGTTGGCTACCTAAGCATATATGGGGTTTGCTTACAAGAGGCTACAAGGAGATGGACTGTCAGGCCTAAGAATTATAGAACTCCCAAACATAACCAGTAATGATGGCTGATTTGAGATGTTTTTAATCAGCCCATACCAAAGATACCATAAGAGCCAGAAGTAAATCAGAACCGGCTTCAGATATTTTGCCCCAGATGAGGAAGACTTTACATCATTTCTCCTCAGATCCCCGTTTCTCGTGAGCACGTCCAGTTAGTCGGAGGATGACAAATACAACACCCGCGGCTGTCAGAATGATCAAGTTGAGAGAGTTTTTTCTCCTCCGAGGTGAAGCCTAGAAAAGTTGGAGCCATAATGAGAGTTGTCAAGCCTGTGAGGTGAAGCGTAGACAGTGTGAGGGTGGGAGACGCGCGAGGGCGCCTTTGGGGGCCTGGTGGGCTGCATCTCCCCAGCCTTTAAAGAGATTACCTTGGCAGAGTAAGGAGCAGGTCTACCCAGAGGGATCAGGAGGAGATAGGCCAAGTAGGCCATTACCAATACAGCAGAGGACCCTCACAAGCTTCATTAATAATCTGATGATGAATCACTTTAATTGGGCCTTTATAGCTGCTGTCTAATCCCAAATCCCATCTTCTCAACTCTCTTCTTAATGGGCTGGTAGTTTGTTTTTATTTCACACAATAATCATTTTTATAATTGATTAAGTTTTTGTTACTTACTTCATGAAGGATCGGCTCCATAAACAGAAATTGTTGCTAATGGGACACCTCTTTAACAAAAGAGGTTCTTTCTTTTCAGAATGCTTCATTTGCGTCTTTGTTCAGATATGTCCATCTGCTTCAAAGTCCGTATTAAGACTACACACAGGGTCAGATTTCTCCCACTCTTAATTAGATGAGGGATGGTCTAATTAAATCAAATTCATTATCCTCAGCTCCAGAAATCAAGAGGCTCTATTGGAAATAAGGTTAGGCTCCCCCTCATCCATCATGCCCTAACTAACCAATTTACAGGCCAGCCGTTTGCATGAGGCATTATTACCTTGTCATAAACACTTACCTTTAAAATCCTCAAATCAAGCCGCGATACGCTAAGCTTTTATCACATTAGTTTGTGCTACTGTGTCAGCCTCTTTCCGCCTAAGATAAAGTAGGCTCCCAATAATTATATTAGCCACATAAGGCGGAGACAGTGCAAACGACGGCTGTTTAAAGCTGGCTGATAATTCTGTATAATTAAGACATAGCACAGTTGCTCACACAGAAGAGGGAATGGAGGGCTTTTATGAGCTGATATAAGGAAAACACAAAAAACAGCTCGGCTCTGTATTTAGGCTTTTCCTTTCCGAGAAATAGGTGACAAACAAATCTAAAAAAAAAAAAAAAAGGGAAAAAAAACAAAATTCATCTGAAGAATTTCTCCCTCTGTTTTGACTGCATTTAAATCTGTTAAGTATCATTTGGCCACAGTGTGTCATTCCTGCAGCTGCGAGTCACGAGTCACTCTGCGGCCATTGTCTCGGAGACACAAAAAGCTGCGATCATGATTATTCAGATCTGGACTGATCTATTAGAGAAGAAGGAGCCATTCATCATCCGGCTGGTCTCTGATATTACTGATGCTGGAAAATGATTAAAACTCTGCCTTTTAATAAACTGTCTCAGCACTCTTTCACAGTTTGGATCTTTGAATATTTACATCTGATTAGCTCAGGTTTAGCATGTGAATGGTGTGGTTAAGATGTGAGAATGCTGGTGGATGAAATTTATATCGCTCCACCGTTGGGGCACAAGCCCCTGAAAATGTGGCGCAGTGCTGGAAACACATGAGGCCTGTCCTCTGATCTGTGTTGGAAAGTGAATTAGTAAGCTCCGCTCTAAAGCCGCTGATCGCAACGGGCTGAGAGCAGTGATTTGTTGGCGGTGTATATTACAGCCCACGGTCAGGGAAGGAGGGACCGGAGAAGTGTGTGTGTGTGCGTGCGTGTGTGTGTGAGGGATAGGACAGGGGGCCTTATCACTCAGTGTTTACTCACAGTAAATTGAGTTGAAATAATAGTCTTTCTCTGAGGCCAAACAATGGAGCAGGCTGCAGGCCGAGGGCCCAGGCTGGTGCAGAGCCGGCCCGCGCCACTTCAAAATGAAAGGCTGAGGAGCCCGGGGCCATGAGGGGAGGGGGCATGGCAGGAGACCGGGGGAGAGGGGTGGCCTTTATGTGGGCGGCTACACCAGTCACAGAGCAGACACCCCTCTGACAGGCACCTGGGTAGGACAACAGGGAACAGAGAGGAGCGTGACGCTGGTGGAGGCTGGTGGGAGAGGGGGGGTGGAGTGATGAGGCCTCAGGCTCTGTCATTAGGGTCGCTGGTGAGGAGGAAGATGGCTGCCCTGAGGACGGAGCAGCGACAGGTCCCGCTGGGACATGGACCAAAACCTCCCATTCCCCTGGGTCTGAGTGGGACTGGTGGGATGTGTCAATGTGTTGCATCCCCCCTGCCCCTCCTAACCCTTCCTGCTTTGACATGCTCTTGTAACCTCTGGCTATGTGTGAGCTCCAGGAGTCTAACCTGCAGAGAGCGTGTGTGTGTTTGAGACACATCCATGTAGCACAGAGACCCTCCTCTGCTATTGTTTCAGCGTGTGTGTGTGTGTGTGTGTGTGCTTCAGCTGCACCTCAGCTCTGCCTCTTCCCCTTCATTTATCATCCGGCTGCATAAAGTGCTGCCACAGCATTATAGAAACAGCTGCTTTTTCCAGAGAATGGGCCATCCTCCCTGCACACAAAGACACTCCTGGACGTAAAGAGAGTGTAAAATTGGAGGGTGAATACAAACCTTTTTCCTTGCTGAGAGGGGCTGAACACGAGTGTCACTGCAGCGGGGCACATTGTCACTGATCTGAAGACAAATAAGCATCCATATCGGCCCGATCATGTGTACAATGAGTGGCAGGGGCACCAGTGAGAGCGGCCTTGTTCAAAGCTAAATGTGCAGAGCTACAGCTGCTGCATCGCACTCTCTAGAGAATTCACGTCAGGCTGTTTAAGCAGGCGTTATATGCATGAGCCATCCGAGTGGAGGCACCTGTATTCCTGCACCACAATACAACGCCAATTCATCGAAACCATTGGCTCAAAGCAAATTGTGACGAACCCTGTCAGCACTCTGTTAGGGGTCATAATACAGTCACTAAAAAGTCACAGTCAGACCTTTAAGCTGAGTCAAGGTAAAGCCTCAGGGCCGTGCAGACTCACGGCAGGTTCGTAGGGAACCAGACGTGCCGTGCCATGCTTCACTGTTCCACTCTGTCCCTCAAAGGCTCCACGTGGAGAAAAGGGAATTTTGTCAAACCTGTTCTCTTCCAACTGGAGAGATTAGATTATACACTCTGCCAACTACATGACAGAGAAACACTCAGTGTGGGTGTTTGTGTTTGTTTTTATGTGTGTGTGTATGCGTGTGGGAAAGACCAGAGGAAAGCAGTGAGAAAGAGCAGAAAGAGCATCAGACGACTCTTCAGCCAGACCTCCCGGGGCAATGTGCATGCTGGAATACTTGAAGACATGAACAGAATAGTTTCAGCGTAACATTAGCTGCTTCATCGAGGAGAGAAATTCCCTCTGAGGATTAAAACCACAAACACACACATACACACACTGCATGCATGCATGAACACAACCCAGGTCGCAGCATGTCCGCATAATTCGTTTATTGTTCTTTCAGGTGCTGTATGTGGAATGTTAGCATGCAATGTTGCAATGAAGCAGTTATCAACAATAATTATACAGTGTGTGCCACAGCTGTTTTTTAAAGCTCAGAGGTAAACAATATTTTTTTTTTCAAAAGACACAACAGCAAGTTCCACTTCAATGACCCTAGATGTCTAAAAATCTAATTTTTACAACAATTCAATTGTAAACAATTTTTCCAGACAGAAGTTTATTCTACAAGATGCACTTTAAATGTCTCTTTAGTCAGTGTAAAATAAATTTTCTGTTTATTTCCTAAAATAGAGGTAGCTGCACCATGACGTAGCCAAAATGACAAAATATAACTGGATCCAAAGTTTTAGAAAACATATTTGATCTGATTATTAGTGGCATATTGATACTGTTTCGGGTTAGGGTTAGGGTTAGGGTTTTCGGTAATTTTATATTCTGTTGGGTTGTTTTCAATAAAATTCACTTAACATTTAACACATTTACATGTTAGGACAAAGGTTTTCCTCTCGTGAGGTGAGGCTCACTGTGGAGGTTTAAAGAAAGTGTTGTTACTCCAGGTTAAAACATACCTACAGCCCTGAGGTAGATTTACCCATTCAGGAAAAACAAAACAAGCAATAATTCAACTTTCAAGTAGTTCAACCAGATTGATCCTCACAGTGCCTCAGCAGTGCTGAGATGAGGAAGTTCTGAGAGGATAGACTTTTTCTATTACCTATTTTCTGTTTTTCTTTTTCCCCAAATAGGACAAACAGATTTACACTTTGGGACATGTTCCTGTTCCTCTCTGACATTTCCAACATATGTCAGCAAGAGCTTTCTGTGGAGCTTAGAAGTACATCTGTTAAATCTGTGTATAAACTAGTCCTGAGTGATTTGCCCCAGACTTTCTCATATGAGTCCAGTTGACTTTTAAGTTACTTTTTATTCATTTTTTACCTTGATTTGGGCAGCTGAAAAGAGACAGGAAATGTAGGCAGTGCCACAAGTTCCTGCTATTTGATAGAATGTTTAACCCTTTAAGCCCTGGCCTTTTTTTGGGGGGGTCTTCGCTACAAAAATGGCACACCCAAATTGAAAAGTGTACATCTCTTCATCATCAAGCACTCAGACTAACAGAAAGTTTGGTTGAAGTATGACTTGATGGCGTTTGTAGACGGGTTTCTCTAGACTATTTCTACAAGGAAAGTGCTTTGTTTTATGCCTTTTGTTGCAGAGTGACCTCAAAGTCCACCAGTTGGGGGACATTAAGGTTTACCTAAAGTCTCCTGTAAATGATCCTCACAGTCTGAAAGTTTTTTGTAGCCTGTTAAAGGTTTTTAATCACTGGATTCCTGTTCGAATTGAATTACACAACATATTTTTCACATTTTTTAAAAAAGACACAAAATCTGCACATGGATGATTTCTCATTTAATTAACAAAACAAAAAATACATTTCATGTCTTCTTTGTGATATTATTTAAAAATATCATTACCATAATGACCAGACTAGATGTGCACTAGCTGAACACCTTAAAGACATAATCAACGGTGTGACAGAAGAGATGGCTGTGTAGTGGGCAAAGTTGGAGCACAAATGCAGAAGCTTTGTTTTGATTAAGATATACGTATGTGGTGTTCATGAGTGTGTTTAGACAGGGAGAGAGAAATTTGTTGATATGAATACATAAAAATCTGCATGAGGAGGACTTACTGTTTCTATGTCTGTGTGTATATTTACCTTTAATGGACTCGTGTTTATTCTAAATTTAAAGTCTCTACCTCCTCAGTGAGTTCGGCTTTTGTTTAAAGCTGATTTCCAGGTGAATTGTAGACCATGAATGTAAAATAGCATTAATGGAAACAATTCAGTTTCTAAGAATAGTGTTGAAGGAATGGATTGTTTAATATCGGCCCTTTATAGTTTACACTTAGGGGGAAGCAACACCATATGTTTAATAAGTATTTGTTTGTGGTTTGTGAGTGTGTGGGATTATAAAAATGGAAAGTACATCATTCACTGAAAACTACTTTTACCGCCTTGTTACAGAATCACTGCTTTCTCTCCTTTTGCATAGCATGCTTGTGGGAACAGCTCAAGTAAATCGCTTTAAATTTGACTTGATTCTTTAAACAATAAGTCTACAGTTTGCACCCACAGATCCGAACAATATCGGCCATGTTTCCCACCTCCCTACCTCCATGTTCTTGGTTTACAGATAACAGCGTGAGCCATGGTGGATAAAATGTGGCGCATTTGGCATTTAGCTTTTGTCTAATATAAATTCATCACTTTTATGCTTGACTCCCTCGGTCAGAGTCTCTTAAATCAAACTAAATGGGATAGAATGTATGAAATCAAGTCATGATTGTGTAAAATGACCTTTCCTTCCCTCTTGACCCAAAGATTTCTGGGATTTGTAGGTGGTCTCAGTAATGTAGCCGATGGTCTTTAGTGAAACAGCAGGTTTTTGGTTTGCTCTGCGGTGTGTGTGCGCCCCTCTGTCTGTTTGACACATTCCTACACTGCACCCCTCTCCACGGCTCCTAACTACCAGCCAGTCGCCATGGTTACAGCCATACATCCATGCCAGCCCTTCACACTCAGAGACATATTTGTTTGGCTAGTGTAGCTACGTTGCTGACAAAAAAACACAGCTTTTTAGCATAACACCTGCTAATCTGGGGGATTTAGCTCTTTGAAGAGGATTGCTGATCAGAAATTCAAATAAATTATTTGAATGCTAATCTGAATGTTAATCCCTGGCCTCCGGGTCTTAAAGCATCCTGTCTTTCAATAACAATGTTTATTTTTCATTTGCTTTGCCTCTTTCATTTTCTCTCTCTCTCTCTCTCACACACACACAGACACACACACACCATCCCCCTGCCTGTTAATAAGCTCCATCGTCTGTTCCCTTTGGGACATTAAAGGTGGACTCGTCTTTCTGAAGTATGTGGCAATTTTACCGCACGAATGATGTTGATGCAGCTATAGAAATGACTGAGTATCATTTGCTTTGATGAGAATTAACTGAGGAAATGTTTTTTATTGATCCTGCGTTCCTGATGTACACTTCCTGATGCTACTAGCCCCATTTTTGAAAGCTGCATGACAGAGATCAGTCATCATTTTAAAACTTTTGCAGCACTTTTGTCACAGAAACATAACTATTTCCATCAAAACCCAATTCATTATTTTTCATCACTTTATTTGCATTTCCTTCCCAGTTGATTATCTAGCGTTAGCATCCACTGAAGATCAGAAGCTGTTCTTTAAATCATTTTTTTGTGCATTATGCAAAATCAAGATCAGTGTCTGATTTGAGATTTTATTCTATCCAATCTTTCAGAAAAAGGCTATTGTAATTACTATCCTTACTAAAAAAAAACAACACACTTTTGTACGTCTTTTTTTTTTAACCACAGTTTTCTCTTTTTTTCTTCTTCTGGGATCAATGTACCTAATCCTTTTTTATTATTATTGTAAGATCAATATCTGTGTTGAACTCTCGTGCCCAGCTTTGCACAGTTCAGCACCGTTTGCACCATTTTCATCACTGTCCTTGCATTTGCATTGCTTTTTTGTACAATTATCTTCATGATTATCAATCTGTGCAGTTTGATTTAAAAATCAGTTACATTTTTGTAGCATTTTCAAACTCTTGCTACTGTTATCTATAGTCTCAAAACCATGTTAAGTTTTATAAATACGATGCACTTTCTTTTCTTTTTTTTCTTGCGTAATGTTCATTACATTCTTGTCTATTTTCCTGCCATTTTTGTTGCTATTTTCTTAGATTTTATCTGCATGATTATGTATCTGTGTGACTCAATGTTAGCATCCACAGGAGATGAGTGGGTGTTCTTTAAATTTTGTCCTGGTTTGGATAAATAAATGCAAAGAAAAAAAGGGAGCAGATAATGAAAGACAAACCAGACAAAATATATACATCCTTATAAAAACTACCTCTGCTTATTGACTTATGTGAGGAGTTAACACGGCGTACATTAGTCTATAATTGCTGAGCGTATATCCTGATCCAGAGCCGGGTTTTCTTTTGATATCTGCGTCTATACAGCTGACTTTTGTCTCTGTGGAGACGTAGACACGGAGAATCAAGGGCAGCAGGATCACAAACACAAGAATCCGGATCTTGTGAACATCGTCTAATTCCTGGTTGCCTCACATTCTCTCTCCACAAACTAATTTTGGGCTTAGACTGAATCTCTGTTAGGTAAACAGATCCCCCTCATACAAGCAGGATCCATCACAATGACGTCCAGATCATCCGCGCCCATTAAAACCTGCGCAAACACTTTACTCCACACCAATATACTAGAGATCGAAGGGGAAACACACAAGGGCTTTTTTCAGCCTTTTCCCAGATTGTCTCTCTTTCTCCTTCTCTACCTATTAATCCAGTATCTTTCAGCCCTGGTAAACTCCTCAAGATGGACACTGCTTGGTTCAGGGTGGAAAGGGGTCAAGCTCCGCTGGCCCCCGCACAGAGCTGTGGAATTTTTCATTAGTGCACAGCTGGGTCACAAGTGGCTCCAAAGCCGTCTTAATATTGTGTAGGCCCACAGATTAGAGCGCGGAGAAAAGAAGCCAAAGCGTGATGCTCTCCACCAGACCCTGTCTTTGCATATTTGCAGACTTGTGCTTTAGAACACCTCATATTACTGTTTGTTTTATTTCTTAGACCCAGAACCTCTGGGTCAATAGTAATTATAAAACCCTCCAGTCCAAATGTTGTTTTTTAACCATTCCAGCGCTGAATCTGTAAGACGAGTCCATTTATTTTCTCCCAATAAAGAAAGTAAAGTATCTTAGCCAAGCATTGAAGCATCTCATATTTTATCTCATGTTTTTTAAAGCTGTCTCTTACTTTGACATACGATCATTGCTGTTTTTATTCTCTAAAACTGATATGTCTCTTGTAACTCTGCCTCTCGTTTTGGAAAAACACAAATAAAACAATAACCCTTGTGTATCTGTGGGCAGTTATAGTCAGCCATAGCTCTATAACATGTGATAGCCATTACACTTATTGTAGCCATCACTCTCCGGCGCTCTCCGAGCTCTCCTTCAGAAGCTGCAATCACTGGCGGTGGCTTGAAGAGCGGGCCAAGCTCTTAATAGTGCAGCTCTGCTCCACCTCACGCAGATTAGCATGGAAGGAAAGAACGAACCAAGACAGAGCTCTAATAAATATATTAAACAAGCGCAGGTCATTTTACAGCAGAATTTAATGGCGGCCATATTGCGGTATCTTGTTCTCACATGGCACCTTGCTTCGAGAGAAATGGTGTCGTAAACATGTCACATCTCCAGCAGTGGATACAGAACAAACTGCTTCACTTTTTTTGTACAGAATACTTCAGTCTTTCATTATTTATGTAAGGATCTACTCTGCTTTGGGAACAGGTAAAAAATAAGCCAAAAATGAAAAAAAAAAGCACACATCCTTCGAGTCCTGGTTTCCTCAACAGAGTATTGTTTGTTCTGAGCTCTAAAAACTGAGCCTAAATGCGATGTTGCACTCATTTTACATACTCAGGAACACCAGCTGTCCAAACAGCATCATGTGTGCCTGCCTGCTTACTGTTGTATTTACATTTGTGTACTTAGCCTCCTCTGCTGCCCAATACACTGTCCTTTTCACTCCATCAGCTTTGTTCTACCTGTGTGGCTGGGGAGGATTATTTCCACGCTGTTTTTTCTAGTGACTCATTAGCAGACACACGTGAGGAAGAAGCCTCGCCTGATGCTGCGAGACAATTCTCAGCATACCGCTGTCGCCTTTGGAGCTTTGCACGAACACGTAGCCTTATCATATATATTTCTCACATCTCATTTTCTAGCGCTAACAAGACTTGTCAAAAATCATGATGTATATGCACATAATTTGCATGGTTTTTTTTGCAGTCAGTTAGGGCTACACATGAGAACCCCATCCTCTCCAAACGTACTCCAAGTGTTGAGTAATCTGTGAAACACACGGCCCCTGGAATGAGATCATTTGAATAACGACTTAAGGGTTAGGATTTCTTTGTGCAGCTGTGCCGTATAGCGTTATGCACAGATCTGCCTCGGATGTCTGTCTGGCCGGGGACTCGTCTGAGGAGCTGCACATTCCTGCACATAGGAGCTCATGCTGCCATAGAAATCAAGTGGCCATATTTATTTTCACAATAGCGGTCATGTGGGATAGACAATCTTGGAAGCTCTTCGCTCCAGACTAACTGTGAGCGGTGTCTTTTTACACATCTACTATAGATATGTGCAGCAGCTTTTACTAAGTGCCTTCCCTCTGTGATGCAGGGCAGGTGCATATGCACACACTAACGCAAGCAACACATCTTCAGTATTATCTTTGCGATGCCAAGTGCAATCAGCTCGTCTCATTCCTCCCCAGCGAGCTCGCAGGCAGCCGCTGCTGCGCGTCAGAGCAGGGAACAAGCAGAACCCTGTGGCCAGAGCTGTGTGATGAAGAAGGCACCTTTGGGCCATTAGTGGTGTACACATCTCCCGTTAATGTGTTTTACTTTTACCTGCTGGGAGTTTAATTAAAAAACAAAGAGCCTCAATTTAAAGGCCATTATTATGCTAATGTAGTAAGCACGGGATGGTGATTAAGCAGCTTTTAGAGCTGACTGGAGCTGGCCCTCGGGAGCACAAGGATGGCACTTTTTATTTGGCTTCATTACTCTCCATGAATCTATGCTCCAAAGAGAAACGCTGATACTATGAAACGAGGTCAGCTACTGAGATCTTTTATGGATGCGGTGTTATGGGTCCCACTTCTTTGTACTGGAGTACTCACGCAGGCGCAAAGTTTGTTTTAACCTCATCTTCATAGAGGAAAAATAAAGCAGGAAATGCTTTAGCTGCTTTTATTTACACTAGCCCATCATGTGGAATAAAAAAGAAGCAAAAAACATCTCTCTGCAAGCAAAAAATAATAAAGAATGTTCACTTTACTCATGGTGCTATTTTTAACCAACACCTAGTGTATGGGAGCAACTATCCATACATAACAAAGTCATTTTCACAAGGTTGAGACAAAGTTGAAAAGGTTTGCCTTCAACATCTGGGCATCAAATGTTTTCCTCTTTAGCTAAAGCTCTTTATACCGTTGCAAAGAACCAATTTTCACATACTGAGGCGTGTCTCATGAGGAGCTGAGGAGAGGCTGTGCAACAGTTCAGAGACCCGCTGCCTCTTTAGGACAGATATGTTTGTTGTCTTTCCAGAAAAAACAGATCCAGATAGCACTGAAATTAGTTTAAAATGTCTTTAAGGTGTGTACACTTTAAAAGCAGATGTATGGCACTTTAAGGAATGTTTTGTCTTATATTTATTTTGGAAGAGAAGTCCAGTACCACTTTTATATCTGCTTGAGAAGCTTACCCCTTTACAGCTTTAGCTGCTAGCTTATAAGCTTGACCTAGCATGAAGTACCACAAAACAGCTTTCTGGACGCTGCACAAGACAAATTAGTCATGATAATGCTATTTAGATTTTTTTTCAAGTATTACTGAAAGGTTAGCATTTAAAGAAATGTCTTAATGCTAAGCTAAGCTAAATGTCCATACATTCACAGTACATATATGAAACTGACACTAATCGTTTCCAACAACATCTGCAAGAACACAAAACTTATGAAACAAAAGTTAACTGTTGATTCGGGGTTTTTATATATCCAGTTTGCCGTCTTTCATTTTTTTGTGCTAAGCTAAGCTAATTTAATGCTACTTTATTAATATTTTTGAC
This sequence comes from Labroides dimidiatus, assembly GCA_030710495.1. Classification (NCBI taxonomy): domain Eukaryota; kingdom Metazoa; phylum Chordata; class Actinopteri; order Labriformes; family Labridae; genus Labroides; species Labroides dimidiatus. The sequence goes on from CM061153.1 coordinate 24,583,269, forward strand.
CTGAAATGTCTTATCTCCAAATCTCACTCCTGGGAATAGAAAAAAACAACATGTTTTCCAGTGAGTCCATATTTTTTATTCATGTTTCCTACTCTGATTTTAGACTGTATGCTAAGCTAGGCTAAAACCACTGCAGACTCTTAAATTTGTAGTAGATTTTGGTACTGACCTAAACTTTGGCAAGACAAAACAAACTTTTTCCTAAAATGTTGAAACATCTCTATAAAGTTGTTGTAATATTTGCTCTTCTCAAGTTTCATATTTTATGCTAAGCTAAGCTAATTTAGCTTAACGTGTTAACGTTCAAGAATCGTCCTCTCTGACTCAGGTCATTTGTAAAACACCGTCATTATCTGCTCTATAGCTGCAGAGAAAAGATGGTGTGGTTGTAGCCTATCAGCTAAATCAGATTGCATCATGGGTGCACGTTTGACCGGCTGCTACGCCCGCCCTCCGCCCTGCCCGGAGGCCCTTCTCTGACCTGCCTCCCAGGCCTCATCTCTCACCTCGGCAGTGATTGGCGTGGCCACAGGTTTCCTGCTCAAACACGAGAGCCCATCTTCAAAGTAATAGCTTACAGCTGCTGCCTGGCTAATCCTCATCCCCTCTGTCTTTGAAGAGACGCGGTGACATAATAGCCCTGGCTGCTCTTCTCTAAATTGTTATGGTGTTTCTCTCAGTGTTGTTCGATAGCAAAAGGGGAGAAGGTGAGACTGTTGCACGTGTTGCTAAATGTAGCATGATTATCAAGCGCCATAAGCAGCTCCATACTCCTAACCCTCCCCTCTCTTTTTTTTCTTATTCCTCTGGGTTTCTTTTATCCCTCCTCAGTCCTCCTGATGCTTATCACTGCGGCAGAAGCATTAAATGTAATGTCTGTAGAAGAGAAATCATTGGCAACATGTGGTGAGAGCTTAAGATGTTGTCACACTTTAAGTTGCCTGTAATCTGTTCAAAGGGAGAGTGCATAGTTCTCCAAAGTGCCTGGAAAGGGGGGAAGAAGAAGAGCAGCAGAGAGGCAGTGGTCTCTGAGCTGCACTTTACTCTGCTGAAGTGTTCATCAGACAAAATAACAGTCGCTCCCTGTTGGCTTTTGTCTTCCTCGTAATGCTCTTTTTTGTTCGGTCTGGGTTTTTCTTTTCTTTTTTTTTTTTGCATTTTCTGAAAACATCCTGTGGCGTTACAAGCCTCAGCAGTGTGATAATCTGTCACGGAGAGGAGGAGAGAGCCATAGATAACGTCAGAAAGAACAGACGAGGGATTACAGGTACGTGGACGCAGGATTAAAAAGAGGGACGTAATGATTCCTCTGGGACGCAGCTATGTGCTGAGACCGGCTCTTTTTTCCATTTATGAGTCCAGTTCTAGGGAGGCCTGGGTAAATATTGACAGTTCTCTCTGCTTGAGATGCAGCCATTGATCCACACAGGAGGGTCTCATCACTTGATCTGTGCGCTCAGGTGTGGGAGGAGGTGTGGGTGGTGGTGGTGGTGGATGGGGGGGTAGCGAGAGCAGGGACATGCTGGTGGTCTTCTTTGTGCTGTCTTTTAAACACAAGCAAGCTTAAAAGGTGCTGATCAGGCTGGCTCTGTGACACTGGGAGTCATGTTACAAAAGCAAGTCCAGAAAGTGGATTTAAGTCAGGTCAGTGGGATCAAGTAGAGTCAGAACGAGGTAAATAATCACCTAAACCACTTTGAGTCTGATTCCACTCACACCTACGGCTCTTTATATCCCAAAAGAGCTTCCCATGAAGGAGTGAAATCTCTGATTTTCTGCTAAACTTATCAATTCCCCCTGTTGATATGTTTTCTTGGTATGAAATCATGATTTACATCTCCTCCTGGCCCTCTGGTCGCTCCTCAAACCACTAATCAGGTAATGTTGTGGAGGTTGAATGGCGTGCCTCCCCCTGGTCAACCTTCACTGCTCACACAGTGGTGTTGTTTTAAAGAGCATTCTTTAGCAGCTGAACTTGGAAAGGTATTAAAGTGGGATTAGGCTCCTCCACAATCCACTGCTTGTGTCATTCAGGGAGTTTGTGTTCTCCTCTCCCCGCCGCCACCTCCCCACTCCTCCTCTGTTTGATTGTGGCTAGCCGCAGGAGTGGGACCGACTGTGCCTTTCAAAGGAGAGGGGTAGGGTTAAATCCCTAGTCCACTGCTCCCTGCTAATTCTCCTTGTTCCTTAGAGAAGGATTTACTTCTGCTGCCAGCTTCTCAAAGGCCTTCTCTGCCCATCCGAAAAGTCGCCGTTGCCTTCCTGTGGAGGTGTGGTTGCCATAGAAGGGGCGTCATGCATGGCTATTCCATCTGAACCCTGCTGAGAATGGGGACCGGGGACTGAAAACAGGCAGAAAGTCCGGATTAGACCCGAGGACAAAGCAGGACAGGAAGATTCCAGAAGGGACGAATAGGAATTACAGCAGCAAAAATAATGCAAAGTGACAGAGAGGGGAAATAGAAAAATAATGGCTTACAAGATTAGACTCGGCGAGGAGAAAGAAGAAAGGAAAGAGGGCTGAATGAGAATGTTTTCATCTAGATGAGAAGATTTGAGAGAGCGGTCGAAGGTGAATGTGGAGTCCTGGACGTATCAAAACCGTGCTAACAAGTCATTTCCTCAACTTTTTTGCTCTCTTTCTGAGCTTAAGCCGGCAATCATTAGCTACACATTAGAGTTGGAGCTGGGAACTGGTCTTGACAGATTCATCACCTCATTTCCCAGATCCCAGCATGTTAACAGGCTAATCCCTCTGAAAACGAGGAACGACTCCCTGAATATTCAGCTTATCTTTGTCGGAGTTTGTTGACGTAAGCTTTCTGTTTTTACATTTTTATTTTGCCTTCTTTCATCAATAAGTGCTTGAATCTTGTTTTTCGGCATCCAAACTCTGAGGTTTGTTTGGAGGACAGATCCAGGTTGGCAGGTCACAAAAGCCAGAACCCTGCTTGTTTGAGAAACATGCCAAAATTTCTTTTTCAAAGGATTATCCTTGAGTTTTTTTCCATAGTTGAATAATAATCGTCTTAACTTATTGTAATAAATGAAAGATTAAAGGATTTTATGAACCTTGTGAGGGCCAGTTTTCTGACGATGTTTTGCTGCTGCAAAGTAGAAAGACTTCTATAACAGCTCTTTTTGTTTCACTGCTGATGGATTTAGTAGATAGAATAATTATCTATAGATGTAAGAGATGAATGTAAGATAACCAAAGAATCAGCTCTGCTGCTACAGATTAAACAAACATCTGACTTTAAAAAGCAGCAAAGACAACCAAAAACCACACTGCCCTGTTTCCAGCATGCATACAGCTGCTCACACAAGTGTGAACACGCGTGCGCACACTCGTACGCACACAACATATCAGCACTCAATCAGCACCTATAACCCCATTACCATAACAAAACCTTCCTTTGGTCTCCCTGCGCTCATATTTACACATTATATTCATCACTATCGCTCATCCCTGTCCCCAACCAGCAGATGATGTCAATCGCTCCTCATGCTGCCTCCCTGCATTGCACAATGAAATAGATGTTCACCACAAATAGATAGGCGGTTGCCAGCTGTCTTCCAGACCAAGGCAAACAAAGAGGCCGCTAATAAATCCAGCTTTACGGCTGGACAAGATCAACCACACTCCCTGCCTTCTTGCTCCATTTAATGTGGCTTCTTGTGAACAACAGAGGACGAATTAAATGCCTCACAGTCACCAATAAAACAATGCAAACATCTTCCTGGGAGCATATAAAAGAAGATGGAGGTGTTGTTGGGGATATGGAGATGGAGGCAGTGTGGTCTTGATATTAGACAGTAAGATGATACATGGACAGACTAGAGGGTGGTTCAGTAGTCGGCAATGAATCACCATCCCTGATAAGATATCTGATGCGTTTAGAGGTTCCAGGTTATGAAAGAAATGTCAGCATCAGCCTCGATTAGGATCCTCAGGATTCATTGGTCATTGCGTCAGAAAATGACCCGGTCTTTTTTTGAGACTGCCGGGGGGGGGGTTTGTGTGTCTGTGACTGTGTCCACTTGGAATGACGCTGAGCTGGACCCACCCTAGAAATTTTAACAGATGAGCTGCTGCCAAAGGAGTCACCTCCTTGGCTGCACGCAGGATCAGCAAGCCAACTTGACTCTTAATCCAAAAACACTTGATGGGCAACTCAAGAAAAAAAAAAAGAAAAAAAAAGAAAAAAAAAAAAAGAAAGAAAGAAGGCCGTGGGACAAAATAAAGACACGCACCGTGCCAAAGAGGAGCACCGAGGGTGAGAGTTTGAAACTTCTGCTGAGCAGCAGCTACTGTTGTTGACACAAGTTAACAATTACAAGAATAAGGTAAAACAAAGTTTCGCAAAAAAGAATTTTCCTCAAACTAATAAACAAACTAGAAAAGTGAAAATGTCCCAAAACTACAGAGATAACAGGTCATGATCTTTGTGAGTTCTGCTAAGAGTTGCTTGTGGCTGTACCCTAAAAATATTAATCCCGTTTGATGTTTTCTCTTCCTGCAGGTTATTTGCGACTAAGTGCAGTGGCTGCATGGAGAAAATCGCCCCCACAGAGTTTGTGATGCGCGCCCTGGAGTGCGTCTACCACCTGAACTGTTTCTGCTGCTGCGTGTGCGACCGACAGCTGAGGAAGGGCGACGAGTTTGTCCTGAAGGAGGGTCAGCTGCTCTGCAAGATCGACTACGAGAGGGAGAAAGACTTACTCAGCTCGGTCAGCCCCGATGACTCAGACTCAGGTGAGCCCTCTCACACAGGGGTGAGATCCACACCGGGGTGCGACCATCACATGGCGCCTGGGTGTTGTATTCTGTGTGCTCTGTTCCATCACTGTGGCAGCCAGCAGACACCCAACATAATGGGCTGGTTTAAGTGATATATTAATGGGATTAAAAGAAAAAAAACAATTATTATTTCTCTGTAACTGGTTGCCAGATTTTATCTTGGCCGTGTGGGATTTTCCGGAGATGTTGCATGCAGCCCACACAGTAAAACTTCCAACATGGCACCATCTGCAGCTTTACAATGGCTCATTTCCTATCATTTTAATTCAAGCGTTGAGCATTGGTTTATAATACAGTAGGAGGTGGAAACAGGACAAAGCCAAGCCCCCCTGTATTAATGGCTCTCCGTGCGTGGGCTGGGTCTGGTGCTGGAAAGAATTAAATCACTGTATCATGATGAGTGACAGAAGGATTTGGGGCCTTTCTGCAGAAAGCCTGCTCCTCCACTCTTATCAGCTCCAGTGTTCCTCGCCCGTAGCCTCCACACACAACGAGGCATCTCGCCAAGCCTCACTGTTCACCACCATCTGGCTCACATTTAGACATGCACAAAAGCGAGGGAATTTGTCAAATACATCTGTGCTTGTGTCAACTTTTGTCAACTTGTGGGAATATTTGCTCAGCGTCTTCCTCGTTGGGTTTGTGTCCCGGCACATTGCAACAGGCATGTCTTTTTTTGTGTGGTGTCTCCAGATCATCAAGACGCAGAAAATGTCGACATGAGCAGAGGTTAACCTCGGCATGTGGAAGATGGAGTGTAGGTTTTCGGACGAGAAATGCAGATACTTATCAGATAACGATGAGCCGTCATGTTCGTCTCTGCTCGCAGAAACTAGACCCCACATGTAATTTGGAATCATTAACAACAGATTTCAGATTTGGAAACAGTTGTTTTCAGCCAAACAAAGAGGGATGTTTTATTATGCATTCATTTATTTTTCATGTCCTGGTTGAATAACTTTTTGGCTTCGATGACAGAAATTGAAATAAAGCCCAAAATGGATTTAACCAACTTTTTTTTTTTTTTTAATTTAACCCTTAACATAATGAAAACTTTGACCATAGGTTGTTACAAGTTTGCATTTTTATTCTCTTTCTAGAATATAAACCTAACTACCATAACATCAAATTTTAGAGTCCCCTTAAAGTTTAATGAAAAAGCCATTTCTGAGAAATCTTGAATGTTTTGTTTTTCTCTGCAAAAAACAAAACAGAGAGGAAGGTGGTTTTACTGTAAAAGATAAATAGATTTTTTTTCTAAATAAGAAAAAAGAGTATTAAAAGCATTTTGTTGTATAGAAGTGTAAAAGATGCAGATATTTCACTACCTAAAACTGTAATATCCTGCTGCCAACAGTAAAAATCTAGCGCTCCATATGAAGGTTATCACCCCTTTTGGGGGAAATGAAGTTAAAAAAAAAAAAAAAAAGTTGGACTGTGTCATGGGAGCTGCATTTCCCGTATGTACTCGCGCTGCCTTTTTCATGTTGCACTTGATGTAGTATTCTTATCAAAGATTGATTTAGTGTAAATCAGACAAAGCTGAGCACCATTAATTTCACGTGACGCAGTGTCCAGTTCAATGACAAATGTGCATATTTCACCGTTCTCTCCAAGAGCTCGAGCCGCAGCCTCCTGTAAGTCTGATGGTACATGTGGCCTTTTCCTTTTGTAATAAATTGATAACAAAGTATCAGAAACACATGTGTCTCCTTTGATTATGCACTTGCGCTGTGTGAATCTTCCAGAAATGGGGAAGAACGAGAATGTATTTATCAGCAGGCTGTCACAGAGCGGGAGGGTGTAGTCGGTTCAAGCTCGTACTTACCAAACAGAAAAAAATGATGTCTCTTTCTTTCTGCAGAGAAAAGTGACGATGAGGAGTTGGACATCAAGCCGGAAAAAGGCATCGGAGGTCAGGGGAAGGGGGATGATGGGAAGGATCCCAGGAGGCCCAAAAGACCACGAACCATTCTGACAACTCAGCAGAGACGAGCCTTCAAAGCTTCCTTTGAGGTGTCCTCAAAACCCTGCAGAAAGGTAAGACAAAGCTTTGATAGTCTGCTGCAACGACACAAGGAAGTCTTTTTAAACTCTGGTTTGTATTTGCAGTAATGGATATTTAGATGCCAAACACGAGCCCTACAGTAGTTTCACAAATAAAATTCTCAAATTAAAACAACTCCCCCACCTCAAAGCTCAGCTTTGAAGTGGCGAGCAGCTTTCTGTTCTGTGTTAACTGAGGCAGGCTGCTGTAACGCGGTCCGCCTGCACAAAATATCATACTGAGATCGGCAAACTGCATCTGTAGCCCCGGCCTCGAAACAGGCGCTGCACCCGGGCCAAGGCTTTGAAGAGCCAATAACCAAGAGGTCCAAAAAGACCGCTGTGTTCATTCAAACCCCACTGAAACCAAAGCATATCAAAGAGGCAATGTGCCTGTCGGGAGATGTGGCAGAGACGTATGTTCAGAGTGCTGTTTTAATGTGGGACGCTGAATCTTCCATCTGGGTGCTTTCAGGTGCGGGAGACGCTGGCCGCAGAGACGGGACTCAGCGTTCGGGTGGTGCAGGTGTGGTTTCAGAACCAGAGAGCTAAGGTGAGAGCAGCTTACTCAGGATGAATCAGATAGTATCCACATACAACAGCCTTCTTCCATCTGAGTCCGACTAATAAATCAGCACAACTATGTGTGTTAAACTTATCACTGCATTCCTTTCACAAATGTACCAAAAAAAAAGGAGCAGAAGGAGCTGCAAATCTAGCTCACTCTTGCATTAAATGTCTACGCCCTCCTCTTTTCTGATGATTATCTCCTGAAAAGCTTTGATACTTGACAATGAAGTGCACTCAGATACCGAGTCCGTGCGGTTCACTCGAGGGTGAACGGCGAGGAGCATCCTTTTTAAATTAAAGAGCGCATGTTAGTTTTGGGGGCTCCTCACAACTTTGACTCCTTTCGTTTCAGATGAAGAAGTTGGCAAGAAGACAGCAGCAACAACAAGAACAACAGAATTCTCAGAGACTCGGCCAAGGTACCAAACTGCACAAAGTCAGCACACACAGGGGGGGATTACTGTCTCAACGCTCTTTGTCTGGGAAATTTAACAGGAGCTTCATGTTAGTTTTTACACGTCAGCCTTTTTTCAGGTTAACTTATTCCTAAATGTGTTTGTGTTCATGTCTCTTCACTTGGTTGTATAAGCTCTTTTTGTAACGTTGACGATAAAACAAAGCTTTATGTTCATTTGCTTTTTTGTGTGTGGGGGCTTTTTATGCCTTTATTTTGAGAGGACAGGACAGTGAATAGAGGAGGAAACAGGGTGAGAGTGGGGAGTGACATGTGGGAAAGTAGCCACAGGTTGGACTTGAAGCCAGGCTGCCCGCTCAAGGGCTGTTTGCCCATATGGAGTGCAACCTTTACCACTAGGCCATCTACTCTCCACTTACCCTATATTTTAGTTAAATATATCCCATTAGACTATCACGGCCAAAAAACTGATGACTTGCAAATCATTTAAATCTTGTATTTTATTTAAAGTGGTGCAAAAAAACATCAAATGTTGGTGATAATAAAAGCAGTTTTTGAGACGACGAAGAACAAGTTAAGCAAAGAGAGAAAGCAGATAGTTCCACAATCACAGAAAAATGTTCATCAGCTAAACATTGAACAAATTTGAAAATTTCATCATCTGAAGAGAATAATTTCATTAAAACATGACAAAAATCTGTACAAATTTCTGGGAAAAAGGCACAATGCCTTAATCAGTAGTAGTGGATGGCCAAGATCTTAATCTAGACATGACTCTGTAGTGGAAGTCACTGCATGAGGTCCACATCCCTTCCAGAACTCATTGTCTGTGTCGGTCAAACTGTAAATGAAAAGTAAAGGAGAACCTATCAGACAAAAGTTTTGACTATATATACATTTTAAGTCTTTAGCTTCTCATACGGAAGTGATATACATGTTGACTTTTTATAAGCTATGCATAAGGAGCATTGTCGTCGAGCGTATGCCGCTGTGAAGTCAAATGTGTTGTGAGAAAGGAGTTCACCACTTTGATAACTACACTGAATAACAGATTGCAGATATGTCTCTGCGTAAACACGAGCTCTTCCCATCAAGAGTGAGTTAGAGAATCTGTCCCTAAGCCAAACAAAATGAATGTAAGACGTCATCGTGTTAAGCCACTGCAAAGGAAAATGCAGGGGGTGAGGGATGGTTTTTTAGTGATAAAGCCACAAGAGTTTAGTGTCCCCTCTCACAAGTTAGTTACCCAAGAGCTGAGCTGTTTGTGGAGGGAATTGTGGGAGAAGCTGCATGGGGGGAACTACTGTGGGTTTCCATGGGAATACTAACAGAAACCGACAAACAATTCAGGTATTTAGAGCGAGAAGTCAGATTCAGTTAAGACCGTGTAGATGCAGAATGATGAGATATGAATGAGAAACTACCAGGGAAGAATCCAGCCCTGATGTCTACGCCCTCATCGTCCTGCTTTCCCTCTGGTTGTTTGTAGTGCGTGGGTTCATTTACATCCTGCAGACTCATCCCCCCTGTGGGTTTTATTTGCAGCTCCTGTAATAGTTTTTCTCTCACTGCCATGCAGAAGTGATGTCCAATCGCATGGAAGGGATGATGAACTCCTTCACACCGCTTGCTCCGCCGCAGCAGCAGCTGGTCGCCATGGATCAGAATGGCTACAGCACGGACCCGTTCCAACAGGGGCTCACCCCCCCACAGATGCCCGGAGACCACATGAACCCATATGGTGAGCATCCACAAACCCCCACCCCCCTCTTTACGCCAAAAAAAGGAAAAAAAAAAACACACACCCACTCGTGCTTTAAAAAACACACACACATGCCTGTCCCTTGATCAACCTCATAGCTCCTCAGTGTGGGACATGTGTTTTAGCCGCAGCCCCCCCCCCCGTGATCCGTGATTGAGGCTGCTGCTCACAAAGATTGGCTTCTCCTCCCACACGAGATAACACCCAAGCGAGTTGGTTTTCAAGCTCATTTTAAAATCTGTTTAATATGGTTTTAACGCCCCGCCTCTGCCTCTAAAACATGCTCCGTTACTGACGATGTTTCCCCGTGGTGGTAAAAACATGTGGTCAGTGTGGACAGCTTTAGATAAATACAATCCAAACAGTGATTGAGGGCTGTGTGAGCTAATGAATCAGAATGTGAAAACAACACGTCTCTGATTTCTGTGTGATACAGGAAAGAATTAAAGCGCAAACAAGGACAGGGAGGAAAGTAAGTCAATCAAGAGTTAGTCCACAGGATGTAACTGGAATAACACATTTCTAAGTGATGTCCTCAACAGGCCCCAGAGGGACCATTTCCTCAAGTTCATAACTTCCTTATAATTTGCCTCCATTTAGTTCTTCTCGGTTGTAAGAACCCAAATCCCCGGTCTCATCACTTGCCTTTGGTTTGGGGAAAAGAACAATATTGGCAAGGCATTAAAAGATATGTCTCAAATCACTGTCCCCATTTTGTGCAACACTATCATTAAGATCCAGAGTGTAATAAAGTTAACTATTCCCTCCAGAGAAATAACACATTGAGGTTTTATGAAAGGCGGAAACAGTTGCTATTAACCAGATCTTTTAGGAGGATGCCCCTTGTTTACATGCGCCCTCATAGACCGCAATCGTCCCAGCGAGGGCAGCAAAAAGTGAGCTTTGATGATAACTAACAAAACACTTCTCTCGATTGTGATGACACGCAAGAGCAATTCCTCAAAGTGACTATTAGTAATTATAATTTCCCAATGCTGCTATAAATCCTGACTACGAGATTGCATGGGTTTCATAGTCAGAGTGGGGCGTTGGTGCGTGTTTTGAATGACGCCTCTGCCACCGAATCCTGACGGCAATCTCCATATCCACTCTCTCCGCAGGTAATGACTCCGCTTTCCATGACATAGACAGCGACACGTCTTTAACCAGCCTCAGCGACTGCTTCATGGCGTCGTCAGAAGTCAACTCCATGCAGGCCCGCGTGGGAAACCCCATCGACCGTCTCTACTCCATGCAGAACTCTTATTTTGCATCATGAAAGAGGGAGAAAAAAATAGTGAAAGAAAAAAAAAACAAAAAATAACCATCAGCACAGAATAAACTGCCCATCTCAACCCTCAAGCGCGATGACCGGGAGGGTTTTCTCCACAGAAACGGACTCAACAGAAGAAACAACTCCTCTCTGTGTCTCCTGGTTATGTGCTTAAGCTTACTCAAAGATAGTAAAACCACTTGTTGTAGCACAGTGAAGAATCCTGGGGGGGTTAAAGACTTAAATATTGTTAGATTTGGTAGGATTGTTGTTCTTCACGAGAGATATAACTCTTTTCTTTGTCCACTTAAAGAAAACAAGTAGATAATGAAGCCACTTATTACACAAACCAAATAACACAGTGAGTTTATACAGTGCATGATCAATTGTAAACTAAAACTTTTTGTAAGCCCCGCCCCCTCCTGGTTAAGATGTGGTGTTTGGACTGTTTCTTCTTTACACTACATGGATTCCCATGTTCACGTTAGCATTTTGATCACTTTCAATAGGTTTAGATATTGTGTTTATAGTAAATAGGTGCAGCATGTCTGCAAGAGTGACTGTACATTTGTGTATGTATGAGAGTCTGTGGTGAGAAAGAACTGTTCAAAGGAGAAAAAAGTGCAGAGACGTGGAGACATGTAGGATCAGTGAAGTGTAAATACTTTCCCCGGGCAAATTGGATGTGCATGTTAAAAATGGAAAGCATTCTATTTATTTAACTATAACAGGCTCTTGAAGGTGCATATTAAAACTGAAAAGCTTTATTTAAAAAGGAGAGCATTTTTTTTTGTTGAGCAATTAGTGAGTTCATGAGTGTCACAGCTCATCTGTATGCCTTTTTAATATGAAGATTAACCCTTTGTTTTGTTTATTTCCTCAGCCAAGCTGTAAATGAGCAATGTTGCTATTTATTTCGTACAGACCATAAACCTTTTGTTGCCATTGTCATATGTGCATTCTCAAAAATGTTAAAGTTGCTAATTGACCAAAGTTGACTGGTTTGATGAATAAACAATGTCTTTCTCCTGATATCATTAAATAAATGCCATTCAGTGATCATTCACAACTCCAACATATCCGCTGCTTCAAAGAATTCGAAGGGGGAAGTTTTGTGTATGGAAGTATTTTCAATTTGACATCAAAACTCTAACCATTATTCCATCAGTGCGGCTCTTGGATTATCAAAGCAAATTATCTTAGGCATTCATCAGTTAGCGTAAGTTATAATCCAAAAAGAGAAATCCCCATTTGGAATTGTTCTGTCTTTCAAGCTCTGAGGGTGTTGTCCTCTTAGCACCTCTAACTACTGTTTGAGAGCAGCAAACAAAAAATAATTTTGGGTATTTGATCTTGTGACACTAGCAAACAACTGAAGTGCTAAAGGAAAATTTATCTTCAGTTAAAGATAAACTGAATTCCTCCAAGGTCTTGCACGATACATCCTGTCCCGAAGAACTGAGAGCTGAGCTGCTGCTACTCTAGCTCAGCTTGTTTCAGGTGCTGAGTTTTATTCATTGCCCAATAGAAGTTTTTTTTTTTTCCAAGTAGGTAAATAATCCTCAGAGTTTACCTCCATTTTTATCTTAAATTTTTCTTTTTTTTTTTCTTTTTAGGTATTCATTTTTTAAATTTGTTGTATTTTTTTATTTTGCCCATATTTGTTCAAGTTGCAAACTATTCACTGCTTATTTTTATGGATGATGCAGATCCATGAGTTGCCACTGAAAAAAAAGGGGGACCAAAATATTGTCCCAAGGACTCTGCAGAAGCACTCTGGCTAATGGACCCACTAGGCCACATCAAAGCACTGATTGAGCTTAGTGATAAAATCTCAAAGATGCCTCAAGTCGGCACAGTCCACAGCTGATCGGATTTTTGTCTCAGTTTAAGCTTGCACTCACAGTCAGTGAAAACATTGTTAATGAAAAAAAGAAACAAGAACAGTAAAGATGCTGCAGGTGCTGCATTGGTCAACAGAGCTGTCAGTTATGATGTCACACCCCTCCAGTTTGACATCAAGTCTTCTGAAACAAACACCGGGGCAGAAATCAGCATTAGAAAAACCAGCTTTCACAACAGAAAACATGTCTGAGAAATATTAATTTGACTTGCATTTTAATTTTTGAGTCTGAACCCATGTTCCATTTGTTCTAACGAAGAAGGAAGTGACCCTTAAGACCTATGCTGCGGCCAGTCACTAGGGGGAGCTGTGAAAGGTTGCGCTTCACTTCGACTGAGCACTTGTGCAGTCAGTGTAAGCACATCGAAGCGTATGACTATACTTGGATGACTTTACACATTCATGGTCCCTGGGGGATGAACCCAAACAACAAAGTGATCCCCTGGCTTTTACTTCTTTACACTAATACTCACGTTTTGGCAAACTAACGGACCTTATTGACTTTTCATATATCTATACTTTTTGTCATGTGCTCCTGGAGTTTGTATATGTTAGCATGTTAAGACTAAAGGTTAAATGCACCCAAAATAACAGGTATAAATGGTTAGCAGTATCATTAAGCAAGACACAGTGCACTTGAGTGCACTGTGTCGTGCTAGAGTCCTCAAAATTTACAACTCAGCTCTGAGTGCATTCATTTAATATGCCTATCCAGGTTTTTATGAGACTTCCACAGGTGACCTAATACTCAGAAGTTCATAGCCATTCCTATACGTGACTTGTCTGTAAGGCTCAAACATGAACGTGTAGTGAGGGTGAGGTTGGAGGAAAGTTCAGGTGACATACCAGCTGCACGACTAGCGAGTGAACCCCACCTATAACCTCAGGGCTCGTTGAGCGGCTGCTTGGAAGTACCATCTGTGTGCTCCTTCATCTCTGTGACAGCTCCTCAATGTGGCCCGGCAAGCCTCCACCCACTGTCTGTGCTGTCACGTGACCACACAGATCAACAGAACATTGATGAAACTCTTGCCTAACATGACTGAATACACTCCGAATGTCCCTCTCATGTCAGGGTTTAATCATCTCAGCTGTTATTCGTAGGCAGAAGGAGCACGTGAAAATGTCAAATCAGTGAGGATTTAGAGCATGAGAGCAGTGTGGAGCATAAATATAAATACGTCTCTGTTATCAAGGCTTCAATCTGACAGCCAGGTGTTGGACTTGTTGGCAAGGTTTCACCGCCATTTGTCTTAACTTGTCACACAAGAAGCGGAGCAACCCCACAAGCACACACAGCGACTTCATCTGAAGCTTGAACATGATTGGATAAAATTTGGATGACCAAATCCAACTGATGAAAGGAGTTGGTCATTATTTTTTCCTTTTTGGTCTACCTAAAGTTGCCATGTGTAACATCTAGGAAAATATGATAATTATAAATATCACATGTATGTGTGTGTGCGTGTGTGTGTGTGTGTGCGCGTGTGTTTGTGTGACAATAAGACGAGTTAAGGACAATGAACAGTTTGCGTCAGGTTTCTGGTGTACTTCAGGATTAAAGAGTGAAAGACTGAGTACACAGACACAACAAAGGCTTCCATTTACAGTAAACACAGACAGGTCTGCCACGCACATGTAATGTTTGCACGGGATAGACAGCACAATTAGCCTGAACCTCTCCCTTTTCAGGGTAGGACAGGTGAGCTTACAGAGAGGTGTCTGGGTACAGAGGACGACATCAGGCTCTGTGCTGACATTGTGGAAGAAAAAGTAAGTAAACCATCAGAAACCATGAATTCTCCTACATAAGTACTGAAGTATCTTTGATCATTTTGTTTCATTTAAAAGCTGGGAACCTGTAATTGTTGGACGTCTGTAAAGATAAATCTATTTTTAAGATACCAGATCGCCGTCCTGATCATCATATCTGAGGGGTATAAACATGATGCAGCTCAAAGCTGGTTTCAGCCATGGAAGGGGCAAAGAAAAGACAGCAGATCAAGTTGGGCAACACACAAGCAAATACAAAACAAACAATCAAACCATTAAAATGATTTATGACTGATTAAATATTAACATATTCTTTACTTAAAGTTCATCTTTTCCTCAAACTGCTGGTGCTCCCTAGAGTGTCTGATAATGCTTTTTAAAAATCCAGATATATCAAAAGTTACATCAGATTTAAGCAGAAGCACTCATAACTAGGACTAGAACTTGTTGAATGTATCAACTGACTACGTGCTCTCTCATCTGTCAACTCACACCAGCTGCATGTTCTGCATGCTAGAATCTGTTAGACCAAGGAGTTCCTTCGCTTCCCACCCTAATGATAAGCCTCTCCTCATTCACTGAGGGCTGTATAACCTGAAACCTGTTGACCCCCAGCCTGGGTACACATCATTATCATATGATCCGGTTTTCCACACGGTTTGTTTTATATGAAAAGTCACTGGGCATTTTTAGGTGTTTTCCATGCACGACTTCCTGTCTCACTCAGTTTGTTTTTTTTTTTTTTTTTGTGAATTGACACTTCACAGTTCCTGCATCCGGCAAAATTTGGAGCCTTGCATATCTGACGTGGACCTGCCTGAAACAGAGCCCACCTGGTGTGTTTAGCCTTTAGAGGCGATGTCGGGTTGGAATGTTGTGACTGTTTTGGGTTGCAGTAGTGATCTCAATAACCAGATATATGATATGAAATATGACATGAAACTGAGGACAACTGGACTTGACATTGGTCATATGAGCTACCAAGATACAAGTGGTCCACGAGCATTGACATGTGGCCAGAAATCACATATCGTGACATTTATTATAGCCTATTTACCAATGACATAGGGGTACATAGCGAGCCTCCTTTCATCTTGTCTATCAAAAGTGCTGTTAAAACCTTTGTTTAGAATGCCCAACGCTCTTACTCATTTTTTTGACTAGAAAACGATCAGAAAAAGCTGCAGACATTTAATTTCAATTCATCACAAAAAAAAAATATCACCACCCTGAAATTACAGAGATGCAGATTGGGACTGGATTAGTGTTATCGGATGACCTATGGACCATTTGGTCTGTGTTTTGCCCTGGAACTGTTACTGTAAAAATTACGGACATGGTAGATTCACACAGGAATAAAGACAAGTCTTTCGCAGTTATTACAAACTATTTGAGGTCCCCAGGTGAAACTAATAGGACTTGATGGGAGAACTACTGAACATTTTTGAAAGTCCCAAATTACTGAGGAATGACGACCTGCTTGTGAACTGTTACCTGGTATGTTTCTCTCATTCAAAGGAGCAGTTTGACACATTTTACAGATACGTTTTACTGTGTTGTTCTAAACCAAGGCTTTACAGTGCTTTTGGCATTTTCTTTTTCTCAGCTGTGGTCATGAAGTCTCATTCATCCAGGTCATGGTTATTCTGAAGACTCGAACAAGGCAATTGGACTTTGCAGAGTTGGGAAGACGTTTTGCCTCTCATCGAAGAAGGTTCATTGATGTTGATGAACTTTCTTGGATGAGAAGTCCAGCTGTGTCGGATCAAAACAACTTAACATAAGCCAAAAAGTAACTAAAGTCGTAGTCATGCTCTCTGTGTCTCATTGTGCTAACTCTGATGAGACCATGCTTCTCGTAAACAGATGCTTCATGGTGACGTAAGTGAGCCATGCGTGTGCCTAACGTCTGGTTCATATTGGAGTAGTGTGACCACAGGCTGTACCGGCCAGCGGGGGAATGGCATTGCAGGGGGGCAATCATGCTTGTGTACAGCATGATTTGGATGGCCAGTGTGACAGCGCCCAAAGGTTGGAAAGTGAGACATAAGCATATCTATACTGACTTGACAGTTATGTCAAAAGTATTTCAATAATTTTAAATAAAGAAACTCCCAAGAATTTGCATTATACCACTTTTATTTGTTACCCATGCCTTACAAAAAATTTCAATTCCAGTTGTTTCCGCGATATATATATATATATATATATATATATATATATATATATATATATATATATATATATATATATATATATATATATATATATATATATATATAATGATTTAATTAATTAATTAATTAATGAAACTAACTAATGAAATTTAATTGTAATTGAGAACATTAACCCTTTAATGGCCTTTGGTTTGATGTTAGAAGGCATTACTTGGAAAAAAAATCATCATTTTTTTCCCAACAGCATCAAAGATCCTGGTATGAAAATGTAAAAAGTGGTTTTATGTAGGTTGTATGTATTAAAACAGCAGGAGGTAAAGCATAAAAAGTGTTTTAAAATAGAAATTAAAGTAAAGCATAGATGCATTATTTTTATAACTTAAGTACAGTAACTGTTTGCACTTCATTATGTCTTACTCCTGAATGTAAAAGGCACCACTTTGTGTCTTTAGCACACAGTAAATGTGGGAGTAGACAGGACGAACATTGCACACACTATTGCTCAGGATGCATTTTATTTTCTATTTTTACCACCATGTTATATTTCCTCTGCTCTTTCCTCCTGTCCTGAACTTTTTCTTCAAAATCAAGCTTTCAGTTCAGCAAACAGTAAAAAGAAATGAGTGAACCCATGTCACTTCTGCTTGTTCACTGGCACTTGGACATGAATCAGCCAAAGACGACACTCAGAGGTTGAGGTGAGTGCGGCCTCGATATGAAAACAGTCACGCTGAAACTTGAGCTGAAGACACACACGCATAACTCACGGAGAGTTAAGAGTCGGCCTTCAGTAAACTGTTCACACATTTACTCTTCTGCCATTCTGGCACCACATAGGAAATGAGTCTAGTGACAATATTTTCACTAGATAACCAAAATCCTGAAATTTTCCACCTGAGACACAATTGGAGGTTTGTGATTTGTGTTCTCTCCCTTCACTGTTCGCTTCTGCGGCCCTGCCCATGAATAACACATGGAGCCTGATTTGTTATTTGTGGTAATTTAAAGCAAGATTCCCACCAGTTGTCTCATTAAAACACAGCATGACCTCAGACAGTGGCTCAAAAGTTAGCAACATGAGTCCCTACGAAACTGACAATCAGTTGGGAGCGGTTCATCCAATTTATGCAGCACTTTTATTTTGAAATTGCTATTGTTTTAAATTGTCTGTTCATGTAATTGACATTTCTCAACTTCACATTCACAACCGACCAATATAACATTTTTTCGACCAAACCAAGCCCAATTAATTGTAGCTTTGCAGAGCCAAAGACACTCAGACGTCTGTGGCTTCAGTACAGTCTAGATTTCTTCTCATGATTTCACAGAGTTCACAGGAGTTCACAGCAAGTCCCCAGTGGGAGTGCAGAGGAGGAAGGGGGGGGCTTTGGGTGTTTTTGTTGGGCATTTTCCATGCTGTGTGGTTAATTGTTAAGGGAGACTTTTTAAAACCATCGTCTGACACACTCTCTATGGGCCTTGAGGGCTAGTGCATAATCAAATGGTGGACTGTGCCGTGGTTTTGACCATAAAGAGGGGTCACAGCTAAATATCTGAGCTTGTCCTCACAGCGGTGAGTTGGAATATTGTGTCAGTCAAAGGAGTATAACACGACTGAAGGAAGCACTGTTGGCGTACAGCAGCGCCAACAAAGGTGTACTTACATTTTTCTTACCGAAGTAAGAATGTAAATTTATTATTAAAGTGCCACAAGAGATGCAATATATCCACTTGCTCACAGAGGAAAGTGAGCTGGCTGA
This sequence comes from Labroides dimidiatus, assembly GCA_030710495.1. Classification (NCBI taxonomy): domain Eukaryota; kingdom Metazoa; phylum Chordata; class Actinopteri; order Labriformes; family Labridae; genus Labroides; species Labroides dimidiatus. The sequence goes on from CM061153.1 coordinate 24,601,749, forward strand.
AAAATCTCACAAAAAAGGCATTTATCAGAAAAAGAATCAGGAACAATGTTTTTTTTCCCCTTCTCGTGACCACTTGAGGCGTTCAGTCGGCATTTCTTGGATGTGTAAACATATTGCTGCAACTGTTTTTGACCTCCTGCCTCTGTTCCTGTGCTGAGAAAAGGATGGTGTGGGATTCACCTCTCAGCGCCCAGGGGTGCAGATAGAGCCCTGGATAGCGCTCGGTAATCCCCACCACTATTGGAGCCCATCTGTTTTGGTTTTCATTTTTCTGCATTATTAGTGCTTATTGGTACATGGTCTAGGAATGTAGCCAGGGTGTTTGAAGTCAAGGAGGAAGGTGATGCCAGGGGCATTAGTCAGAGGAATGATGACCTTAAAGGTCTAACACAAGTCAGCACTGCTAACCTCTAGGAGCCTCTCCCTTGATGTTGGAATCCAAGTCCAGCGCCAGGGACTCCACAGTTTAACATTTGGTCTAAAAAAGTGGGAATGTCATAGCCCTGAGAATTTCACCATGGTATGTCCATCTCAAAACTCTACTGTGATATTTTTCTTGTCATTAGAATAAATGGCACTGTGATTCTGCAACCATGATGGAATATGTATATATATATATATATATATATATATATATATATATATATATATATATATATATATATATATATATATGTATATATATATATATATATATATATATATATATATATATATATATATATATATATATATAGAGAGAGAGAGAGAGAGAGAGAGAGAGAGTTTCATTGTAACTCCATTTGAAATATTACAAAGCAAATACTATGTATTACTGATCTGTTGTGAGACTGTAGGATTTGAGATGGTGACGAAATAAGTAAAAATCAATAGCCGTGCTGGCAGCTTTGAAAGGTTGTGCTACATCTCTTTGTTTTGAGCTAAATACTAATACCATGACGCTAAAATGCACAAAAACTAATACATCCTTTTTTTTTTTTTTTTTTTTTTTTTTTTTTTTTTTTTTTTTTTACAGTTTCAGAACCTTAGTTAAGTATATAAAGACAATGACTACAAAAAAATTGACCTTGGAGAGCCTTTAGGGCCAACATCATGACATCATCATCATATTAGCAGGAGGCAAAACATAGTGAAATAAATCGCAATTGGAGCGTAGTATGCATCGTAAGAGTCTTAAAATATTGTCTTGATGTGTGCTTGAATGGAAGGAGTAAAAGTGACATCTAAAATTGTGCTACATATCTGCTGCTACTGCTTGTAAACAAAAGAGAAGACAAGGGCTGTTAGATGCAATTAGACGAAAAGAAATTGATGCAGGCAATCATCCAAATGCTTCTGTATGCACACCACATATAATAATATGTATTTATTGTATGAATGGATGTTATCATGCTTATTAGTGTCGTAATTACCCTCTAGTCAGAAATTTGGAAGGCAGTGGAAAGAATATTTGCATTTCTTCTTAATGTTAGCTTCATTAGCATGAGGGCTAACATGTACACACACAGTTTGTCTTTCCTTTCTAATCAGTTCAGTGTAAATCTGTGGCCATTCTACCTTCCTGTCAACTTATCCTTCCATTGTCAATACTAACTTATTCAAATGGTAAGTGACCTCACACATTCAGAGGGACCTGTGGTATCTTTCACAATTGTCAAAAACAAACCAGGAACTGCAGGCTGGTGTTGATAAATGGGTCACACTTTTCACTAATGCTAATGGGGTTTATATCACCACATTGAAGCAACAAAGGGTTGGATAAGGTTTTTGAACTTTACTCTTACTGAACTAGTAAGAATATGTGAGAAAAATTTAATGAAAATGGTTGTCAAGACTTTAAATCAGGAGATCATCTACGTACATACTGTAGCAGTTGGAGATGATTGTACAAAATTTTGTGCAAATCCTGGGAGTGGATGTTGAGATATTTAACCTGGTCGGTAGAAACAGAAAAATCCAACACCATTCATCCTCTGGGGTCCATGAATGTAGGGAAAATGTACTGAAAACTCGACATGTACTTTTGTGATATTTCAGTCCAGAGCCACAATGGTGGACCAGCAGAATGTCTAATTGTCTTAGAAGGAGGTACATATTTAAGTCCTTTGTCCTTGTTTGAAGGTGAACTTGGTTTTGTAATCGGAGTATTAGCTCCTGGCTTCAAAAAGGTGTATTAAGAAAGGTTAGAGTAATCACTCTGTCCTTAACTGTAGCTTCTAATTTCATCCTGACTTTTCAATGAGGAGCCAATGACAAAATCTTTCAATCAACACCACTAATATGAAGAGCAACCTGTAATTAGTACAGATATGTTTACCTATTTGTGAAGTCACCATCCAACTGACATTTGCTCGTTTTTATTACCTGCAGGCAAACAGACAGCACAGGGATTGACTAATAAAACTTTCTGTGTGCTGCATGGGTGAGCATTTGTCAAAGTGGAGCATAGAATTAAATTTGTCACTGAAGCAGATAAAGGCAGCAATCATGTTAACCACAAGGGTTAGATGAAAGTGTGCATTGCAGTTCAGGTTACCCAGCAAATTTACCATGTCAACAAGAATCTACTTTTTATATGTTTTTATTCCTCTTTCAAACACGTGTTTGCATACAAAAGAGTAACTGTATTGTCTTGGGCTTGTTCAAGTTTGAATTTACAACAACATCCTTCTTTTCCTCTCTGGGTGAACTTTAAGAGGAGAGGAGGCAGTTTCTCCCGGATCAAACATGACTCCGGGCAGAGAAGCTGTTCACAGCTGCTCTTACAAACATCGCCTCTGGATGTGGGAGACGCTGCAGGACAAGGTGAGCCCTGAGCTGGATTTTCAAGCCTTGGCTTTTTCAACAGAACTCACCAGTGAGGCTGATAAATCACTCGCAGTGTACACTTGGAGCTGAGCGTGGACAGTAAATCTGAAAGTCAACAGCGGGTGAGGGCTAAACCAAACTGCGAGGAATTCTGTATTTGGCGCTCTTCCTGCATGTATCCCCTATTTATGATAAACACAAATGACTCCAATGAGAGGCTTTCTGGAGGACGTCAACAACTTTTGAGATATAGATTTTCACTGAAAACAAAGCTTGACCTTTGACCTTTAGTTATGAAAGAAGTCTGTTATACAGCTTTTGTCTGTTTATATGAATTAACTCCAATTAGAGGATTTTTATGAACCTGTAAATCTGTATCCAGTGATTGCTATGCTGACTACTGCACAGAGATCCTCTAATGACCACTGGGCCACATTTGACCTCCAGCTATTACTTGATAATCCGTATTTTCAGGAGACAGGGGTTATGCCACTCTGCCCCTATGTGACCTCTTCCATTGTAGCTAGAAGCAACGTGATTATCAGTTCATCATGGCAATTATAATCCATAAAGTTACATATGAATATCATTTGTCAGTTGTGTCTTTCTGGCCATTCCCCTCAGAGACGAGGGTCGTCTAATGGAGCTTTGATTTGCGCTGCATTGATTAGCCTCATGCCCTCCTCCAGTTAACAGCACACAATCATCCTTTGTCCCCCCACCCGGCCTTTTGCTGTGTTTTTGACAGTTTTATTATAAGGACTAAAATGGGGCCCAAATAAACCACAGATGAACAGCCTCCTCACACTACCTTCTTCAAAAGGTTAGTAAATTTCACCATATAGATTTTTGGTGTCTCTCCCAAATGTCATGGCTTAATTATTAACTGCGGGGCCGTTTTAGAGAGAGAGAGAGAGAGATTTGCACTTTTACAATATTGTTGTGCCTGGTAAGGTTAAGTGTTGAAAGTGCAAGGAAGGCCATTGTCCCTCCTCCGTGTTTAATGAAGATGGATTTAGAGATGAAATGTTGGGTGTAATAAAGACAGTGTGACCTTTAAGGAGCTGTCACATGTGGAAAAAGCACACAGATGGTTTAAACAGGCATAAAGTTTAAGATTTTAAAAACACGAACAGGTTTTAACTGATTTGATTTGTAGCTGAAGTTGCTAAAGCTAATTTAATGGTGTCAGATATTTATTTACAATGCCCTCCTGTGGCACCACCATTGAACGCTTTGTTCTAATTGTTCAGTGAGTTTTTTCACCCCTCCAATAGATCGGGATCTGTGAGCTCTAACTCAAGATTACAACCAGTCACGAACAGCAAAAGGTCATGACCTCCCAGCGTGGCCGTTATGAGTAAATATTGATCACACAACAGTCAGTCAGCTAAGTGGAGCCACCAGAGCAGAACACAGCCATGTACTGTGGTGTTTTTTGAAAGGAGTAATATCTGGCCTAATCCCAGCCGTGGCCCTGCCTCTTGCCCCGGCTGGTGCACTCCTCTCAGCTGTGCATATCAGCATGTGTGGCGCTGCGGCAGGCTCAGGTTTCTCAGAGCTCCCGCTTGGTGTAGTCAGACCTGCACGACACAGCGTCTGAAAAGGCTCCTGAATCTAAAAGTCCTCATTCTCCTGCTTCCTTTGGGCAAAGACTGACTGGCTCAACTCCTGAGGCTGATGTGGCAGTATGTGAGTTCAAATGTTCCTCACCTCCGTCCTCATACATGTCATCAGAGTGGCTGTGCCTGCCTCAATGAGAGCTCTCTGTTGACTTCCTCTGCTGACAAGCCAGACGAGACCTGTTCCATGGCGTTGAGCGCTAACCACTGGGCCAAGTCTTAAAAGAGAATAAGCAAAACTCTGTTATGAAGTATGTTACCCTGCCAATTCAATGATATAGCCTGATAAACTGTGGCTTTCTGTTACAAACTGTTGTTTGTTTTTATGCAGTCAATGTTGGATTGACCAAAGAAATGCCTGAGGGCTATGATGAAACAAAATGTGTTGTTTTGTTTTTTCATAGCATGAAACTTTCACATTAAAACACTGTTTTTACTTTCTTTCTTTGTTAAGTAAGAAAGTAAAAACTGGTACAACTCTGATATCTGTATAGTTAATAAAAGGCATCTCTCCTTGGCATACAACATGGAAATGTAAACACCTATCTGTCACTAGTTAGCTTAATTTGAAATAAAAGCTAACGAATGCCTGAAACCGTTTTTGTAAACATAAGGAGTGGAAAGTCTAGAAGGAGCCAATTGTGACTTTTCTTAGCTTGGCATGAATTGTTCCTTATGACTGTAGTCATACTTAGCATAAGGAGGGTGAGCTAACACCAATGTGTCATGAATTAGCTTACTTAAGATAAGGCTAATAAGTACCTGAATCAGCTTTTTTCGGTTTAGGTAGCAGAGAGGCTAACACCAGTCAGTCATGAGCATGCTAAATTAGCCCTCTTCAGCGTAAAGAGAAGAAAGGCTATCACAATCCATCACAAGTGTGCTAACTTTAGCATTATTAGCAGTAGGCTCACACAGACTACCACACATCAGCTTGCTTAAGCATTAAGAGTAAATAAGGCTAACTTACCAGTGCTCACCAGGTGTTTAAAGCTTTTGGATTATAGCCTGAGGAAGCAGCTAGCTCTAAAGCTTTGCACCCAATTGTATTTAACCTTACAAGATCAAAAAGAGAGCGAGTAAGAGAGAGAGAGAGAATACAGTTTTATGTAGTTTTCCAGACAGTTTGCTGTTGTTTGATACAGTCAAGGCTTACTGATCATTTGCTTACACAATTCAGTCTTACTAAACTAACCCGGTTACAACACTGGTCATAGAAATAACAGGGGGATTAATCTTCTTACCTAACGCTCAACATTTAAGTGAATAAGTATGTTTTCCAAATGCCAAACTATCGCCTGAAGTATTTGATCCCGTCATATTAACTGATAAAATGGTTTCATTATTCATATAAATCCCATCACAAAAAGCAGATTAGGAGCTGTGCAGCAGTGGTGTCAAGCCTCAGACTGACAGAGCTGTTCGCTTTTCTTCTTCAGGTGTTTCAGAACTGGAAGCGCTGGACGAGGCAGCAAGCCCCGACAGAGAGAGCTGCCATAGCGCACAGTAGAAAGCTACCCACAAACCCTTGCCTGTGGCTTGCCCTTTGAAGGTGCATGTCTCTTCTTGACATTTCTTGTCATCTTGCCTTGGGAACATTAGAGTCTGTCCTCTTGGTCCACAGTTTGTGTTCAAAGAGTCTGGGTGATGATACAGAGATATAAACCACACGAGTGTCATTTCAGGGAGGAACAAAGCCATTAATCATTAATCAAAGTAAATATTAACTGTTCCTTAAAAAAATAGCATCATTGTGGTTTCTCAACAGTCTGGTCTGACATCTCAAGGTGAGGTTCAAAGTGCTGTGATGCAATGTGTCTGTGATACGCCCATATAAAAAAAAGATATCTTATCAGTGGTGTAATGGGACAATGTTTCCACAGCGACATCTTCAGTATAGTGTTACTGAACTAACAAAACATATAACAGAACATGAATGAGATAGTACATGACTCATCTGAGATTATAAACAGGTTACCTTAAATATACTGTAAATCTCATCCTCTCTCGTATTTCTGTTAAGCAAAAAAAAAAAAGTTTTAAACTTCCTTTCTTAAGAAAACTTTGGAAACACTCCCAGTAAAGAGACATGGGTGCAAAATATGACCTGATTCATGTATATGTATATCATTCCTTGACACCGAATATGGTTGAACTTGACTTTGCTAAGGGGCTCCACTCACACACACACATACACACACACGTTTCACGCCTCTCTGCCTAATCTTTTACTCACTTAAAACTTTCCCAAACCCTCTCTTCTGCCCTTGACTTTTTATAGCCACATAACTGTCTTCAAATAACATCATACTTGAATTAAGGGTGGAAATAATTGCAAGAGCAATTGGTAATAGCCTGTTTCTTTGTCATGAGTCGTAAAATGCAATGCTTCACCCCGAGGGCTCAGACGGCATTAAGAAAAAAAAAATCCAAAAAGTAAACTGTTAAATAAACACAGTCCTAGCAGTGTCATTGCATTTAAGTATCTTAAGTATCTCAGAGTTTTAACTATATTTGTTTGAACTTTACAAATCTTTTGAAACTGCATTAGACAACTGAAATAATTGATATTTCTGTATTCTGACACTTACATTTCTAGAAAACAAGAAACAGGAATGATACAACACGCACCACTCATGAGTCTCATTTGTTCCTGCCGTTCCTTCTACTTTCTCTTTTGTTTGCTGCACGCCCGAGCAGACAGAAACACAGCAGAGCTGACAGGGAACATGGCACATTTGTGTCACTCCAGCAATTGGAACAGAGCAACATTAATAGACCATGCAGGTCGTAACACAATTAAAACATAAATATGCAAAATACACAGGGGTGCCGCTGTTGTGCTGTATCTGCAGAGACAGGTGCCAGCCATCTTTAGTGTTTACCACAAAGATCCTCCAGCAAATGGCATCACGGTGATCTGACTGGATTAATATGTGATGTCTGGGGGCTTGAATTTCAGCATGACTTCTGCTGAAAACAATCTAAAATGGAAAATGATCTCAGCAGCAGGAGTCCCGGTCTAAGACAATAGAGAAATCTGAGGCAGCCATGAAAAAAACACTTACATGTCTCGCTCAGTAAGTGTGCTGTAAACTGTCAGCACTGATTAATGTTAGACTGAATGCTTTTTTTAGGCACATTAAAGCAAAATCTGACTAAATTTACTGCTTTGTCTTCTTATCAAATGAGTAAATGATATTTTATGTGCTCTAGTTTATGTCTTTGATATGAAAGAAGGTGCCAAAATCCCTCTGCATGTCTGAACAGAAAGTGTTTTTGCTCTGAGGCATCTGCAGCCTGAACGCCAACATGTTCCAGATAGTGAAAGCTGACAGAGTCCTGTCAGCTGAACTGATTCTGGCCCTCTGACACGAATAAGGCATTCACATTCTCTTTCATCAGTTTCATGCTTTGCGGTCTTGTGGTCAATTTGCCTGATTGAGCAGTCGGTTTCAGTTGCCGCCTGGCAATATATACCGATGTACACAAATTGTCAGTCAAGCAGTGACTGTTCAATAATATAGCCTTTACAGCTGATGCCCAAGGACCTGTAGGCCATTACAGGGTCATTACGAGTGAAATCCCTGTCTGGACAAGTGGAGGGAAACTAATGTGTTACTGTGACGAAAGGCTCTCATTGTGAAGGCTGTGGCAAGAGTTGAACAGGGAGATAGGATCGATTGCAAATTAAGCTTGGAGCTGTGTGTGTGTGTGCGTATATGTGTGCAGGAAGTGTGTTGCTCCAGCATTTATCATTAAAAATAGAAGCCCATAATTTAAGATGGCTACAGACTTAGACATCAGTCCCTCAGACATGCTGCAATAGTTCCCTCACATTGTGCCGACAGCTGTATTTGTTCACATTTGTTACAAAAATCGGAATCTGCAGAAACATTTACAACGCGAATGATCATCTCACGCTCGTGGATTTGTTTTACATGCATGAGGTTGAAGTATGTATGATGAATGTGTTTGAGAATAAAGATTTATACAGTAGCTGAGTTTGGTGAGGAAACATTCAGCCGTGTGTTGACAGCTGCCGACAGCTTGAGTCAAGTGAGGAATTAGGAATGCGGCCATTAAGTTGATTTAAAAATCTTAAAATGACAAAATCTTTATTGAACCCTTTAGTCGAGCAGATTTGATGAATTGAGATTAACTCGGTTTTAATCACTGGTGAATTAATGCACAGTAGATACTTTTCCATCATAAAATCTATCCGGCTACACGACTTTGTATAGCTGACAGCCTTAATTATCAACTTCCACATCTGTCTTTATTTTCCTTTGGGTTTAAACTCATGTCTATCATAGTGTGGTTTCTGAAAATTTGCTGGGTCTTTCTCAGTCTATCCACACAAAATTTTTCCAACTCCAATACTAAATTTACTGTCTGATTTCTTCTCTGGGTAAAAATATTCAAAAGCATAAAAATGTGTCAACTCCTTTTAACGTGCTTTGTCTTTTACACACAAACCAAAAATTGCACTGAAAATAAACCTTATTTTTAATAAATCTCTGTAATACTTCCATGTGGACATTCAGAGTTCATAAGATTGTCTTTATTAAGTTTGCGTCAAACCTAAATGACCATGACTTTAAAGTGTGTCAGCACTGGCTCCTCTGTGGACTGGAGCAACAATGTTTGGTACGGTGGGGGGCTGTGTCTTGGATTAATTAAGCGTAGGAACTCCCAGTTTTTGGGAGCTTAGCATGTGCAGGGTGATGTTTTCTTCAGAGTCTTTTCCACAGGGATAGGTTTGCACTCATCTTTGATAGTTAACCCCATGTGACCCTTCTAGAGAGCCGGTCCCACTCCCACCTCACTGCTCCTGCTTCTCATTAGAGCCTGTCCACTCAACTGACTTGGTCTAAGTAGGCCGCCACACAGGCCACTGAAGCACCGGGTCCTTCCCAATACTGTTTAAGTGTGTGTGTGTGTGTGTGTGTGTGTGTGTGTGTGTGTGTGTGTGTGTGTGTGTGTGTGTGTGTGTGTGTGTGTGTGTGTGTGTGTGTGTTTTTGTGTGAGCAGACTCACTGTATGATTGTGATAAAGACATCAGTGTTTATCTCAGATACAGGTTTCCTCATTATATGTGTACAAGGTAGACTAAATTTTCAGTTCTACTATTATTTAACACTTTACTATTATATGTGGTAGATTTAGAGTCCTTGGTTAGTTTCTCTGTTCCTTAATTTAGCAATAAAGACATTTATTCTGTCGAACAATAAGAAAACCATTAAATTCATCCATAACACTCAAATTGAGTTTTAAGGCTTTATATAAGACTTAAAATTTAATTATACAAAAATAAAAGAAAATAAATAAATAAAAGAAAAAAATATAATGTATATTTAAAAATTTACTTCCTTTTAATATAAAAGGTAAAAAAAGAATAACATAAAAAATAGTTTTGCTTTTTCTTCATTTAGCTTTTTCTACAGCTCAAATTGTCTACATTGCATTGAATCTCACATTTATGAAGGAAAAATAAAACTCTTGGATTTTCAAAGCACACAATCGGTATCAAAAACATGCAAATAAGTCTGTGTAATATGTCTTCAGCCTGTAAAGAGATCAATATTAGCTGATCGCTCCACATGAGATAAGCTGTTTTGATGAATATTTCTTGCAGCAGAGGCGACAGGGTTGAAATTGCAGCTGAGTCATTACCCTGTATCACTTCTATCTCAGTGTATGATGAGACGTGAATTTGTCTGACCTCCCTGGGGCAGCACAAAGGGCTGAATTCAAAGCGGGGCACCCAGGGGCCAAGCTGGCGGCGGGCCCAGCTGAGGAGCACCAGCCAGCCACCACCTGCATACTGCTGCTCGCCCAGTCTCCCTGGATATGAACCCTCCACCCCTCCCACCTCTCACCCTGTACTCCCTCCTTCTCCTCCTCCCTCCTGCTTTGACAAGCCTCATCTGCATCCCAGTCATATCCTACTCCCACTCCTAATATCTGCTCGGTGCATCTGATCTGTCCATCATTCAGGCTAAAGTCAATGTGACAGCAACACTATGGCCTCAGCTGTGAACACTCCTTTTATTCTGTCCCCGAGCTGATCTTCAGATCCTGCAGAGACGATGACTTTTGTGCTCTTTATCTCCCTTTGTATTGTATTTAAACATTGGAGCCCTTTTCCACATGCATGCTAAATTTAAATATCCCTTAGATAAGTTGATGGGTATTTGTTGGCAGCTTTAATACTTACATTAATCATAGTTTCTATTTTTTTTCTGTTTTCTTTTAACCTGGTAAAACTTTAAAGAGCATAAATGTCAAAGTAGTTATAACAGCTCCAAAAACTCATCCCAGACATTTTTTCATGCTTGTCAAAAAGCTATTATCTTATTAAGATTGACAGGGCAATTTTTGCATCACTGAATTGTTTACAGTTGTGGTTTATGTGATCAGTCTTCCCAGGATCACACGTTCCCTCTGTCGTATTTGATTTAAACATGTAAGGTGTGGTTGTAAAGAAAGCTAAGCTCGTTTATCACCAAAGTTGTTATAATAATAAAATATATAATAATGAAAATGAACTGGCAGTCTATTGTCTCTATGAACAATAACCTTTACTTTAACTGCTGACTCAGTGTAAATATTAGAAAAACACTTAAGTTATCAGTAAGGTTTTGATTGTATTCCCTGACAGTGTTCAGGTTCCGTACAGCTAAAGGGAATCTATGTGGTTTCATTAGTGTTTCTATTTTAGTTCAATACTGCCCCCTGGAAAATAATCTCTGTACTGCAGCCAACAGAGCTGGATCTGGCTGTGAAAAGATGGCAGCCCCCTGCACTGATCATTTAGTCCCCTCTTCCAACCTCGGTAAGGTTTTGGATGGGCAGTGCTAATACCTTATATTTGATATTTTGATGACAAGATATTCACCAAAAAAGCAAGAGAAATGATAACTCGAGGAATATCTGATGTGTTTGTTCTGACACCAATCTAGAGAACTGTCAGGGGGATTTTGTTTTATGTAAACTCAATATAAACAAAACCTTTCTTCATGCACTTTGTTTTTTCTGTCACAGTCAAGCACAGCTTAAATTTTCCCCTTTATTATCGCCACTGTTTGCAATTCATTTCCCGTCAAACTCAGATGTCACAACCCGCCTGACCCTTGCCCTTGAGCAAAAACAATATCAAAACACTGAGAGATGGGAGGACGGCAGAGCCAGACAGGGAGCACTGGGATGCCTCCACCAGACAATAAAAGGGCAAAACGGAGGATAGTAGAAATTCTCCTCCCAGCTGTAGACCTTGTCGGATCCCCATACCGAATTCCTGAGCTGTCTGGAGGAGCCCTCAGGGCTGGCAGAATGGCAGGGTGCGTAGTGGGAGTCTGTCCTGTTTCTGTAAGCCCAGGCAGGGGGTCGAAGGAGGGAACAGGGGGATGGAGTGTTTGATAACGCTGCATTTTTGACCCCCTCACGCTCCTGCTGTCTCTGCCGTAGCGTCTGAGGCATCGGCAGCCCTTTAGACCTGTCTCCTAGATTCATGCCAGGACTAATTCACAGGCTTGTTGTGGGTGACAGGGTTTGACACCCTGCATCAGCTTCCAAGGTGGACTAATGGGGGAGTTCACGGAAGGTTAAAGGGTTAGTGTGCTTTACTACTGCGCTAACCTTGATCACTAAAGTCATTATGAGACAGGGAGGGACCCAGAACATGCCTCAGGCTATGGATGAGGTAGAGCAGGCAGGCACAGCGTCTGCCTAAATATTTGTAAATGTAATATTTGTGGGTGTGTGCACATATTTGCAATTGGAACGAAAGCTACACCTGAACAAACCTCTTGAATTTAACATACTTACACAAAGCATGTAGCAGACATTTTCCTCTGATGTCAGGGTGGGAAGCTCAAACGCTCAGTGTCGCTCCGCTGAGTTCTAGGTTGTTTGTCATTTGAGCATGAAGTGTTCAACAACTGTCATCCTTTCAAATCTTCACCGTTTATAACAACTGGAAGGCGGTGGTAAGTGTGGGGACTTAATAACAGCTGCAGCTAGCTGTAAGCTAGCTGTAAGCTAACAATGCAGGAGCTTCTAAACCATTTTTTATTAGATTTTTAAAAGCTGTAGATGTTATTAGTTATAGCTACTTCTTTTTTTTAGCTAAATCAACATGAATTTAAACTAATGTTAGCATTCAGCTCTCTCATTTACCGATGTTAGCAGGAAAGTTATGTTAGCATAGATTTAGCCTTTTTTTCTATGGTTTTGTGTAGCACTGCCATATAATACTATTATCTTCCAGCCACTTTTTACCCACAATAACACTTATATGTAAATGACTCAGCTAATCCCTGTTGCTAAATGCTCCTCACATATGTTTTGCGTCAGATATGGCCGGATTTACCTCAGAAATTTTGTATGCAGTGTCACTTAAGCTGCAGATTAATGTGAAAAGAGGAGGAATTCAATTCATTTTCCAGACTCTTTAAGTTTCTTTCACTAAACACAGCAGCAGAACATAACTTTTGAGCTGATGTCAGAGGACAGCAGCCACTGTGTGAATATAGTCCATACCATACATGACTGTGTATAAGTTTGTAATCCCCGCAGCAGGACTGTGTTTTTTTGCTGATACAAACAGCAAACAGTGAGTCCACTCTTGATTCTGGAACTTTTCAAATGAAATCAAACAGAATTTAAAAGCACTGAGCAGTCACAGATGTGTGGAGATTTTCTTGCAAGTGAAAGAAAAAGCTCAGATGGAAACTAAATCCTGCGCGTTGCTGCTTCAGCAGAAATATCAAACAACTGCTAGAAACTTGCCAACACTTGGCAAATGATCCTCGTCTTTGAAGTCCTGCATACGACTGCACTACAATACACCCAGAGCTGTAAGAATGACTCTTAAAGGGCGAAATACGTGTCAAGAATTAAAATCGCACATATGGCAGTTACATTTTTGAAGACGGACACTAAAGTGAAAGAAAATCTTCACATTGCTTGAGTCTCTTTGAGGCTGTCACACTGCATGAGAGTTGACATGTCATATCATGTGTGTTCATCAGCATGCCACGGCTCTCCTCTGAGCGCAGACCCCAGCTCTGTGTGCAGGACCAGTTCGGGCTCTGAGGGGGTGGTTCTGGAGGCGATCTGCTATCAGTAATGGGTCAGGGTCACACAATGGGGGCACTTTGTCAGATCTGTTGGGGATGCACTGCGGTAGGCAAGGGACTCTCTTTGATCTCTGTACGTATGTTCACCGGAGTGTGCCATGTCTGAAAGCTGATCCCCTCTCTGACATTTCCCTCCCATAACCATTTCAGTTTCTGTATTTCTTTTCTTAAAAAAACTAACAGGAAAAAGATGCATATTTCACAGAACTGACTTTAACTTTAAGGTTGTTGTTACAAAACAGTTTAACAAACAAGTGAAGCAGATAATATCTTTGTCTTTGCCTTTGTCTCTCCATTGTATCAGAGATAAATGGGCCGTTAACAGTTGGTGTGTGTGTGTGCATGTGTGCATGCAAGTGTGCATCAGTGTGTCTCAGATAGGAGCCTGCACAGCTCAGTGTTTGTAGTTTTTGTAGTCCTCAGGGCCCCTGGTGGGTGTGCTCACTTTAAAGGGCCCAGTGAACTGTGAGGACTTGAGACATGAGACTGTGCCGCCCAACTGGCCCCAGGACACGGGTTCACCCACAGAATGTGAGCTGAGGAGGGGAACTGGGCCGAGACGAGCTCCCACAAACCTCCTCTCCATTCCTTAAGACAGCGGTCCTGTCTGAAAGACCCGGCTCTGGTCTGTCAGAGAGAAACTCTACCTTATGGTGGTCACTCGTTGGGATCAGATTCACATCTAAATCTGCCATCTTTGTCCTAACAGCTGCTTAGAAACTCCCTTCTTCACATGTTATGTTTCTACGTGCTGTCAAGAAATGTCATTAAAATGACCGTTTCTGTGCTTATGCTAGTGTCAGATCATTTGGACCATCAGAGCCTTGTTTAGTTCAGTGTCATAGATCACTGTCGTTGTCCTGTTTCACTAGATGATGATCTTTTTGCACTACAATGAACAAATACAGGAAAGTTTCTCTTATATCTTTTCTATTCATTTAATTCTGTCACTCAAAGGGGAAAAGGTTTCTTTTAATCTAAAAATTTAAAAATAACATTAAAAGCTAGATAACTTCATCTTGTATAATATATAACAGGTTAAAACTACTTGTATGAGGGACTTTAAGATGTTTTGAAAGATTCACATCTGTGGCAGGAACTGAAGGAACATTGACGCAACTTTCATGTGAGATTGGTGTTTGTAGATTTATAAATGCATGGATGAAGTTTTGCATTTCTTTGTTAAGGGAGCCTGATAGAAACTACCTTTAGCAATGGAGGAGAGACTAATATGATCTATCGTTTGTCATCCACCACTCTGGATTTGGAGTTTGGAACCATATTCTGGCAGAATGACACTACTTAGATTCAGAATAGGATAAAACTGGATTAACAAGTTCTTTTCAGTCATAAAAAAATTGCAAATCAATAAATGTAAAACTGTTGGTGAGTAAGTAGCATGTAGCTAAGCTAACACACTGTCATACAGTCTTTCCAAAGCAACAATATTTCAATCTTTTAAGACATACTCGAGGTGGACTTGGGATTAAAGCGTTACACAGGGGAGGAGTTTCACAGGTACACTGGATATCTCAGAGATACCATAGAAATGAATGGAGTTGAGTTAGTTGATTTGTCTTTGTACATATATTCAAGGAAACAAAGTGTAAAACCTCAGAGCAAAGGGCCAGATCATGAGGAGTTGACTTTTTCATTGTTAGCCTTTTAATCTAATGAATTGAATACAACAAAATTTTACATACTGTCTTAATTAGATTAGAAAAAAAAATACTTGATTGCAGTTATTTTGTCTAATAGGGATAAAATAAACTTAATTCTATTTTAGATTAAGTATCACCTTGTAAGGCTTTAACGTGATAATATAGTACTGATGCTATATTACCTTGGCCAGAGTGTTATTATCGTAACTCTGTCACCGTTTGTTTAATCAGAAAAATTCAAATGACACTGGAAACCTAAAAATTTGCGCTTTCCAGTGTATAATGGTTCATTACGGTAATCACAAGAACATGACGTAGCTCTGCAAAGCAAAACAGCAGAAATATTGCAACAGTGCTAAATGGCTGTAACTTCTTGAGATTTTTCAACCCCAAGTCAAAAAATTCCAGCTTTGACTGAGAGCTGGGAAGCTGTGCTTTCTGTCAATTACAGTTTTCTGTCTCACTAAACTCGTAAAAAAAAAAAAAAATCAATTTATCAGTTTGTTTTTCTTCTTTTACACTGCTAATACTTCCATACCATGTGAAATAATCACTCAGCAGATGTTAATAATTCAAGTTTATGTACTACTGGGAAAAGGGGCCAAAGCAATCAGACACAGGGTATCAACCATAAGGCCAATCTCAAAACAGAACTTAGCAACTTCCCAAATTTAAGTTTTCTATAGTACCATCTAAATGTGAGTATGAATTTATAAGGTGTATTTTAGAGGCATCATTCTCATTTAAAAGCCCAACTCTCAACCAGATCTCATTGTTTCAAACAGCTCATGTGCCATGCCTACAAAACATTCCAAACACAATGTTCAACATGATGTGTCCCTGTAATATATTCCCCTACACCTCATACCACTACACACGTAGCTGTCACATTTTTGAAGTATAAGAAAAGTACCTTGGAATGAAAATGAGTTATGTCTACATTTTCTCTGAATCTCATTTTAAACTTTTGACACCAGCTGTACTGTACGTCTGATTTATTTTTAGCCGTGGAGATAGTTTGAGGAAGCCCTTATACATTGCACCCTGCTGGGAGAGAAAAGCAGAGACTGCAGAAGTGAAGCGAACCCCCGCTGAGTGTTGATATCAGGTTATAATGTTTGCTGTTTTAACATGAGCCTCTTTTCTCTTTTCTCCTGTTGTTTCTTCTGCTCTTCAAGGTTAGACGGGCAGACAGGGCCTCAGGGTTGTATCTCCCCAGCTGGGATCTTAGGTTAAGCTCCAGAGAGAAAAATACCAGAGATGTTGACTTTTTTTTTTTGATGCATTTCCTTTTGTGCAACCTAGTTTTACATTATACACTTGACAATTCCCATCATAAGGTTGTGTTGTTGTAATTTGGAGAGATGTTCCTTTAATTTAAGTTTCTTTTTTACTTGACGTCAATTCATTGGGAGGCCAGAGGTTATGGAAACACTGGTAACACAAGCCACTGAGCTATGTCAGCGTGTTATATAAAGGCAGAACATACTGTATAGATCCACCTGTTTAAATAAATAGAAGTGAATCCTTTTTTTCCTGCAGGATGCAACTATTTTGCACATTTGTTTTAAAGTAGCATTGCAAAAAAGCAGACAACAATCAATTTGTCGTTATCTAATCTGCCTCTAATCTTCGGCTTCATCCTGGAAAAGAAAATTAAGTATTTTATAATTTAATCTCTCTGACACTAGGAGACACTTGCTGAAGAAAAAACAGCACCAGCATTTTCTTTTATGTCCACAGAGCAGCATTCAGGTAGAGCTCTGGGTGAGGTCTGAAGGATGTCAATTAAAGGGCTATTTAAATATTTAAGCAAAAAAGTTTACAAGTTGTCCCTTGGGTGCAGTTATTTGGGGGGAAGGGGTGGGGGATATAATGCAGCCTCAGCTCTCCAAGGAGCAGCTGAATGCCAGGCAGGCAGCTTGGATAGTTGGGAGGCATCGCGGCTTGGGTTACAGTGCGAATTAAAGCTGACACTAAGAAGCGCTCCTCACAATGACCTGCAGAAAACAGGAGACAAAAGAGCCTATTTTAAAGCGGGACAAAGGGGAGGTTAGCAGAGATACCTGAGCCCGAGCCGGCCTAGTCAGCGTGTCTGTGGAAGGACGAATTGCTGGTGCCGCAAGACCACCGCAGTTAGACCTCGGCAGGAGGAGGAACGCACCGAAAACACATTCCTGCACAGCCATAGCACCATGAAAGTCATGTGACACACATACACAAAAGAATCTCCTATGCACAAGCTGTAATTTGTAAGACACTTTCTTTGGTATTGATATCACTGTTGTCAGCAGCGTGACTGGAGGTGTTCAAGGTTTGTGGTCACACACACATACACACGCACACGCTTCATGATTTCATAAGAGTTCAAAACAGAAAGAGATTGTCAGCAATCTATTCTGCTCCCTGGAGGACTTTGTCATCTGAAAAGCATATACAACCTTTCAGATCTTTTCTGAAATGTAATTTTCCCCACAGCAGAACTTACTCAATCATTACTATTGACATTTTGTGATGAAATTTACATTACCAAAAAATACTTCAGAGAGGGCCCCGGCTCTCTCCCGGCAACCCTCACCTCCCTCCTTCCTGAACAGACTTCGTCTTGTGAATTCCACAAGAGTTTGCGCTATCTCCCTTCATCTGCTGTCACCGTGGTCCTCATGCATGCTTTCACCTCCGTCCTAATCCCCCACTTCATCTGAAAGTCAGGATGACAGCTCTGGCTCTTGTCCTCTCTCTGTGGGTTTGTGTTCACTCTTTCGATTTTCAGCAGCATCCACCTGTGCTTGGAGCAGAAGCTGCAGGGAGGTGTGATTGTTGTGGTAACTTGGTTTTCATGCTACATTTTTCCTTTTTCTTTTTTTTTAAACATCACTTAATGACATTATTCCAACCAGTTTAACACCTACTTTTTGATACACTAGTTGGCTTTTTTATTATTTGTTTAGAAAAAGATTTTTTCACTTCCAGCCAGAGTGATAGCATCCTGGTTAAAGTAATTGCTTTCTGCAGACATCTCCCAGGGTGCAAAGTGTCCAGGCGACAGCCGCATTCTTAGACTGATGCTCTCAGGGTCACAGCTTTGTCTGGGTTCAAATGGGATTGTTCAGAATACCAGTTGAAATACAATCTTTGAATCCATTGTGTCACTTTCTACCTCGCAATATTTAGACAAGGCTCTCTGCTCATTCAGAAACAAAGAGGAGGAGCTGCAGTCAGTAGGACTGTTTACAATGAATGCCAAATGCTACCAAGCTAACTGCTAAGGGCTACGTTGGAAAGTCAGATTTCATGTTATGTCATTAACAAGACTGTAGCACAGCTTGCCAAAGCCTCGACAACTCATTAGAGGAAATGAACCAAGCTAAAGGATATTAAAGGGGACTCCTCATTTAAATGTGGCTGCACAGAAAACAAAAATGCTGACAACAATATAAGGTGTGAATGACACATAAGTAAGTGTTGAATTATGGTTAGACAGTAAGGAAATAATAAAGACACAAGATAGGTGTAAGGACTTGTGAATGTAACCAAAATTGAGGATTTAACTGTATAAGGCTGCAACGTCTTATATCCTTATGTTTACTGAACGTAAACAAGTCCATAAGGCCTTTTCACAGAGGACAGTTGGCACAGAAGAAAATCATT
This sequence comes from Labroides dimidiatus, assembly GCA_030710495.1. Taxonomy (NCBI): domain Eukaryota; kingdom Metazoa; phylum Chordata; class Actinopteri; order Labriformes; family Labridae; genus Labroides; species Labroides dimidiatus. The sequence continues at coordinate 24,620,634 of CM061153.1, forward strand.
GTTTTGATTTGTGAGTAAGTATTTAGTAATTTTTTATCATTAGACAATGTAATTAATTAAAATCAAAGGTTGTTAGTTTAATTATAATTACATTTTTTTAAGGAAAATTTGAAGGAACACAAGTTTGAATATTAAGTAGACAGTCTGTTCACAGCTCACAGTCAGACAGAGCAGCAGCAGCAGGAAACCAGCAGCTTATATGTCTCCGGTCTCCACTGATTAACGTGGATAACTCTGACCCTCAGAACGGGTGAGGATTCCTGTCTAATTGAATTACTGTCAGTCTCCTAGCCTCCAAATATTGTCTTGAACTTATACCCCTCTCTTTTGCCAGAAACTATTTACATTATATATGTTGGAGGGTTTTTGGACTGAAGTGTCATTTAATTTAAGAAGAACGGTTTTACTTCATCAGCAAGAAAATCAAGTTATCAGTTTGCTCTGGCACCACACATCTGAATAATAAAGATTAGCATAGATATAGAATAGAAACGTACAGCTTTTTTTTTGTGTGTGTGTGTGTGTGTGTGTGTGTGTGTGTGTGTGTGTGTGTGTGTGTGTGTGTGTGTGTGTGTGTGTGTGTGTGAAGAACATTCAGTTTTTCTCAAACCTTTTTTTTCTTGACAGTACAATCACCTGCTATGATTTCTCTAAAGTATGTACTTCAAATCCCTGAAATAATTGCTCAGTAAACCATGTGAAAAAAACCTTTAATCTATAGAGCTGTGATCTTGTAGAGGGAGGTCAAAGGTCAAAGCAAAGCACATCTTTAAGTGTGCGTCTCATTTTTAAGCTGAGGCCAAAGTTATGTCGCTTATTGCATTGCTCTGGAATGAGGTGTAAAAGCATGGCTGCCAGCTCTCTTCCCGCTCAACCCCTTAGAAACCTAAAGGCAGGACCCATGTGTCGTCTAATGCATGTTATCCATGCTGCATCATTGGAAAACACATTAAATATCCCTTCAGAAGTACCCCTTCCCCAGCTATGCTAGCACTTGTTAGCATCCAGAAACAGTTCTCTTATATTGGATGCATTTGACTTGGACATCCAACTCACACTGACGTGAACATTTGATTAAATATGCATATCTCAAGTGTCCATGTCTGATTTAAAAGTGGACAGTCTGAGATTTATGGTGCCACTGACCCTCATTGCTTTGCTGCTTCCTCAAGAGAAACCTGCCACAGGCTGCGTGCCAAATGCTTTAAAATTTAAAGAGGTGATGAAGAAACTATCCAGAGGAGACAAAAACACATCAGTTCTGCCACAATAAGACTTTTCTCTTTCTTGCTTCCAGCTCTTTCTTTCTATTTGATCTGTTTTACCCTGAACACTCATTGGAGGCAATTGAAGTGAGTTGACAACCAGCTATTCAAACTTTACACATATAGAAAGTGTGGGAAAATCTGAAAAACATTTCTTTGTAAAATCCCTATTGGACTGAACAAAATGAAGAAATCTTGGCTTAGCGTCTGAGATTCAGTGATGTAAAAATGACCAAAAACATGCCAACAGTGAAAATACTGGGGACTTCATCACTAGGAGTGCCATGTGAACACTTCTTTTGTCCTTTTCACAGACTTCTTGATGACGTAGATTAGGGTAAAGGAAATGTCTGGGTGTCTTCAGGCTGTTTTCTACGAGCAGAACACCTGCATTCTTTCCAGGCTCTTCAGAGAACTGTGATTTGACCTCGGCGTGTGAGTAAAGGGGTATCCAACTCCTTCAAAATGTCAGTAGGCCACATAAATCTATCGTTCCTGACATGTTCTCTCTACAGAGACTCAGATAAAGAAACACCTTTGTGAAAAGTGGAGAGGCTGACATACTTTTCAAAGAGTGATGGAGGAAACAAGAATTCCCTTATTCTCACTGCTGCTCTCTGATTTGTCCACGCTTACTGGTAAACTGATAAAGTACTGTGACAATACCTCTGGAGTGTCTCATAAATGCTTTGTATTGACCTGAAAGCATTTGCTGACCACAAACAGAACTACAAACAGGGGGAGTATGTCTCCTGTGGGGAGGAGATGATTTACCCCGGCAGGCACACAGGATCACTGTCTTGGTTCTTCTCTAAGCTGACCTTCCAAAGACAGCAGCACCTTCCATTGCTCCAGGCCCTCAGCCTGAAAATCTCTCGTGCAGGATGGATTGGGTTCCAGGACCCTCTCCTCTCCTGGGACTGACCCAACCTGGGGGAACAGGGGGCTTTCATAGGAGATCACAGGTGCTTATATACAAAATGGCAATTTTCTTCTTCCATAATTCCATGTTACTGCATTACCAGATCTTATCGTGAGGCCAGTATCTCATTCCTGAGGTTTTAGACGTTAATGAAAGATGCTTTGCCTCCGGCCAATGGGGGCTAAATCAACAAGCCCAGGATTCCTGTTGGTCTTTGTAGGGGAATACCAAAGGCAGGGAGTGGACTGAACAGAGGTCAGAGACAAAGCATCCAGTTGAGGATGGAAATGCTGCACACACAACAAGCCTGAATTCACTCTAGTGTGGTGGGTCTGGACCTTATTTTGTACTCTTACATCACTGTCAAACGTACTGAAACAGCCATGTAATGACAGCAGCTGTCAGGTTCTCAATTCAAATTGATTTTAAACAAGATTTAAAATGATTATGATGATGAGTTTGTTGACAAAAGAAACCTTCACTTCCAAAACGTTTGCTTTGAGCTACAGAGGCTAACTGTGTCCTCCATTTATCTGCTACCTTAAGCCGACCATTAATTTTGTATTTCAAACCATTTTTTTTTCCTCGAGAAAATACCTTTCAACTGTTACACCAGTTACCATTAAATTTCTTATCATTAATTTACCGGTAATGAATTTTGACCGTCCTGTTTGCTAATCTGAAAGAAATCTGCTTTGGTCATTTTTAGCTTCCTTTAGCTAGCTTTAAAAAAAAGCTAGTTAAAAGCAGTTTTCAAGACCACTTTGTGCTGTGTGCTGATTCCATTGCTCATCATTTTAAAACTTGTTTATAATCATGCTTGTGCTGTTGAATCTGCTAAATTTAATCTTGCTTTTCATCGGTCTATTTCTTACTTTCATTCCTAGTTCATTACATAAAACTATTTTTTTCAATGAAATAAACTTGCTAGCTGACTTTGAGCTATGCATTTTAAATATGCAATTACAAATATTTTACCGTTTGGTTTTTACTTTTTGTACCCTGTTTCAGGTTACGTTCTAAGCTATCAATAGCTATTCATTCTGTGTTAGCTAATTAAGTTGTGTTCTGTTTTTATTTCTTTTATTTAACTGCTGTAACTCATTAGCCGACTTGTGTATTTAGTATAAACATTTCATTTAATACCACTGGTGTTCAACACTTTGGTTTTGTATTTGATCTTTTTTTTTTAATATTCTCTGGCCTTTTTAACATTTTATCCAATATGTTAACTTACACTGGATATGTCTCTTTGATCACTTGCCAAATAATTTTAATCAAATTGAAGTGATTTCTTTTTTTTTTTTTTTTTTTCATTTTAGTTGAACTTCTCCTCAGTGTTCTCATGTAATCCTCTGCACCTGCAGTAGTACCCCCTGGAGTACAAATAACCCTGGTCAGGAATTACTGATCTAGAACACACTAACAAGCCAACTTAAATATAAAACCCCTTTTATCTTTTTAAGGTCCAGCGTGGTTATCGTCCAAAGCCTTGTTACTGAGCAAGACAGTTATATGTTGAAACTGCAGAATCTATGTGCACAGTACCAAACCAAAGGATTGATGATGTTTCTTTAAATTGGAAAGCCGAAACATTCTGATTTCATGCCCTTAGTGTGCCCTGCATTTACCAAAACTTCCCCAACAATATGTGTTGAGTATATGTAATTTCAGCCACTTAGGATCATTAAAAGGAGATCATATTGAATATCCCTCCTACAGAGGGAAAGAGAAAGCGAGAAAGAAATAAAGAAGAGATTTGTTTGTCAGTCAATTCTGGCTCACTCAATCTCCTTAGCCTTGTGAAAGAGGGAGGGGAGAAAGGGTTGGGGTCAGCTTTCTGTAAATCTTCTGATGAAATGTTGACAAAACAGCCAATTTTCTGTAATTTCGCAGTGGCCGTCTTTCAACAGCTTACTCACTCAGAACCCCTTCATTTCAAACAGCAGCACACTGCGACCCCTGACATGTATCTCATCCCGGGCTCTTTTGGCTGCGCAGAAAGACAGTAACAGTTGTGCCTTTTAGGTCAGGTGGATGCCGTTTAAGGAGCCCGCTTCATAAAGGACTCCTTTGTCTCTCAAACAGGCTCTCTAGGGCCCCAGTAAAAGGATAAGAAATGTAGTTAATAGCTCAAGAGTGGCCTAATCATCAGCTGCCATTACTGCTCCAATATCAGCAGAGATGACAGACTTATCAATAACAAAGGCCCAGCTGAAGCCTACACCGCTCTGTCATTTTGATCTTTGCTCCACTAATCAGAGCTTTCATTTGAGCTAAGCACCAGGCAGCACACCTCTCATTCTCTTCATGCTGTGCCAGATATCACTCATCTTTACAAGCCACTCTGTATTCCCCCAACCCCAGGCCACCATTTCCACAAATTGGCTTAATTTCTCCGGCAAATATATGACACATCTGAGAGCTCATTATCCCTACGATGCAAGTGATTATTGTACTTACTGCTAAAACACTCTTAGCTTTTAGGATTGGTCTTGCATGTCTTTGGTTGGAGTCCAGCTGATTTTTAAATTGAAATGTAGATATGTCAAACTGACTAACATTAAAGTATATAAATATTCTATAAGTTTCTGCTGTGTTTGCTTTAATAGTGCACTTTCAAAGACAAGAAAAACTTTGTTGCATGCTGTTTCTACTATGTCTAACACATGAGCAGAGGAGAAAAATCATGATTATTGGTGCTTTAAAACAACTACACATATTTTAATAAAAGCCTGTCAATCATCTATGGAGATAAAAAAAAAAAACTGTCTTTAGTGTCAGGGGAAAAAAGTGTCTTCAGATGATTACATATCCTTAAGAAGATGATGTATGTGATTTTGAATAGTAATAAACATACTTTATGTCAATATTTTTCTTGTTCATTCCTTCACAAAAAGCTCCTCCATCAGGAAGAAACCTGAGAGGGCCAAAGAGGTGCACCCGCACCTGCACGATCTGGTCCTTTCATTTACAGTCCTGCTGAGGATCAGGCACTGACTGACTCAGACACCTGCTATTGGGAAATATGTTCTCCATCAGTGAGCTATAGACTATTTCTGGACAGGAGCACTGGGGAACCATTGTTCTCCCCCGCACTGACAGCCAAGGTATTCTGGGACTCTTGGCACACGTAGAAAACAATGTGGTATTCATGTTAAGCTTAAAATTCAGGCTACTTTTTCAACATTACCACAGAAGCTGTGATTAGAGAGGTATTTTTGACTTTGGTAGAGATTTATCATAACTTTTGGAGTTGAGTTATGCTGCAATCCTTAAAAATCATGGAAGAATCTAACGTGAGAATTTTACATAATAGTATTCAAAAAAAGAAGAAGTATGATTAAATGAATCTGATAATAATGACATCTCTTTTTTAAGAGTAAAATGAATATCTTTCATCTTTAAAATAACCTATGGTCTCAGGCTTAACATAAAACAGTGGAGCTCCTTATTCTCTCAGTTTGATACATGATATGAGCTCTTAAAACAAATCATCTGGTCTGTGCTCCTATACAGTCTTATACAGGGGCACAAGGGTTCGGGGATTTTGCAATGTCATCTGGGATTAAAAAGGAGCAGCACATCAGAGCCCCAGGCCACACCACCTGGAGCCCCTATATGATCCCTGGCGCTACACCACTCAGACACCAGCCCCCATTAGCCCACCGCCAAATAATTCCTGGTCAACCAAATGACACCGAGCTAACAAAGCCCCATTTCAGAAAAGATTACAACTCCAACAGGAAACCCTTTGATTATGACTTTGTTTGAAATGTTATCAATACCATGATCATTCCTGCGGATCAACAAAACCATCTCTAATCACCATGCCTTGGCTGCACCTTCAGCGGTGTGTCCATCTCATGAAAAAAGAAAAAAAAAAAATAGTTGAGAATAGAGGGGTGATTTGTTTAACAAGAAGCACGTGCAATGACAAAGCGATTCCTTTCTCCCTGCTGATCACCCACCTGCACACAGATTAGGTCAGAAATTCACCCGAGCTGCCAACCTGTCAGTTACACTCTGAAAAAAACAGAAACAGACACAGTGTGCATTCATTCCTGGTAGATAACAGACAAGAGTGTACCTGTCTATCTTTTATCAGCCAAAAACAGACATAAATATTTCAACTACTCAAGTAAGACAACATTTAAGTGTTTGCAAGGAATTGTATGATCTGAGAGAAAACAAACATAACTGAATGACATCTTAACAAAAGGAAGCTAAATGAAAGCTGTTTATTTAAGATCCTACATGATGAACATGATGTACTTCATTGATGCATACAGTCTTTTTTTTAGGTTTATTGGATGAATGGAAAAGTATGCAGAACACTCAAAACAATATAGCAACAATTGAGAAGCAGAAGCAAGAAGGCCTAATCGTTTTCTCTAAAAACCAGCATTAACATGTAAGTATTCTACTTTTATACGTTAATAATTTTCCCTCTCTACAACGTCATTCTTTAGGTTAAATAATTTCCTCTCAGTGCCTATTCAAGGGGGTTTGCTTTGAACTCAGGAGAAACGTAAACGCTGTCATTCCATCATTAACTTGGTCTATGGCGCCCCTTTGTGGTATCTTTGCACAACTGAGTGAATCCTTTTGGGTTCATAAAACTGGATAATGCAATTTAAAAGAAAAGTTTTGAAAAATAAACATGACAAAAAAATTGCTGGAAAGCTTCATTAAGACAACTCTCTAATGTAAGTTAAGTAATGTAATATATAAATATACATAAAAAATAAATAAATAAATAAAAAAAACTCGTAAGTTGTTTCAGTTACAAATTTGGATGCTTTCTAACTTTGATGAACTAAAATATACTTTGGAGGGTGTACATTGGAAACTACAGATTTGATGCAGCCCACTGCTGGTCAAAACCCTGTAAAAGGCTTCTCTTGACCTTCACGTGTATTGCATTGAACAAAACAAGGGAAAAAAATTCTATCATTTAAAAGTTGACGGATTTGCCAATATCTAACTCTGTATACAAATACATTTGATATTTATTTGTTTAGACTCTCAAGTGTGGTGTTAGAGAGTTCGATGTTAGTTTTAGGGAATATCTGCAAAACTGCATTGCTGTAAAGTTATAATGTCCTCATATAATCTTAAAGTGTTATAATAAGCATGCAACCAGCAATAATAATATATTATTAGGAAAAAATAACACTTTTTTATATCTTAGAGCAGCGATGTGAAGTTTCAGCAAATTAAACTGATCTATATCCTGCATGGAGCCTGTAGATTAGTGCGAGTTAAGCCACGTTATCAGTAACAAACAATCCAGAGACGACCGCAGGATACTTAACATTTTCGTTTGCGCATGTATCTTTATGTCCTCCATTATGTCGTATTATAAGAACATGATGTCTCTGTACACAACTGACATGAGCAAGGGAGGGGCTGCTGCAAAACACACTGATAGAATGAATGCAAAGAGCCAAAAGAACACTTCCTGTTGATGCAAAATTGCAGCAGCAACTGTCTGACACATCTGGACTGGAGAGGGGGGGAGGCCTGGCTGTAGTGTTAGCGAACGACTGAGGGGAATGGACAACACTCAATGTTAATTTGCAAAGAGGTGAGTTTAGTGAAATCTGTATTTGCGATGTCCCTGTGATACCTGTGTGTCTGTATTTAGGGCGCGTCTTTGCTCTGGCGTTAAAAGTAATGGAGGAATCTGCCGACTGTACGCTAGCGGCTAAATGCTAACTAGCAGTAGCCACTACCCTGCATATGTCGGGTTTATGCTAGCCAGGCTAGTCCTAAATGTTAGCATTGGAGCTAGCACTGAGGCAACTTCATATGACAGTCGACATAGTTTGAACCCGCGCTCGACGCTGTAACTTAACTGCAGTGACACACAATGTTGACAAGCGTGTGTGTTGTCAAATAAAGGGTGACCTCAACATGATGTTGTACACCATGTTCGAAAACAGACAGTTAGGGGGAAAGTAACTCATTTTACCCAGAAAAATCTGCCCGACAGTACAGTGGCTAGTACAGCAAGCTAGCTAGCCAGTGCTCGTATGCTGCAGAGCAGTTGGGTGTTTCGGCCCAGTTCGTCGATGCTTTATTCTGTCTAACGTGAGTCTGAGAGTGACTACATATGAGACACGGAGGATACGATTAATTCTGAGACTGGTTTACTTGACGGCTGGCTAAGGCTAATAAATAGCCTTACCAGTAGGCAGTCCTTCTTATAGGAAGCTAAGAAACTACTGACAGGATGGTTAGGAATAAAGTTTGTACACAGCACGTTAACTCCCCAACCTATCAAAACGGTGTGCCGTACAGCTGTATCTACAGTACATGCTAACGTCCCATGACATACATTCGTACAGCCAACTTTTAATAAGTCATAGTGTGTCGAGCGTCTGCTGCCTCACTTAAGTTGAACTGTTGTGGATTAAATATTACCAGGCCTGTATTTATTTAATGTGTCTGAAACCTGAACCTTATATCCATCCGTAGAATGAAAGAAAATAAGCTAGCAATGTTCTTAGTTATGACTAGTATAGCTGTAAAATAAGCAGATATATCAGAGAAGGACAAAGTGCAAGCACAAAGGGACATGTTAAGTTATTCTGTACAGCCGGGTTCACCTGAGTCACTGAGGGGTGTTTACTTCTCTTTCTGTTACACAGATTTATTCTCAATGTTCCAGGATCCAGTGTGAAACCAAAAACATGCCCTGTTCTAACACAACTGCACCAGAGACTTGTCTAAATGGTGTAACTACAGGGCATGTTAGAACAGAGCAGAGCCAAACCAATTAGGACTTTTGCATGAGCTGGCATTATGACTTTGTACCCAGCTGACCCTATTTCTTATTGCCCCTTTCTGTTTGGGATAAGCAGTAAAATTGAACTGGTTTTAACTGCCAGCTGGAATTAGTGATTGTGGAGTGCAAGGCACAGCGATGCCTGCCACATAAAGAAATGTCTGAGTTTAGCGAGGTCTGTCGCAAAAATCTAGTAATTCCATAATTAAACTTTTTTTCATTAGTGATTTGTCAGAAACAGTCACCAGACCTTTCTTAGGTAGACAAAAAGCATGACTCTCCATGATAATATACCAACAGGTTGACTGAGGTATAAGGTATTTGTTACTCTGCAAATGAAATCTTCATTGGCAGTTTATATTTTACTGCATGTCAGCAACAAACAGTGGCTGCCTGGGTTGGATTCGTAAACATCTGACCATTAGGGAGGAATGAAATCCAGTTTTAAGAGCATTTGGTCTAATGTATGACAGCCTGGTACAATGCTACAATTTCATTTAGCAGGCACTTTTGTACAAAGTGACGTAAAACACAAGCAAGAATATGAACAGGAAGGAAAAACCTTAGTAAGTGCAAAGAAATGCTTCAAGGTTGTTGGGCCTCAGGTACTCTGCCATCAAGTGCCCATTCACTAAGAGCAGGGTCTGAGACCTTTTGATTCATTCGACCCCTGAGGACAAAGAGTAAAAGGGTCAGATTAAGTGCCTAGGTGCTCCCTGAACAGGTGAGTCTTCAGACCTCTCCTAAAAGTAGAAAGGGACTCTGCGTCTCTTATGGAGTTGGTTAATTCATTCCACCATTTTGGAAACAACATAGGAAAAGAGTACTATACTATAAGTACAACAGTGGAAAAGTGGCTGATTGTCTTTTGGTGAAAAGATAGTGTGGCAGGACGGTGTCCTTTATCTAGGCTGCTCATTAAAAGTCATTTTTTTGATATATGTGATATGAGCTGAATTTATCTACTTAACTAGCTGACTGCTCTGAGCCAGTCAGTTGTTGCTAACAGTGAATATAGATGTTTGAACAAGAAGATTTTTTTTCTCTGCATTAAAATTCTGAATCATACCCCTATGATTCCTTTGTGCAGTCTCTTAGCCTTGAGCAACTCCAGGAAGAGCTTGAGTGCGTGATCATACCAATGTATGTACGTGCTGCACAGTACAGTGCTGTGTAATTGTATTATTCTAACTGTTTATTTTCCAAATCGAATAAGGTCCGAGCCTGATTTGTACTTGAAATAGTTTTAAAAATGACAAAAAGGGTTCAAATCTTTCTAATCTGCTGCTGCTGTTCATCTGATAATCACATGAGTAGGCAGAGATGAAAGATGAGCATTTTCTAGTTTCCAGTTAACGGCTGCAAGAACACGCCCAAAGGCGAAGCATACAGTATTTTAGCCCTTCACACTGAGCTCCCACTAAGCCCGCAAAGTTTCCACAAATCATATTCTAAAGCCAACCAAAGTCCTCACACAATAGCTTTGACTGTAGAGTATATTTTTTGGTTTTCATTCATGTCTGAAATTGCTCTCCCGGCCTGTGTATGTTAAGCAATTTTGCTCTGGGTCTGCTGTGCCCCACAAGCTGTTTTTCTCAGTTGGTTGGTGAAATGCTGCTGATGCTGAAGAAAACATTCAGTGCTTGCCTGCTGACTTTGATTTTTCCTCCTAATGTTTTTTTTTCTCTCTGTCCTTATTTTGATCAACATGGCGAAGACTTGCAGGCTTCAGGTGACGTCTTACTGTCAGAGTTATGCCGACCCTTTAGTCAACAAGAGAATCTCTATATTCTGAGAATCCTTTAAAACTACTCCCATGAAGCAGCTGTGTCAGATAGGTTTATTGCCAGCAATGTACATGAGCCACAGATGGAATTTTTTTGAGCCGAGTTTAAACATTTTCAGTTTTTCCCACGTGAGCCAAGCATGTGACCCTGGCCCAGCATGAGCATCTCAGCTACTGAGCATGCATTCTTTGGCTTGGCTTCAACTTGGCTCCGTTTAGTAAGCATGGAGTTGGCAGCCATCACTAATATGGTTTAGAATATGAACATGTTGCATTTGAGTGCAAGTAATGGGCAAGTCGAAATAACGTGCACCTTTTTGTGATTATGGCTGCTGTGTATTGCTACATCTTTCCTTCTTCTGTGCCAGAATGACAGCATATGGTTTCTTGGACAGGTGTCTTGGCAAGCTTTGGCAACTGGAGAAAGTGTTTACGTTCCCAAAGTGCTGACAGGGACTCAGAGCGCAGAACATCATGCTGAATTGATAGCAAGGGGCTTGGAAGGAGGAGGGGGAGGGAGTGCAGTGGGGGAGATGGGAGAAGGGCAGATGGGGTGAGGGGAGAGGAGCGTTAAGCTCAAGTTTGGATACACAGCCAGGTTTTGCAACATGGCTGTTTGCTTCACAAACACAGAATTACAGAAGGTACAGTAGGGTTTGGTTTCACAGTTACAGCCTTCTAATACAGTGGGGGAAATAAGTATTTGATCCCCTGCTGATACTAATATACTTTTTCACTTGATAAAATGCACAACAATTTATAACTTTTATACTGTGTGTTTTTATACATTTTCAACTGATATTCTGTCTATACTTATAACCAGTAAACAACCATAAAAATTAGAGTGTGTTAATTTCCCAGGGCAGTGGGCAAACTTACAAATTCAGCAGGGGATCAAATACTTATTTCCCCCACTGTATGTGCCAGTCAGTATACTATTGTGTAAGGGTAGTACGCTATTATTTGTGCAGCAATGCTCTCCATAAGCGTAACTGACTTGTTATTTTTCTAAAGTCAGTTTCAGCTTAGTCTTGAATGTTCTGGCTCTCATACTTTGATTGTCTGAATATAGGGAGAGGCAGTCGTCAGTTGAGCTCATCAGCACAAATTATACCGATGAGATCTTCTGGCATTAACCACAATCAGGCAGTTACAAAGGCGTTCACGTCAATGCCTTTGCCGATGTGCATTTACACAAATACATTAAAGAAGCCTTTCAGGTTTCGTAACAGACTCATGAGACAGCTCGGTGCAAGCAGAACCAGATTTTCTTCTTTCTCTGCCAAACCCTGCATGTATACCTTTATGGTTTCCCCTATATGACTGTTACGCCTCATGACAGACACTATGTGTGTGTGTGTGTAATGAACGCTGGTACTTTGTGTTCAGTCCGTCACAATTGTTTTATTAATTCTTACTCTCCCTCCTGATCCTATTTAACAGTAAGGGCTCCAGATGAAAAACCAATCCTACAAATGTGACTAACATGCTGATTGATCGATGAGCTGGAAGGACGTATATTTGCTTTGCATTTTCCTCATGTTGCACTTTCTTATTGGAGGCTCTGATAACAGTTGAATGTTTAAAATTGATACAAGACCACAACAAAATCCAGACCACTGTAAAAATCTGTATGTATCCAAAATAATGATGCAGATTTATAGCATTCTCTATGATCAATCTTGAGAAATTCAAACCAGTTATTGAAAAGTTGTATTTTCTCCATGACAAAAACAATACTGAATGTGTTTTCCCCTCAAACATATTCTCTGCAGCAGTACAGAAACTCCAGCATTCCATTGCTATAGAACAAATAGAGACACTGAAGTTATCTAAAAGGCTGAATATGAACATACAGAGCAGGCTCATATACTGTTCTTAATCTCCATGGAGACATAGTGGTATAGACCCCTTCACTGTTTGGAAGCACTTATAGCTGCGTGTGCATTATGGCAACAGAAGTGCTGCAGAGTACAATGGTTGAGCAAGGGGCATGAGGGTGTTAACCACCAAAAAAACCCAAAACATTTTTTTACCTAAATAACACCAATTTGACGGATGGTAAACGACTCAGGTTGGTGATGAATCATTGAGTGGATGGAAAACTTCAACAAGTGGACAAACATTTTTAGTGGTGTAATCCAGCGTGTAGTGTACCACAGAGAGGACATTAAATACGCAAGTCACTCAATGCCTATGACTGCATTATCCGTTGTCATTGACCAGACTGTGAAATATAAAGACATGAACTTGTGTCAATAAACCAGAAACTCTCCCAGACCAAAAAAAAAGGACAAAGACAGCTGAGTCATAGACCTGGGTCATAACAAAGAAGCCAGAAAACTACATCCAGAAAGAGAACTGCACCAAATCTATCAGAATATTAATGTTTTATATTTTAAGATTACTAACGAGACTAGTTAATGGTTTGATATTATACTATAGATACTATAGTTTTACACTGAACTTAAAATTTGCTTCTGTTAATCATAATTTATAGTTTCACTTATTATTTACTGTCTTGTATCAGCAGTTGGTATTGCTAATTTGCGGTTAAACATCCCTAACTATGATTAGATCAAGAAGACACATTTAATACCAGCTGCAGACGTTGCTTACACATTTGGCTCATTGTCACCAGTTAGCAGGGTCACTCTTAACTCCATAACACCAGCTGCTCTGTAACAGTCTGAACTTGATAGAAGTTGACTCCATGGTATAGTATCATTTCTGACAATTGACCACAGAACAACTGCACATTTTTATGCTGCTTGCAGATGGAGCTAGACGTCGCTTCTGTTGCCCAATTGCATGCGCATCTTTATGATGACTTAGGTTGTGAAGGGGTCTATGGAGCGAGGCTCAAACTACTAAATGCAGGTTTACTGAAGCAAGATAACCAAACAGAAATATTTCAGACTCTCACTGTCCAGTTTTTTGCCTACTTGTTCTTATTGAGAAATATAAGCATGTCCACATGATCAGCTGTTGGTTGGGAGCACATCCAGGTTGGTCAGCAGAAAACATGCTCAGACGGCTGATGTCGCTGGTCTGCAGACATACTTCCAACTCTGCCAGTCTGGGAAATTGTTCTGCACAGACTTTCGAACAGTCTTCTGGCTTTGTATCCAGTGATAAGGTTCTGTTGTGCTGGTCTGATTACTTGTTATCCCCACCTACTGGCCTATGAGAACATTTTTAACAGTTAATGCATTTTCATGTGGTAGATGTTGTTTTTGAAAACGTAAAACTATGCAAGTATGAAGCCTCTGTTTTTTAAATACACCCAGACTAGGCCTTGGATTGTTGAGGCTTCGGCCAAAATTCACCTAATTGGATGTTTACAGCTCAAACACGAGTTAAAAGTTTGCCTTAAGGATTACTCAAAGTGGATCATGGAAGTTTTGTCAGAAAACCCCCAACGTTCTGTGAAGAGTTATCAAATTCAAGAGTGACAATAATTGACTCTGTGTTGACTGTGCTGTAGCTTCGCTGTAGTGGCACATGCTCGTAGCCTGGCATGATCTCAGCTCAACCCTGCCTGGAGCAGAGTTCATACTGGGTCTGTTTTTTTCCAGACAAAAGAAAGACTATAGCATGGTACCAGCCATGCCAGGCCCCAGAAGAATGAGGGGTTTGTTTAGAACATCCTGTCTTTTTGCCCATTTTTACCACCAACCATCTTGAGAGGACAGGATGTGCCTGATCTTAGTGTGACCTGACTCATTGACCATAGCCAGAAAGTAAGGACCAGATGACGATGACCGAAACCACCAAAGACTGGCAGGCTGTCTCACCTCCCAATAAACTGGGATTTGCATTTTGTTTGCCATAGATGTGTGAAAGACACCAAATGTTTAATCAAATAAATGACAATAGGAAAGGACTCAGCTTTTATCTCCTCAGACCCTGAGAGAGGTTGTAAAGAACTGCTCTGCTGAACCCCACCACTTTGATCCTCTCCAACCATGAGGGATTTTTCTATTGCTTTTCTTTCATATCCTCCCCTTTTTAGTTACTAAATAAATTCTTCCTCATGTCTATGCCTGCTTTTTTCAAATGCAGAAGTAACAGTAGTTGAGTCTGTGCTGTAGCTTCTCTGTAGTGGCACATGCTATGGTGAGTGTTACATACTTGTGTGTCAAAGTGTCTGCCTCACTCTATTTGGAGAAACGGGTATGCAGAGTGATTTCTCAGCTCATATTTGGTGTTTCTACATTCTCTTCTTTTGTTCATTTTAATTGTGCATCTGAATGTATTATGTCGAAGTTGGAGCTGATAGAACTGTTGCAGCAGTTAATCATTCTGCGATTCTTGCAAGAGAAGAAAAGAGTTGAGACATCAGAGAAGGTATAATCATAGGCTGTATAAAATATGGACGTATTCTCTGCAACGTCACCCGGCTGTTCCTGATATAGTGAAATGAAGGCGATTGTCAGAAAGGGCCATATTGGATATGACGGGCTTTGAGCTTCCTTTCTAACAGCTATAGGGCGCCCGTCAGTTACATGAGCTGAGCTGTACCTTTCGTTTAATAAATTTGTGATTCTAAACCACTGAGCAAGAAAAAATTCACCCCCTGTACAGCGTGTGCCGATAGCAAAATTAGCATTTCAGACCCAAGCCGTTTTTTGAAACCGGCTGTAAATACTTTTTTTTAATGCTGTAAAAGTCTATTTTTTTGGCTTGGTGTGTGTTAGGGATAGACCGTTTATCAGTCGAGCTGATTATCAGCGCCGATATTTGGCATTTTGACACATATCAGTAACAGCTTTTTTTTTTTAATCCAACGGCTGATGAGATCAATTTAAAACTGGGTTATTTTGGCTCTGATGCAGCCAGGCCTTTCTGTCTGCAGTCACTGCTCTGTCTCCAGCATTGTTCCACCCACAGCACCACCTGATTGGTTACACGCAGAGCCATGGCACTTATTTATTGATTTAACTTTAGAGGACATGCTGCTGAGCTTGGCAGCTGTTCAATAAACTCATGCTTTAAGGTATTTAAATGAAGTTAAGTGTTGGAATTTGTATTATGCAAAATTTTGACGCCAATATTTTCACTTTGCAAATGAATATCAACTCCAAATATCAGTATGGGCCTTGAAAAACCCATCGATCTATCTGTGATCGATGGGTATGTGAGTTCCGGTCTTTCTGCAGCCAGCCTCTCGTAGACTCTCAATGAACAGCAACTTTTAGCACTTTCACATAGGCTTCATTTTTCTAAACCGGTTGTTGCCCCTTGGCTATAATGTACACTGCCTTTGAATGAGCGAAGGGGGCTTTAGAGGAGATATAAATGCAGGAAATTAAGATGTTATTCCACGCTACACTGGGAGTGCAGTCTACATTGCTTTGTTTAGTAGTTACATTTTCCAGGGCATCCATCTCGCTGAGTATGTAGGCTTCCTGCTAGGTGCAGGGCCATATAAACCCACGCTATGGATTGGAGGCAGGAGTACAAACCAGGTGATAAGGGTCAGTAAAAAAGCAGTGATGGGTAATGCAGATACAATCCTTGAATATGAGGCAAAACAATTTTTTAGGTCTATTTTGGAGAATGAATAGTATTTTCCAGCATATGTGTCACTGTGATCACTTGGTTACAAAACAGATATGAATCATATAAAGGTTATCTTAATAAACCCTTTTTGCTGCAAAGCCTCAGTGTGGTCTTGTTTCAATGAAAACTAATTAAAAACAGCTTGTGCTTTTATCCAAAGTGATGTATTTTGTTCATTTATTTATTTGTTTGTTTTTTCGCTGCACTGGAAAATTAAAAGTTTCATATTGTGACGTTTTTTCTTCTTTTATCTTCACCTCAGGCCGCCAAAAAACTGGAGAAACATATCCAAGAAATGGACGACGGCAGCTACATCGAGTTCGATGTGCCGGAGTTCAGCAACACTGTCCTGACTCAGCTCAATGAGCTGCGGCTGCAAGGGAAGCTGTGTGACATCATCGTTCACATTCAGGGCCAGCCGTTTCGAGCCCACAAGGCTGTGCTGGCAGCCAGTTCACCCTACTTTCGTGACCACACTGCCCTCAGCACCATGAGTGGCCTTTCCATCTCAGTCATCAAAAGCCCTGAGGTGTTTGAGCAGCTTCTGGCTTTCTGCTACACAGGTCATATGTCCCTGCAGCTCAAGGATATCATCAGTTTCCTCACTGCTGCCAGCTTCCTGCAGATGCAGACCATCATTGACAAGTGTACCCAAATCTTGGAGAGCATCCACTCCAAGATCAGTATACCAGTTACCGTCTGCAGCCCAGGGAAGGACGACTCGCAGGTCAGCCATAATGGTGTCAATGACAGCAACCTCTTTGTGAACCCTACCCAGATCTCCCCCCCTTACTACTCCCGCCAGAGTCAGGCAGCACATGAAGCACGTTTCGAACTGGCAGGAAAAGGCCTGGGAAGGCGGCGTCAGCAGCAGGAGGAGGGCCAGTCAGACAGAGGCAGCAGTGATGGCGTCTCAGAGCATGATGCCCCCATGGAAGGAGAAATCGAGCAAGTGGAACTTATTGGCAAAGATGGGCAGGTAACAGATGTGCATGTAAAGATAGAGAAGACGGATAGGCCCACCTACTCAGATAGTTCCTCAGCTGGGGATGATGGCTACCACACAGAGCTGGTAGATGGAGAACAGGTAGTTGCTGTTAGTGTGGGTTCCTATGGTCCTGTCATCCAGGCTACTACCTATTCTTACTCAGGGCTGACCTCCCCGTGCTTTGTCAACCTTAGCAGCTCCAGTCCTTCCCGCTCCATCCTCAGTGGCTATAGAGGCGGGCGAGCCAGAGCGAAGCGCCCCCTGGCCATCCCAGCATCAGTGCTGAGTCATATCAAACCAGTCTCTGAAGATGGCGAATCAGCAGCGGGAGCTCCAGGGTTGGAGAATGATGTGCGAGAGCGAAGCCTGCGGAGCCAGTGGTACCCCTATAATGAGAGACTCATTTGCATCTACTGTGGAAAGACCTTCAATCAGAAGGGGAGTCTGGATCGCCACATGCGTCTGCACATGGGAATCACCCCGTTTGTTTGCAAGTTCTGTGGCAAGAAGTACACTCGGAAAGACCAGCTAGAGTACCATATCCGTGGCCACACGGACAACAAGCCTTTCCATTGTCAGATCTGTGGCAAATGCTTCCCGTTTCAGGGCACCCTTAACCAGCACCTGAGGAAGAAGCACATGAGAGCATCAGATGGCAGTAACAACATGGACTCTCCAGAGAGGACGGAGGGAAGCTCAGGTCAGAAGGACCAAGAGGATACATCTGAGGGGATGGCCTTTGAGGCTCAATATGCAGAAGAGGCACCAGCCAATGATATGGAGGAGAGTTCAAAATGCAGTCCAGAGGAGGCGCAAGCATCAAGATGTGATTTTTAGGTCCTGCTTCAGGTTTAGGAAGCTTTAAGAAATGTTTCTTTTAACTCAACTTAAAGGACTTTTTTTCTTTTTGAATCAGCTCCCTCCACTATAGATATTTCTTCAAGGGTTTCTGTCGATTTATGAAAGCTAGATGTTGAATGCAGAGAGAAAATGGGTGCTTTATAGAAATTTGATTCTTTCGAGCAAAGGGAGTAACAACTTACTATTTTTAAGGAGGTCCTAATAATCAAGACCCCCTGCTTGATTTCTCTTTTTATCTCTTCATGTTTTTTAAAACATATTTACAGAGTTATATAGGCATGTTGCAATAATTGATAATGTGAAAGCTCTGGTAAGATGCTCGTCATATCACCTTTTTACCTGACCTGTTTTTGCACATGTGGCCACAGGAGGTCACTTACTCACAAGGAATGATTTTTCTGCCAGTGCAAAGCTTCGTGTGACATATCCGTTCAATACCTCATGATGCAACTACATACTCATAACAGACAGTCTTTTATCTTAATGAAACTCACCAGGTTCTACCTCATAGCCAAGAACCTACCAGGCACAGAAGTGTTAACCGTTTAAAATCCGTTTTAGGTTGTTTGTACAGTATCTTATTGCCAAACCATGTAAAGTTTATTCTCTCAACACAAAGCCTTGATACTAAGGGGAAATATTCCTTGCTGATTGTATGGATTAAGGACAAAGTCCTTGTCAAATGTTTCATGGTCAGCCAGGTTAAAATGTAGATTAAGAAGGTGCTATGTTAGGAGTGCATTAAAATTGCTCGCTTTCTTTGATGTCTGTTTTTACAGAGAGGATAGAGTAAGAAAATGGCCCTGTATGCTCACAAGATTCAATTTTTCGTTGAAGAACGTTCCGTTCCGAAAAACACTTTTTATCTCTCTTCACTACCGGAGATCTCAAGCTGTTGGCCAATGTGTGGTTTAAATGCTGTCATCCATGTGATGGGTGTATTACGTCCATACAGTGAAGTCATTCTTATTCCTCTATGCTCGGATTGCCAACCTTTACTGAATAACTGTACATGTAAGTCACCTTTTTTGTCCTGCAGTAGGTTTTTTGGTTAGGATAAAGCATCTAACAGAGACAAGAGAAGTCATTGAAAACTCAGCACAGCAAGGACAGCCTTAGATCTGTTCACACAAATCTTTTTAGGATACAAGTCTGAATAATATGCAAACAGAAAGAACAAAGGAATCTCAGCCATTCTGACATGGTTTTTCTTCCATCATTTGAAAGAGGTTTTAGTTTGTTTCTCTTCTTCCATTCTGTCCTGCCCTTTAA
This sequence comes from Labroides dimidiatus, assembly GCA_030710495.1. Taxonomy (NCBI): domain Eukaryota; kingdom Metazoa; phylum Chordata; class Actinopteri; order Labriformes; family Labridae; genus Labroides; species Labroides dimidiatus. The sequence goes on from CM061153.1 coordinate 24,640,086, forward strand.
TAAGGGGACGTTGATCCGTGATTTTTGATCTCTGTATCATCTGGGAGTCAGATGCAGATGTGGAACATGTTTTTGTCAATCCTACTTTATGGTGTTGACAGGGACATGGAATAGCTGGATGAAGGCTAAGGTAGATATTGTTCATTGTAGCTGGCAATCCAAAGTATTGATGCACTTTGCAGAGTTAGTGGTTGGGATCTCGGGTGCTGACCCGTTGAATAAAATGTGCTGATTTGTGTCTTAATTCTCGTGCAGCAGCAGCAGTGTCAAGGTCTGACTTGCTTGAAAGCATTAATGTTTCCTCTGAGTAAAGATGAGATGAACTTTGATGAAACTCTGCAACCACATGAATACTATTGTCTACATGGCCTAAATATGGCAACATCATTTTCTCTGCACTGTTTGAACCATGGGGATCAGGGGTCGGGGTGTTGTTAGTATATATAGAGACTTGGCTTTATTTCCATTGTGATATTCAAAAAATCTGCGTTCATGTTAAAAACGTGAAAGCCAGATTTGTGTCATCTGGTCCATGCTGATTTTTCTGTTAATGATCTTAGTTTGATTTTCTCACAGTTTTGATATAATTTTCTACTTTGTGTGCAGGAGAGCATAATTTCTTGTTGCTTATTTCCAAGGTTACATCAAGATGGCAGTCTTTTTATTCCACTGAATGTGCGGTCAACATCTTCACTCTTTGACAGTTAAGATAGCTAACCAAACTTTAGGGGATTTTTTGCAAAGATCAGTATAGCTAGCTTTTTGTTATTTTTGTACGCAAGGATTTATCACTAAACTTAAGTTGCCACAACCACACAGTCTGTTGACCTCTTCAGTAACTTTTTAGATGAATGTTTACTATGTCATGTTCATTTCTGTCAGCTGATGGCGTGGTGTGCAGGTTTGACAGCTGATCTGACCTCAGAAGCATCAGTTGCGAGCTCATTTGGATCTGACTTTGATGAGAGAAAAAGGAGCAAAGCTTACCACCTTTTTGCATGATTATTAGAACCGTTTTCTGAGTAATGGGTACAAACAGCTACTTCAATTTTGTGCCAAGAGTTCACACCAAAGACTCATGGGTGGTTTTTTTTAGCAGTAGATACTGACTGTATTGAATGCTCATCAAGAAGATTAGGTTCCTAATTAAATGTAGGACTATTTCATTGCTATTTCCAGGAATGTATGCTTCCCAGCTTGTAACAATCACATGTATAAAATTTGAACTTGCTTCGAAGACATAAAGCAGTAAAGTCATTAATAGTATCATATATTAAGCCATACAGAAGATGACAATATACAAGTTGTGCAATAGGTATTGTAATTGTTAAAAGCCAATGTAATTAAAAAAAAAAAAAAAAGAGAAACTACACACAAAAAGTGGCATCTTTAACTTAGTGCCTTGCCACAAGCTTTATATTTAGAATCTGGCACTTAGATTCCTGTGCCTCTTTCTTTTTTATTGGATTGAATATAGTGATTTTAATAGAATATGGCCACAGGATTTGTTGTAAAGTGGTGCCAAGAATGATTAGAAACTAAATCATGTCGTACATGTCCATTTGTAGTTTTTCTAGCTCAAGTCCTGCCCCCCATTCGTGCTTCTTTTCATTAAATTAATTGTTCTGTCCTGAGACAGACGATTAGTTTCGAGTTTTAACCACTTTGTAGCAATTGATTACAATCAAATGAGGCAGAATTGTTCCCTGAAAGCCATTGCCCCCGTGTTCAGAGACTATACTGTATCCCTCCTCTCCAACCTCTGAGGACAATCTTAGCAATGTACTGTAGTTTTACACATTTTAATGAGAGGAGAACGCACGAGAAACACAAACCCACAGCTTCTTTCTGTTCTCTCAGAGCATCAGAGGGAACAGCTGCGTGGGTTTTTTAGTTGAAAAGAAATTAAAGGTTTGTGGAGAGGGGAAAAAAAAGCTTATCCTCATATACTGTAGCTTAATTGCACGTTGCTCAACCACAAAATTGTATAAAATTGTCAACGGGTCGTTTTCAACTTGAGTTTTCATCTACTTGTCATCAATTGTGCACTTACAACTTTTCATTGATAGTTGAATTAATTCCATCCAGGAACTTAAGTTTGTATCAGTTGTTACCCTAAGGGACTCAGCTATAATGGCCTCCATCACTTCTTTAGGGACCTTTTCCCCCTTAAATGGTGCTTTTAGATTAATCAGATTTTTTTTTAACATGAGTGAACAAGTCCATGTATCATCATCATCATAGCTGAATGGAGGGGGGATTGTTTAAATGCTTTTTTATGTTCTATAGTTACATGTGATAGTACCCAATTTACATAACCAACTGAACTTGACACACACACACACACTCACACTCACCTTGACTCTATGTCTACTCTTAGTTCCACACCTCAGAGAGGAACAGGAGATGCATTGTGGGCCACAAGTAATCAAAAGGAAGTGTTTACAGGGAAGGCTGTCAGACTACTTTTTTGAAATTGCAGCTCGTCCTATTCTTTTTATAATAAACTCACTTCAGGTAGTTTACAAACACTGATACAGGCTTAGAAAAATCTTAAGTCTTCCATAGCTTTTCTGTCAGTTTCTGTCCACTGTGTATTATAAAAAAAAAGCAATAACCTTTTTAAAAGCGGTGTATTGGGATCATCAAGCCTATTGAAATATTGGCCTGTCGTACATCAAACAAACAAACTGAATGTCAGGGAGCTATTGAATTGAAGTAAGACCAAGACAATTTGATATTGATTTTTTTTTTATATATATATTTGTTGAAACTTTGGACAGGTTGACTTCCTCTTCAGAAAGTTATTCTCAAAAGAACAAGAGTTGTTGCTAAGCTAATAAAAAACAAAAACAAAAAAACAGTGGTTTCAGTAAACTGCAACACAAGAACTGGGCTTATGGTTCAGTAATCCAACTCAGTGGCACTGTTCAGAGCTGCACCTCCAGCTGTGTTTAAGAATGAAAGGGATTTTGGGCTGTTAAGCCACTGTTTGGGAGCAGGTGATCTGCCGTCATGTTCAGGTTCAAGGTTCTACTTTAGCTGCTCGGGCACAGAGACTGTAGTTGCAGTTGTTCAGGGTCAGAGGGGAAGTTTTCAGTCTAACGGCTGTTTCTTTTCCTTTTACATCTCACTGAACTCTGCACTACAATGTCTCATGCTCATTTGTATTTGGTGACAAGGCAAAAAAAAACTTAGAACTCAGGGTATATAGTGTTAAAAGTGGTCTCATTGGACATAAAACTTATGTCCATAGTATAATTGTGCACTTCTCTTCAGGTGGGGAAACAAGTCCTCAGTCAGTGGTTCCCAAACATTCTGCCTCAAGGTCTCAATGAGCCCATATTTTCCACAGAGCTGAAGCTCGAGGAGCACCGGAGAACCTGAACCAAAACCATGACAGCAGAAAATGCCCAACTCCTGTTTTGTCCACTCTACACACAACCTCACAACCCAACTGTGAACCTCAGAACTCTACTGTTTTGTACAACTATGAAGTAAATGAAGCTAGCTAGAGCTGATGTTGTATCTATTGCCATTTATGAATTTATTTTATAGCATGAAATAAAATATATTTATTCAAATTATATATTTTACTCATAATCATTCTGTGCTGCTTCATTTTGGTTCTTAAGCTTGTAAATTGCTTTTTTATTATATGAAAAAAGTCAATAGAAAAATGCGTTTGTAAAATAAAGACGCTGATTTGGCTCTGACTTGTCTTTTGTGTGTCTCAAAAACCTGTTAAGTTTTTATTTGTTTATTTCCGTGTGTGTGTGTGAGAGAGAGAGAATGTGTGTATGAGTGCATGACTTCTCAGTATCCTGGGTCAATGCGTCTCAGCTGCCCTGTAGTTATGTTGTTTACAGTGTGTTTTACTTGCAGACATTCAGTTTATGTTAATAACCAATTGCTGGCATGCATGGAATCCATGCTATGATGCTGTACATGAGAACAGGTGGAGGAATATTTGATGTATGTGCAGCTGTGACCCTGCAGAGGGAGCTAGGGAATAACAAATAAGCTCAAAGGCAACAGTTAAGAGTCTGCTGTATGTTTAGTGAAAGAACTTTACAGTTAGCCAGGTGTTTGAAGAGAGCTTTCATGGTGTTGTCTCTGACACTTTTACAGGGTTTATACAGGGTTTTTTTTTTTTCTAATTAAAAAAAAAAGCATTTGACACAACAGACCATATATTATTACTGTCTAAACTACAAAGATATGGAATCAGAGGAACAGTACTTCAATGGCCCAGCAGCTACCTGGAAAACACATCAGTGCATAGAAATAAACAACAAGTCTGATATGTTACAGGTCATGTGTGGGGTCCCACAAGGATCAGTGCTGGGTTCAAAATTGTTTGTAATGTTGATATTTGTAATGTGTCAAAGCTGTTTGATTTTATTTTGTTTGCTGATGACACAAACTTTTTGCTCTTGTAAAAACCTGGATTATCTTATAGATACAGCGCTAAAGGAATTGGATGCTTTCAAGCATTGATTCAGTGTTAATAAATTATCTTTAAATGTTAATGAAACCAAATACATGATAGTTTGAAATCGGAAAAATAATACTAAGATAAAAGCACTGATAGATGAAATAAAAATAGAATGAGTTGATGACAATAAATTCTTAGGAGTCACTATAGATCACAAGCTCTGTTGGAAAACTCATGTTGATTGCATTAAAACCAAAATATCTAAGGCAGTCGCTCTACTGTGTAAAACCAAAGACTTTCTTAATTTAAATTTGTTATATATGTTGTATTGTTCTCTCATACTTCCATACATGACTTACTGTGTGGAAGTTTGGGGAATAACAATTACAAATCCTTTTTTTTTTAACTTTAGAAGAAAGCAATCAGGCTCATAAACTGAGCTGATAATCGGAGGCTAACACACAATTTATTTATAGTTCTACAGGTTCTAAAATTTTCTGAACTTGTGGATTTGAAAATAGCCTTACTGATGTCTAAAGCATACAATAATATGTTACCAGATTGTATCCAGAGGTTGTTTGAGATTAGAGAGCGTGAGTATAAAGTGAGGGGGAGTTGAATGTTCACAAAAACAAAGAGTGGAACAAATGCTGAACTATGATGTGTTTCAGTGTATTGAGTAAGTCTGTGGAATGGATTAGACACAGAAATGAAAGAATGTCAAACACATGGTAGGTTTAAAAAACTCTTTAAACAAACAACAATTGTAAGATATAGAAATTTGGTGTGAACACATAATGTGTCTGAGATTTTGGATAGAAAAAAGGAAATTAAAGGAGGCTGAGTAAATCATGAATTTGAAAAGGGTAGGTGAAATAAGCGAAGGCTTCAGCCTACACCTTTTCAATCCTATTTTGTTATTAATTCACAGATTTCTGTTGTTGCTTGTTTGGTGTTAGTGCAGAAATGGCATTAATAAAACATTTGTTGATTTGTACATTTTTCACTTCAGTGTGTGTAAATGAGCCTTCATGTTAAAAATGACCAAAATAAACTAAATGAACACCTGAACAAATTTTAAGACCAGTCAAAAAAATTCAAAGAAATTTATATTTTTCACTAATGGATCATAAAAGGTTCTAAGAGTTTAAAAATGTGGGGGAAAAAAAGAGAGACAAAAAAAATTAAGAGTAAGCAGTTTATTGAAAACAAACTAAAATAGGTTGTTCATCGAACAAAACGAACAGACAAAAAACCTAAAATAGAGATAAAAGTTTTTTTAAAAAAGGTACTCAGTGTTGAGGAGCTCCATCATTCTTGGTAATAAAAAAAAATGTTTTGGTGTGCTTGAGAGTGGGAGAGTTGGGAGTGTTTCTATGAGGCTAATGGGAACATTGCTCCAGATGGTGATGATAGCATTACAGAGACTTCTATTTACAACCTTTTTCAGATCCAACACCGCAAAAATGCAAATTTGTGCAATTTTTCAACTGGTCTTTAAAGTTGGATCGAATACATATTAATTTTTTTTATTCACTTCTTGCTTGTGGAAAATAAGCCATTCAGAAAAGCAACAGAAGCAACATAGTACATGAAGGAATAAATTACATTACTTTCAAACAGCTAGTAGTAAAAGTAATTTATCACCAAACAGGCTTCTATTCCCACTGGATGATCAGAGAAATGCTTTGCCTAATCCTCTACAGTGTTGTTGCTTCTGTCCCCGCTGTGTTAAAAAATGCACCCGGAGAGAGAAATGTGCTCATAAAGTGGCACAGCTGTACAACAGTCCCCCACAGAGTTATGAACCACTGTATGTAGGTTTTACAGAAAGCAGAACCATGAGGCAGCCAAATGACCAATAAACCACCTAATTGGCCTGCTACAGTAAGTGCTTCATCTGCATTTCCTTTAAGTTCTTTACTTACAGACTGCATGAGGAAATTTGTCACTAGCCAGTGTTTGAACCCCTCTACGACATTTGTTAATCATAATGCAGTGACTGATTATCTCACTGAATAATTTATAATACTTGGCAGCATCTTATATTGCAGAAAATTCGAATAAACTGGATGATTGCTTCAGTGACAGCATTATAGGGCTGTGCAGACATGTGATCCTAAAATAATAGGTTAAATTGCACTGTTCAGTGGAACGTGAGCATTAAAAAAACCCACAAGATACAAGGCCAGGAAACCAGGGTAGTTATGTTTCCATATGGGGTCTTAAAGTGCATTCTATGACTATGATGTATTGTGGCTGTGTGGATTTGATTAAATAATTGATGGGTATAGATTTGAACACATTTGTTAATACTCACTGTCAGGATTCACATTACTTTAGTTACAGCTGGGCGGCAGCCAAAACATGACTGTGTTAAACTTACTTAGTAGCTAAGTTTCCTTCGATTCATCATGTCACATGCAGCTGTGAACCCTTAAATCCTTCAGCTGCAGCCCTCTTAGCCTCCCTCCTTTCCTTTCATTAGTCTCACAGTGACCATGTGGTAGTTGTAGGGAGTTCTTGTAAAACAGCATCCAAATGTTTTTTATACCACTATATAATTGTGTGTTACATAATAGGGTTGACTGAAACTATTCTTCCATCACTTTGACTCAGTGTGAGGATTAAAGAGCTCTTGCCCACATGACAATAGAGCATACTTGACCCTGTGGCCTGTGACACTGCCAAACCAGAGGAATAAAATGCTACTGTCACGTGACAGGGGATTTGGAAGAAGCGCTGCTGATAGGAAAGAAGATGAAAGCAGGTGAGAGGTTGTCCTCTACACAAAACAGAAGGACACTGCACACCCACTCTAGGAAGAAATACATTTTAAGCTACGAAATCATTGTAAATTAGTTACGTAAAGTGCTAATTCTAAGAGAGTTACCTCGATGGTTTACCTCTTATCTGTTGGCCTGACACTAACGGCCCCACATCTTCCGCCCGCGGTGCAAAGCCTTCAGCGCTGGTGTGCTATCAAGGCCTGTCTAACAAATGAACAATGACAGTAAGGCAAAGAAGTACAACAGCTCCCAGGTAAGGTAAGGTAACACCTCTGGCGAATACTGAAAAGCTAATGTCGCTGCTGTGCATTAGCTAGCTGGGTATATTACTGTTGGTTATTGCTAGCTAAATTCAAAGAAGTGCTACAGAGCTAGGCTGGAAAATGTAGATTTGGCACTGAAGGGAGAGCACAGTGATATTTTATTTTTTGTGTTAAGTTTAATGCCTTCTTTTAACACTTAAAAAGTCAGGACCACAGTCACAGTATGATATTTCTACACAAAGATCTCAAAGTTTCAGCAACAAAAAGTCCAACTGTGGCATGTTTGATGTAAAGCATTTATGTGAACATTTATGGTCTAAGAATTACTTTTTGTTTTACTTTTTTTTGTGTGGATAAGTTCAATTAACTTTTTGTAAGAAAATCAGTTTAACTTGAGGTACAGAGAAACTATCAATTAGAAAGTTGGCTTGTAAAGCCTTGTTTTTTTTTGTAATTGGCTGATTTAAATTTGTTTTAGCTTGCTGCCTGATTTCTAAATGAAAGGTTAAGGGATGTCAATACCTTACATAGAAGTAAAGGTTTTGACTTGGCTTTAGTTTCTCTTGCAGAAATGTTAAATATCTAGAATAAAGCTAAACCATTGTGTTAAAATTGTTCCAAACAAGTACATATTCTGGCAGTTTCACTTAAGGTTACCACATAGTCAGATGTTCATATTGAATAAATTATGTAAGAAAACAGCAGTAATATTTTTATTTATCATCAGTTTTATTTAATACTTTAGTGAGAAGGCATGGTTTTCACAACTAACACAAACTGTTTTCAAATCTCATTTCAGAAGTTGCTCCTGGCTTCAGGAAAGTTTCCATCCAGTTGACATTCTACCTCAGTGACCATGTGACAATAGAGGTTAATTGACCACGTTGCTGTGCAAGAGAGCTAAACAGCCCCCTGAAAAGGATACTGTTTGAGGGAACGTGGCATGGAAGTCTAGAAAAACAGGTGAGAGGATTCCACCTACACAAAATGAAATCACATACCTTTGGTTTACCAGGATTGCTTTTCCTGCAAAGAATGACTTCTTCAGCTAAAGAGCTGTACTTTGCTTCACCCAGACTGCTCTTTAGCTGAGTTCCCCTGCATGTGATGTGAGTGGAGCACAGGTGTGTTCTGTGTACTATCAACACTGTGACATGATGAAAATGAAGCCCAAAATCAGAACAGCCACCAGGTTTGGAATTGCTTTATCTCTACATAGCCAAATTTGTGTCCTTGTTTTTTGGGATAGCTGCAGTTCACAGGTGCACTCCACATGATATCAAAGCCTTGACGTCAGAGTGAATACAAAGCAATGTTGATGGGGCCAAAAAGCAAATAGCAAGGAAGTAACATTTACTGTAACATCTGGATTTTTTGTCAGATAAATATAGTATCTATGCAGATGTGAAGCTCTTTCCAGAGCCATCTTTTCTGTGTCCCTGATAGCTATGGGTATGATCAATGAGCTGGCTTTTAAGTAAATAGATTTTTGTGTTCTTTCTAGGAAGTTAGTTCAAGATAGAATAATGCAAGTCTGTAATTGAACTGGGTCACTAGACTCCTCACAAAACTGTGCAGTGTTAAATAGATCATTTAAGGTATGCATGCAGTAGTTACATATAATAGCTGCATCATTCCCTTGAGTTTGCAACCTTTAGTATCAACTTAGTGATGCTCTAAGTGGGTATTTTCATCTGCAATGTAACAAAAATGATCACGCGCACTCACTTGGATGAAGAAAAGCTTGTGTTTGGATGAGCGTGCCTTGCTGTATGGAGTGACCTAATAACATAAAACCCTAGTAAAGAGAAACATCTGTCAGATTCTAAGAAACCCCTGGTTTTCCAGAAAAAAAGCCTTTTAATGTTGGTCATATTTTCCTGTATTAAAACAGAGTCAGTCTGTTGCATGGAAGGTGATACATGTTCAAATAATTTTGACTCACAGTCCAGTAATGGTTCAAAGGCTTTCCGTGCACTGCCAACAGACCAAAGCTGTTTCTCAGATATTCATCAATAGTACTTATCAGTGAATTAGGAAGCAGTAGTGCCAAGTAGCTCTTGTTAAGGAGGGATGGAAAATAAAATAAAAAAAAAAACAAAAACATTCCTCTATCTGATAGATCCCAGTTTCTGTTGACGAGATGTGTTTTTTTTTTTTTTTGGATAATTTAGGACAGACCGATGAGGTGAATGTCTAGACTGTTGTTCAGAGCTTGTTTTCTTGATTTCCGCTGAAATCTCTTGTTGCCTCTTAAATTTATTTCTGATAAAGTAATGATAGTTGATAGTAATAAAGTTACTTTCTGTGGCCAAAAATGAGCTCAACTCAGCATCTGGAGTTTTTGACAATGATTTATCATAATTTAATAATAATGGGGTTCATATGTTTGTCTTTGTGTGCTGTGTTATGTAGTGGTTGTTGACAAAAGGCACTTTGTTACACTCAGCTCAAATACAGGCTGCACAGAAAAAGTAACGTACTAAATTGAAAACCAAGTTTAGTTGGTAAGTAAAAACTTCAATACTTCTTTTGAGGAAGATTTTCTTTTTAGTCTAATCATGAAGATTTGTCACTGAACAATGTTGAAGCAATGGCACGATGGCCACAGCAAACCTTGCAAAACTCACTTTACTTAATGCAAAGGAAAATTCTCCTGGTCCCTCCTGAAGAGATTTCCTTGAAGCTCTCTGCAGCGGTCTCAAGGACAATTTGGCAGGATATGAAACAATGGTGATGGAATATGGATTTATACTTTTAGAAAAGTCACATCCCAACAGTTGGAAATCAGTTCAAGAGCTCAACGTTTGGAAAATAAAACAGTCTCACTCATACATAAACAATGGTAGGACTATTCCCCAAAGCTTTTGTATTTCTATTTTAAAGCTCTCTATTGTGATCCAATCAGGAGTCATTTAATTTCACAGCATCAAAACAGAGTTGTTTGAAGAAATCACTCAAAGAGGTTCATTATCTTTTATTGCACAGAATTATGTGGGATCTTACAATTTACTTTTCCAGTATTCAGAGTTTTTGCTGACTTTGCTTGCAGAAGTGACAATGATCAGCTGTGTAACCTCAGTAAAATTCTCCATTACACAGATGTGACAGGGACAAAAAAGTGATCCAGACCAGAAAGAGACTGCATGGGTACATCAGTTTGTTTTTAGTCTGTGGTCAGCTATGACAGGGATATGGAGGAGTCACATGGATGAAGAGAAAAGGGAGGAAGAGGAGAGGAGACATAATTCACACAGCAGGCTCTGTGTCTGTTCCACAATTATCACTGTTTATTCTGCACAAGGAAGGATTCTATTTAATTGAGTATCCCACTCAGTTGATTAATGTATAATTAACTTCACTTGCACAGCTGTACTGAGTTCCTGCATTACAGACTTAAGTATGACGTCTAAAATACACCGGCTGCATCTGCGTTGCGGCTCCACAGATAGGTTTCCATTGAAGTCAATGTGTCAACTTACACCGGATCCAGATCCGGTTCAGCTGCATGGCTGGTCCGACAGGTTGCAGCTAATCCACAGCCGTCCTATTTTTGCTGGATGCCGGAGCTGTGACGCATCAATTCAGAGTAGAGAAGATCGAGTGGGATAGGAAGTAGTGCACCGAAACCACCTAAAAAGAGCCTGAGACTTTCAAAATAAAACAAACTGTGTCAAAACTAGATTGTATTTAGTTTTACCAATGCAAGAAAACGACACAGGGAGCGAAGAAACGCCAGGAGTCAACAGGTTTGAGGTTTAACAACACAACATGAATGAAGAGAGGTTTATTAATGGAGAGGAAAGAGACGGAATTCCTCGGTCGTGCAACTCAAGCTGTCTGTCAGTCCTGCACCTTCCTGGACTGAACACGCAGGAGTTGACAAACGCAGTCAACACGCAGCAGTGCGGAGCTGCAACGCAGATGCAGCCGGTGTATTTGGGTAGTGACTCTAGCTGACATCTACTGGAAATCATGAGAAGGATACAGTGGAAACCCCTCCCTCTCCTATGCTGTGCTTCTATAGAGCTTTACATCCTGAGCTCACATGTAGTCACATTTGATTCAAAGGTGTAAATATACAATGAGGCCTGAATGATCTTAAAGTACTTCCATGGCATTGGTTAGTTAAAATTGGTGGTGGTTTGGTAGATGTCTATTGAATAGGCCAATTGTGGTGATTAATCTCCATTTACTTATTATCCAATTTGATTTTTTTCTCTTTATTCACACATTTATGCAAAAGCAACTGAATAACAGCACCTCTCACTTTTTCACCTTGTATTGCACAACTCAGGGATGGCAGCTTCAAGAAAATAACTTTAATTGGCACTATACAGGACGGAAAATTATGACATCAGTGATTGCTGACTGCTGCTTGGAACCTTTTTTAACATGACTTAACAGTCGGTGCATCAGAAAGAGCTTTTGGTTTCTGGTTTGTTCATTTCAGTGACTCAATACTACTGATGCAGTATAAAATTATAGATCTATATGTTTTATGTTCACAGAGCAAAGTCTTTTAAAATTGTATCAGGGAAGACATAAAGGAGGGTTGTACTTTATTGCTGTCTGAAGAATTTGTGTAATGCCGTAAAAAGCCTTGTAAAATAAAACCCATCGACAGTTGTTCCAACTTCAAGTTTGGCATTTCTTCTCTTCGCTTACATGTTACAGTAAAGGCATTACATCTACGTGGTTACAGTTCCCATGAAAACTTGAAGATGTGGTTGTCCTGCCAGGACTACATTTGCTCAGAAGGTGAAGTGAGAACTGTTTGTGGGTGCACAGGAGAGCAGAAAGTGGTTCTTAAAGCACCCAGACATGGACTTTACAGATGTGAAACAACAATACAGGCCAGTTTGAGGTTTCAGGTTTGGAGGCTCAGGAAATGCGGTCCTATTTATGCTGAGTGAGCACTCTGTTGGCCCGGCGTTTTCCATGTTGGTTGAGGATTGGGGGCTGCACAGGCCACCCTTACTGAAGGTTTTCCATCGTGGTGAGTTCTCAGACATACAAGGCATCCAATGTGTCTGTCCACTCTGTTTATGGAGACGATGAAACACCGTCCTCTATTCAACCACAATTAGGTTGATTAAAAAAGCAGACTTAAACTGGTTTTAGATGTAAATGTTACAAAAACAGTTTTACCATTTAAAGAAGACAGAAAGAGTTTGTGCAAACAGGGTTTTACAGTTCCGTATGTCTTGCGTCGAAACAGTTGACAACAGTAGCAGTGATGAATGTCGTCCTTTGTTCAGTCCAAAGCCTCTTTGTCATGAGGAAGAAAGTTTTTTTTTTTTTTAGCTTTGACTTATGAGCCAGTTTTAGCAGCCAGTATTTTTCTGTTTAATATAAGACAAGCGTTTTTGTTTCAACACAAGCATCAATCTTCCCTTTGGCAGCAAAGAATGGCAGACATTGTAATGAGTGAGAGAATTTCAACAGACGCTTGACGTTTTGCGCTCTGATAAGTGGTCTGGATAAGTGGAATTCATTCTAAGTAGATTTTGAATGCTTTCTAAACTCACAGCTCAAATCACAAAATGTGACATTAATGGAGCTAGGTTCAGTGCAGTGCTAAGTCATTTTTGCTTCATTTTGCAGCTGTCTTTGGAAATCTCACTCACACATAGTAAAGTGAAGGTGGTTTCTGCTGTCAGTGGAGAGGACTGCTGGATGCATTAGTTTTACTAGTCTGTCACATTTCATTTGTCATTTTTCTTAGACTATTTATTCTGTATGCAAACACAGAGCTTGATAGTGTTTCAGACAATACGTTTCTAACAGGCCAATCTCTGTGTTCAGGAAAACATTATATTAAGTTTTCTATTGTGTATTAATTATTCCTAGGTAATCAGTATATCATTCGTTTGGCTGATATTCAATTATGAATCAGAAAACAAAACATTGAAAATGTTTCGTTTTCCATTTTTTCCTTTTTGAAATGAAAATAAATAATTTTCAACATCCCGTTTGTTAATATAGCTCAAAAAAAGGAATGTTGAATTAAGGACCATGGGCAGTTTTCAGTTTTGTTTTTCAATCTGTTCGATAATCAGGACCCATAGGTTGTAAATGGAGTAGCCTCTTTGTGTAGACATTGTTGATGAAGCCAGATTTATGGTAGTTGCATGGACAGACACCAAGTATGGACGGCTACGTTTTACTCAAAGGAGCTAAACAATTGACACTTAAGGTCTTTGCACACTGAATCTATTATTTTCGAAAGCGTTTTTTTGGATTCGTAATCCGAAAAAAAATAATAATAAAAATAATAATTACAAATTCTTAGTACGATAAAAATGGAATCATTGAGTAGTGAACAAGCAATTGATCTTGAGCAGCAGCTGTTGGTATGTTTAAGGTAGGCGCGTGAGCACACACACAAATTTGAGATAGGCGCACACACAAACGCACTCACACACACACATATGCAAGCACACAGACACACCCACATAAACACATACACGAATCTTCATTCATTATCTCATGCGTGCAACTAGCATCAAGCCGGCTTTGTCTATGATCTCTTGACAGATGAAGCTACTCTGTCTACAACTTCCAGGTCATGATGATCGGACAAATCAAATCATAAAACTGAAAACAAATTTTCATTTATTTGTTTCATTTTAATAAAGGAAAAAAAACAAACAGAAACCGAACCATTTTTCAGCGTTTTCTTTTTGAATTCATAATTGAATACTGAATGAATGATACATGGATTCTAGGTGTGTAATATGATTAAAACCAAACAGTGTTGCTGTCATTCCTGTGTTGGAGTCCAGGTTTGTCTACTTGCAGACATACTACTAGTTTCACTTCAGATTTTAACCTTTTCAATAGAATAGACTGCTTCTTCACAGTCCTTCCTGACACATACAGGTCACTGTATTAGCCATGTCAGTTGAGTCAAGTCATATTTGGTTTCTGATGTGAAGTTTTGAAGCCTGTCAGCGGTGGCTACCAAATTGTTAATGCTGTCTCCACCTAACTTAAAGTTGACTTGGAAAGATGCAAAGAGGTAGAGATGAGTGCCTGCATGCCAGCCAAGTCAGCTGAGCCCCTTATAATGCAACACTCGTAACCTTAATGTCTGCAAAGGTTAGATTTTCAACCCCCATTCAGTGTTTGTGAATATATAGATCAGGGATTGACACTAAAATATTATTTTTATAATAATATTTTTTTCCCTCAGACTGAGAACATTTTTATTTGTGCTGTAACGACTGGCTGTTATGAATGTGTGTGGTTAAAGTGGTTAAAGGTTATTTTGGAGCTAGCCTAGACTCAAACTGCAGTTTTTTAGCACTTTTGTATGAGCTTAATTTCTCCAGCCTGGAGGTTGTCACTTGGACCAGCTGCCACTTAGAGTGCATTACTCTCAGTGTCCAAATCAGTGTTTATCTTTATCCGTACCATAAACACCACTTACCTCTCCTTCTTTTGTTTTTCTGTGACTTCCTCTGTGGTCAAAGGAACTTAAATATGTCCACTTGTTTGTTGTCCATGAGAAGAACAATGAAAACCACAAGATGACATCAGCTGATTCTGTGTTTCATTATAGTAATTCAATTCACCAACAAATTGCTCATCCATGACTTAAAATAAAATCCTGCAAGTTTACCAAGGAAAAAATGTGGCAACCTGGATTATACAATTTTTATAATGCAATTGAGAACATCTGTAGAACAGAAGCCTTATTCATGACTTTAGGCAAATGAAACAAAACTTTTTTTTGTTTGTTTTGGCAAGTCTTGACTTGCCCTTAACAGATCGGATGAACAGATCACTGTACTAAGGCTTGTAATTACTGAAGCAAATGTAGCTGCAGAGGACCTTCCAAAATATAGACCGTCACAAGCACTTTCATGATGTTCCTCTTACAGAGACAGTTCTGGGAGAGGCACAGGTAACAGGTTACAATAAGCACTGAGATAACGCACTTGTCTGTCAAAGCTGGAAAGTCAATAAGAGGCAAAATGTTGTGACTGAAAATCTGTCAAATGATTCAAAGAATGAAAACAACACAGGAAGCATAATCAAAGCTGATGAAAAGTCAGACTTCCGAACAGACTTAAAACCTGTTGGGACAGACCAAAAAGAGACGCTACTTAGATTAAGAGCCAATGAAGTATTAGGAGAAAAAATGAGGTTCAACTCGACGCACGTCAGTCAAAAAATGATCCAGAGAGTCTGAGGGTTGTTATGCAACTCCACATGGAAAAGTAAAAATCTGCTCTGGAAAGGAAAACACCTAGCATGGAACAGCTGACGGCTGCAAAAAGTAAAGTCATATGATATGATGAAGATCCTTGGTTTCCTGATGAATGCTCTGTACAGTAATGTCTGTTAAGAGAAGAAGTAAACTGTACTCAATTGACCCCACAGTGCCAGGTTGCACCTTCAGGGTTGAAGGATTGCTGGAAAGATCTGCCGTGCCAGAGGGTGCAAAACTTCCAGCAGTTTCAAAACACCCCATGACTGCTAAACTCATCTTGCATGACTTTATGAAAATATCGGACACTGCTAGTGCAAAATAACATGTTTAAAAAAGATAACTTCTAAACAACCAAAACCATCAGGAAGGAAGTTTATTGGTTGATCAACGCAAGGCTGGACCACAAATCTACCAGAACTCTTTCTACCCATGCTTCTTTTCATTCATCTTATGGCTGGAGAACTAACTCGGCTGTCTTAGGGTGAGAGGCAGGGTACACCCTGGGCCCAGTCAATCACAGAGCTGACACACAGAGACAGACAACCTTTCACGCTCACACTCACATCTACGGGCAATTTAGAATCACCAATTGACCTCGGAAGCCTGTTTTTAGGCTGTGGGAGGAAGCCGGAGTACCCATAGAGAGCCCACACATGCATGGGGAGAACATGCAGACTCCATACAGAAAGGCCCACCTTGCCCAAACCTGGTCATGCTCCTTTGTGACTTTAAAAATTAGACCTCAGAGACATGGGGTAATAATTTCATGGTTTGACATCAGGGCAGTTTATGTTTCTACACTTGCTTCACAACAACTTTGGTGTCTCAAATAGAAGTGACAAGGTTACTTTAGAGTGCTTCAAAAACAGACTTTAATTTAAAAGCTTTAAAAAAGTAGGGAATGATAAATATCAAAGATGGCCTTTATACCTCAAATGATATAAATTACCTTAACAGATAATGGATTCATTCTTTGTATGAGCCTGAAGTTACATATAATAACCATAATGATGGTTTATCTTGGTCAATACTGAAGATAAATTTCTGATTTGGTTTGAGTCATGTATATTGAAACACCATATTAAAGAAATGGGAAAAAGTATGTGATTAATAAGAGTATGATCTGTACTGATGTCTAATGATGATGTATAACCCTAAGCTTTCTGAGTGACAGGTGTGTTTCATTATTAGTTCAACAATGGTCGGACTCAGTGGATGTAAGTTGCGCATTTTAGCAGCGCTAAATGACTTTTGATTTGACTCATGCTTATACGCTATAACAACGGTCTTTCTTTCTCTTTGAACTATTGATAAATGTTTCCTGGCAGTTCGTATGAATGCTCATCTATTGACAGTATGGCTTCAACAAAGAGACCAAAAGGGAAAAAAATACAGGCTGTACATTTTTATTGCAACTTAAAGAGAAATATCACATTTAAAACCTTATATTACAAATATCTTATGTACAAACGCAATGTGTTGGATTTATTGACATCAACAAACTGCTGAATTTATACAGTAAATACAGTGCTTGGTTCATACAAGCAAATTGATGATACCTCTTCAAGCAATTTAAGATATATATAAAAAACTATTTTCAAGGAAAGAGCACTTTGAAACGAGTGTACCTCCACAAAGTTCTTCAATGTTGCAAAAAAAAAAAAAAGTCAATATTTGTGTTGTATATTAGGATACTGAATTTAAAAAAAAACACTGGCCAGAATATTAACCCTGTATTACAAGTTAATAAATGTTATTGTACCTATAAATTACACGTTAAGAGGAAAAAAAACAACAAAATGAAATTAAAAGTCACTGGAATCATTTCCTGTGTCGATTCTTTTCTCTTTTTAGCACAAAACAAAATACAAACAAGGCAAGCAGTGGGGTTCTTACCTCCAAGATATGCAAATAAACTATTGACATCTTTTTGACAGAAAGTGTAACTTGTCCAAGTGAGTTTTGAAGAGAGCAAAGTCTGCTATCGTATTTTTTCCTGATTTTTTTCTGCTAAAGAATGTGCTTACAACAAAACAGCTCATCTGCATGTGTCCTAACTGAGCTTTATTTTTTAAAGGGGAAACCGTAACGACAATGAAAATGCACAAAATCTGCAGTATCAGTGGCTACGGGTTTATCTGCTTGATGTCATGTCCTTTTCAACATTATATTTCTCTCTATCAATTGGCTTGGCCGGGTGCCATCCCGTTAAAAAAGATTGTGCTTTCAGAATTAATGTTTTGCTTTATTGAGATACAGTATGTGTTCCTGGGATGCTCAGTGGAAGGTGTTGGGGTTTGGACGGATCATCATGACCACTTTCTTTAAGGAATAGGCTCCTCCTCTGAACTCAGCCCAGTAAACTCCATCTTGGTAGCGGCTGCGATAGTGTCCTCCTCTGTACCATACTCCATTAAGATTTGAATGGGCACAGGAGTTGTACCACCATCCTCCCTTCTGGTAGTGGGCACAGTTACCTGGAATAATAACAAACAACATGAATTAAACTGTTGCACCATTTTATTTTCTGTGAATGTGTAACTCGAGTTTAAAACTTTACCTGTATATGCATCATGATCTCGGTCCAGCGTGGTGAACTGCTTGCCGTTATGCCAGGTGAGTGAGTCTCCAGCGTTGCCATGATAACGGCCCACCCTGAGTTTGTAGAAATCTGCCTCGGGCTCCACTCTAAAGCTGGCATACTCTGCAAACACTTTCCTGCCAGACCAGTCCTCCAGTGTGACCAGCAGTTTGTAGTTTCCCTGGTTGGTCAGCCAGTAGATGTTCTCCAGACCCAGCCAGTACTCACCGTCTATGTTGCCAAAACCTTGCTGTGAAGGGCAGTGATAAGAAAACAGCATCAGTAAGATCTGGAAGTGCTTGCTGAATGCTCTTTGCACAGCTTTGAACAGTTCCTTTGAATGTCTGAGGGGTGATTTGGGGTCATTTCACTAATCTGGAGGCAATTGAGAACTGAGCCAATCTAAGGGGTTGTTTATGTTCATGCAACATTAATATAAATGAACCCAATGGAGTTAAGTTTATAGCTAGCATGGGGTGTCCAGATTTCCACTAGTTCTGTTATTGTAAACACAGCAGGATTAACTGCATATGGTGTAAAATCTGAATGATTGCTTGTTGTCTTTCTGCTTTTTTCTAGTTCCAGTTACACTGTAAGTGGGTTTGTGGTATTTTCTATCCTGCACATGTTTTGAATTATGGAAACACCCCTTTGGATAAGTGTAAAAATACAATATCAAATAGAATGTGGTTAAAGGTTTCCATGAAGTCTTGGAAAGAACTCAACTGTTGCTCTAAGCTGAGATTTAAGAAACTTTGGGAATTTTGGGCCTGGAAACACTAACCAGGGATCTGCTTCTCTCTCTTTTTTTTTTTTTTGAACACTTCAGATCTTCTGAAAACCCTGTTTGTGTGGATACAACATTGAATTTACAAGAGTATTAGGGATTTCTGACAGAACCAACCCAAGTGTCTTGGAAGTCCAGTCCCTACGTTTTCATTTCAGGGTGAAGTCATCTATTGATGTTTCTGGAACTAATGAGTCATGCAGAGTTAGCGGTGACCGAGCCTAGTGCTGCATCAGAACTTGTGAAACCTGAACAATTACCTATTCATGACTGGTTCACATCTGGCTGGTTAAAACAACCTGCATAAGCCACCAGCTTCCCTCCAGACTATGAGCTCTTTGATTTGGTGTGAGGTTGTCGCACCTTGTATGTCTCCCAGTTTCTGAAGAAGTTGACAGAGCCATCCACCCTTCTTTGGATCACAGTCCAGCCACCTGGGTCATGTCTCTGGTCACACCACACTTGCATCAGGCGGTTGGCATTTTCTGGCTTGATCAGGTACATGCCGCTTGTGGTGTGGCCTTCTTCTAGAGCTTGCAGACAATCCTTAAATGGACCTGAAGATAGAGATGTCATCAGATTATCACAAGCATGTCAAATCCTGGCATTTACAACATTTTCTCTTCAGTAAAGACGGAAGAAGAAGCCACAGTGTCAAAGAGTTTCTATTCTTTGCCATAGGGAATCCCATATTTCAATAGAGGCTCTCATTTTAACAGCAGAATTGACTTTGGCGGCTTCTCTCACAAGGGAAATGGCTGTCGATAGCACAGCCAAAAGAAACACTGGCATAAGGGCAGAGGGAACTCTGACTGCTGAATGAGGAAACAGTAGCAAAAAGGTTCAAGCATCTGGGATGCTTTACAGTGAAGGATTATTTTGATTACTTTTACTTAGATTTACTTTAGTTTGTACTATGCAGACATCCTTTAAGTGCAAAGCTTAAATGTTCAAGTTTTACGTCGTATTTGAAGAAAGGACTTTTGGCACTGAGTTAACTTGAGAAAAAACTGTGAGAGCTTGTTTTTCCCTGCACTTTTCCGCCAGGAAGTCAGCTAGGTTATCTTATATTGCAGTCATTGTCCGATGTAACACAACAGCCACTTCTGCACATTATTAATTTTTTATGACACAAGCTGACAATGTTTGACCACTCTACAAAAGTTATGTGCAAAATCTTTTTTTCTTTCACTGATCAGTAAAGCTGTATTTTCCTCCGTGCCACTCTGACTTTTGCTCAAATTGCACACCCAGTGGATATCTGAAAAACCCTAATGGGGCAACCGGCTCCCCCGATTCAATTGGCTGTGAAAGTGTTTAAGTTCTCAAGATTTCACACTTGTGTGGTTTGCCAACTGGCCCAGATTACTAAGTGTTTAAATACAATGGAGAAAAAAAAAAAAAAAGATGGAAGGGTCACATAAAGAAGCAGAGGTGAGGGAAGGGAAGCATAAACACTGTGCAGTAGAAAGAAATAAGGAGGAGAATGAAATGAGAAAAATATGTTCATGCAGTGTGAACAGACTGTTGTTGGTGTTACAAAGTAACTGGGTGATATCTGTCTCACCACTCTGTCTCTGCCATCCATTTAATCTCAGGAATTTCTCCCTTGAGCAGATCCAAGCCAAAGAGCTGCCCTGCCCTGCCTCGGTCTGTTCTGCTTGATAAAGTCTGCAGCTCGGTGGAACATATGACTTGATTCTTGCCTGCTGCAAGTGGAACAAATGACATCACTGACTCCTGGTATCTCTTTCTGTTTGTACTCTACCCCTCCCCTTTTTCTTAGACACCATCCCCTCTGCGGTTGCTCTTTCAGATTGTGTTCTACTCTCCTGTGCTGCATTGTGTGAAACTCTCAGTTCGTGTGAAGGGTTTATGTAACAATTCAGGGTGTTAGTTGCGTGGTTGTAGGCAGGAAATTACTTGCCTCCATTCAAACATTGCATACAAAGACTGCTGTTCACTCAGAGTCTGGTAAAAATGGCAAGCAGGGTCACAAAATGCCAGTGGAAAAAAAAAACCTCCCAGTTGTCAGGTTGGGATTGACTTGTTTTTTTCCCACCATTTGAAGCTATTAATGAAAAGAACCCATGATGGAGTAGTCCCGATACAAAATTCACACACATTAACTTAAAGGTTTGGTCGTCTATGAACTGTTGTGTTAAATATCTCCATCAGTGAGGATCCATTAATCCATTTAAACATGTATTTACCCTGCTGATGGGCTTTTTGTGGGGGGTTGAATCATGACAATTAGCCCATATGCATCTCAAAAGGCTGAAGACAACAGTGTTTCTGTTCTCACTGAGAGCCCTTTGCCCTGAGAATGTGTGGGATGTATTCAGATCTGCTATGACTGGAAGAGTGGGTGCCCAGTCTCGTGATTGATGATGAGAAAGTTCACAATACTTTTTGTCTCTAGCTACTGATTGTGATGATAACAGGTTTAGTAAGTATGAATCAAAAATACAATTTTGTACAAAAGTCAACATTGGATTATGGGAGACTCACCAGAGGGCTTGTCGGTGGTGGAGGGGCTATGTGTGCCAGTGGGCATTGTGGGAAGAGGTGGTTGAGATTTCTGGTCACTCTGGATCTCGTTGCTGATTGGATTGTTGATTCGTGGAAGCACAGGTGGTGGGAAAGGCTTGTTCAGAGGTGGTGATGGTGGAGGTGGCTGAGGCCTCGGCTGGGGGACTGGCATGTGACGAGGGGGAGGGCGACTCTGGCACTGCTCCTCCAAGAGAGCAATGAGAGCGGATTGATTTGTGGCCAAAGATGCCAAGTGCTGGTACTTGTGCTCGAGGTCTTTGTATCGGCTGGTGAGCTGCTGCATCTCAGAGGTTTGGTTAAGGATCTTGTTCTCCATCTGAGCTAACTCTAAGGCATTGTCTCTCTTCCTGATGATCTCATGGAGCAGTTGCATGTACAGCTGTGTGACCCTGGAGTTCATGTTTCGGCTCTCCTTCCTCAGCAGCTTGACCTCATTGACAATCCCTCCATCCACCTCTACCAGTTGCTGCAGGGTCTCGATTTGCCTCTTCTGTTTCTGCAGCTCCACATTTAACAGCTCTAACTCTTGTTTGTTGACCCGGTTCTCCAGCATCGCCTCGGGCTCCTTGGAGTTGACACAGATGGCTCCAGACACTTTTTGCTGAGGCACAATGAAGGTATAGGAACATTTGTCCTGCTGCTGGTCAGCTGGAGCACGTTTGCTCCTTCCAGCATAGAGGAACTCCCTCTCTAGACCATCTTCACTACTCTCAAATTCTTGGACCCCGTCCTTGCCACGTCTGCTATCCGACGTACTCCCCAGAGTCTGCTGGACGCCACATGATAGTCCATAAATAAGAAGGAGCCCCAGCAGGACCATTGGAGGGAGATCCATGAGTCAGTGTCCAGCTCACCAAAGCCTGCCAAGACCTGGACAGAAGTTAAAGAACAGGACTGTGATGAAATGAAAAAGCCGTCATAACTGACCCACTTTTGTTGCCCGAGGACAACATGAGCATATCTAATTCAAAACATCTTTCCTTGCAGTTGTAACTGAAAGACATCAAAAGCAGACTTCATATTTGCTCTGACAGGGCATCAATGCAGTCCTCCTCTCAGATATTCTGAGAACAGAAAAAGGCGACGCATCAGGATGCACTGTTGGCATCTTCTGCAGTGTGCCAGGAAGAGGCCAGCAACGGAAGCCCAGTGTATTCACATCTGAGGGGGCAAGGCTGGAGATCATTAAAGCTCCAAAAAAAAAAAACCAACCCAAAAACTGAGCAACCCAAAAAGATTACATCTGAAAGGAAATCTACAACTCTTCCTGCTAAAATCCCCGGTGGCTGCTATGACTGTGCATGACAGGAAACATATAGATCCATGTGTTATGTATGAATGCAGAATGCTTCGTTCATCAGAACAGTTTTACCTTCAGCCTTTAAGTGCCATCAAATACATCTGGTCCTCATCAAGATTTGTTTGAATCAGGTTTCTACATCAAACTCTCTCAGAACATGAGATTTGAAAGTTCCTAATCTCCACGCTGCCTTTAAAGACAAACATTTTCTTTTGCCTAATCATGTGCTGATGTATTTCGTCAGTTACGTGGATGTTTGTTGCATGTGTTTAGCTCAGTTTTTTTTTTTTTTTTTTGGAAACTGCCACTGCTGGTCTTTGACACACTAAATTAATCTATCTGCTGAACTCTACCGGTCTGGACATCTTTGCTTATGGAAAATCTGAGACACTACCAGATGATGCTGTTCAAGGAACTGTTGGAGCTCTGAGTGTGTTGCGTCAGTCCTGTCCACAACCTGAGGCAATCATACCTCTCAGTATTTCATTCGTCTTCAACTACATGTTACCACAAACCTTTTCATTTTTCCGAAAAGTGAATGAGGATGGGATCCCTGAATGTTTGACCCAGGATTCAGAGTGGAAGCTTGTTTGTGGATGATGTGTTATTAGCGGATGCCATGGAGCGCTGCAGAGAATGTAACTCCTGTGTAAGGATATCAAGGCTCTGAACTCCTGGGGCACGTTAATTGAAAGCTGCTGCATATTGGATTACAGAGGGGTCCTGTGTGACACCTCCCTAGAGTCTGAAGAGGCCAGTCTAATCAGAAAGCATTACAGAGAGGCCTGCACTGGTTTGGTTTGAAGAAGTGTGTAAGAATAGCCAATCTCTCAGTGCTTCCTCGGGCATTCGTTATGGTTTATCTTGGTGCAAGAGATAATGTACCACACATTAGCCAGAACTGAATTAGGAAGACAGCAGAAATGTTTTTGTCTCGTTATTCTGGGCGTGCTGCCAGCACATTAGGTCTGAGACATGGAGAAAAGAAATGCAGCGCTCTCCAAGAGCATGACCCCCGGCACATTCGACCCTTCTGGCTTTATCTGTCTAGAATAGATGGTGAAAACACATCATTTTGCTGGATCTTGTGTAACCCGTCAGGCTTTTTGATATCATGTTTTGCCTTTTCAGAGAGAGAAACACAAGATAATGTGACCACTTAGTGGTAACAAGTAACAAAAACCAGCAGTAACGAGTCCATCTGATTTATCGCTGGCATGATTCAAAAGCTCAAAGGAGAGAGAGCTTTCGGTTCTAAATTTGCCATGAATCTGTCTGTCAGCACGGTGTGATGTCTTTCAGAGGACTAATCTTAGTACAAAGCCAGGCTGTTTGACGTCACCGCAGCAGATGCTGATTGATGAAGTAATTGTAATGTCACAAATATTTTTTCTCTTTCAAAGAAACTTTTGTCAGTTTTCAATAAAATTATCTCGCAGGTCAAGTCCTTAAGTAGTCACTAATTACAGCTTTCAAATAAGCCCCACACTAAGATAATAGAGCAGCCTCAGGTCTGTCCCCTGTAATGTGCTGATGACTGTGTTTGTCGAGTGGCTCCTGCGGTTTCTCCCCCCTGGAACATGAGCTCTGTGTCTCTGCGCACCGCCGTGAGATTTACTCCTGCTGCTGAGGAGTCCCATGTTGGCCGTCGTTAGGCCGGAATCTCCTGCTCCAGGCTTCACTACACTTCAAAGCTGAGGGGAAAAATTCCTGCAGCTTGTGATGAAATGTGCGTTTTTTGGGTTTTTTTTGCACTGCATGAGCGTATGTGGTATGTGCGTGTCTGTGAGTGTTTTTCTGTCAATGTGTGTTTTCAAAAGAAACAACAACACTTCCTTGACTGTCTCTCAGGAACCTGAGAGAGAGTCCCATCTGCCCCAACTGAGACAGCCTGTTATTAACCCATCCGCAGTCTGCCAGAGGGAACAACAGAAAGCCTCCTCCTCTTCTGTCTTTGCTGTTAACAGCCCCCACAGCTCATTATTCTGCTTACTTCAGTTCACTTTAACAAGCTGCTGTTGACTCGTCAATGGCTGTAATGATTAACTGGTGTGGAGAAGTGTCATATATGTCGGCATGTCTGGCGTTTAAAGACGCACTGCTTCAGTGCTGTGTAAAATACACTCATTGTAATTTGGTCTGATTCCTCTTCGGTAATTTCTCTGAGTCTGCTTCACACCCGAATGTCTGAGTTTAACTGTCTACAGGTGGTAAGCCTGCGTCAACTCCTCTCGCAGGTTTTTACTCAGTGAGAAATCAAGTGTAACTTGTGGGCAGGTCGGTGTGTCTCTGCAGCCTTTTTGCTCATGCTCAGCACATATTAATTAGAAGGTGGGCAGCCTAAGACTGGCTGATGTCTCACCCCAGCCCCTCTCATTTCAGCATGAGCATGGCATTCCTCACATTCTTCGTCACCTCATTAGAGTGAGCTGCCATACACACATGGAGAGCCAGCGGCGGTGGCAGACGGAAAGAGTTAGACCCTCCAGACGCAAACCCACTACTCCCTTTATCCGGACAATACCTGTAAGACAAACCGCAGCCACTGACCCATTTCACTTTCATTGTCCTACTTTCTGTGTGAATGCCTCATAATCACATCATCATCAGCCACAACAGGAGATCACAACATGACTACACTGCACCTAATTTGTCGGTAGCTGAAAAGAAGCGGGCACTTTGCGGGGCGGCTTTGTGCTGCATGTTCAAATTAGGGCCAACTCAGTGGAGGACTGGCAGTCTCTGGCATGACACCCAATATGTGTTGGATCAGAGTCAAATTCAATTTGCTCATGGTAATCTGCACTATTACATTACCTGTAGGGTGACCTCATTCTTTCCTCAAGCATGTAATCCCTGTAAGCGTGTAACATGACATTTTAAACATGATTAACCTCAGCTACCTGCTCGGCTTGGAGGTAAACTCTCTTTTCTTTCTCAGGAGAAGTTTTTTTGTTCAAGTGAAGGTTTCGCTCAAGTGTCTCATGGTGCCTGGTGCCGTCTTCCACTTGTGCTCTGAGTCAGACACAGCAGCAGGGGGCCGCGGGAATTGTTGCAATGAGGTCCAGCTTCTTACCTCAAAGCCCCCTTATCCAAACACTACCCTGGCAACAGAAACAAAGACGGGATTCAGCTGCCTGCTTCCCTGTCCCCTTGAGCCCGGGGGAACATCCTGAAGCTGCAGGCTGTGCACATTATCTTTTTTTTTTATTTATCTTCTACAGGAGTAAATGGTACTTTTTAAATGTTAGAAAAACAATCTCAGTGTCAGGATGTATGTTACATGGCTCTGAATATCATCCTCCACACTTCCTCCTCAGCACCCATGTGCTTATACTTTACCCCCCTTAGGGGTGTTTTGTCAGTAGCACAAAGCACTCAGCCTTAAGAGCCCGCTCTCCAGCATCCCCCTGCGCTGATTTAACCCCACTCAGCCATGTCATCTTCCCAGTCAGTCATCAGAGAGAAGAATTACTCCTTTTGCACCAAACAGTGCGTCAGACACCAGATGCTGCATGACAAGTGATGAATTCAATATCAAACAAAATCACTCTTATGAACAGAGTGCAGAACCTGAGTCTAACATCAGTCATTTTAACAAAAAGCACGTCACCTGTTTGTTTGTAATTTACCTTAAAGGACTTATTCTGCTCTTTTTAACAACTTGTGTCAAAATAAAGAACAATCAGTTGCTTTGAAACGTGTGGATGGTTTATCATTTCAGAGACATGAGGTCATGAAAACAAGCTCTGGACCTGTTTTTAAATAAACTTATAAATGAGAGTGATGTTCAAAAAAAACAAAGATTACACAATGCTTACGTGATAACTGTAGAGCAGCGATGAGGCTCCCTCAGTTGCCTTTCCCTCCTGTCAAAGCTGAATGAAGTCTCTCTTCATAGAAAGTCATCCCAAGTGTGAAAGCTGCGCCTCTGCGTCCTGCTCTTACTCACTTAGTTTCTCTTTTTGTCACTTCAGTCCATTCCAGCAGTGGAGAAGTAGAGATGTTTTACAACCCGTTATTAAAGACTGTCATTAGCCCAGCAGAGGCTTACCTTGGCAAAAACTTTTCAGGAAACGCTAAATAGATTGTTTTAAATTCCACTTGAAAAAGTTTGAATAAGAAGAGGTAAAGTTTATCTGGATACTAGAGGCAGGCTCCTGGTAGATGTTGAGACTCCAGGGCAGGTTTGAGTGCTGCCTGTGGCCTGTTAGGAGAAGACTGTCACTTTTCTGTGGGCTGAATCCATCACTTCTGCCTCACAGCTCTAAGAGGCTGTCTCTCTCAAATGCACCTCTCTCCCACCCTCTCTCTCTCTCTCTCTCTCTCTCTCCCTCCCTCCCTCACTCACTTTCTCACTCCCTCTCCCTCCTTGGTGCTTTTAAATGATGAAAAACCCTTTTGCAGTGTTTCAGCAGGCAGACAAATTGAACTTAGTTCCTCCCCCTTTCTTAAAATTGAACACACTCTTGCTTAAAGCAGCAACCTTCTTTCTCAACCCCTCCTCCCCATGACACAAAAGAGATCCACAAGCATGCACACACACACACACACACACACACACATACACATACACATAGAGAGACGCACGACTCAGATTTCTCCCCCCCTGCCCCCTGGACACTGGTTCACCACTGCTCACTATTTCTGGCTTGGACTGCATGGTTCCTCTGGTGGTGGCAGCCCTGACTGATCAGATCCTAATCGGCCGTGAATGATCAGTTGCCTCCAGAGAGAAAGGAAGAGGCTGAGAGATAGGAAGCAGATCCAGGTGTTTTGCTTAGACCAGTTCTGCGTGAGGGACAGCAGACTATGCCTATTAGCCTGGAGGTGAGGTGTCTGAAAGTGGCTCCACTTGTGTACGCAGCAGCACACTTGAACTACATCTTTTAAGGGAGTTATTACATAGCAGCTTTGCAAAGCAGAGCTGGGTGTCCCTGTGTGTTGGAGGACAAAAGGATATGAAACACATTGTCATGTCAAAGTGGAGACAGTCTTGCCAATTGACTGTGAATTTCTAAGGGAAATTTCTTGGCTAAGGATCCTGTTGCCTTAGCTCTTGTCTGATGTTTTTGTGTTGTCTTCCTGTTTTCAATAAGATCTGAGATTTAGCTCAGCCAAAGTTGTCGTCATTGGGTTTGCTGTTTGAACTGAGATTATTTCATGTTTGAGAGTTCTCAAAGGATCATTTCCTTAGAGGTTAATCATGAAATGTTGACACATTACTCATGGCTATTGAACCTATTTCTTTGTTATGTCCAAACTCCTCTGACAGCTGTTGAAATAAACATTTTTAAAACCAGCATCAGATGAACAAATGTGCCCAGAAGCTCTGTCATGGATTTATTGTATTTATTGTATTTTTGTATTTGTTGCTTAGCGCCTTTAAGAGTGGCAGCATGTTGCAGTAGCTCCCTCTTCTTTGTTCTTTTTTTCTTCCCTTTTTTTCTTATCTTTGTAGTTATCTTCATATTTTAAGCTTGTCATTATTTTTTATTACTTTTTGTGGTTCATTTGTTGGCGATTGACACCAAATTGGTTGCGTTTGCAGTCCACAGTTTACGCACAGGACTTTAGCTGTGAGCAGCCCGTAGCGTGTTGGTGCTAGCTGGTCCGGAGTTGCCTGTGAGCTAAGGAGAAAGGAGACAAGGATAGCTGGTACTGCGATGCGAGCTGGGAAGAGACAACATTGACTCGCTCCCCCATCCATTGTTTTGGAGAAAGCAAAATCTATACAATGAGATGGACGAGCTTGCCGTGCTAGCACCAGAAGGAATACCGGCAGACTAGCATCATGCTATTCACAGAGACATGGCTAACAGAGCTAACACCAGACATGAACACCACATTGAAGGATTTCACCTGCTGTGAGCAGACAGGATACGGGAGAACAAGACTTAACAGACAAGTGAAGAAGGATCAGTTTTGCACTTTTCACTTTGTTTGCGGCTGTGACTCCCGAATTAATCAATAAAGTATGTTCTGTTCTATTCTATTCTATTTTAAACTTGAGCAAATAAAAACCAGTCATTGTGTTCTCCATAACCATATACTCACTTATCATACCGTAGTTTCTCACGCCATATAGATGCCAAAGGATGGTGCAAACATTTACCTCACTGTTTTATTGTTGCTTTGTGTTATATAAAACGTCTGTTTGGCTGGGGAGTTTATTTTACAACGCATCGGATGTGTGATTTTTACCCCAGGGGCACAAAAACGAGATACATTACAGATGGTGACTAACTTTTATTAGTGCCAACTATAAACTGGAAAAGTGTTGGGATGTGCATTAAAAAGGTAAAGAAATGGAAATAATTACCAGTGAATGAGTAGAAAATGCATGTCTCTCATCTACCAGAGTTTGGGTTACATAACTTTTATTTAGTTGTTAAACAGAAGTTATTTATGTGAGTTTTATTGCCTATTTAAATTGCATTTAAAAAAAGTCCAGATGAATTGCAGTTAGAGCTAAATTTAGTTATGAGTACTGTCTTCTAACAAGCCTATTTGTTGTTTCCTACTGTTTATGTAACCACTCACGTGCTACTGAACTGTGTGCTGTACAATCAGTGTTTTCCATCACTGTTTAAATTTCCATCTACTCTCCCCTTTAAGCCTCTGGATTTAAACTTTTACTTCTCTGCGCCTCCCCCTGCAGTTTGCCTTCATGTGTTTTATATCAAAGATTGCTCCGCCAATAAAACCATCATACTTTGCTTTTGGGAAATGTTTCCATGCACTGTTAAACAATGTAGTACGAGTGGAAAAGAGATCTGCAACAGGAGGCGTTCAGAGTTTCAGATTAAAGCAGCTGCATCATCCTCTGGGCAGGAATTAGAAGTTAGTGAAAGAATGATAAATCTTTAATCCGGACATCATCATTACCATGAGCACACTCCTCTTTTTATTTCACATGCGAGGGATGTTTTCATGTATGACTTCTTTGTTCAAATCACGTGTGGTTTGCTGTTAAAAGGTCAACTGCTGCTGATTTCTTCCGATGTTGACTGAGTTTCTTTCCTGAGTGAGTGGAGCAGTTTAAATGTTCCCTGGATGAGAATTTTCTACTGGCTTTAGATGCTGAACCAACAAGAAGCAGATAGTTTTATTTCATAACATCTGACGATGTGCCAAAGTCAGGGAGCAATCACAAACACGCAAGCTAATCCCTTAAAATAGATCCCTGATGAAAGAAAAGTGACTCAGTGCATCACAGTTCTGAACTGTTATTATCCAGTTGTTTACTCACGTCATCTTCTTTCTTCTCTAAACGACAGCTGCAGCTGACTCTGCGGCTAACTGGTTTACTTGGTCAGCGGATGGGAGGTGAAGCTGCTTCTCAATCTCAAGTGTTTGAAGTGACTCACTTGGTGTCATCCAAAATGACGGTGTTGGTGTGATGATCTTTTTTTTCCATCTCTTATCTGCAGCAGCTGGAGGAAGAAACGATCTTAAAATATCAGGGGGAAAAATGTAACTCCCGTGTTAAAATGATAAGCAATCGATGCATTTTAAAGCTGCACAGAGCACATGGGAGGTATCATTGAAAGTTACTTCATATTGGAAGTGTTTCACAGATGAACTTCTGTGTTGAATGAATGTGCATGTTGATCACTTTACTGTATGTTGGAGTTGCAGGGGGAAGCTTCTGTTATGAGAACAATTTGTCTTCAGTACATAAAACTGAAGAGTTTATATTTGTTTACATTGTGAAAATGCAAATTTATCAAGCAAACTTCAGATTCAAACATCAATATTTAACTAACATGACTATCACATATAGGTCAACACATTACATTATTATAAACCGCTTGAATGAAAGTAAATAATATTTTAAAAATCCTGTTTTATCTGCAGCTACCAAACTGACACTGTGGCATGAATAACTGTAATACAGCTCTTGTACAAATACCAACTTGTTGGGAGTTTGTATTTGTATTTTTAAGTAGAAGTGCTTTACAATAACAGATATAAAGCGCCTGCTTTTTTTTTTTCCATGAGCTGATGTTTTGGCAACAATGTGCCTCCTATAGGGGTGAAGGGGAAAGCATGACATCATGCGTCGTATATCACAGTAGTGCTTTTACAACCATTGAGGCATCTGGAGAAATGATTTTTTTTTTTTTAAATAAACAAAGCCACTCAACTGAAACAATGAATGTTTACATCATTTTGGTGTGCTTATCTTTTAAATCCTTCAATCTTTTAAATGTTTGTGTGTTTATTTTCCAGAGGTAGAACTCTTGTAGTTGTGGTATATAGTGGAATGAATTTAAAGTCATGTGCGAGGAGCTTGACATTAACAGGTTTCCCCCCGAGCACTGTGAAAAGAACATGCAGAGATATTCTCTCATAAATGAAAAATGCGAAAACAGATGTACAAACCATGGAAAGAAAATAGTTAGGAAGTATTTCAAGGGTTGATTTACAAGAATTTGGCCACGGGGCAAACAAAAACACTCTCCACCAACAACAATTTACTGCCTGCAGATTTCCTGTGTCTTTAATTTGATAAAACACATCTGTGTTTATGGGAATGCACTAGGTTAATGCTTATGGACAGTTCACTCAAAAGAAAAGTGCTGTTTTTATTGGCTGAAATGAAATATTAGGACAGATTTGAAATTGTATTGACTGATGGATTGTAAACATATTGAACTGACGGTTATGATGGGAGTTTTGACTCTGTCAGTATGTTTACATGCACACAGTGGTCCAACTTAGGTCATAGTTTGATCCTAAAGTCACAGTGGGGACTTAGTCTCGTCTGTGTGACATGCAGAAAAGAGAATCAGACTTTTAGCTGAGTAGGTCTGTCTTTGCTTCGATAGGTGGCTAGTTTCAGTTCACCTGAAAAGAAAAACAACATTCTAACCACAATGGCCAAGATGGATGCAGCTGTAGCTCTTTGTTTTTATATATGTATATATGGTGTTTGTTTGTTGTTGGAGCCATATAATACGGTGGCCCTGAAAGCTCACAGCACTGCAACTTAATAGAACACATGCAAAAAGACAAAAAACACAAGCAAATTAAGAAAACATTTTTGGAAGTGTTTCCAGAGGACACAAAAGTGATGCACACATCCCGTGCACAAGCGTGTTGGGACGTTCTAAATGCTGCACGTGTTGTCAAATTGATGAAGATGTTTTCTTAATTTGCTTGTGTTGTCTTTTTGCATGTGTTTTCCTAAGTTGCAGTGCTGTGAGCTTTCAGGGCCACCGTAATGTAACGTATGAGTACAGCGACCAATAGCAAGCGCATTATCTAGCTGTGTCAATCAAGCTATACTCTTTCTGTTCTCTGTCTTTAAGTCTGATTTCTTAAGCTGACTGATCCAGATCAATTGGCTCATTTCAGCATTAAGGGCTCTCTCATCATGGTACCACTTTGGCTTTTATGAAATCAAAAATCTTTACACACCTTTGATTGATTTGTGTGAATATGTTTCTCTTATTTTATGTTTATTGTTATTAAATGAAAGTACAGTGTATAATCACTAGAGTGTATTTTTTCTAACATGATGTTCAGTAAGGGCTGCATGGTAGCACAGCTGTTGGTGCTGTTGCTTCACAGCAAGAAGGTTGCTGGTTCGAATCCCGGTTCGGGCACAGTGTGCCTTTCTGTGTGGAGTTTGCATGTTCTCCCCATGAATGCGTGGGTTCTCTCCGGGAACTCAGGCTTTCTCCAACAGTCCAAAAACATGCTCACAAGGTCAACTGGTGATACTAAATTGCCCGTAGGTGTGTGTGTAAAAGGCTGTCCCGCGACCCTGAATAGGATAGGTATAGAAGATGAATGAATGGTGTTCAGTATAAAAACATTAATACAGTATTATCAAGCTCCAGTCTTCCTCAAACTAGAATTCTGAATGCTGAAGGAAAATGCTTGATATTAGATAGTAAACAATTTTAGTGGTCTATGGATATTTACAACTGATATCAATGATCATTATGATAAAATCATAATTAAATATCATAAATTATAAATAAAATAAGATCAAAAAACAAATAAAAACCTTAAAAATCTTCCACTGCCCCAAACATCGCCCCTCCCCCTGCATCTGACTGGTCACATGGTACAAACTTGACACTGCGTCCAGTCAGTGCATGGTGTACTGGTGGCAAGTGGTGTGAGGAGAAAGTTGTTCCTTTATTCTGTTGTTTATGAATTACTAACCAAAAGGAGAGAAAAGTTAACCAGCTCTCAAAGCTGGTTCTATCGTGCGAGAGTCGGGTCATTCGTGAGCAACATATCACTATGATCGTTGTATGACATCATTGTTATGGTTACCATGAAGGATAAACAGAAATTGATATGATTGTTTCAACTGGGAATTGCAAAAGGCTTATTAGTTTTGCGTTTGTTTTTTACTGCGAAAATAGCGGAGGGAAAAAATGTGTATAGTTCCATCTAATAATCTGAAGATTGCCTGTTACTCAAACTAAAAGAGATAAATAAATGTGAAACAACTGAAAAAATTAGAAGCCACAGAAACACATAAAAGCCATTTGGTTGCATGAACAGCTGTTGGAATAATCTGTAGCTTCAAGTCTTACTTGACATTGGTATAACTAGCTTAATTACTGAGCTAAGGGTGAAACAACACACCATGTATTTTTCCAAACAGAAAACTATTTACAAGTTTGTGTTTTCCATTATATCCAGCGTGCTCTTTGAGTAAATTAGAACCACTTTTAATACCTTTTTTGCAGTTGCACGTCTGGCTTTAACCAGCCCAATACAGCACACGTCACCCTGCTGTTAATCTGTCTTCAATGGCTTCCAGTGGCGGCTTGAATCAAATTCAAAGCTCTTCTTCTGGCTTACAAAACTGTGACAAGTACGGCTCCTGCCTACCTGGAGTCCCTCATCCAGGTCTACTCTCCCTCCAACCCACTACGCTCTGCATGTGAGAGACGCCTGGTGCTCCCAGCCCAGCATGGCTCCAAATCTCTAGCCAGACTCTTCTCCTCTGTTGGTCCCAAATGGTGGAATGAATTTCTTTGGGCATTTGATGGCTTGTACCTGTGGCTCAACAAACCTGAAGCATTTTTTGCGCTTACCAAGGTTTTTCCTTCCTGTTTATATTCTTGCTTGTGTTGTACGTTGCTTTGGACAAAAGTGTCTGCTAAAGGAAATTGTAGAATTGTAGAACCTAAGAAGTCAGCTGCTTCCTGTAATATTGCTGTCACCAGTATGCCAATAGGCTAACCAGTTTAACAGCACCCCTTTCTATTCTAAAAACAACATTGGTATACTTTTAAGTAAATAAACATTTTGGAGCGGTAGTTTGATTTAAAAGACTCCTCAATTTAAGACGACATTTGACCTGTGAAGGGGGTTAGTGCAAATCATGAGCAGTGATCAACACTACCATAGGCTGTGCTCAGCTTCTATTCGAGTAGTCGGCCAGATGGCAATAACAGATGGTGCTGGAAGAAGCTACACATCTGCATAGAAACTGTACATTGCTGAGCACAATAGAGGTACTCAGGCTGATAGTCAAAACTTTACCCCCAGGCAGCCCCTCAGAAATAGACTGTGCCTCGTTTCAGCAGAGAAACTTGTATTCCTGATTTCACTGGAGTTGTTGTGACATGGATCAGATATGAGGCAGTCCTGTTTTCGCTGTCAGCGGGTCCCTTAAATGAGTGGCTTACTGTGTGAGGTCACCACTGTGACCTTTGTTTAAACACTGGTCTGTACACGGCCAGCGTGACTCCCTGTCTGCCAGCCGTGATGGATGGTTCTCCTGTGACCTGTATCCACCTTGTCACCCTGAGCCGAAGGCTGCTCGCTGTTTGTTGTGCATTTGTGATTGGTAAGTGCACAACTGGGGATTAACTTCTTGTAAACACTTTTTGTGCAATTGATCTTTTGTGTCATTATGCGTGGCCAACTTATGAATCAAACAGTACTGTAACAAATTTATCAGAATAGAAATATTAGCATTTTTCCCTCTGTGATGTGGTGTGGAAAGAGTTTGCTTAATTATTCCATGGCCTTGCTGTGAAGGACTCACTGTGCCTGGTGGCGAGACCGACAAGGACCGTTCTGTTGGGAGGAAAAATTGTTGGGTTTTATGATCTGAGTGGAAAGAATGGGATTGGCTCAGGAGTTTGTCAAGCTCGCCCCAACTGTTGCAGCAATGGCCAAATGAGAGCAGTAAAGACAGAATGTGTGAGAAGTGAGAGGAACAGGACTTCATTAGCGTGATGTTGAAAGCTTGAGCAGCTTGTGTGGCCTTGTCTGAAACCCCCCCTGATATGTCTTATGCAGAGGTTTTATAAATTATGTCTGACAATGCTGGAGCTGCAGAAAACATCAGTACATCTAACTACAAGTGAAGTGACCAACTTTTATTTGTGTGGATTCAGACCATTAATAAGGAAGTAAATTTCCCTGTTAATCTTCCACTTTGTGATGCGTTACCACACAAGCACAAAACCCTCAACCAGCTCTGTTTTCTACATATGTTTAGTTTGACACTGGGCTGTGTAGCCTGGAATTTAAAGATCAAGGTTATGATACCCATTTGTCATGAGTGCTAAAGGTTTAGCGTATGGTTTCCAGACATGTTTTACAAGGGGGCAGTCTTTACCTCATTTGGAAAGAATCCAAAGGAACAATCTGTGGGTACAGGATTTTTTGTATTTTGCATGTTTTGTGATGTGGGATCCATGGAAGCAGGACTGAACAACAAATAAAAGCCTGTGCCATAGAGGATAAGCTTGAAAGTATAATGATGTGTGAGCTAACGTGCCGGTGAAAAGCAACAGCAGAAGGTTTACACTACATGGGTAGAGTATGTGAGAAGGTTTAGGACCTGTCAGGCTCCTGAGGACAGAGCTGTAACGTAGAAGAGTTGTGAAGTTTTCATGGTAAACACATAGACTTCTGTCATCAGGGGGAGTCTGTCAGGAGTGGAGTTCAGGTTTCAGAAAGCTCAGCTCAGCTCTTGTGGTGCTCTCAAGTTAGTGTGGATTATGTCAGCGGCATATTTGACCTACTTTTTCTGCCCAGTGACCATTGGTTGGGCAAAAAATTCACAATTCCACACAAAATAGTGGTAGTAAAAAAATAAAGTTTGAAACACAGTCAGTGTAATGTGTTTCCATTGAGTGGGTGCCTGATGTTCTTAACACACTGTACTTTCTGTATTTGTGACACGCTCATACAACAGGCTTCACACTGCGGTACAGGAAGTCATCTTCAAGTTACAGTTGGAGCAATTCAAAAATTCTGGATCCTTTTCGCTTCAATAGGATCATCCCACAAACTTACATGACAGATTGAATTTAAAGCAGTAGTGATCATTCATTTAATGTCGTCTCCTTGGCTTCGTCACATTATATTGGACATTTATCAGGCAGCAATTTTTTTCTAAACAAGTCAGCATCCAAGTCAGGTGTGACATGGAGAAAAGCTTCATTACCTCGATCGTTGTAGCCTGTTTCTCTCTGTTGGTTTCAGCTGCTCAACCATTGAGAACACGGTGTATCCTGTAGCTGTGTGTTTAGGTTCAGGTCTGCTAGATTTTATGACTGATGTCTTGGAGAAAGAACAGCCAGGGGAATGATTGGAACGGCACCCCAGTTGAGAGTAGACCATAGCTCATTTCCCCACTGTTTATGGAATCATTCAAGGCAGTAAGGATAAAACTAAACCCCCAACTCAGGCTAATACTAAACACTGTTACTCTGATATACCGTGTGGTCTGACACCAAGTATTGCATTAATTGAAAAGCAATATGTGGAAAAAATAATCATGAATAGGCTGTTAAATGTGTCTTTACAACACCTGGCCCAGTGCCCCTTTGCTGCTTAAAGTCAAACCAACAAGTAATCAAGGATTTCAAGTCTTAAAAATGTAGATTCAAATGTTGATCATGCCGTTTTTAACTCTGTTTATCGTGGAGCCAGTCAACAAGTGAACACCTATCCTCAACCATCAAAGTGTAGCTCATATCAGGTCTGCTGCTAATTTTTTGTTATTGTTTTTGGTAAACTGAACACAGATTGATGCTTGCATTATCAAATCGGTTTCCAAAGAAATTACAGAGCAAGACATAATGGCAAACATCAGATTACATTTTTCTAAGTCAGGATGTGCTAACTGGTTAACTACTCCGTTTGTTAGTGAACTGGCAAAGTCGCGTCTTTTGTTGGAAAACTGAGCTCTGTTTCTGTGAATCTTTAAGAACTTCCATTACCTGAGTCCAAATCCCCAGGGACTCCAAGATGACAATCTTATTTTTGACTTCCACTCAATCTGTGTCCAGTCCGTCTCCTGTCAGCTGCGGTTTGGCTCTGTCCCTTTTCTGTCAACACCCACGGGCTTTGTTTTTTGCAGAACGTATCACGGACTGGACTGCAGGACAGCTGGAGTCACAAAATGATCATTTCCTGTGCTAATTTCAGAATCAACAGTTTTCAGCCACCATGTTGAGCCTCTCCTTTCCGTGTTATCGTTATTACCTCAAACCTGTTGCCTAGACTCCTTACACTTATTGTTATAATTAAGCCACATACAAATTGATGTCCTCACAGATTACTTTGAAAATCAACAATTTCAATGCCAGACTTTCTGCCCTGCATGATGTGCTATGCGTTTATTGAAATGACATATCTGGCAAACAATATTGAAATCTTGTGAATTTGTTGGAGACAGCTCTAGATTGTCAAACCTGAAACAGAGCAGGAGCACAATGGAGTGGATACAGTAGAAGTATATACACTGACTAGATTTGTAACTGACATGTGAAGGAGTTGATAGGTTTGAATTACAGGAGATGGACCAAATGCAAGTCTTCATTAAAATGTCTATTTACGCTGGCATACAATGCTGAAAGTCAGTTCATCTACAATCCTTAAAATGCTTCTAAAACATAAGTCAAAACTTCAAATCAAGATTTTAAAGTTGACTGGTAGAAGCTTTAGTATATGTTCTTAGTACAAGACTTTTATTTCTATTTTTAATCACATCATTTTTTATGGTCCAAGAAACTCAAAGGCAAGTGCCAGAATCCCACACCAATAATTGAATCACTCTCTGCACCAATTAGCACCATATAGTTTAGGTCACACCAGGCTTCCCAATAAAAGCCATTGACCTGAAAGTCCAAGAGAACACTCGCTCCAGTTTACCAAATGCAGTCAAGTGAGACCATTTTCATCTCTGAGCTCTCACAAAGCATGTTTGTTTGCTTGACCCCACTGTAAATACTGAACCAGTTTAGGAAACAATGTGGATTTATTAGGCTAATTAGTTCATCTTCCTATCCTCATCTTCTCTTTCTCCCTGCTTGTCTGTGTGTTGATATCCGGTGATAAATGAAAGGAAAAAGCAGCATCACCAGGGGTTTGGTAACCTGTTGAGCTCTCCCAGCATTAAAACAGCTGTTTAGTTTGACAGCCTGTTTATGAAACCCATAGTGTGCTGAACTTGTAAAGTGAAGAAGTGCCGTGTCCCTAAATAAGAAGGTCCACATCCCTGTCAGTTCTGGCTTCTGTCAGACCAGGACTAATGCTGTGTTTAGATGGGACCTGACAACTCGTGAAATCACAAATTTCCACTCGAATAACCGGATAACTGACCTCAAACAGCTGGCAAACTGTGAAATACCAGTGGTGAATGTGGGCAAATTCCACGGTACCCAGTCTAATGTGATACTATTATTATAATGACATAAGAAATTCAATATATTACACAGTAGAAAGAAAACAATGTGAAATATAAACAAAGTAAAGCGTTTGAACATACCATAATTTGTCCTTGCAGTGTAACAGGATGTGTAATAACCAACAACATGTCCAGACTATTGCTGAGGTTTCAAAGTCTGGCGACCATCACTGACACGTTGCTGTGTATTGCTTTATTGGTCTGTTTCATCGCATGTATTTACCAGTGCTGGCTAGCACCTGGTAAATACATGGCCACATGATATTTCCACATATTACAGGTTGATGGAAATCACATAAACACATCATTTGAAAGTGACTGGCAAGCTGTGGACTTTGCATTAGTGGGGCAGAACAAGATCCACTGACGTCTGTACTTTTAACAGCAGGAGAGCCTATTTCAGGTCAGCTTTTCTTAGAAAGTATAACCCAGAGAATCTGTTTTAATCTTCACATTATTGTAATCTGACTCTAGTTTTTGTCAGAAAGAGATTAATGAGACACAGTGTGTCCATTTGTCATCTGACCTTGGAAAACAAGGTGCATTATGTTGGTGGTTCAGGTCTGGAGGATTTTATGTCCGATGTCTTTGGGAAAGAACAGCCTGGGTGGGGAGTGATTGGAACAGCACCCCGGGTGAA
This sequence comes from Labroides dimidiatus, assembly GCA_030710495.1. Classification (NCBI taxonomy): domain Eukaryota; kingdom Metazoa; phylum Chordata; class Actinopteri; order Labriformes; family Labridae; genus Labroides; species Labroides dimidiatus. The sequence goes on from CM061153.1 coordinate 24,679,346, forward strand.
GGTAGACCATAGCTCATTTCTCTACTGTTTATGGAATCATTGATGGCAGCAAGGATAACACTAAGCCCCCAACTCAGGCCACCCTCAAACGCTTTTATCACTCCTTTACTTTTCTGCTTGTCAGATAGCTTTATGGTTATATTCCATGAAGCAGAAATGCTGTGTGCACAATGCTATGATAAAACTAGTTCTTTTTATCACAACTCTCTAAGCTGTCAGAGAGACAGTATTATCAGTTCCTGTTGGAGGAAATTTAGAGGAGGTACAGTGCTACAATAATATCCCCTCGACACTGCAGACTTGTGTTGAGTGTTATCTTTTGGCACAGTTGAAGTAGTTGTTACATTTTGCACCAGAACAACTCTGTATTTTGAAGACACACTTAAAATGTGCTTGATAAAGATTACCTCGTCACGTTTTGAGGTTAGTATTCTTGCCGTAAGTTTAGAATCTCTTTTTTGGACCTTGAAGAAATTGATGTGTCCATTTCCGGAGACATCCTCATATAATGCAATGTTAAGGGGGGTACATACATAAAGATTGTCAGGCTGTTTTTGTCCCGATTTTCGTCTTTCCCGACCAAAGACACAATGCCTGATTATCTTAAGTAAGATTATCTTATAAGATTATTCTTTGGTCTGAGGTGTGTTAAGATTTAATGTGTCCCGATAATTGTGTTCGAAACGAGTCGGGGCCGACAATCATAAATATTAAACTTGTTCAATATTTATTTCTTATTTCTTCATGTGTGTGGGGGAAGCCGACGACTGCTGACTCTTGACTCCGTGAAGTGTGATGTAGAATGCAATGTATCTATATCCATGAATCTGAATCCCTTTTCAAAAGTTTAGAAAGGGACAACAAAGACTAGGACAGTGTAAATATTAGGTAAGTATTACATTTACTTTACTTTTTATGGGGATATATCAATCAGTGACATCACAAATTCCCATGTGGCTTTTTGAACAACCTGTATACAGCAGTTTGCAGTCTCATCTTAGGATTACTACAAAATACATTGTACCTTTCTATATGTTAAGTATTGAAATCCAACAATATGACTTAATGTTTTCTTTTAAGCATAAAAAGCATCAAACCACTTTTTAAATGTTGTTAATAGTTAGGCTCGCTGTTTCCTACTCAGTCTGATGTCATGCTAAATCTATTGGTTTCTTAACTATTTTTTTATATTTGACCAAGATCCATGAAACTGTGCAGTTATACAAGCAATAAATTGTTTTTTTCACTCCTTGGTTTATGTATTCAGTATACATTAGAAGCTTGTAGTTAGAATTCTTTATGGGGAACAATATGGTCTCATAGGTGGAAACAGACCACACAGTCTGTGCAGCCATACTTAAAAGCTGCAGACTGTTTGTCTTGGATCTTTTCTCGTTCAAATAAGCAGCTGAGCTTGTGTTTGATGACTTTTCTGACACCTTTTAGTGTGCAGTAGCTTGTCAAAACATCCCTGCTATAACCGGGGTCAGGAAACATGATTTGGATTTTTTCTTTCATGCAGACTTTCTGCACAAATCACCTCGGTTAGATCTTTTCTCAGCCTTCATGGATGAATCTTGTCAGGTGTGTGTGTTGCTTGGGTTTTGATGCTGGCTAACATTATGTTGGTTATTTTTTTTTTTCTTACACTTTGGACTTGCACGTGCTTTTGCTTGTCTGTCAAAACACTATTTTGATTCTTCAGCTGTTTGGTTCTACATCTTCTCTCTTTGTCTCAGTTGTTGTACCTTTTATGAGGTATTTTCCACTATTCATCCCCGCAGGAAGCAAGTACAGATTAGATTTTCCATTTACTGTCCCTGTGGTGAGTTTTGGGAGACAACAGCATACAAATCAGTTGTTATGGTTTCCTCTGTGAAAACAGCAGTTAATCAGCTGCCGGAAAGCTGTGACTGTCTCGATGTCAAAAACAGAAGGGAATCATTCTGCTTAAAAGGAGGACGTGCTTGCACCATTTGCCTCCGTGCTTTGATTACTTCTCCATGTGTGAAGAGGAAGTCCTTGACTGAACACGGGAAGTTTTCCATGCTGCGCGTCAAGACCTCATAAGACACCGCTGTAGTGGAGGATATAAGAGTCACCCGAAAGCTGAAAGCTGGATTATTATTTGTCTTTTAAATGATCTGGAGCAAAGCCAAATAATTGTAGTGCAGACAGACTACCCGTACTGTTACCTGAGGGATTTCCTGAGCTGCTTTCCAGTCATTCTGCTTCACGGGTCGACCAAGACAAAAGCTCACGTTAGAGGGAGGTGGAAAAAGAGTATTAAAAGACAGGGGCCAGGCGGGTAGTTGTGGTGAGCTAAAATTGCAGACTGAAGCATATCTCTAAATCATGGAGCCCAGAGGATGGAAGAGGAATCCTTCTAGTGTTATTGTTTCCCATGTTCTTCCACCCTCAGTAATATTTTCCAGATTAAAGCGTGCTCCTTTGCCCTTACTCCAAAGTCAGACCCCAATTTCACAGGAGAAACCAGAGGAACCACAGAAGGGGAATTGCTTTTTCCACTGCATGAGATAATGGGCTGCCAGTTGTGTTGCGCCTGAGTTAAGCTGCCAAACTGGGCTGTTTTTTCCATTCTTCACAGGTCGATTATTAAGCGAACCATCGTCTGGTTAAGGCTTGAAAAGTTGTATCAGAGTTGCTCCAAGAAAATTGTGCTACTGATAAAGAAATGGTGAAACCCTTTTTTTTAAGGTTAAAAAAAGTGCACTGACGTAATCCAAAGTTTCATAGCTGATAATTAGCACAGACCCTCAGATCCTTTTATTAAGGCTCCTATACAATAAGTCTTATAGCATGGAGAAATCTGGCTGCAAAATGTTTATTGCTAGAACCTAAACATGGCTTAAGTGGAGCAGTGAGGCATTTCCTGGACCACATCAGAAAACGAGACAAGTTTAATAAGCCCACACTTCTGAACAAACACATGTGTACACTTAGTATCCTCTCAGCCCGGGCTGCCTTTTCAGGCCAGTGTTGAGCTCATGAGTTGGCTGAGTGTCTGCAGACTCTTTGTACTGAAGGGTCAGACTGCAGCAGACAGCCAGTCCTGTGCTCCTACTGTGGACACCAGCAATCTCTCTGTGTTTGGTTTGGAAGCTTTTCTTGGAAACATTTTTTGCCTTGTCTCTTACTTTTTCTTCTTCGGTTGCACTGATGATTATTAAAGAGGATGACCCCCAGACTTTGTTTTAGTTGGAGCATCATTTGAACTGAAATGACCCAATGCATAGACTAAACCTGATGTCATAGCTGGAATTTATTCAAAGAGAAACTGATCATTGGAAGTTATTTAAATCAAGACCTGAAACATGGGATTATTTTCCTTATCCGATCCATCTGAAGGCACACGCACGTCCTTCAGTGTAAGGAAAAATGTGAAACCACAGCCGATTCAGAAGCATGCCCTCTGTTTACTGTAGTACCCCAGTGCCAATGGCTCCCTGGAGATGAATGTAAACTTTAGGGTGTCAAGTGTTTAATTTCCTCCCCATGGCAGAGCCGGTGGTCATAATTAATCTACATTTGACAGATCGTTGTAACTGTTGCTTGTCATTGTGGAGGACTTGACACTTGGGCTTAAAGTTCCTGCTGAAACCACTAAAAAAAGTTCCTTTCATCCAGCAACAGCAATCAAATGAAACCTTTTATTAGTTCCTCTTTTCAAATCTGGAAGCCAGTTTCCCTTTTGGAACAATAGGGTGCCTGTTGATTGAAGCTAAGTCTGCTAAATAAAACTTTGTAACTTCAGCTGCTCCTCAAGTTCAATGAGGCACATTTCTTTCTTAGAGACCTGCTCTTGCAGCCTCTTGTATGAACCCAAGGCAGCATTTTTCAAAATATGTCTCAAAGCTTCATTGTTCTGCACAAGTTAAGTGAATTGCTTAAGTCGGACATTCAAGCTCTCTTGCGTGTCTGTTTACGGACGACGTCATACTTGATTACAGCTCTGTTTGTAGGATAGAAGGAAACAGTGTATTAATCACCGGGTTATTCAGCCGTAGGAAAAACAGTCGTGACCTTCTGTCTCCTGATTATTTTAAACGCTGAGAATAAGGCTTATATAATCTTACCCCTCTGTTTCAATGCCGTACATTGAGCGTGAAGAAACCTCAGTTACCAAATGTACCTGGAGCCAGAATTTTAGTTTTTAAAGTTTTGCCAGTATTCAGTCAGCTATTTCCACTGGCTAGGCAAAGCGTTACCATTCGACGTCCAGATCCCCAGACAGACGTTATTATGCCGTCCGTCTGTTCAGTGAAGTGGGCTCAGATGATGTAAACTGTGTGTGGTAAAGTGTTGAGTGTTACGTGAACATGTAACCTTGAATGTTTGGATTGGTTCTTGTTGTGCTGAGGCTTAAAGGTTAGTTACTCTGGCAGACATCCAAAGTACGCATCCTCTTAACTCCTCACAGTAGATTTAAAAGTCATGCTGGATGTGTGCCATTAACCCTTAGAGTACAAGTGCTTCACTGGCTATCAGCATCATAACATGAGCGGGTCATTATTTATGTTACATATTTATTACAGCGGCCATATAAAACCACTATGACAAGCATTAAGATAACTTGTTTCCAGCTCTCTGTAGCAACTGGATTCTTTGTATATTCCGTATTGCTTGATGGAAAGCACAAGGTTCATTTTTGAGATTTAATGTAAGAGTCAGTTTAGCGTATTAAGTAAAAGTCTTACTGTGAGATAGAAGGGGATGAAGATATTCTGTGATTTAATCCTTCTATCAGAGCACCTTTCTACATTTTTTGCACATGAAAAACAAAGTATGGCACCAGGACTGTTGTTACATAAACCAGAATTTATTCCAGTGTCAGTCTTGGTGGCTTCTGTTGTAGTTTCACTGCTTGTGTCGGACGAAGCTATCTAAACTATTAAAACAGATGTCCTGTGAATAATTGTAGTGTTTCCTGTGTCCTCTTTCCTCTAGGAGTGGCTCCTCTTTTATCCAGCAGCTATAAAATTAGCTGTACAGATTGTTGCAGTTGTAAGAATTTGAGACGTAAAGGTTTATGCCCTGGTAGTTTAAGTTGTAACAACCTCGTCCCTCTGTCCTTGAAGCTGCTGCCGGGGGTCTTGGACTGCAGGTTTGAGCTGCAGCCCTGAACAATGAAGCCGCACAGCCGATGGAAAAGCCATCTCCACCGAGACACATTTTATTGCTTTCCAGGCCTGCTGTCCCCTATGAAGTCATTTTGTTGGAATGTCCCACAGAGTAAAGTAAAAGTCAGGTCATAATACTCAACCTGTTTGTTGAGTTTTACACCTGAAACTTTCCATTTCTTAAACATACAGAAAAGCAGCTTAAGTTTCTCAGCCTGACTGGAGCAAGGAAGCTCTGCTAACCAGCATGAGGCCTGTAAAATAACTGGGCTTGTCCAAGCACTCAAGGTGTGTATTATGTTACGACTGCAGAAGACCAAGCCACTGAGAAGCCTTCAGAAGTGAAAGGCAATCAAGAGGAGTAAAATGTGGACATGGACTTGTAGAGTGAAGCGTACAATGGGCCTTGTCCAAAACAGCTGAGTATCAGGTTTTACAGAAATATTCAGGTCTGCCAGTCACATGATACTGTGTGAAATAAGACAGCTCAGTTTCATATTAATCTACTTGGCTGTGATATCATTGACTTCACAACTGAGTTTACTTTTCACTAAAGACCATAAGAAAGACCATAAGAAACCATGGTTATTTTGACTTCATAAGAAACAGGCTGTTTTTTTTCCGTAGTAAGAAAAATAATTGTAATTTGCGGTCCTGCAGTGTACACAGATTTGTCATCCACACAACAAAGCCTTCTGCAAATTATTAGAGGAACTACATATTATCCAAAGTCACCTACGTAGTCTTCTCTGGAGTAAGTCAGCAGAACTTTTTGTGTTTTTCATGTCAAATTGTAAATATTCAGCTCCTTAGAATTTCTAGGCTTCAAGGCTTTTACACAATGGGTTCATAACAAACAGTTGTTAAGTCTTTGCACACTGGGTCTGTTTTTTTTTTTTTTTTTTTTTTTTATTTTGTCTGAAATTGATGCACATTAGAAAACAAATTCCGTCCCATGTTACGTCAGTCATGTTTGCATACTGACACCAAAACTGTGACAAAAAAGTGTGACAGCTAACCCTGTTAAGTGCTAAACAAATTGATTGAACTGTCATAAAAACATGAAAACCATCCAGCATCATGAAGTGCTTTAATTCAGACTTTCTTCCTTACTGAGTTCCGGAAAACTTCACCATTTTGATCAGAAGTCAGGAATTACAAACTGAATTCAGGTTTTTATTCCCAAATTTGAGGCAGCACACTGGACTTCCCAGAGAAGTCAGAAATAAATCAAAAATAACATAAAACCACTAAAACACATTTTTTTTCTGTTCAGGAACACAAGTGAATAACTGTGATTTGTCAATCAAAAATTAATAATGAGCTTTAATTTTTTTCTGCTTTTTTGTAAAACAGTACATTTTAGAATTCATGGATAACAAAAACGATTATATTTTAGTATTAAATATAACTTTTTGATTAAAGAGAAACAACATTTTGGTAGTCATAAATTCACCGTTAATTTAGGGCAGTGGAGGCAAGCATTTTACACTGGGTGGTGGTCTCATAAATTTGTTAAGCACTGCGTATACATATATAAAACTAAAATAGGATGTATTCTCAAGAACATCTATGTTTCAACAGCTGTTGTAAACTTGACATCCACATACCAGTTCAGCTGAAGGGCTCTAGTTTACAGGGTCACTTTTTAAACTGTAACACTGGGAGCTGACAGAGACACGTTCACACTATCAGGGTCAAAGAAGACGTTTGTTTATGAGTTATTAAACCCAGTCAATCACAGCTGTGTGTGATCTTATTGAGGTAGGAGGGGAGAATAAAAACTCTGTATAAGTTGATAACTATAATGTCGACATTGTGTGAAATCAGTTTATGAAATGTAGTACAGCTGGTGTCTGAAAAAAAAAAGGTAAAAGTTATTTTTCTTTGCTTCAGAGAGTCTACAGTGTCAGGACATAAGAGCCTCAGTTTGCTCTTTGTTGACCCTTGCTGCTTTTTTCTTGCCTTCAACTCACCAAAGTAATACCCATAATGACTGAGTGTGTGCCCTGAACCTGCACTGCAGCCCAATTGTGATAATAGCTGTTTTGGAAGAATGCACCAGAGCCAAATATTAGGGTTTAGATTTGATCAGTAGACATGAAAAGTCTGGTAGATCAAAGCCTCTTCATACCACATGTGTAATTCACCTAAGTGCTTGATCCTCAGCTGCTCCTGTGGCGACTCATTGAGCAGGGCAACAGGAACGTGCAAAGTTTGGATATGTGTAAGAAGATAATGCATTGTTTACTAAAAAAAAAACAACGTATCTATTTCAGGAGATTTTCTTGTTCCTACTCATGTTGAGCTGACACTAATACATGGCAAAGGTGATGAAAGGTTTCAGGCTTGAGCTATATTAACTCGTTCTTTAAAATAAAAGATTCCAGCACTGAGCGTCCTGATTTATTATCCACAGCTGACTTCCATTTATCATTCTTTTTTAGTCATCCATTTTTGTGGTCAATAGATGTGCCGCCCCTGGTTATTTGCAGCAACATAGATGCAGCAAAGCAGTAACAGTTGGTTGCTATGGACTGTAGTATTTTATACGACAACCACAAACAGTTATGCCTCATATTAAAGTCATTGGCATTTGTTGGCTCTCTCTGAGTTGTAAAATGTTGCAAGGACAAGCTAAATATAAGCGTGTGTTGGATTTCAAGAAGCGTGAAACAGTCTGTGCTGAGAGGAAAGCCAGAGATCACGCTGGAGCTGTGCTCCACAGCGGTCCCAGGGCACAAATGTGATGGATGGCTGTCAGACCCTCCCTGTACCAACCCCATTTCCTGAGGTCACACTGCTGGAGGTCGCCTCTCTCTGGAAGTCAGCCACCAGCTCTGTCAATTCCAGGAAGAAAAACTCTGATTCAATACATCCTAGACGTTCGTAAACCGTCGATTGGAGCCAAAGCAGAAAAAGTGGATGTTTGACTGCTGATGACTAAATGAGAATTCTGCCAAGACAAACAAATCTCACGGCGTGGGATGGTGTCTTAAAGGGAACCAAAAGTGTTGCTGAAAGCTGTCTCTTAGAAGTGGTAGAAAAGTCTTAATTGGACTCCTTTTAGTGTCACTGTAAAGCTCCATTCTTTTCCTGGGAGGTTGAACTGTTTACAGTTATGTATGTGGTGATGTCATCCTGCACTTTACCCTCTGTTGTCTATACAGATCTGTCAAAAATCTGTTTGTCTGACCTCGTATGAAGGGAAAGGGAAAAAAGGGGTTACCGATCTGCCGGTTCTCCAGCAGATATCTAAGCAGATTCATAAACTGTCTAATGAATCTTTTTTCTGAGTAATACAGATACATTTTACATCTGTTACTCCTGGAAACAAGACTGCCTGTCTTAAATGATTTAAAAGTGCTGTCAAATAATCTAAAATGTAGCCTCCCAATGACGAGTGTTGATTTTTCCTCGAATCATTATGCAACAGGTCATTCAAAGTCATGACCACAGTTAAACCATAGCCGCTGTGTGGGAGGATCAAGACAGCTCCAGGCTGTTTTTGGCTTTACCTCTGCGTTTGCAAAACTATTTATGACGATGGATATTTCCATCTCATCCCTTTCCAGGCCCTTGAATGAGGTGTTAGGAGGGTTGCACTCTGCCAGTTTGAACTTGCTGGTATTTGTACTGTATGAAGGTATTTGTGCATTAACGCTTAACTTTCAGAGTTGACAAAACACTGGTCTGTGAAACGTCCGCAGATTGGAGAACAGCTGTCAGAAACACTCAAAAAGAACAACTTGAACTTTAAAAAGTCATTTTACGACTGTTTGATTACAGACGCGTAGTCGTGGGGCATCTGGTTGAAAACAGGGGACGTAAGCCTGGTTTGGTTTCCCTGTTGTCAGGTTCCAAACATGTTTTCTCAATTTTGCATACATGAACAGAACTTTTACAATATACCTCCATAATACCAAGAAAAGTGTTTTTTCACCAATAGCCAAGCAAACGATCCTTTATTTTAACTTTCAACTCCTGGATACAACTGCTTTTGTTTTGTTTGTTTGTTTTAACATCAACTAGTAAGCACTGAGGCAACAGTGAATCTGCTGGAGGACGTAGTCTCATTTTAGCCACGTTGGTATTTTTTTCTGTAGCTTAATTGTCTATCAGTGGCGTGAGAAAGTTGTTGTAATTTGTTGTACTTGTGTCTGAGAGTAATCACCAGAGCAGGTTTGACCGTTACCGGCAGTAAATCTCAGCAGTGATTAGTGGACAACAGCAGGCCTGGGAAATGGAGGCCGCACTTATGGAGCGACACTAAATATCCTGAGGGCGCAACAAACAGGCTCCCTCTGTCACGGGTTAAACATGGTTGTTGGGAGGCAAAGTGTTGATTTGCTGACGTGTTGAACAGAAAAAAAAATACAGACACTGGCATATATTTCAGATTAATTGGATGACTTTCCAAATATTCACTCAGTAAGACATAAAGAGTCCAAGCATTTGATGTTGTCTTACTTTTATCCCATTTTTGTTCTCCACCACCCTCTGAGGAGAAAATCAGTTTGGTTAAATGCTAAACACTCTACGGTTTGATGATGTTTAAACCATAGACTGTATATAGAATGAACTGTGTGGCTCCGCCTTTTAGTACGATTTTGAAGCCAAAAGTCAGCCAGAGTTTGTGCAGTAGAGACTTATGAGGGACTCTGGGAGAATCTGAGTGGAAGCGGATGACAAAAATGATTTATTTTTTTTCTTTCGACAGTCTAAACTCTTCTTCACTGTCCGTCCTGATGCATTTTATTATTCCCGAAAAAACTACACAAGAATGGCAGCTGTCAATCATTGTTAAACGAGACCTAAAATCCCGTTCATAACCTCTAATAACTAATGAAAAGAAACATCTCAGAAAAAAGAGGACTTGAACACAATGCAGCCCAATAATATCTAAATATCACCACAGCATATGGATGTGAGAAACATTTCTTTGTGGTGTAATCATTTTTTAAAGTTTGACCACAGCCCATCTGGAATGAATAGAGAGGTGGAGTTTTTGATTTGTACTGCAGCCAGCCAGCAGAGGGGGCAATTTTTGTGGCGACCTCAGTTTGAACCAAGCGAAATGACATCCATTTTTTTTTTTTTCAGTCTATGGTTTAAACCTGCACTGATATGAACCTACTGTATGTAGATAATGTAATGATGCAGAGAAAAAGTAAAAAAATGCTATATCTGCTCAACTGCGTGAAAACATTTTTTGTTGACTACAGACGTCTCAAGATCCTGAGAAGGTGTCCTGTTTTGTAGTGGCAGACTTCATGTATATCTCTTTTGACTCAGTTCTGAAGAGTAAATGAGCTCTCAATAAAGAGGGGTAGGCTTAAAAGTAAGAAAAACAGAGTGGTACTGTCTGTGATATCACCTTTCCGATTCAGAAGCTTGAGGCCAGTCACCAGTGGCGGCCATGCTGTAAATGCAGATTTTCTTTGTTTTTGTTTTGTTTTCCAGCAGACACAGTGAGGGCCAGATGCTCTCATGAAAAACATAAAAGGAATGTTGTATCCGAAATATCTATTATTATTTAACATATAAAGTTGCATTCCATACTACTGTTATTGTTAAGTATTTCTCAGTGTTAAAACTTATATTTCCTGTACTGCAGCAAGCCACCAGGGGGCGATTGCAGTATTTAGGATTTCATATTTGTGAGGCTGTTGAGCTGTTCATCACCATCAAATACAATGTGGTAGTTTGTGGAGAACACCAGCAGGAGAGAGGCCATCTGAATATAATCATAGCTTAGAAAACGGCACACTCAAAGAGTCTTAAAGAGACTGTGAGGACTTTCCAAGGGATCTTGAAAAATTGTAATCCACAACTTAAAATGAGTTTATCAGCACCAATATAGGTTATTTGCTAAACAAGAAAAAAACAAGGAGTTGAGAGATACTGTGACGCTCTGCAGAGTAGAGGGAATTTATGGATTTGAGTTGTAATCCTCCATTTGTCACTTAGTACAACCTTTTAGACATTACAGTTAGCCATCGGGGTTTTTTCTAATTTGATTAAAGCAGTTTTAAATGGTGTTTATACTTCCATTTAGCATTAAGTCTTATTGTAATTCTTGGTTTACATAGTGGTTATTAAATTATGTATGCTTAATTCAGTAGAGTTCAGTATTTACTCTGAGCTGCTGCTACCAGTTTGCTGACTGTCTCATTTTAATTTGCTTGGACCTTTTGTAGAAGTGCTTATATAATAGTTTTTATTATTTAAGCTTGGAAAGTCATTCAGCTTGGAAAAAATGTGAGTGCGGGGAACAAGAAAATCTGGCGCCTGTGGTGCTGTTGTAACGCCTTGGCTGTTGTGAATTGAATTTAAATGTAAAATCAAACCCAAAACGGTAGCTTTGGGACTTTCATCCACTCGGTGGTCCTTTTACCTCTTTCCATTGGTGAATATGTGAGGACTTGATTCCAGTCTCTTCTTCTCCTCTCCATCTGCAGCTCGGGAAGTAATAGTAGGAAGCAGAGCCCAGGCGGCGGGTTGGGAAGCAGGATGGATGGAACTACTGTGGTAAGCGTTATGGCGATGAAGTCAGCGTCTGGCCCACATTAAAAGTCACACAGGCGCTTGAACTCACACAACAGCTTCATCCCCCCAACATGTTTAGAACACATGAATGTGTTTCAATATATCGAAAAGCTGCTGGCTTTTTCTGATTCCCTCAGGCCAGTGTTAGGATGAAGGAGCTCTGTGGGTGGTTGGCGGAGCGTGACTGTCCCAGCAACGCTTTGTGATGATATCATTGGCTGCAAATTCTACAGACGGCCATATGAAGACTGTGGGCCTGTAAACGGCAAAGACTGGTCCAAAAACTCATTGATGTTCTTGGCAAGTTGTTCCCTTACGTTTGCAGGAAATATTGTCAAGGTGGCTGAAAAGAATGATGTCAAGGAGTGTAACACACAGTGTGCATGCTTTTTTTATTACCCCACTGAGAGGCATGACAGCTCTGAGCTGAGGGCTTCACGTGATCAGTATTTAATGCAGATCTCCATGAGCTCATGCACGTCTGCCCTAGAAATCAGCTTCTATTAGAGTCATCTTTAACAACACGTCAGCAAACATAAATACAGCAGAAAACAGCAGTAAAAAGTCAGTGCATGTGTATTATAAATAACCTTTTAGCTTTCTAATGCACAAATCAGCCCAAATTATCCCCCTGTGTCATGTCTGCACTATTCCAAACTTAGGTTTTCTTACACTGACCTACTTTCAAAGATTACTGTACATGTATGTTTCCCTGCTGCTATGGTGACAAGTAAATATTACCACAGCATCCTTTTCCTCCATGCCAAAGCGATCCCTGCAGGGCATCGGCTAATCCTGTGGTTGAGAAACACTCCGCAGACCTGCATTGATTATCACGTTCATTGGCAGTCCAAGTATATGAAGCGAGAAATTTAATATGTCATCTGGAAAATGTAGTTCACTTTCATAAATTTGTCTGCACTCGAGTGCTATGTTGACAAATTGTGTGCTAGAAAGCTCTTTTAATGGTTTTTGAACACGCTGCCAACATCCTTATATTCAGAAAGTCACTGTGGTGTGCAGACTGATTACATTTGCATTTCGAGCATCAGGTGACCTTTGTCCTGTGTGATTTAAGGAAAAGGCTGAAGCTTATCCAAGCACTCATATTAGATGGGACCTGTGTTTTTTCTTTCATGGAACAGCCAATATACCATACAGAACACCATTAAATTTAATGAGTTATATTTAGCTTGATTAAGACTTTTTAGAATAGTGGCAGTGACGTAACACAGTCAGAGCCAAACACAGGTATATTTCCTTCACTGAACAACTTATCTGGCTTTCTGACAGATCACCAGGCTGTGTTAAATAATTGAACCTGATTGGTCAAAACTGCAAAGCAATGGACAATGGCTGTTTTCCAAACTGCCTAGTAGGTACTGCATACTGCCTACTGCTTTTGAATGTAGTATGTCATATTTCTGTTCTTTTGGGTCTGTTTTGTTGTACATTACTCTGGTTTTCAGTTTTGGAAAATGGAACTAAAGCTGATGGATTTTTTTTTATGTTTAACAATATTATAAAATATAAAAGTAAGAAAGAGAACGGTTATCTTAGCGAAGAGTTCTTTTAAGCAATTGTTTATTTTTTGTGTTTTTGGTCCTTTTATTATGGTTTAAGGAACATTTTAAATTAATAGAGAAAAACAACAAATTCAGGGAGAGATTTCAGTGTCCTGTTTTTATGAATAACAAATGGGAAAAGGCATTAAAATTATATTACAGCAGAATCATTGTATTTGATTTTTATTCTCACACCAAAAGGTACATCGTTTATCGAAAATAATTCCAGAACTGATTGACTTTTTAGTTTTCCTGCTCATGGAAAAACCACTTCTATATCATCCAGGTATGGTTTTTTTTTTTTAAAGTTCATCAGTGGTTTTTAATTACTTTAAAGAATTTGTAGAAGTAAACACCTCTTATAAGAATGGAAGTGGCAAGATTTAATAGTGTTTCTTTCCCATCACTTCACTTCTATTGCAAAGACCGTCTCATGTTACTATTGTTGTAGTAATTCACCCTAACCTGATTGCTACACACATAGACAAACAGCATTAGCACCTTTCATTGTGGGAAACAGTATGCCAGGTAGAGTTTTCACATACTGCTTACTACATATTGAATTTCAGCCAAATCAGTAGACACCACAAGTGTAGGAGGCGGTTTGGAAAACAGCCAATGATTCCAATCACGGAGCTATGCCAGGAACAGTCACATTATATACACAAGAGAAAAAGAGTGACTCGAAGCAAACACAAACTGCACCGCAGGATGGGAAGAGGCTGAGTTACGGGATCTAAAAACATCAGCAGTATATGTATAGTGAGTGGGTAGTTGTACAAAAGAGGAATCAGAATCAGAAATACTTTATTAATCTAAGGGGGGAGGGGTTACTGTTGATCATCACACAATTACAGCAGTTGGAAATAAAATAGAAATGATAATAAAATAAGCAGTAAGTACCAACAAGATAAAATGATAATAAAATTAAAAAATAAAGTAAAAGTAAAGAACTATTTACATTTTGATTTGACAGGATGCATCCTTTAGGGTAGGGATATGCTGATCTGATCCTGGTATCAAGTGCTGGTCAGATACAGACTCAAAAACTTAGATCAGTGACAGAGTCTGTTAGGGTGGGTGAATGTGCTAGCTATAGAAAAGTGTTCTGATTGGTCAAAAAAGTGGAAGGTTTCCTGTAAAAACAGCAAAGGGTTTATTATTATTAGATCTAAGACACTTTCTACATTAGTCATTATTCCTTTCATAAATCCAATGATGTCTCTGTCCTTGACTTTGGTCATGGGGTCTGAGCATGTCGTCCACATCCTCTGACACACTTCTACCAATAGCTCTCACTCACCACATCAAAGTATTATTCATCTCCCCACACCGAGTAACAGACAGTGCTGTGAACGCAAATAAAGCTGGACCATTACTCATCTTCATCACTGGTTTGGACTCCAGTTTGGAAAAAAAAACGCTTGTGTTGGTTCTTCTCAGTGACAATCTTTTATGTGGTGTCAGAAAAAAAAACATAAAGGAATCAAAAACTGACCTGATGTGAAGTTTGCTGCAATTTTTTTTTGTTGTAGCTTAAAATTTACAACATAAGACACATTTTTAATGCTTGTTTTGTTCTACATTTAGCACAAAAAGTAAGGCAATTTGTGTCTGGCAAATTTTTTTAAAAAAATAATGCTTCTGCACAAGAACTCGTTTACCACTTTTTCACTTTCAAATGGTGACTCACTTGTAAGGAACATGTACTGGTGGGGTGACCCGTAGAACTGAATGTGTGGGTTGTGCCCACGAAAGGTTTGCCAAATCTTCTCTGCCAATGCCAAACAGCTTATAAGACATTTTGGCACTGAAACAATTTATTCATTTAACAAACAGGAGCCTCAATAATGTGCAGAGTAACAATACACAGCTACAAGAGCCTGGCTCCTCCTCCTACTGGAGGTAGTCTGTGAGAAACGCTGCTCTTTGGGAACGAGCACCAGCATCTTTGAGTATTGAGTTTGTCCCTAGATTGTGGGGATATAGGATTGCCACTGGTTGCAAAATTTCATCTCGATATCTCTCTGCTTTGAGATGGCCTCCACAGATGACAAGCCTTGTCTCAAGATGCTACCCGACCCCACACCATCACACCGTCTCCACCAAAGATGCAACTTAGTGGTGCAGCAATCAGCTTAGTCAACTGCCAAAGACAGAATCTGGAATTATCACTCTGGATTGTAAAGTAGTGGGACTCGTATCTGGGACTCTGATTGATGACAGCAAACGTAGGCAATCTAAGATATTGTTGAAAACAACCCTTCGCTCAAACGAAGCGCTCATCCTTAACAGGCTGCTGCTTACAGATTGGTGGTGACTTGTGTTTTGATGTACTAATCAAGGCCAAACAACAGCATTAAAGCAGCATTAGCTCACGTTTCAGCGATGCAGACACATGGAACATAAACATATCACCTTACAAACCTGTTATTGTCTCAGTCTAAAAACAACTCTTGTACACATTCAGCAGATGTAGAAGAAAAAATGCATATGTTCAGTGTTTAGTTTCCAACCAAATATTTATCCAGTATTTACTCTTCCTCTGATTTCTTTTTTTTTCAGATTCCTGAGTGAGTATCTGATTCTTTATTAGCTAAATGTCTCACAGTGCTCACCAGTCGTTAATAGGGATGCACGATATATTGACATAATATCAGTATCGGCCAATGTTTGTCATTTTTTAACATACCGGCATCGGTCTAATGAGTCAAACTGGGTCGATATTAACAACCGATGTTTGTTCATATTCGTCTAGTTGCCGTTTGTCTATGTGTCGGAAGGGGGTCACCATGAATACTGGTAAGTTTGTTAAGGTAACTTTGTCAGGATATTATTTTTGATTTATGATCCTTTTTGTAATTTGTGATCCAGACTTTCTCACTGGAGTTTTGCGAGTTGAGAGTTTAATTACACACTTGCTACAAGTTGTGAGGGTTGCTAAAATCGTTTATGTTAGCCTTGTAACGTTCTTATTTGAAAGTGAAACATCTTAAAAATAAAGGAAGATGTTGAAAATTCATTTTGCATAATTTACAGTCTGTACAAAAATCAGTGTTGGCGCATCCCTAGTTTCTAACTCTACTTTTTATTTCAGATAGGGCATCTAGAACAATCAAGAAATGATTCAGATGAAAGGAAGAAGAAATTATGCCAGTGTAGTTAGCAATGTATCCCAGTTGTCAGTACAGCTGTAAATAGCACAGATTCAAATATTAAAGGCTAACTGGTTAGCATGAATAATTATTATACTTTATTGTTATGGATTTCAAAATCTCAATTCAAAAAGCACACAGAGATGTTTGACAAGTCTTCAAACTGCTGAGTTTTTTTTTTTTTTGTTTGCAGACTTAACTCGATCATGATGGGAGCGCTCTGAGCTCTGATGCTCAGACAGACTCATAAGCAGCGGTGTTGTGCTCATTAGCGTGTGGATCTCAGCGAGTCCCCGTTTCTCCTGACATCCTGACTGTGTAAAGCAGTAGGGGAGATGTTACAGGGAGCCATCGCCCAGCCTGAAGCATTCATTTTCACTTATACTTTGTGTTTTATTGGAGACGAGGACAGCCTGTAGTCTGCCTTAAAGTTTATAACATGTTGCAGGGAATCTGTGGAGCGTTATAAAACCTTAATGAATGACAAGCTTCCACTTGGTCTTTAGACCTGCTGTGTTCCCTGAAAGTACACCCTGTTTCTTTTTTTAATGCTAAATTTATTTCCAACCACTGCTTCTTCTGTTAACATGTATCTGTTAAAGATCAGGTGCTTTACTACCGTACTTATTTCCTTTTCTTCAGAGGTATTAAAATGTTGTACAGGTTGTCTTTATTAGCATCAGAGGAACTGTAGCCTTAAGAAATAAGTTTGGTGAAAACATGGTCAGCAGAGAGTGGAAGAAATTCTTTCTGTGTTCCTTTTATCTTTAAACCCTATTCAGACTGCTGCAGCCAAGAAAAAAAAAAACAGTGCTTTAAGAAATTGATGTTTGCATTAGTGATTGTTTTGATTTATTATATTCTTGTCGTAGATATTGTTTAATTTGGAAAGAAAACTAGGTTAGTTGACTCACATAGCAACTCTGTGACCTACTAACATCAAGTGATCCCAAACACAGTGTGCAATGTATAAACTATTTCTAAAGAATACACACACTTCATGACATCCTGCTGAAACTAATGATCATATCACAAGAACATTAAAACAGATGGAGGAAGCTTCCCTCTCCAACTGAGAAACACTCTCAGATATTACAGAGTAACAACAAACGTTCTGCCTGAGCTCAGTTCAGGTCAGTTTACCTTCATCTTCTCTGTTAGTCACGATCTCTGGGGAATGAAGGAGAAAATATAAATACACTTAATAAGTTGCTGCAAATCTGTAAGGTCATCACAACTTTTTTGGGTCGCAGCTCTTTTCATCACCTTTAAATGTCTGCAACCACGATACATCCACTGTTGTTTTATTTCCTTTAGTGTCTGTAGCTCAGTTTCCTTTGTATTTCTCTCTTTTAGACAGTTACAACAGCCAGCAGCTCTACAAAAACAGTGATAAGACCAAAGAGACCAACAATATCAAGCACTGAGAGAACATCATCAGTTTCTTCATTTCAAAATCGAGCTGAACCTTGCTCCCTCTACTGAGCAGCAGAGGTACTACCTGAGATAACTGAACTACAGACTGCATATAATCCAAGTAAACATGAAAAGAACAACATGGACATAAATATGATTTAAAGATGGTTGTGGATCCCAAAGTGGGTTCAGGTCCCCCTTGGGGGTCGCAAAACACTGATTGGGGGGGTCATGAAATGCTCTCCAAAATCGAAAACAATTTGCAACTGCAGTATTCATCCATTATTGTAAATGTAAAAACAAAACTAGGGGTAAAACTTTATATAAAACAATGTAGATTGAAAGTGTAAGATCTGTTTTCCATATCTTTGTTGCTGCAAGACTCCCAAGGTAGGGATTATGATGTAATCAGAGGCAGCAGATTAATTTAGTAAAGCCCTTTGTGCTCATAGGTGCTCTAGTTTTCTGCTCATCAGCTAGGATTAAAAATCTTAGGCCATTAAAGAAAAAAAAAGTTTTTGGATTGACCTATTCGGGTTGTTCGTCTCCCAGCACAGCTATTTTGCAGGGTCGCAGGCTGAAAGTTTGGAAACCCCTGCTTTGAGGCTCACTGTAAAATCTGGGTTCAGGCCCAGACTCATAACGATGCAAGTCTTTACCTCTTCCTCTTTCAGATGCAAACCTGCTTTAAAACACTTAATATATGTAAGGTCAGTTGGTTTGTGTCACGCTAGAGACCTTTAGCTTATGATATTAATCAATATTCTCATAAACCATAGTTTGTTTTACACAGAATCAGCTGTTCTGTGTTGAAGCACTGTTTTTCAAAGCACCTAAAAGGCCTTTAAGGATAGATTTAATGTTGTTCTGGTGCAAAACTGAAAGTCATAATGGTGTGAATTTTCTGTGGGGGACAGTTTTGATAATAAAAATATGTTTTAATTGTCAATAACCCTGTTTATGTGGGCAGTAGATTTTGTTATTGTTTGAATCAGTAAGAATCAGCTGTTGACTTTTGTGATTTTTTGAACGGTGGTCTGTAGAATGTTCTGCTCTATGACTCATAGAGGACTCTGTGACACATAAGTCCTGAAGACTATAAGCCCTGAAGACTTTTCTTCTGAGCCCAGACAATCGATCGAGTTGGAGCACTTTTGAGTTTCTCGTTTCACGAAAGAATAGTTTTGTTGGTGCACTTGTTTTTGATCTCTTTCTGTATACAGAAAAGATTCATCATGGATTTCATTGAAGGCAGCAGAGGAATTTATAAACCGGTCAGGGTGTTGTTTGGTACACCTATTTATGATGAAGCCAAGCAGATGTGCTGGCACAAGCAATCCTTTAGAGTCAAAGTGGCTCTTCTGGTTGAATTTCTTCGCCTCCAGCAGAACGACCAGCTTCCTTCTGAGCTGACCGTTGAGGACATGGTCGACCTAATGGTGGAGGACAGCAAGAAGACAGTTAGAATGCAGCTGTGGGAGTTTAATTTGGAGAGTTTCGATGAGGATGTCAAGCCTCTTCTCAAACTAGTGTGGGAGGTGAACACCAGCATGCTTAAGAGAGACGTGGAGTTTGAGGCAAGGAGACAGCTTGAATCTCCAGATACTATGCCTCCATCATTTAAGCATCCCAGGATCATCAGCCAGGCACAGGAGTATGTCAGGATCCTCGTGGAGCAGCTACAGGAAGAACCTGTCTCCAAACAGCTGGGCCTACAAGATGTTATCATGACTTTGGTCCCCAGAGTCCTGCAGGGCTTCTGGAGACCTAAAAAAACCGTAAGCAATGACACCCCCTCAGAGAAACTTAGTGACGTAGTCGTTGGAGTCACAAAAGCAGTCCTGGATAGAGTCCCCTCAGCTCTCCATCAAGTGGACTTTTCCAGGTCTGTAAGAGACGATGTTGCCCTCTCTATCGACAAAGAGGTGAGGCAGATGTACCCTTCCGACACCCTGAGCATGAAGAAAAAGAGCTTTGATGCTGAACTATTGAATGTCATCTCAACAGTCACAGCCAGACACATTTGTGAGCTGTTTGAGCCTCCGTCTCACACAGTTGCACCCACTGATGAACCTCAAGTTACAGTTTCAGTCTCGGAGGATGAGTTTCAATATGAGGATCCAAGAAAAGAGCCAGGATCAACTGGGGAACAAACTCCACACCTTTATGCTACCCTGCCAGCTGTTGTTACAGACACAACTTCAGCCCTGGAGGGTGAAAATATGGAGGACCAGTCCCTCAAAGAACCTGAACCTGCTGTGGAAGAACCTCCAGCTCCAGCTGAAGCACCCATCGAGTTGAATGACCCTTTCCCAGGCGAAAACTCTGTTGTGGTGCAACCTCCATTACCCTACAATACCCTGCCAGCTGAACCTGCACCGGCTTCAGTCCTAGAGGATGATGATATGGAGGACCATTCCATCAAAGAACCTGAACCTGCTGTGGAAGAACCTCCAGCTCCAGCTGAAGCACCCATCGAGTTGAATGACCCTTTCCCAGGTGAAAACTCTGTTGTGGTGCAACCTCCATTACCCTACAATACCCTGCCAGCTGAACCTGCACCGGCTTCAGTCCTAGAGGGTGAAAATATGGAGGACCATTCCATCAAAGAACCTGAACCTGCTGTGGAAAGACCTCTTACTCCACCTGAATCTGATGCTTATCAAGCTCCTGTCATCATAAAGGCCATGCCAGAAGATCCTCCTGAGGTCCCGCCAGCTGCAGGTGAGTGAACAATGTTGTGAGTTGGTGTAACCAGTGAAAGTCAATTGGCATAATTAATGTTTCTCATAAGAATCAGATACTGTAAAAAAAAAAGTTACTATGAATAGGATTTTAGCAGTCTACTACTCTGTTAAAATGAAACTGAAATGATTTCAAACCAACTGAGCCAAAAATAGAAAAAAATCATTGATGGTGTCTACAAGATACTGATTTGCTCAGTTGTAACAAAACCCAAATGGTTACATATGGTTACGTACAGTTATGTTTGGTTTGTGGTTACAACATTTAACAATTTAATGGGACTGATTCTTTATCTGGTTCAAAATCTTAGAAATGTTGTATAAAACACTGTCTTTTAAAGCATATTTTTTGTACTTACCCTAATTTGTCACTGTTGCAGCTACCATTATGGCTACAGTCCTAGAAGGCGAGGATTTGGAGGAGAAGACCATCAATGAGCTAGAACCTGCTGTGGAAGAACCTCCAGCACTAACTCAAGCACCCATCAAGTTGAATGACCCTTTCCCAGGCGAAAACTCTGTTGTGGTGCAACCTCCATTACCCTACAATACCCTGCCAGCTGAACCTGCACCGGCTTCAGTCCTAGAGGATGATGATATGGAGGACCATTCCATCAAAGAACCTGAACCTGCTGTGGAAGAACCTCCAGCTCCAGTTGAAGCACCCATCGAGTTGAATGACCCTTTCCCAGGTGAAAACTCTGTTGTGGTGCAACCTCCATTACCCTACAATACCCTGCCAGCTGAACCTGCACCGGCTTCAGTCCTAGAGGGTGAAAATATGGAGGACCATTCCATCAAAGAACCTGAACCTGCTGTGGAAAGACCTCTGACTCCACCTGAATCTGATGCTTATCAAGCTCCAGTCATCATAAAGGCCATGCCAGAAGATCCTCCTGAGGTCCCGCCAGCTGCAGGTGAGTGAACAATGTTGTGAGTTGGTGTAACCAGTGAAAGTCAATTGGCATAATTAATGTTTCTCATAAGAATCAGATACTGTAAAAAAAAAAGTTACTATGAATAGGATTTTAGCAGTCTACTACTCTGTTAAAATGAAACTGAAATGATTTCAAACCAACTGAGCCAAAAATAGAAAAAAATCATTGATGGTGTCTACAGGATACTGATTTGCTCAGTTGTAACAAAACCCAAATGGTTACATATGGTTACGTACAGTTATGTTTGGTTTGTGGTTACAACATTTAACAATTTAATGGGACTGATTCTTTATCTGGTTCAAAATCTTAGAAATGTTGTATAAAATACTGACTTTTAAAGCATATTTTTTGTACTTACCCTAATTTGTCACTGTTGCAGCTACCATTATGGCTACAGTCCTAGAAGGCGAGGATTTGGAGGAGAAGACCATCAATGAGCTAGAACCTGCTGTGGAAGAACCTCCAGCACTAACTCAAGCACCCATCAAGTTGAATGACCCTTTCCCAGGCGAAAACTCTGTTGTGGTCCAACCTCCATTACCCTACAATACCCTGCCAGCTGAACCTGCACCGGCTTCAGTCCTAGAGGATGATGATATGGAGGACCATTCCATCAAAGAACCTGAACCTGCTGTGGAAGAACCTCCAGCTCCAGCTGAAGCACCCATCGAGTTGAATGACCCTTTCCCAGGTGAAAACTCTGTTGTGGTGCAACCTCCATTACCCTACAATACCCTGCCAGCTGAACCTGCACCGGCTTCAGTCCTAGAGGGTGAAAATATGGAGGACCATTCCATCAAAGAACCTGAACCTGCTGTGGAAAGACCTCTGACTCCACCTGAATCTGATGCTTATCAAGCTCCAGTCATCATAAAGGCCATGCCAGAAGATCCTCCTGAGGTCCCGCCAGCTGCAGGTGAGTGAACAATGTTGTGAGTTGGTGTAACCAGTGAAAGTCAATTGGCATAATTAATGTTTCTCATAAGAATCAGATACTGTAAAAAAAAAAGTTACTATGAATAGGATTTTAGCAGTCTACTACTCTGTTAAAATGAAACTGAAATGATTTCAAACCAACTGAGCCAAAAATAGAAAAAAATCATTGATGGTGTCTACAGGATACTGATTTGCTCAGTTGTAACAAAACCCAAATGGTTACATATGGTTACGTACAGTTATGTTTGGTTTGTGGTTACAACATTTAACAATTTAATGGGACTGATTCTTTATCTGGTTCAAAATCTTAGAAATGTTGTATAAAACACTGACTTTTAAAGCATATTTTTTGTACTTACCCTAATTTGTCACTGTTGCAGCTACCATTATGGCTACAGTCCTAGAAGGCGAGGATTTGGAGGAGAAGACCATCAATGAGCTAGAACCTGCTGTGGAAGAACCTCCAGCACTAACTCAAGCACCCATCAAGTTGAATGACCCTTTCCCAGGCGAAAACTCTGTTGTGGTGCAGCCTCCATTACCCTACAATACCCTGCCAGCTGTACCTGCACTGGCTTCAATCCCAGAGGGTGATTTTGGGGATGAACAGTCCACTGGAGAGGAGGCCGAGGTCCCAAAGAGCAGGATCCAAAGATTCCTCGGATGGTTTCAGCAACATTTCTGCTGCTAGCTGCCATAGGATTGTGACTGTGCCTTTCTTACTGTAAATAAATATTCATTTTAGCATTATGGACAGTGTGCTTTCAGCATCTTAACTACTAAATGATGAATGAAACCAAACCAAGACTTTTTCTGACAGGTTGTAAGAGCTGCTTTCATCCCATTTGGTCCTTTTTAAACGTGGAACTTGTAGTTTATGTCAAAGTTCTAAAGGTGAAAGAGTGTTATTAAAAACACAAGTTTCCTATAGACGTTTTCAGACTGCCAGAAATATCTGGATTCATAGAAAATGCAACAAACAAGTGTTGTCTAGAAGCCTTTTTGAGGTGGAATTGATAATGCAGTAAAAGTCCTTTTATTTTTTTATTTTTATTTTTGCTTGGTGTGGTTGTGACTTCCAGTCCTTAGCCAGTCTAGAGGATTTTTGATGAACAGCAACTTTTCAGCACTTTCACATGGGCTTCATTTTTCTCTACTGGATTTTGCCCCTTGTTAGGGAATCAATGCCCTCTGATAACTGTATGGTAAATTTGAGGCTGGTGTTTGCACCTGGTTAGCATTGCTACACAACGAGGTAACAGTTAAAATAAGATGAACCTTTAATTATCCTACCATGGGGAAATTTACAGTGTTATCGTAGCTAAGTGTAAACATTACAATAAGAATATAGAAAATAAAGTTATATGATAAGTATCCTCAGAAAAATATGTCAGGAACTATTATAGAAAAAAAGAAATACAAAATCAATAATACAAGTATGTGCAGTGTGTATATGTGCAGACCAATGACAGGTAAAAAAAATCACGAGTAGAAAATATGTACGCATGAATAAGAGGTTAGATGCATCAACTACTTTACTGCTTGATCTATAAACTTATGCACACTTATTAACAATCCATTGATGTGCTCCTTTTGTTTTGTTTTTTTGCCTTGGCCATGAAGTATTTTAGAAAATCAGATGACAAATTTCTTCCCAAAGAGTCAAAAACAAATGTTATTCAACTTAATCTGATAATCAGGTCCCTGGTTTTGTTGTTACACATTCTTAGTGAGTAGTTATTGTAGGGTTACTGGAGACTTGAGGCAAAGTGAACCACTGTGGAAACGATCTTAAAGGCCGATTGTCATCTGTAAAGTAATATCAAAACTAGGGGTAAAACTTTATATAAAACATTGTAGATTGAAAGTGTTTAGATCTATTTTCCATATCATTGTTGCTGCAAGACTCCCAAGGTAGGGATGATGACGTAATCAGAGGCAGCAGATTAATTTAGTAAAGCCCTTTGTGCTCACAGGTTCTCTAGTTTTCTGCTCATCAGCTAGGATTAAAAATCTTAGGCCATTAAAAAAAAAAGGTTTTGGATTGACTTATTCAGGTTGTTCATCTCCAAGCACAGCTATTTAGGGGGTCGCAGGCTGAAAGTTTGGAAACCTCTGCTTTGAGGCTCACTGTAAAATCTGGGTTCAGGCCCAGACTCATAACGATGCAAGTCTTTACCTCTTCCACTTTCAGATGCAAACCTGCTTTAAAACACTTAATATATGTAAGGTCAGTTGGTTTGTGTCACGCTAGAGACCTTTGGCTTATGATATTAATCAATATTCTCATAAACCATAGTTTGTTTTACACAGAATCAGCTGTTATGTGTTGAAGCACTGTTCTTCAAAGCACCTAAAAGGCCTTTAAGGATAGATTTATTGTTGTTCTGGTGCAAAACTGAAAGTCACAATGGTGTGAATTTTTGATAATAAAAATATGTTTTAATTGTCAATAACCCTGTTTATGTGGGCAGTATCCACCTTTTTTCATCAAAAGTCTATGAGTGTTGACTTTCGCGTGCGGTTATCGATTTCCGGTTGCTGCCGCCGGGAAGCTAGCTCAAAACAACTCGTGTGAAATCATTAATGCTTGACAGGGTTCTGTGTAAAGTTTTTTTTTTTTAAAACATCTGCACTATGAATACAACTCCAATTTTTGTTCATTTTGTCACTTTCTTGCTTTTAAAAGCCAGTTATTGGAGAGAGTATGACAGCTAGGCTAACATCATCAACTTTATGGTCTCCATGGTGACGTAAACAAAACATCCAACCGGAAGAGCAAAACCGGCAATCGTGATGAACTATGGCTTGAACAATTAAAATGTGTTCATCCACTTTTTTCCTGACAACCCAATCAGTATATTTTGCTATTGTTTGAATCGGTAAGAATCAGCTGTTGACTTTTGTGATTTTTTGAACGGTGGTCTGTAGAATGTTCCACTCTATGACTCATAGAGGACTCTGTGACACATAAGTCCTGAAGACTATTCTTCTGAGCCCAGACAATCGATCGAGTTGGAGCACTTTTGAGTTTCTCGTTTCACGAAAGAATAGTTTTGTTGGCGCACTTGTTTTTGATCTCTTTCTGTATACAGAAAAGATTCATCATGGATTTCATTGAAGGCAGCCGAGGAATTTATAAACCGGTCAGGGTGTTGTTTGGTACACCTATTTATTATGAAGCCAAGCAGATGTGCTGGCACAAGCAATCCTTTAGAGTCAAAGTGGCTCTTCTGGTTGAATTTCTTCGCCTCCAGCAGAACGACCAGCTTCCTTCTGAGCTGACCGTTGAGGACATGGTCGACCTGATGGTGGAGGACAGCAAGAAGACAGTTAGAATGCAGCTGTGGGAGTTTAATTTGGAGAGTTTCGATGAGGATGTCAAGCCTCTTCTCAAACTAGTGTGGGAGGTGAACACCAGCATGCTTAAGAGAGACGTGGAGTTTGAGGCAAGGAGACAGCTTGAATCTCCAGATACTATGCCTCCATCATTTAAGCATCCCAGGATCATCAGCCAGGCACAGGAGTATGTCAGGATCCTCGTGGAGCAGCTACAGGAAGAACCTGTCTCCAAACTGCTGGGCCTACAAGATGTTATCATGACTTTGGTCCCCAGAGTCCTGCAGGGCTTCTGGAGACCTAAAAAAAACGTAAGCAATGACACCCCCTCAGAGAAACTTAGTGACGTAGTCGTTGGAGTCACAAAAGCAGTCCTGGATAGAGTCCCCTCAGCTCTCCATCAAGTGGACTTTTCCAGGTCTGTAAGAGACAATGTTGCCCTCTCTATCGACAAAGAGGTGAGGCAGATGTACCCTTCCGACACCCTGAGCATGAAGAAAAAGAGCTTTGATGCTGAACTATTGAATGTCATCTCAACAGTCACAGCCAGACACATTTGTGAGCTGTTTGAGCCTCCGTCTCACACAGTTGCACCCACCGATGAACCTCAAGTTACAGTTTCAGTCTCGGAGGATGAGTTTCAATATGAGGATCCAAGAAAAGAGCCAGGATCAACTGGGGAACAAACTCCACACCTTTATGCTACCCTGCCAGCTGTTGTTACAGACACAACTTCAGCCCTGGAGGGTGAAAATATGGAGGACCAGTCCCTCAAAGAACCTAAACCTGCTGTGGAAGAACCTCCAGCTCCAGCTGAAGCACCCATCGAGTTGAATGACCCTTTCCCAGGCGAAAACTCTGTTGTGGTGCAACCTCCATTACCCTACAATACCCTGCCAGCTGAACCTGCACCGGCTTCAGTCCCAGAGGGTGAAAATATGGAGGACCAGTCCATCAAAGAACCTGAACCTGCTGTGGAAGAACCTCCAGCTCCAGCTAAAGCACCCATCGAGTTGAATGACCCTTTCCCAGGTGAAAACTCTGTTGTGGTGCAGCCTCCATTACCCTACAATACCCTGCCAGCTGAACCTGCACCGGCTTCAGTCCTAGAGGGTGAAGATATGGAGGACCATTCCATCAAAGAACCTGAACCTGCTGTGGAAGAACCTCCAGCTCCAGCTAAAGCACCCATCGAGTTGAATGACCCTTTCCCAGGTGAAAACTCTGTTGTGGGGCAGCCTCCATTACCCTACAATACACTGCCAGCTGAACCTGCACCGGCTTCAGTCCTAGAGGATGATGATATGGAGGACCATTCCATCAAAGAACCTGAACCTGCTGTGGAAAGACCTCTGACTCCACCTGAATCTGATGCTTATCAAGCTCCTGTCATCATAAAGGCCATGCCAGAAGATCCTCCTGAGGTCCCGCCAGCTGCAGGTGAGTGAACAATGTTGTGAGTTGGTGTAACCAGTGAAAGTCAATTGGCATAATTAATGTTTCTCATAAGAATCAGATACCGTAAAAAAAAAGTTACTATGAATATGATTTTAGCAGTCTACTACTCTGTTAAAATGAAACTGAAATGATTTCAACCCAACTGAGCCAAAAATAGAAAAAAAGTGTTGATGGTGTCTACAGGATACCAATTTGCTCAGTTGTAACAAAACCCAAATGTTTACATATGGTTACGTACAGTTATGTTTGGTTTGTGGTTACAACATTTAACAATTTAATGGGACTGATTCTTTATCTGGTTCAAAATCTTAGAAATGTTGTATAAAACACTGACTTTTAAAGCATATTTTTTGTACTTACCCTAATTTGTCACTGTTGCAGCTACCATTATGGCTACAGTCCTAGAAGGCGAGGATTTGGAGGAGAAGACCATCAATGAGCTAGAACCTGCTGTGGAAGAACCTCCAGCACTAACTCAAGCACCCATCAAGTTGAATGACCCTTTCCCAGGCGAAAACTCTGTTGTGGTGCAGCCTCCATTACCCTACAATACCCTGCCAGCTGTACCTGCACTGGCTTCAGTCCCAGAGGGTGATTTTGGGGATGAACAGTCCACTGGAGAGGAGGCCGAGGTCCCAAAGAGCAGGATCCAAAGATTCTTCGGATGGTTTCAGCAACAATGGTTTCTGCTGCTAGCTGCCATAGGATAGTGACTGTGCCTTTCTTACTGTAAATAAATATTCATTTTAGCATTATGGACAGTGTGCTTTCAGCATCTTAACTACTAAATGATGAATGAAACCAAACCAAGACTTTTTCTGACAGGTTGTTAGAGCTGCTTTCATCCCATTTGGTCCTTTTTAAAGGTGGAACTTGTAGTTTATGTCAAAGTTCTAAAGGTGAAAGAGTGTTATTAAAAACACAAGTTTCCTATAGACGTTTTCAGACTGCCAGAAATATCTGGATTCATAGAAAATGCAACAAACAAGTGTTGTCTAGAAGCCTTTTTGAGGTGGAATTGATAATGCAGTAAAAGTCCTTTTATTTTTTATTTTGATTTTTGCTTGGTGTGGTTGTGACTTCCAGTCCTTAGCCAGTCTCTAGAGGATTTTTGATGAACAGCAACTTTTCAGCACTTTCACATGAGCTTCATTTTTCTCTACTGGATTTTGCCCTTTGTTAGGGAATCAATGCCCTCTGATAACTGTATGGTAAATTTGAGGCTGGTGTTTGCACCTGGTTAGCATTGCTACACAACGAGGTAACAGTTAAAATAAGATGAACCTTGAATTATCCTACCATGGGGAAATTTACAGTGTTATCGTAGCTAAGTGTAAACATTACAATAAGAATATAGAAAATAAAGTTATATGATAAGTATCCTCAGAAAAATATGTCAGGAACTATTATAGAAAAAAAGAAATACAAAATCAATAATACAAGTATGTGCAGTGTGTATATGTGCAGACCAATGACAGGTCAAAAAAAAATACAGGTAAAAAAAATCACGAGTAGAAAATATGTACGAATGAATAAGGGGTTAGATGCATCAACTACTTTACTGCTTGATCTATAAACTTATGCACACTTATTAACAATCCATTGATGTGCTCCTTTTGATTTTTTTTTTGCCTTGGCCATGAAGTATTTTAGAAAATCAGATGACAAATTTCTTCCCAAAGAGTCAAAAACAAATGTTATTCAACTTTATCTGATAATCAGGTCCCTGGTTTTGTTGTTACACATTCTTAGTGAGTAGTTATTTTAGGGTTACTGGAGACTTGAGGCAAAGTGAACCACTGTGGAAACGATCTTAAAGCCCGATTGTCATCTGTTCTCAGAGTTGATGAGGCAGTGTTAATGTTGTGGAGAGATAGACTCCCTAAGCAGGCTGTGTTTATGTTTTCTTCTGGTTACATCATAAGCGTTTGCAGCGCACTTCTTCACATGCAAACCATCTTAAGGAGAGGAATTGAGAATGAGATACAACCATCAGTATCAATAATGCTTGGTAATAACAGACAGAAGCAAAAGTGTTGGCCTTTTTATTTGAACAAATATTAAACACTGGAAATGTTGCACTTGCAAATAGAGCACAGATATTTTAACTGTAATTATTGCCATTTTTTTGGTTCTCGGGTGCACGTGTTCGACGGCTGAACACCAAATACTTAAAGAGGGAAAACAAATTGTGGTGTGAAGTGATGTGACTCCAGGCTAGATATGACAGATTAGCCATTACAGAAAATAAATACATGGGGAGTGTTTAATAACTATCCTTTTTTGTCTTGTAAAAAACAACTTTTCACCAACACAGGGAAGCTGTTATTAACTAAAAAAAACTACATTCAGAATAGCACCTTTACACTTTCTCACATGATAAAAAATGTTACAAAAGAGTACAAAAACACATAACATGTCTCAAACACCGTCACTATCTTCACGCCACTGTTATAATTTGCCATTTAACAACAGTCATAACAATGCTGGTAGGAACCCTCTGGGACAGACGGCGATGTAAACCAGTGATGCATTCAAATGACTTCAATAAATAAGAATACGAAGGGGAACGTCAAACAGTTTAAAGATGTTAAAAGGCTTCTGATTGTAAGTGCAGGCTGCAAACACATGAGAAGAAATCCGTCCATGAGGAGCAAACATTTGAAACTAACATACAAAATGATTAACAGCAAAACATACAATTCTCTGTGCTGAATTGAGATTAAACTTTTTTTTAACATTCTGCATTGTTTGCAAAGATTCATCTATAAGGCACATGATCATCCAACATGTTCGGATGTCTTCTATGCGGACCGACGCTCTCTGAAACCATGAGCTCAAGATGAAGGCACTTCATTCAGATTCAGTTCTGTGGAATCAATCTTCCATTTTGCAACCAAAACAAATTATTTGGTTTGGATTAAGTCCCTTTGAATGCTATCATTTCACTCACAGGCTTTGGAACACATCCTCATTGGATCGGCTTACAGAGCACGTCTATTTCTCTTCTGTGTCTAAGCTTTGCAGGGCTTGTGTCTGTGTCAAAGGGTTTGGGGATTTGGGGCCTCAGAGAGGCACAGTCATCAGTAGAGCAGCCAGTGAAAAGTCTTAGTATGGGTATGTTGATATTGAGATGTAGATGATGAAGATGCTTTGGTAAGTAATGCGTCCCTGTGGTGAAATAGTGGTGGCCTGCACCTTGAGCCGCACGAGTCCTGGTCTGTCCAGAGGCCGCAGTGTGTAAATGATCCCTCTGCCTGCTTCATCTCTGATGCCAAACAGTCGGCTCAGAAAACCCGTCTCTGATTCCTGCTCCAGTATGGTGAAGGACGTACGCTCCTGAAGCACGCCCGACTCTGAGAAAGCCGAGAGTCGTACCACGTTGTGATTGGAGGGGATACCTGAGGGGAGCGTGAGCAGCTTGTACTGCAGCAGCAGAGGAGAGCCTCCTGCACAGTCCAGAGAGGAGCACAGCCTGTAGCAGGTCCTGAAAGGTCAACAGGGTAGAAGAAAATTCACAGACACAGCTTTACAAAAGTAAATTAATATTGTTTAGCATAAATTTTTAGTTCTATATTTACCCAGGGCTCCTTCCACTCTGATAGGACGCAGGGCAGGGTGTGTCCAGGCACTGATATCCTCCTCTGGTGTTAAAACACATCTGGTTGTGTCCACATTTGATGCCTTGTTCTACACATTCATCGATGTCTGGAGACAGACAGATGATGAGGAGGCTGCGATGGTGGATCAAAGGAAGACATGTCAAAACAGGTCATGATAGCTTACCTTTACAGCTCCTGCCGTTGGGTAAGAGTTTGTATCCAGGGGGGCACTGACACTGAAAACTTCCGATGGTGTTTTGGCACATGTGTTGACAGGGTTTCCTGTGCAGACATTCATCCACATCTGAACAAAAAAAAAACAAAAACATGAGAGGTGAATCTTGTTTGAATTACATGTTTCAGCTGATTTGAAAACACAAGAGCTGGGAATGTTTAAAGATACCATAATTAATGCTACATATTGTCGCCTTCTTAACCCTTTTATTGCCAATTGTATCATACTTGATACATGAGTTTCAAAGACCTCTATTTCATCAACAAGATAAATATTTAAATATTTTCAATAAACTTAATTCAAAAATTTTTAAAAATGTATTTTCCCCCTTGAGGATAATTATTCCGCTACAGGCAGCTGAAGTTGTGTTTTGGCACTTTTCAAAATAGCTGCTCTTAGGAAATTATCCACACACTGTTTTTTTTTCCAGGAAAATTTCTGATTATTTTTCTACAAGTTGCGGTAAGCTAAAAAACTTAACTAAAAAAAAATTGCTAAAACAGCCCAGTTTGTAAAATGTGATACAAAAAAATATATTATAAAAAAATGACAAAGCATTTTTTTTTGTGTGTATTTTGTTAAAAGGTTCAATAAACATCTCAAAAAGCAACCCTAAAAAATTGAATTTTCTGGCTATTTTTTAGGTTTTTCTCCTCAAAAAAAATTGAAAAACTTAAGATGTTATTATCCTAACTATTAATACTCCACTTCTGTTGTGTAGACGACACCTCATGATGGTTTTGATCCTGGCCTATTATTTATGCAGACTCACCAACACACGTGCCGTCTCTGTTGGTGTACCCTGCGGGACAGCTCTGTCTTGTGATGCGAGACACTCCCTGAGAACGTGACAGGATCGGCCTGCCGTGAGATGACACAAGCTGTGGGCGGAGTCTTGCCCTGACCCTGGTGCCGTTGGTAAAAGTAGTCCCCCTCTCCAGCCCAGCACAGGAGCGCCCGTCTCCGAGCAGCACGGTACCGGGAGGACACAGGCACCTGAAGCTGCCGGGCACGTTGCGGCACTGGAAGGCACAGGGGCTCGGTGTCTGCACACACTCGTCTATGTCTGTAAGGTGGACCAAAGCACGAGTTCAGTCTCATGTCAGGGTACCATTGGTGACTAGAAATACAGGAAGTAACACTGGTGATGTCATACCCAGGCAGGGGAGGCCCACTCCCTGAGACCTGTAACCTCTTGGACAAACGCAGCCATATCCTCCGATTGTGTTCTGACAGACCTGACTGTAGCGGCACATGTGACTGCCATCCTGACACTCATCAATGTCTGAAAAAATGTGCAGTTAACAACAGTTTATCTACAGATCCTGCCGAAAAAAACAACAGATATGATACTTTCTCATACTTTGATAAAATAGAACCGCAAAGTTGAAACTCTGATGTGTCCTGATATGAAGAGGGTTTTTGTTTCCTTTGTGCACAAATTAAATGACTTTCCAAAAGAGGTATTTTTGAAGGATATGCAGCAGCCGCTCGCTGTGTTTTTTCCAAAGCTCGTCCAGTGTTATGTAACACAGAACGCACTGAAGAGGTCTGAATGAGCTGCCAGCATTCCTGTAATCATCTGATGGATTATACTAATCGTACAAACAAGTCCAGGCTGATAATCTGTCATAATTGTCCGTAAAAAACACGTTGCTGTCTCCTTTTTTTATTATTATTTGTGCTACATGTGCAGCCTCCTCGGTGAAAAATGAAAAATGAGGAGTGATTTAAAAGTATTAGAGCTGCTCACCAACACAGGCTCCACTCTCTGCTTTGGTCATGCCAGCTGGGCAGCTGTCAAGACACTGGTATCCTCCCTCTGTGTTTTGACACTCCTTGTGAGCTGGGCACACATTCCTCATGCACTCATTGATGTCTGGAAAAGTGCATAAAAAACAGCTACGAGGTAATTTAACTTACAATGGAATTTTCCTTAACACATTAAAATAATTGAAAACTGTTCTTCAGTAAAATTAATGATTTTCAGTGACTTTTTCTTTTTTTTTTTTTTTTTTGAAGCTCTTAAAAGCACAAAGCTGTCTCAGCACGTTGTGTAACTGACCAATGCAGCGATGTCCTGACAGCTGGTATCCAGGGTGGCAGATACAGCGGAAGGAGCCCAGAGTGTTTAGACACTGATGCTGGCAAGGCGAGAGCGCTGACTCC
This sequence comes from Labroides dimidiatus, assembly GCA_030710495.1. Lineage (NCBI taxonomy): Eukaryota > Metazoa > Chordata > Actinopteri > Labriformes > Labridae > Labroides > Labroides dimidiatus. The sequence continues at coordinate 24,712,593 of CM061153.1, forward strand.
TGGCACTCATCCACATCTGTAACAGAATCAGCACATCTGTAACTTTCTACTCTCTACTTTTTGAGTTGAGACCCGCAGGGAACTTAAAGTGTCTCTAAATGAAAGTTAGAGCAGCTCAAGTGAGAGAGATTAAAAGTGACTTGCCTTCACAGCTGCTTCCTGTGATGCTGGGTTTGAATCCTGGACCACACTTGGCCTGGCAGCGGTATGCACCCACTGTGTTGACACACTGCTGGTTGTAGTGGCACATGTGTGAGCTCTGGGAACACTCATCGATGTCTGTATCATATGAAATGAAACAAACGTTTACGACCTGCTCGGCAGATGATGATTTCTGCTTCACTCAATATTTTCTTTGTCGATTTTTTTTTTTTTAAAGTGTTAGTTAAAGCTCCAGCAGTTGGTTTCTTTCGTCTCACCGGTGCACGTGTTTGTATCTGTAGAGATGGTGAAGCCAGAGGGACAGGAACAGGAAAATCCTCCCATGATGTTGTTACATGAGTGGGAGCAGGGAGACTGGAGCGCACACTCGTCTTCATCTGATATAAAGATATTTATTTATAAAAACAAATCTGGCAGACTGACAAATGTTTAGAGGAATGTGAGCAATAAATGAGGCATGACGAGGGAGAGCAGCATACCAGCACAGTAGGAGGCGGTGTTAAGATCGAAACCTTTAGGGCACGTGTCAGCATATCCATCTGCAAACAATAAAGTTTAGTTTACAGCTGTTTCAACGTTCAGTTCCGCATGATGTAGTGGTGCTGAATTTTATATCACTGTATTTCATCCTTCAGACCTGGTACCAGGAGGCTGGCAGTGATGTGGAAGTCGACCGTGAGGGTAAACATGTTGTAGACGCTGTTCATCCCAGAGACCTTGAGCAGCTGCAGCAGAGGGCCCTGGCGTTCCTCCTGGCCCTCATAAATAATAGTGTGGTTGCAGCGTAGCACCAAGGGGTTTCCTTCTCTCTGGTGGGTCTGTGAGGACCATGAATACAGCTGTCCTTGGCCTGTCTGCACGTATGACTCATCGAAATCCTGAGAGGCACAAGAGAAATCAGGTCAGAGAGACTGGACAAGATCTTCAGCATGTCAACAATAACTGAGACATGTTCCAGGTCCTGAGTACGTGCTGTTTGGACTGCAGTGAAAAGCACCTGAAGGCTCAGATGAGATGAAGTCAGCAAAGGAGGAACAAATCCATTAATTACGATGTCTATTAGTAAAACTCCTTCAGAGTCCAGGCCTCTGGCAACATGGGTCAGACGAAGAACCTCCCCTGTTCAGAGAGATCAAAAAACAACATGATTACATCCTGTTAAGAAACACAAAACAGCATCAAGACAAGGATGGAAGAAGAAGTTCTCATGAGCAAACTCATGAATGTTTGTAGTAGTGATTGGTGCCACCTGCTGGTTTGAGTTTAAACTACAGAGGAGAATTTATGTTCATGAATCTTCAAGATTCACCACGATTAATAGAAAAGTTTGTGTTAATTATGGAGTGTCATATGTGTAATTTATGTGTAACTACTGACACATATGACAGATGTGAAGATTAACTGGTTAAACTCTCATAATCTCAAACTGACCGGATGTTTGCTGAGACTTTAGAATGAAGATTTAAAGCAGATTTACCAGTCTCAAACTCCAGCTGGGACTCCTGTCTGAACTGGCCCTGAGTGAAGGAGAAGCCATTTCTCGCCTCTCCGTTCTGCTGCACTGTGGTCCAGTAGATGGGAGCGAACACGGGGACCAGCACCCTCAATAAGGGACCTGGAACAGAACCACACAGATAATGAAATCTCTACACTTTGGGAACTGACCCCGAAATGAAACGGCACTGAAGTGCAAATGGAACAAAACTTTGCAATTTCATGTTTCTTCCCATTCAATACAATTTTTTTGTTACTATAAATTCAGTTATTGCAGGTTTTCCTTTAAAAAAATGTTTGAGTGTTTGGACTAATAGGTTTTTCTTGAGAACCCAAAACTTCCCTGTTTTCAAATGGCCAGTGGAGAAACAAGTGAACTTTAATGAAAGAATTACTCTATATTTTCCTCCTTTATACGTCATAAGTGAGCAATTTCTGAACAAGTAAATGATCCCAAACTATACCTTTATATGTTCTTTTGATCAGAACTTTAAAACTTGTGCAATTTAAGGTCCTATTAAGATGCTGTACAACATTTAACTGTAAAAAATGCAAAGACAACCTTTAAAATGTTAAAACAAAAATGATTTTCCTTTAGGAGAAATATTAACTAATTTTTAATTTGATGCCAGCAGCAGATTTCAAAATAGTTGTGGCAGAGGCATGTTCTCTGTTGTGTTACTCTCCCCTTTTAAAAACACTAATGTTTAGGAACTTAGGAGAGAAGTTCCTGGAGTTTTGATGGAGAAAGGTCTCATTTTTGCCAGTGACTGGCAAGTTACAGCCACAGCAGCCGATCCACCAGGACAGTAAAAAAACAATAGTTGTTTACCATGTTGACAAATAAAAAAATGGCTTCTGATTACAATGATCTTGAATGGTAAAAGTCAAAATACTGGAATAAATCACCAGTAAGTGTTGTCAAAATGTACATTTTAAGTTTTTAACGTTACCACTGATTCAGCCAACATTTTAAATAGTTAATTTTTGTGAAGTCTTATAGGTGTAGTGTCTGTGCAACATGCTGTAATATGAACATCTAACCATTCAATCTAATGCGCATACACTCACCCACGGTTGGAGGTACGTTGTCCAGGCGTGCCTGCAGAGAGCTGCTCCCTTCTACCTCATTGTCTGTAACATTGGCATCCAGGTACGACACACCAAACTCTCTCTCATTCACCATACCGATCAGGCTGCCTCTGGTCCGACGGGGAGTTTCTCCTTTCATTATTCAAACAGAAAGAAAACATTGTGAGGGGAACAATGTTTATTATGATTGTATTTACACTGATGAAGAAAACTCTTAAAAAACTGTACTGGTATTTATATCCATAACACAGAAATTTATTTTCTATGTCTGATGTCTTAAGTTTAACCTTTCTCTTTCCTGCTGTGAACAAAGCAGCTCCCAGTAGGACACTGTACACTGTGCCTTCTGACCTGACAGGAATGACTTTTAGAAGCAGTGACATTAAAGAAATCAGCCAGTGGAAAGAACAAAATGGTACCTGGACAGAGACCAGTTTGACATTTTCTCGAGTCTATACTGGGGCCGCTACACGCTCGGCCACCGTTAGCTGGTTCTGGGTTGTTGCACATTCTGATTCTTTCTTGGAAGCCCTGTCCACAGGTACTACTACATGGACCCCATTCCTCCCAGTTTGAGTAGCCTCCATTGACTGTGTATGAAAGAAAGATTAGGAGAGTCTTGGGAATTGATTATATGTTGAATAAACAAAATCTTTATAGAAAAGGAGAGGACAAAGCAACATTAACTTATGTACATGTAACCATATGTTATCTCCATGTATGTTGGTGTTATCTCAGAACTTACTCTGAACTTTGAGTGTAATGGTCCTCTCAGCTGATCCAGCTTCACTCTCAGCTACACACTGGTACTCTCCTTCATCTGCAGCCTGCGCATCAAACAGGTAGAGGAGCAGAAATCTGAGGAACAAGTTTCATTTGAAAGGGCCACAAACCTCCAGGACACAAATGTGCCTCAGATCACACACAGTTTTTTGATCAAAGAAAACTTCATTGTATCTTAAGGGCTGTCGAGTCTCTGTCCCATTGAATTATTTGTAGTAATAGATATTATGGGCCCCAGAGAGGAAATTTCACATTGGGCTGCTCTGTGGGAAGGACAGTCATCTGTCTGTGAGAAAGTCCCAACTGCAGGCTGTGCAATTAGAGTAGCAGTTAGAGACCTAACAAGGTTACAGCCTGAGGAGATGGGGTCAGAGTCTGGGAACATCCAGCTCTCTGCTCACCTCCTCCCTCTGCTGCTAATGCTGTTAGCCTCTCTGTCTGAAGTGAATCTGATTTTGTGTGAGAGGGACGCTGCAGGACAGTCACTCACTGTTCCTTCACACAAGGGGACTGCAGGGGGAGACGAGGGAAGATGAATATCACCATGTTTTCCAAACATCAAACTGTGAGTTATGTTAGTGGTGAGCCAAGAGGGCTTTATCACTCAAATGTGAGCGACTTGGTTTGAAATAATTTATCAAGAAAGAGGGTCACTGCTCTGAAATACAATAAAACGAAGAAAAGAAACACAATAATGGAGATATATTTACTGTGATGCTGTAAATGACCAAGGATCCATTGTGAAGCGCTTGCATTCGGAGGGAGCGGAGTAAAGCTTCTCCATTTCGGAGCCAGCGGAGGATGGGACTGGGGTCTCCGTGGACCGGACAGTCAAGGACAGCAGAGCTTCCCTGGATGACTGTCTGAGACATGTGAGCTTCGCCCTTCAACACAGGAGGCTCTGGAGACAGGCGGCAAGAATGTGAAGGATCAACAAATTATCTAAGCATCCGCTGAGGTTAGATAAAAAGCCCTGACTCATCCGTGACCGAGAGCTCACCTCTAATACGGACAAATGAGAGCGCTCGGATGGAGCCCACGCTGTTTTCTGCTATGCACACATAGGTCCCAGCATCACTCAGTGTCGCATTGTCAATGATCACAGAGCTCCTGCCGGCCTCGTCTACAGTGGCACCTGAAGCATTTTCAACAAAACAGATCATTACATATGTCTGTTTAAACTCTTACTCAGAAACATCAGTCAAGGCTTGACTATGACGCTCAGCACCTGGGAAAGGACTGTTGTTGACAGTCCAGGAGATGACAGGAGCTGGAGTTCCCTGAGCCTGGCAGGAAAGGGCCAGACTTTGCCCTTTATTGAGGGTCACATCACCTGGCAGCTCCTTGAAGGCAGGCCTCATGTTGATGGACAGTCTGATGTCTTGTCTCACAGACCCAGCTGCATTGGTTGCCACACATGTGAACACACCAGCATCCCCGACCTGTGTGAGAGGAGCAACCAGAGCTGATCCATATGTAGAGAATCAACCAACGGAGTTTGGACGGTAAATGAAATGGGTCGCACTCGTACTAACCTCAGCCCTCTCAATAATTAGCTCTCCTGATCGAAGGATGGTGAATTTGCCTGGCAGGTTGGGCACAGTTGCACCATCCTTTTCCCATGATACCCTGGGCTCAGGTGAACCCTGAGCAGCACAGGGCAGCAGTGCCTGGAATCCTTGAATGACTGACAGCTCAGTCTGCGATGGAGGAATCATTGGTGCAACTGGAAAGCAACATTATCATTTCAGAAAGACTATTACGTAAATGATAACCTGAAGTGCTCATCCTCACATCGCAGCACACTTCACTCACCTTGAATCACCAACCTCATGTCATGACTAGCTCGGCCAGCGAGGTTTTTGGCTGTACATGTGTACAGACCTGCGTCACTGCGCTGGGTTGAAGTAATGGCCAAGGTTCCATTGGCAAAGATTCGTAAATGAGCCCCATCGACTAAAGGCCTCCTCTCTTTGTGCCAGGTCACTTCAGGCTGGGGTTGCCCATCAGCCACGCACTCCAGACTGACAGGTTGACCTAACACTGCGGTGTACTCCACTCGGGGCACACTCAGTACCGGTGGAACTGGAGAAACATTAAATAAGTAAGATTAATTAATGTGTTGCACCTGTCAGCTTGAGGAATTTACATTTTGGAAAGCTGTGAGTCCACGTTACCTTGGAGAACAAGTTTGGTCTTGCCAATGGCTACACCGGCATCATTCTTTGCCAGACACTGATAGGTCCCTGCATCACCGAGTGTGACACGAGAAAACTTCAGAGCTCCATTTGAGAGCACAGCCAGCCGGTGACCTGTGGTTGAGTAATGCTTTGGTGAGTATCTTTTCGTGAATTTGATGAAACACTTGTCGTAAAGTCAGCACCAATAGCAGCATCTACCACACCGTAACAATCTGTTTAAAAAGTGAGTGTTTGAAGTCGCGTGATTTAATCACCTGCTGCTATGGGAACGCCCTCTCTTTGCCAGGTAATGGATGGTCTAGGGAGGCCTTGTGCCTCACAGGGCAGAACTGTCCCATGATGCAACACCACTTGCACTTCCTCTGCCATTGGCCTGATCTCTGGGGGCTCTAAGAGAACAAATCTGCTGTTAAACTTGTTAACTTGTTAAACCCTGTGCATTAAAAACAAGCAGTCCTGTTACAGCTTACCCTGCACAGTGAGAGAGATGTGTTTGTGAGCCACTCCAGCCGGGTTGCGAGCTGAGCATGTGTACCGGCCAGCATGACTGGGGACAGCAGCAGTTATCTCCAACACTCCTGTATTAAAACGAGTACAAAGATGTTGACTTCATACAGCATTGAAGTTTCGATAGACTACTGTTTCTGGTGTCTTGTTACAAATGTTATAAAAGATCATCAAGTTCCACAGGCTCATCTGTCTTACCAGTGGGTAGGACACGGTACGTCCCTCCTCTGGAGCCCAGTTTGGCTCCTCCCTTAGTCCAGGTGATGGTGGGTTTAGGTCGCCCTTGCACATGACACGGTAAAACCACAGGAGACATCTTCACAGCTGTGACTGTTGTGACATCATCTTCAATGGATGGCGGGACTAAAGGAGCAAAAGGACAACTCTTTGATTATGTCTTCTCAAATGACTTTTCCAACAGACCGTTTTTCAAGAAATCACAATCAGTACCTTGCAGGAAGACCTCAATGACTCGGCGCTCTTCCCCGACATCATTGACAGCAGTGCACTCAAAGTAACCTTCCTCCTCAGTGGACGGCGACAGAAGAACCAGAGACCCAGACGAGAGTAACCTGGACAAAACAACGGGAACAATTTTTCGGCTTTTACAGCTGCGTGAGCTGTGTGTGCATAATGACATCAAGTCATAACTTTATGCTTACCTGTATGCTCCAGGCTGCTGGTTTATATCAAGTGGTTTACCATTTCTCTTCCAGGACACTGTAGGTGGAGGAATACCTGTAGCCTCACAGCTGAGCACAGCTCTGATCCCTGTGGTTGCTGTCACATTGAATGGACCAGGACTGATGGAAGGACCCACTGACAGGAGACAGGACAGATTCATGTTGATCACAATGGCATGTTTTAATGCTCTAAAATACATCTGCCAGAATCTAAACAGGTAACCAATCAGGCTACATCAAACTACCAAAAATGAGACAGGACCTGAATTACTATGTAACTAGTGTTTGCTATATTTACCAAACACACGTAGATCCATTCCTCTGTGATCTGAGCCAGCCTGGTTAGACACGGTGCAGTAATAGCGACCCGCATCACTCAGCTTAACTCCGTGTACACGCAAGGAGCCCTCTGATAGGAAGGTGTACCTGAAACAAAGTTACAAATAAAATATGAACGCACAGCCCACAGTGCCCAGCTGTGGTGGGATGTTTTTACATCACATGAGAGACTAAATTGGCTTTAGACTTACTTCTTGTTATCATGCGTCACAGGGAAACCATCTTTCCTCCACATGACTGTAGCAGAAAGGTCACCTTCAACTTCGCAGGGTAGAACTGCATCCTGGCCGACATGTGCAGTCACCACTGTGCTGCTCTCTTTTATCACTGGTGGTACTATAGAAATAATTTTTAAAAAATGCTGTAGTGAGTTTGTTTTATCTTTTACAGTGTACTGAGTGATCTTAAAATGAATGAGCTGACATACAGAGAATCTCCACTGTGAAAAACAGACTGGTGCTTCCTGCTATGTTAGTGACCACACAGCTGTAGTGTCCACTATCCTCTGGTCTGACTTCCTGTATCTCCAGGTACTGACCCCCTGCCAGCCTCTGGATACGTCCACCCAGCTGAGACAACAGAAAGATAAGATTGAATCATGAGACGGCTAGTAGTCGTTAACTGAGTTCATTGACTACCGTACTAACCTGCAGTTTGGCCTCATCCTTGTACCACTCTATATTGGGAGCAGGATCACTGTCAGCCAGGCACTCCAGGGTCAGATGTCCGTTTACTGGAACTGTCAGTGTCCTCACATCATCAGAGCCAAGGAGGGTTGGCGGGACTGAAACACATTTAAAGATTACGACCCAGTGATGCTGGAAGACTTTGACACAAAAACAAAATAAGTGGATATAAATTTCTGTATGTCTTCAGATCAGCTTTGGAAACGGAACAGCTGGGTTAAGGTATGTTCTTGTGAGCAAATAATCACTGAGGGCAGATCAAAGGCCAGATAGAAACTCATGTGTTTATACTTAAAGATCACATGCTTAGAAAGTATTAAGAAGCATGTCCTGATAGAGCATGTGTTTGTCCTCAAATGGCTTGGAGTTTACGACTCAGCTAAGCTGGGTGTGTCATCAAAGTGTAAAAAAGGAGGATGATGAAATGAAATTGGATAATGCACATCAGACCATAAATCCCTAATCCCAGCGGTTGAACAGGTATCAATAGACCTGCATGTTTTGAAATCATAAAAGCATCAAATCATTTTATTCTGCCACTTATAAATATGTTAAATCACGGTTAAATCCTTTCAACAGTACCACGTTTACGTCATATTGTATGTGCTTTGGTGCATTCAGTATGAATTCTTTATACAACCGCGGCCAAAAAAAAGTCTGTTTTTAAGGTTCTGAATGTTCACCAAGCTTTATTTATTATGTCCCCAGAGGCAGGAAAGAGTTAGAAAAGACAGAAGGGGAAAATGATATATGTCCTCAAAGTTAAACAACATGTGAGGATATGTCACCTTGGACTCGGACCCAGTGGTTCTGTCCATCCTCTCCTGCTAGGCTGCTGGCCAAGCAAGTGTACAGACCTGCATCCTCCACCTTTAAAGAGATTATTTCATCAATTTGAGTGGTTCTCTCATGACAAGGGTGGAGTAAAGCTCTCAAGCTTTTATGAACAGAATTTTTAAATTTAAAGTGTTTATTTTGAAAATGCAAAAGAAGAAAATAATAAACAAAATCAGAACAAAGAAAACTTTGCAGTATTGTAAACAACCATAAAACAAGATGAAAACAAACACACTGGGATGTTTTCATATGTTGTTAATGTGGATTATAACAGATATAGTTAGAAACAAACAAACTAACCTGAACTTTACTGATTCTGACAAATTGTCCATCCTGCTGAACAATGTCATTTCCAGCCAAGGGGTGGCCATCTTTGAGCCAAGTGAGGATGGGTGGTGGGACTCCCACAGCTGTGCACTCAAGCTCGAGTGGACTGTTTACAGCTATGGTCAGCTCCTCTGGAGAGCTGGATCTGGAAATCTTTGGGGGTTCTGTATTAGAAAGCGGAATGTTTGTTCTCATTTGTTCAAGAAGTTTACACTACATCTCAAATTTAGTAACAAATGAAATAAACATTTTGGCATTACCGAGCACAGTGAGGTTGAAGCTCTTTGTGCTGCTCCCTGCTTGGTTACTTGCCACGCAGCTGTAGAGACCAGCGTCCGAAGGTGCAACATCAGGCAGCTGCAGCCTGGTCTCCTGTCCGTCCAGCAGTAGATTTCTGTGAAGGGAAAGCGGCTGGCCGTCCTTCATCCATGTCAGCGTTGGAGGGGGAACGCCTCGCGCTTCACAAGTCAACGTCACCAAGGATCCCTGAACCACTGTGACTGGCTCCACTGGTTCGACATGATCCACACCAGGGGGCACTGCAGACCGTACACAGACAAACATCCGTCTGTATAAAACCACCAGTTTCCAAACACAACATGTCATTGAACTGATAGTGAGTGAGTGGTATCTTCAGAGTCTACCTTGGACCTGGACATCATAACTGAGCTCAGCAAGACCAGCTCGACTGCGGGCTATGCATGTGTAAACACCGGAGTCAGACAGCTGCACGGGAGAAATCCTGTTTGAGAGAGAAAGCAGAAACTTAGCATTACCTCATGTATAAACATTCAGTCTTTTTATAAATTATTAATGTTTATACTGAGCCTCTCTATCCAAACTGACCTCAGCACAGAATCACCAGACAGCAGGCGTGTGCGAGGGGAGAGTAGCACAGGGTGTCCGTTCTTCAGCCAGCTGATCTGAGGCGGAGGGCTTCCTGCTGCCTGACACTCCAGAGTGACAGCACTGTCTTGTGTGACCTGCACCTCTCTGGGGATAGCGGTCTCTCCAGAGATAGATGGTGGAACTGTGACGAGTCAAATCAAATGAAGAACAAATTACTCAGACTTAAACAAAAAACAAAGACGTACATATACAGTATAACATCCAAACTGACCGAGTACAAAGAGGGTGTAGATTTTGCTCTCCTGCCCAGCCGGGCTGGCAGCCAAACAGGTGTATGTCCCAGAATCCTCAGGGCTCAGCCTCAGTAATGTTAGCGTGCTGCCATCAGGGGTTACACTGCATGGTTAAAAGTACACATTATGTTTTCACTGACACCTGATAACATTAATTTTGAACCACTGTATATAATTTTTCATCCCACCTCTGAATCTCAGATCTACTTTCCCATCATCATCATCATCATCCCACGATTTTCTCACAGTACAGACACACACACTCACACACACTTTCTTTCTATGGCTTCAGTGGCTGATTCAGTTGAACAGCTGTAACACAGCTGCTCTTTCACTTCCCCATGATCAAATTAGGTGAGGGACTCTGAACTATTCTTTTTGCCTCTCTTCACATCCCTTTTTTTTCTGCAGATTAAATTCATAATAATTCACTTTTATAACCATGGTTCAAATGCGGCATGTATTTTTTTTAATGTATTGGATGCTCTGGCAAAATGAGGAATTAATTTTGACGCCTTACGCGATGTGTTGGGTGTCTGATCCCTCTAAAGTCACTCCGTCTTTTAGCCAGCTGAGGCGTGGGGTTGGGATTCCTGTTGCTCTGCACTCCAGGGTCAGCTCCTCTCCCAGCGGAGCACTCACATCCGTTGGCTGTTCAGAGTCCAGAATGGTCGGGGAAACTGAGCAGGACAAAGATTATTGATTAAACGCTTCAGAAAATCATTACTTCTTGAAGTTATTCGTATAATTTTCTCATTTTTCATTGATTTTCTCATTTCTCCTTACCCTGCACAGTGAGTGAGTAGTCTCTCTGTGTTTGTCCCTCGCTGTTTTTGGCCACACAGGTGTATATCCCGGCGTGAGACAGCGTGAGAGGCCCCAGCTCCAGCCTGTTTCCTCGAACCGACCACTGCCACTGTAGACTGCTCTCTGCACAGCACACACAGTCATTAACTTACACTTTCACTGTAACAAATGCATACTGTTCCGGTGCATCCATTACTGCCTCTTACCGATCGGAGTCCCATCTTTGAGCCAGGTGATGCTCGGCACAGGAACCCCTGAAGCCTCACAGAGTAGGGCCACATGAGAGCCAAGGGTGTAGTTCAGGGACTCCCGGAGAGGTCCGTCCAGGACAGGAGGAACTGTGGAAATATATCATAGTATAAAAAAAACTGAAGTCTCCCTTCCATCAGCTAAATAAACATAAAGCAGACATATTCTTACCATGAACTGTCAGTCTGAAAGTTCTGTCCACCTGCCCGGCCACATTGGATACTTTGCAGGTGTAAGTGCCACCATCTGCCAGCTGAGGACCAAAGCACAAGTTCATTGAGGTGCTGCAAGATATGGTATTCAATCATTATTATAACTGTTGCATGGTTTCTTAATGAGATAAATTTATTTAGTTGATCTTAAAGTAGGTCAAAGACAGAACAGGTGTTTCATCTCTGGTCCTCTTTTTATTTTTCAGTCAGTTTCATGTTTAAGAAATCAAAACTGTTATCAAAGTCAGTTTGATTCTTTTAAAACCCATTTTATGAACCTATATGCACATTTTAAAGTTTTTAAACTCAGATTTGATGTAAAAACACATTTTTCTGACCTGAACTCCTACAATCTCCAGCTGATGATGATCCATCTTGAGCCCATTCCCTGCAGCCAGTTGCAGCCCGTTCTTGTACCATGTGACCTCAGGCTCAGGAGTACCGTGGGCTTCACATCTCAGTGTGACTGAGGACCCAACTTGTGGGGTCACCAAGTCTGACTCAGCATTTGGACGAGGCTTCAGGCTGGGCAGGACTGATGGTTTACACATACAGAGAAGGCATGGTCTCACTCAGACATGATATGATTCACTCCCTAACTCTCCTCGGCCACAGCTGGCTTACAGTAAACATTTCTTCTTTTTTTTTTCATTTTGCTCGGACAGTGTTATAAGATTTGATCATCTGTATATGTGACTGAATTGTAAAGATGGGTTACCATGTGTCTGCTCACCATAAACACTGAGAACAATACTCTTCTGGTCCTGGCCTGCAGCGTTGGTGGCTGTGCACACATATTGTCCAGCATCCTCCAGTCTGGCCCGGGGCAGCTGCAGCATCTGGCCGCCTTTAATATTAAAAAAAAAGGATACAAAATGTAATATCTGTGCTATGATTAAATTCAAAGCAAGAACAAGCTCTTGACAAAAATAATTTCTGGTTGGCCAATGTCTGACCTGGCAGAATGTGAATACCAGTACTGAACCGCAAGAGCTGCCCATCTTTAGTCCAGGTGATCTCAGGCGGAGGGTATGCTTGGACATCACACAGCAACGAAACCATGTGGCCCTCAACCACACTGACCTCTTCTTCTTTACGGCCACTTACTCTGGGAGGAACTGAAATGGAAAACAACCGATGGGGTAGTAAAATCCATCACAAAAGACATTTACTGGCCTTAACATCACATGGAAACTGGATGTACAAAGGTGGCAGTAAAGCCTTTTTATGCACTAGTGCGCTTTTCTTACCTTGAACTGTCAGACTGAAATGTTTCTCAACTGTTCCAACTTTGTTCTCAGCTACACACAGATACCCAGCCATGTCTGACACCTGGACACTCAGAAGCTAAGGAAAAGTTTAAAAAAATATTTACACCGATCATGAAGCATAGGGATCATTTCAAACGTTTGTTTCTGTGGAAAAAAGTCCAACCTGGAGTTGGGTCCCGTCCTGGCTGATGTGGTGTTGAGAGTCAGAGTTCACTGGCTGCCCGTCTCTCATCCAGGAGATGACTGGAGCAGGGTGTCCAGTAGCGTCACAGTGGAGGACCACAGTGCTGTTCACTACTGCTCCCATTTCCTCCATAAACTCCTCTGATGCTCCGGTGATCACAGGAGGAACTGAGGAAGAAAACACAGCAGAATTCTCCTTCAGTTATGATCTATTTACGATTTTAAAACACATTCGACCAAAAAATGCAGGTATGTTCGTGCTTACCCAGGATCTCCAGTTCAAAGTGCATGCGGTCCTCTCCGGCCTCATTAACAGCCTGACACGTGTACCTTCCAGCATCCTCTCTCTGCACTCTGGTGACTTGTAGCACCTGACCACCTGAAAGCACTGACCCATTTATCCATTGAAAGGAGCCCTGTTTAAACAGTTCTGGTTTAACTGAGAATTAAAATCCCCACTGACCTGGATGTACCACTACTCCATCAGCAGAGGTGAGTCTCCGTCCATCCTTGTACCAGCTGAGCGTGGGAGGAGGGATTGCATTACTCTCGCATGACAGGCTGATTGGATGACCCAGGACTATCTCCCGCTTGTCAACCATATCTTCTTTTTCATCATCTTCATGTCCAAGACCCCAGGCTGCTTCTCTGTTAGTCACTCGGTGGAAGACTGGGGGAACTACGAAGGCAGGTGCAAGCTTGGGTCAAGTCATCTTCTTATCAATTTAAGCAAACAAATTTCTTTTATCCCAGGGAATTGAATCTCACATGAACTAAATCTACCAAATGTGTGAGAAATGAGAAATTGTTGACCTGCATGTGCAAACACAGCTCCATAAGAGTTAGGAAATTGTGTAAAATACTGATTAAAACCAATGCAAATATAATGTACAAATGTTTTCTGGGTGTTTTTCTAGCATTACACAACTTTTTCAGTGTTTTCTTTTCCCTGTAACACCTTTTTAAAACCTGTCATCAAATTTAGAATGAGCCCATCTCACAAAACAATTTGTTCAGTTTCGTTTTTATACAATGTTTGAATTATTTTCACTTAATTTTTAGGTTTTGAATATATATATTTAATTAGGGTTAATTATGGGTGCATTATATCCAACTTTAATGAAAAGGCTTCGATAAACACACCCTGAATGGTGACATGAAAATCTCTCTTGTCCTCTCCTGCTGAGTTAGTGACCACACAGGTGTACTGCCCTTCATGAGACATCATGGCACTGTCTATCTCAAGGATCTGGCCACTCTCTCGAAGGCCAGCATGAATGTTTCCTGTAAGTAACTGAAGACAAGGAAAGGACATCAGATGATACAGTATAAAGGCACACATGGGAGTTGAGATGGTCAAGGAAAGAGCGCACAAGAAAAGGAAAGTAATTTTACAGCGTTGAGATTTTTGATGTAAGATCTTGTTCTATCCACCTTTTTCCTGACTACCCATAGTTCAACACAGTTGCCAGTTTGCTCATCTGGTTGAGTGTTTCGTTTACGTCACCATGGAAACTACAAAGCTGATGATGTTAGCTGTCATACTCACTCTAATAACTGGCTTTCAAAAGCAAGAAAGTGACAAAGATAAAAATTGGAGGCGGATGTTTTAAAAAAAAGTTTACACTGTACTCTGTCTAGCATTAATGATTTCATGCGAGTTGTTTTGAGCTAGCTCTAGGCTTCTGAAGAAAAAGGTGGATATTAAAAATAAATCTTCCTAACTTGGATAGAAAACACACCAACCTGTCCATCTTTAAACCACTGGACTTTGGGCTCAGGGAAACCTTTGGTAAGGCAGGATAGAGTCAGACTCCCATTAATTCGCACTTTCTTCTCATGACCACCAAAGGCTGAGGACTCGCCCTCTATCTGCGGTGGGACTTATAAGAGAGGAATGAGATATACATCATTAAACGTTCAATCTAAGCCAGCAGATTTTTTTCACTGTGTAGACGATTCTTACCCAAAACACTCAGAGAATACTGTTTAATGGCAGATCCTGCAGGATTTGTGGCCCTGCAGGTGTAGAGGCCTGTGCTGTCTCCCTGTGCTGAGCCCAGTCTCAGAGCCTGTCCACCTCGGGTGTATGTGAGCTGAGGACTGGACACAATGGGCTGGTTGTCTTTTAACCAGGTGATACTTGGAGTGGGGGAGCCCTCGACATCACAGGGGAGGACTGTTGGGAAACCAAGAACCACCGACACCTCTGAGGTCTCACTGGGGCCCTTGATGGTTGGGGGTGCTGGAGAGAAACATGGATTAACCACTTTTGTTTAACACCTACAAAGGTTAAACTCGCTCATTATGTCAAGCAATATTTGGAGTACTGACCTTGCACTGTAAGTTTGAACTGGCGCATCTGAGTTCCTGCATTATTACTGGCCAAACACTGGTAAAGCCCCTGGTCCCTCAGCCTGACAGACTTCACCTTCAAGACCTGGCCATCCTCCAAAAACTCCACATGGGGGTCTCCATCACGGGACAGAACCCTGAGGAGAGGAAGGAACAGCAGATCAATACGGTGGATACTGTATCCTGCTTGTATAGCATCAAATGTCATGACAATGAGTAGGGATGCTTACTCTCCATCACGGCTCCATTCTATTTTGGGCGCTGGTTTTCCACTAACCCTGCACTGAAACTCCACTTCCTGACCCAGAACCACGGTGTTGTCTTGCAGGCGGGATGTTCCTGAGATCACCGGTGGAGCTTAAAGGGTGAACACAAACACCATGAATATGATTCAGGAGATCAGGCTTAGAGGCTAAATGGTATTCAAAAATCACGGTGAGGAGGGTAAAATACAATTAAACATTTTGTAACATTACAGAGGGGAATCATTTTAATTATTAAAGGGCGAATAGCTTCAAATCTTAACTTTCAGGATTTGCTTCATCATGTGAATAATTAAAATTAAACTTGACAATTCTCAGGAGATTTTAGGTCTACTGTTGACAAAAAAGTGACCTCTTTCACTTTCTCCCTAACAGAGTGTGACAGCTCACCTTGCACCACGATGTGATATTCCCTCCGGGACTCTCCGGCCGAGTTTTGAGCTGTGCAGACAAAACTTCCTGCGTGTTCTGGCTGAACTCTGTAGATTCTCAGCATCCTGTTCCCATTCTGTAGATAAACCCCAGGACTGTCCACCTGGACATACAGAAACAGGTTCAGTGCCTCTTCAGTGTGCCGTTGTAATTAGAGCAATGGCCACATGGTGGCATTGCACAGCTAGGTATCAAATAGACGCTGTACACTGACCTGCAGTCAAACTTGTGAAAGAAAATTGAAGGTGAAAAACTCACCGGGCGATCATCTTTAGTCCAGGTGATTGTTGGGGAGGGGATCCCAAAGGCATCACAGCCCAGAGTAAGAGGCTGCTTCAAGGTGACAGTGAGATTCAGTGGCTGGCCGTCATCCTGGATCTCTGGGGGAACTTCAGAGTCGAGGAATCAAAAAAAAAAAAGGAATTCAGATTTACAAAGTGTCTGTCAGCTCTGAGTTTTTCAGCAACAATCAGTCGGTTAGTCTCACCATTCACTTTCAGCCTTGTCTTTCTCTCTACTGAGCCTGCATCATTGGTGGCCACACACTTGAAGTCCCCACTGTGGCTGGCAGATGCTGTGCTAATTATGAGAGCTCCATCTCTCGCCACAGTGAACTCTGATTGCTCAGGATATATCTCCAGGCCGTTCTTAAACCAGCGCACTTTGGGAGGAGGTGACCCTGCAGGTGCACAGAAAAGAAAGAGAGTAAAAACAGAGTTTTATTGATCACATCTGACAAAAAGAAAAGTTACTTCCATCCTTCTGCCTCTCAACAGGAGAACCTAATGGGCAGAGAGCCCAGACAAGAAAAAGCAGGCTCTACATTTATCTGTTGGACAGCAGGACAGCGGGGGAGCCAGTGCCAAAATGGTTTGAGTCCTTGTAGCATGTAAGCTTATGAATCCCAAGGTCAGAGTCACATAAAACATAGGGCGCAGCATTCTACTGAGATGCAAGATATACGACGTTACACACGAGCATCAAGATTTATTACCAAACGGTGAGGTGAGAATCTTGGACGGTAAGAATAGGAGTGGTTAAACAAGCAGTTCAAAGGCAGTGGTGCGTTCGCCCAGGAGCCTGAAACAGATGTCTTCCGAGGATTACTAGGTGGAAAAGAGCTGGAAATGGACAAGAGAAGGACGATGGAATGAGGGGAAAGGTGGAGGATTCTGTATAAAACGGCACTGAGAAGAGGACAGGCACATTGAGCACATTGAAGTGATCCAAACGTCGCAGCTCTGTCTATTTACAGGGGTGTTACATATACAAACACCACAGACGAGAAAGGGAAGTCAAACACACCTCCCTTCCTTGATCAAAAAAAGTCCCAACCGCATGAGACGCAGCTCCAACAAAGGTGATGTTATCTTCCGTTGCCTCTCTGTACACGTGTTTACAGTTAAGGAGCTCAAAGAAAAATTCATTGTCTCATTGCTGGGGGGAAATGCAGACAGATGTTCTATTTTAGATGTTAACAGATCTCATTAGCAGACTTTGAATTTATTTGCAGGGCCAGACGAAGTGGAGGCTTATCTCTTCCATGTGTTTCTCATGTAATTATTTTGATCAAATGCAGCGTGCTTGTTGGTGAATAAACAGTACCCTTCTGGCAAACACTCTGTCTTATCTTCCTCTTACAGACAGATCTCAAAAGAACAATGACAAGATCCCTGTTTTTGCTGCTGGCTGCCTCTCTAGGGTGTCAAGACTATAAAGCACTTCTGTGTTAGCCCTAGTCTGCCTGCTCGGCTGCCTTCTGGTGTGACATGGATGGAAGGAGGGCTACTTTGGCTTTATCTTCCTCTTCCTGTGCTTTTCAGTGCACCTCAGACATCTCGGTCCTTCGTCTGCCAGAAGCAGCCTGTAATTAGGATTCCTCTCCCAGCAGGCCCGGACGCAGAGGAAAGCAGATGTGGCTCACTGAGGCAGCAGGCGGACTGATGTTCCAGCTGTTGCTCCACATTAGACCCAGTCCTCACCTTCTCTATCAGAGCTGGTTACCATGGCACCTCCTGATACAAACAATACCTGTTTGCACTTCCTGTCAGGGTATCTATCGGTGAATCGACTGGGCATAAACAGACACTCATTGTGTTTTGATAATAATTGTAAGCTTTCCACATCCATCCATGATGCCTCCTTGTTCACACCGGCATTCAAAAAGAGAGAGAACAACGTGTCTCTGTGTGCCAAAGAGAAAAGCTGTGCCTTATACGATGGCATCTGAAAGTCCACAGTGATTTTCCCTGTTGCTATAAAGAAGAACATCAATTTCGGGCTCTAACAACTTTTGTCACACCTTGTAAATTTTTTCTTTCTTTTTTAACTCCCAGCTTTTGATTGCATTTTACCCCTCCAGTCCGTCTAGGGCTGACTCATCTGTGAATCATTTTGTACCTTCAGCGGGGCAGGGGATGGTGACCTTGCTGTTTGCTACTTTTTCCATGATTGCATCTCCAGGTTCTGCGAAGGATGGGGCCTCTGTGAAGACAGAAAAACATGTTGGGCTCTGTCTGTGCAAGCAAAGTTGATACAGTGAACGCTAAATTAAAAGTGTGTGAAGTGTTAGTCAGAGTTAATAACAGATGTCTCGATATATTGAAAAAAAAAAGGCAGTGAGAAGAAGGCTCTGGATTTGATGGAGCTGATCGAAGTTTTTTAGGTAACTCTGGGATCAGACAAAGTCTGATAGGGCAGAAATTTCCTGTGCCAACCTCTAACAGCCAGCATTTATATTTATAAAATGGTCTAAGGGAGATCAGATATTCTTTTCTAAATGATTACAGCTGACCAAAACATTCACAAGTAACCAGCAAACACATGAAAAATGTCTTAAAATATATCGATGATATAAGTCTTTATTTTTTAAGTGTTGCTGTTTTCTCATCTTTTTGCTGCTACTGTACCTCCAGAGAATGATCTCTGAGAAACTGAAAGAGTCTAAAACTGGGACACTCTCAGTGTTCATATCACCAACGCTTGGAAACTGTTATTTAAATTGATGCAGACATGATTTAAAAACTACCGTACACACACGAGAATCACTGTTTCTTTCCATTTAGAAATGTTTACGTTTAGAAAACTGCACTGCAAGTATTCACCAAGTATTTCCAGCTTAATCTCCAAGGTCTCCTGTCCAGCACTGTTCCTGGCAACACAGCGGTAAGTGCCCTGATGGGCAAGGCTGACCTTCTGGATCCTGAGGGGTGTAGTATTTTTGACCCCAACAGGAAGCTCATTGTGAAACCAGCTGACCTCAGGGCTTGGCTCTCCTTGGACCACACACGGCAAAGTCACCGTTTGTCCGATTAGAGCTTTCAGGAGGGAAGGTGCTGGTTGTATTCTGGGCTTAGCTGAGGATGAAAACAAACACCATGAATGAAAGTCTAGTACCATCTTTTTACACACATTTATTTACATACTTTAAATACTCTAGGGGTGATGTGTTAATATGGAATAAATCAAGCTGGCAGCATTCTGTAAAAGCTGTTTTCAAAGTTTAAAGCAGTTCAACTTTCTAATCAGGCCCAGCACTCACCTTGAATGTGTAAATTGTAGCTTAGGGACACGTTGCCAGCAGGGTTTTCAGCAGTACAGGTGTACAGTTTACTATCAATCAGGCGTACATCAGTTATCCTCAGAGAGCCTGAAGGCAAAACTGTGAACCTGGAGTGTTGTTAGGGGTCAGGGGCAGGGAAACAGAGAAAACAACACCTTTTGAGTCACTGAAGAGCTACAACTACTACTTTGTGTTACAACACGTTTTGAAGCAACATTTTGCTCTAGTGACCCATTTACATTAGAGCAAATGCACAAAGACAGGATAGGAGCGTATCTACAGGTGCATCTCAATAGGTTAGAAAGTCGTAGAAAAGTTAATTTATTTCAGAAGTTCAATTCAAAAAGTTAAACTCATATAATTTATAGATTCAGTGCAACTAGAGTGAAATAGCGTATTTTTTCCTTTATTGTTGGTGGTTATAGCTCACAGTTAATGAAAACCAAAAAAAAACAAAAAAAAAACAGTATCTGTAAAATTAAAATATTAAAAGTTGACCAATAAAAAATCATCAATCACACAATCAAAATCAGTTGCCTTTTGCATGAATTACTGCTTCAATGTGGTGTAGCTCTGCTGAGGTGTTATGGAAGCCCAGTTTTCTTTGATAGAGGCCTTCAGCTGATGTGGATTACTGGATCTGGCGTGTCTTATCTTCTTCATGATAATAACCCATAGATTTTCTATAGGGACTCAGATCTGACCAGTTTGGTTAAGCAAGCACAGTTATATCGTGGTCATTTAACCAGCTTCTGGTACTTTTGGCAGTGTGGGCAGGAGCCAAGTCCTGCTGGAAAATAAAATCAGCATCTCCAAAAAGCTCGTCAGCAGAGGGAAGCATGAAATGTCCTGGTGAATAGCTGTGTTGACTGGACTTCAAAAAACACAGTGGACGAACAGAAACAGATGTCATAGCACCCCAAACCATCACTAACTGTGGAAACTTAACTCTTGACTTCAAGAAACTTGGATTCTGAAAAGAGGATTGAGCTGTTCACATGCATTTTACTAGCCCGATCTCGCGCTGGCTAAGCTCATAGTCCAATTTCTGAAACTGCATGTAAACACACACTAAGCAATAGTCCAGTTCTTTTTCTTCTAGCCCAGGTAAGATCTCACATCCTCAAGGAATGTGACAGTTGTAGCTAAAGTAACTAAGAACTAAAAGAAGTAACCTTTTCTGGCTTACCGAAAAGGGTGTGAAGGGTGTTAATGACTGTTTTCTTGATATACACAGGCTGCCTGAAGTCGGCAGTATTTGCAGATTAGATTGTTTGAATCCTAATTCACATTTTTGATATCAGCCTGAATAGTCCAGAGTGTTCAAGGGGAGATTTCAAGATGCAGTTTTGCGACTGTTTCTATTATTAGTAGTTGATGGAAATAGTTCCCATAAACAGATTTCCCAGAACAGCTAACTGCCTGAGGCTTACTGATGAATCAGTTCATTAGAGTGCGAAATAATTAGATAATACGGACAATTTCAGCAATTAGCAGGAAAAAGGAACACATCACTGCATTGTCCTTTGTGCTGTAGTTTCTTCATTTAAAAGTAATTTTGGCCCCTATGCAAAAAAAGGCATGAGCAGCAGTTAAAGAGCTGAAATAAATTGTAAAGCTGCTCATGTTTTTTCTTTCCAGATGTGTTGTTTGGCTGAAATGAAGATAAACTGATCTGCTGTGAAATGAAAATTGTGAACTAGAAAGCACCAAGTGGAGTCTGGATCTTAGCCAGGGCTTAGTCATCTCTCCAGAGAGTTGTTACGTTCACAACAACTATTGTCCACAGTAGAAGAGTAAAAGGTTAGCCTGTGTTTGACCTGATGACATAACACACTAAAGGTCACAGACTCACTATAATTAATGCTTTTCTTCCTGTCTGAGTCATTATTTTCAGCAGCAACTATTGTGTTTTTATCACTACGGGATCAAGAGTCGTGTAGAGTTTCGAAACTTGCTCTGGTTGCAACAAAGTGCGTCATAAATAAAATGTATTATTATCATTAGTGGTAGTATTATAAAGACACAAAATGCTTCGTCTAAAAAATGGTTTCCGTTTTGATGACGGCTCAAACAGGCTCCCATCATGACTGAGTTTCCCTCCTCAGTGGAAAGCAATTATTTTTTCCAAAGCAGCCATGTGCTTCAGTCATTCGTTCTCACTGACAAACAAGTGGGCAGATGAAGGCCATCATATCCACCTTTGTCTTCAGAAGCATATGGGTGTTGATCCGCCTGCGGTTATTGACTTCCGGTTACTGCTGCTGGCAAGCTAGCTTAAAACAACTCGCGTGAAATCATTTATGCTAGACAGGGCTCAGTTTAAACTTTTTAAAACATCCCCACTGTGACTTTACCTCCGATTTTTGTTCATTTTGTCACTTCCTTGCTTTTAAAAGCTGGTTATTAGAGCGAGTATGACAGCTAAGCTAACATCGTCAGCTTTGTGGTCTCGATGGCGACGTAAACAAAACGTTTAACCAGAAGAGCAAAACCAGCAATCGTTATGAACTATGGGTAGTCAGGAAAAAGGTTGATATACTTACCTTTAAACACTTCCTCCAGCCCCAAAACACGTTATAGAAACGGTAGTTAAATGCAAGTTAAACCTACTTTCATGTAGGCCAGCCGCTTTAAAGGGTGTAGTGTATGGTAACCTGTGATGCAACAGAAGCTATCCAGCTGTTTAAATGCATAATATGGAGGAATGTAAACACACCTCTGTGATTTATCTTAGATAAGTGTGTCTGCTAAGCAACTGAAATATAACAATAACATGTTCATGAAAGTGGAAATGAGCTCGGTGCACAAAGAGCTCTCTATTTCAGCTGCACATATGGTGTAATGTGGCTTCCCCCCCACCTCCTCAAACAGCCCGAGGAGAGGCAGCAACGTCTCACATTGGAACCAAATGACTGCCTCTGCAGAGGTCTGTGCGCAGAATACAGCCCTGCCTGCCTGCCTGCGACACGGCGATGCCACAAAGAAGATTGACACAAGCTGCAGGACGCGAGACAAGAAGTGCTTCTGTCCCGTCTATCACTCTTCACATTGGTGTCAAGTCATCTGTGTACACAGCCTGACATAAAGACTAACTGAGACAAATTGGCCTCGTCAGGATTAGGTCTAGAGTGAACCACTGACTCGGTGTTCGGCAGCTCTTAGTCCTCCTCCTGCTAACCCCCCCCAACCTTCTGCTTTCGCTGGCACTTGCTTTTTACATGACTATGGCAGAAATCTTACCGCCCACTGATTTAAGTTATTTCAACAATCAGCACCCCCTGGTCATTTCCTTTGACCCACAGAGTGGAGCTCTCCCGTTTTCACAGCCGGCTTCTTTCCGCAGGTCCTGCATATGCAAAGCACTGGCCGATGTGGGGGTTGTTCACAGAGATGTGTTATTCTCATCAGACAAGACTAGTAAAGAGTCAGCATGTTGTTTTACTGCTAAAGCCCCCCAGGGAATCCAAACATCAGGCAGACAGTGCTTCTATCTCTTCCTCTGTCAGTTCGTTTTCCTCCCCTCTTCCTGGCACCCCCCACTCCTCCCCCGTCTTTTCCTTCTTCCTGGCCCCACACAAGTCATGCTGCATCTGAGTCACCGCAGCTTTCATCCCACTCCGTCATTCCTCTGTCTTCCCAAAACCATTCAGGCCCGTCTGTCGTATAACCAGTCTGTGTCCTGTCTGCACCCAGAGTGACCACACATGAAAGTCAAGAATCAGCGAACTGTGCAAGACCAGATGTGCATCTTCAGCATAGCCAGTGAAGAGAAGCCACCCCCACAACACACACAGCTCTATGGCAGACTGCTGGATGCTGCTTTTGCCTAACCGCCCTTCAAAAGGCATCACTGAATAAGCCTCAAACATTCACAGCAGCTTTGAATAGCAGCCAGCTCCAGTCTCTTGTAAAAGCTGAGTCAGATGTTAAACTGGAGGTAAAGTTTGGTGAGAAGTTTTTATGACATGATGATTCACTTTATTTTTACTGCTTCGATGTCAGAGTGAGGTAATACTTCCTCTTACCCAGCTGTGACAGGCGGAATTAGATGCCCATTTCGGCTCCATGTAACAAGTGGAGAGGGACTGCCCTGGGCGTCACATGGGAGAACAACCTCAGTGCCCACCTCTGCAGCCATCTTCACTGTGTTGTCATGACCGCTCACACCCACTATTTTCGGCATGGCTGAGGGAGAAAGAAAAAAAGGGTGTGAGAATAACAGGAAGGCACTGCTTACATAATGCCAACTGTTCATGATGTCATACTGTCAAACATCTTTCAGTGTGAAGACAGGTCAGCCTTTGTAAAATCAAACATGTCTATGTTTGGGTGACTGCGGTCCATCATTTGCTTGCTTACTGTTGACACTCAGCTGGATCTCTCGGCTCGCGTAGCCCACAGGACTGGTGGCGGTGCAGATGTAGATCCCTGCATCCTGAGGTGTGGGGTGGGGTATGTGGAGGAATCCATCAGAGTCAGATTGAAGAGAAGAGGAGCGGTCCTTGGGCAGTGGCTGCCTCCCCTGCAGGCAAAGCAGACCAAACAGAATATACCGTTAATGCGAACAGGGACACTTAGCCTAGCTTATTTTAAAGTTCATGACACAACCTTTGATGTGGAATGTAATTACAGAACTACCCTTTAACTCGCAGTGTTCTGCACATGCACAGGCTTTAAGCATTGAAATTGCTTTTACAGATTCACTTTTATCTGACAAGAAAAGAAATTTATTAAACTCTGGAGTACTAGTGTGAGTGTATTTGGGAACAAAGAAGGGAAGAAAAATCTGGCTCAGTCGGACGATGAGTAGAAAACGACAGCATGCTCGGGCTGGTGATTGTGTAATGTTTTATGGTGTTAACTCTGTCGTGATTTTTATCTGTTTATTTCTTCAAAGGTCACTGCTTTTACTGACTGCAGTGGATTTATCACAAAAAGTCATGATGTAATCATCTATATAAATGAGGCAGATGTGTGGAGCTGTGTCACACATGTATCCATGATGTTTTCTGGATGGGTAAAAGATAATGTTTTTTTTCACACCCATTCAGCTTGATTGTATATAACCTTTGAAGTTTTCTATGATTATTTTTCTATGTAAGTGTTTGCTGTTCTGCAAGGAAGAATTTAAATTGTTTCAAAAGTACAATAAACACCCGAGTAATATCTCACTGTTATGTGGCAATATAGTAAAGTTGCTATGGTTACATCCCACCTTTTCTGGTTAATCAAATCTGATTGCAATGCAAACTGTTATTGTTGCTGTAACTGTTTTAAGCCATAGAACATAAACCATTGAAAGTAACAGTTGATGGAGCACATCTGTTGTTAATTTGGCATCAAAGAAATATAAAAACAAGTATTATTTAAAAGTGATCATGGGGTTAAGTGTTAACTATGTTCATGCAAACAAAAAAAAAAACACTATTATATTAATCACAGCCTCATTACAGCAAGACAAGAAGTAGAGAGAGTTCATTATTAGGTGAACATGACTATTAATGCACTCATTTGACACTTGTGCTGATCAAATTTGAGCCCACAGATGTCCGGTCTGGCTCAAAGTTCCTCTCACGTCACCATAAAAGGATATGGATCTTTTCTCCTAGCCTAACCTGCTCAGTCAAGCTATGATTTCCACAATTATTTACCAACGCTTAATGATGATTGGTTTTCAGATGACTGAACGCCAAGACTGACCTTCTCTAGATAATGCCATGGGAATTATAGCTGGCCAATGAGTCATGCATGGGTTTATGGGATGTGGCCAAAATAGTCATTAAGAAAAGTAACTTTTGATTGAGTGTGACATCCTACCTTGGACCAGACAACTTTTGGCTTGGGAATTCCACTGGCCTCGCATGACAGTGTGATGGCCGCACCCTCATTGGCTATGTAGTGGTACGGACCAGCGATGATCTCAGGGGGCACTGTGAAGAAGAAGTAGGTCACAAAACACAGCTGTCTGACTGACCGTGAAGAAGCGGGCCCACACTATTATCACTGGACTAAGCCAGCCAGCAGTATCAGCGCTGGAGGCATTTCTTCATTACAAACTGATGATGAACTGTAATCTGGCCCGTCTGTCATTACGCACCCATGAACAAAGTGACCCTTTCATCAAAGCATGCTGCAGATGAAGCCTTTCACTATGATGACAGCAGGTGGTCAGCTCATTGACATACTGATGTTTTACCATGCTAAGTCGCCAAATTAGTGACCTAACTGTGTATAACTGAGAGAGTGCCTTTTGAACTGAAAAACTGCATTTAGGTACGGAAACTTATGGAAATGGGTCCATTGATTGGTTTTCTTGTTTAAAGTAGGATCAGAAAATTAATTACACTCTATTTTCCTCACTTGAAGTGGAAGTCATGACAGAGCCATGCTGAATACAGGGGGAAAAAAGCTATCATATAACAAAACAAAGAATCTACACGTAAGCTAGCGGCTCAAACTCGTGCAGTTGTAGTGATCTTATGTGTTTGCTAGAACAAGCCATTGCACAACTCGTTAGCAACAAATACGTGACGTGCTTTGAAAAATAATCCTGTTTTAGTGAAATAAGTCAGTTCAGTTGTTTTGTATTAATTGAATGAATTCTCATGCATAGCCTCCAATTTGTGGTTTCACGGGGGGGGTTGTATAAAAACTATTATGCAGCCATGCCACTGATTTCTTTCATAAGTCTCCACCAACAACATAGACATCAAGTCAACAAGCTACTTCATCACTCTTTAAGCCGAGCTAACCTGACCCTCTTCAGGCTCCTGCTTTAGGTTTTTTTCTGCCACATGTTGTCTAACTCAGCTCTCAGCAGGAAAATGAATAAGCCTTTTAAAATCTTACTATTTTTTTCCAATGTGTTTCCTCTTACCCTGTACCTCCAGGCTAACTGTGATGTTCATGGTGCCTGCTACGTTCACAGCTGTGCAGACATATGTCCCAGCATCCTCTGGGTTAGCTCTTTCAATATATAAACTACCGTCGCTCCTCATGAACATTCTCCCATTCAGCTGGACCTGTGTGGAAAAGGGACAGTTGCTGTCACTTAAAATCGTGGTTGATGTCCTGTACATGCTTATAATTTGTTGTTTTTCCTCAGTCTTACGGGTTTTCCATTTATGGACCAGTGTCTGTCAGGAAGAGGTATTCCATCCAGCAACATGCAAGGGATACTCAGGGACTGACCAATACCAGTAGTGATTGTTGGGACACCCTGGGCCAGGAGAGGGGGCTCTGAAAAAAGAAAATACTGGTGTGAATGATTCCATCAGCAGCAGGAAAAAAAATGTTGGTATTGCAGATTTTTACGATAACAGGAGGGATAAGAGACATTCATAGAGCCTACCCAGTCCAGTGACACTAACTCTGGCTTCAGTCCGAATGATCCCAAACTGATTTTGAGCCTCGCAGATGTACAGCCCCTCATCATCCAGCCACACACCTGCAGCCAAACACAGAAAAACGGCACCGGGGAAGGATCATCACAAAACAGTGTATATAATGCATCTGAGATGAAGCACATCTATGTGTGAAAAGGAAACAATTTATGCAGAAAACAAGTCCTTTCTAATAACAGCTGTGTCCTCTACTCAAAAACGAGTGGTCTTATTGGTTTGACTGCACTGTAATGGAGAGTTAAAAATAGAAATAATAGGATTAATGGGTTTTGCTCAGCTGCCAGGCTGCTAACACACATGCCGCACTCATTCAGTTCTCTGGGGATTGTTTGTTGAACAATCAACATAAGATTCATATCTGGTTAGACTGTAAAGCGGGTATTTATATGTGCGATGACCACATGTGAAGAATTGTGGTAAGAAAGAAAGAAAGAAAGAAAGAAAGAAAGAAAGAAAGAAAGAAAGAAAGAAAGAAACTAGGAGCAGTTGGCAGGACAGTTTGGATAAATACATTAATTAAAACAATGGCAGGTAGAAAATAAAGCCATCTGCAACAGATTGAGCTCATTAATTCAAAGTCACAATGGAAACACCGATAGAAGCAGCAAATGCAAATATGCCCATTCCTTTTTATCATTACAGTACAAACACTACAAACACTTAAACTCCCCAAGGAACACAAAGGATCTCCTTCAGTGGCCAGGCTTAGTCACATCCCAGCAGAAATGCCTTCTGAGCTCACACTGTAAGTCCTCTTCGGTTGATTAGACTAAAACCTCACAATGACGGACAAATAAAAATTGTGGAGGAACAGTAACTTTTTACAGGCCAGAGATGCTTTAAGCAGGATGGATGCTTAATGTTTAAAGATGTATTTGTAAACACTTATTTTATTCACAACAGTGTCACTCAAATTATGACACTTTGTTGATCTCAAAGAAATAAAACTGGCTCATTTGGGCTGTCGCAGATCACACTGCCTGGCTTGTTGCTGAGATTGTGTTTCCTGAATAACTCACTCTGGATCAGAAGATGCCCATTCTCCAGATGCTTTGTTCTACTGTGGCCATCTGTCCATGTGGGAATCTGTCTGCCGTCCTGTCTGCGCCAGGTTACTGTTGGCTGCGGGACACCTCGGGCGGTGCAGGGTAGAGTGATGTTCTCTCCAACGCTAGCTGTCACATCAACCGGTGCCTCAGAGAACAATGGGCCCGCTGTGGAGGGGAGAGTGGATTTTCCCTTGAGTGGAGGTTTGAGAAAAAAAAAAAAATGTGGATCATAGACTGTAGTCTCACCTCCAACTTCCAGACTGACAGTACCAGCAGAGGTTCCAGCAGAGCTGCTGGCCACACAGCTGTACTGACCAGCGTCGACCTCTTGTACTCCTCGAATGTGCAGTGTGCCACGGTGCACATCCTGCTCAACAAAAGGAGCAGATCCAACCTCAAGCTCACCTGGTGGAAAAAAGTAAAAACAAACCCTTAATTCTCTGATTGAATACTGTTTTTTCACAACCTTATGTCAAGACTGTTATGACCTCAAAATACCTTTGAACCAGTGAACAAGAGGAGGAGGAGTGCCTGTGGCTTTACACTCCAGAGTGGCATCACCTCCAACAGACACAAGTATGACCTGCTGTGTCACAATTATTCTGGGCACCTCTGGAGGAGAGAATGGAACAAAGTTTTACTACATGCAAAAGCAAAAGCAAAAGCAAAGTAGTGTAAAATTAAACCAGGACAGGCTGCAGAAAAGACGTGAGGTTGACTTATATAAGCTTACATTTTACACACATTTGGTCCCAACAGAGCAGCATGGATGCTTTGGGAGCAGGAAGCTAAGACGACGAGATGTTCTACCTTACAGGGCTCAAGCTGCTTCTACAGATCAATGTTGGTAAAAATGACATTCAGAGAAAAAAAAAGTGTTTCATACCAGCATGCCCCAGGATGAGACTGCCACAGTCCATCAGTGCTGAGGTTTCTGTCAACCACTGACTGACAAGCTTTGACTGAAATCTCGTATCTACAACTGTCAACATTCAACAAAACAGCTATAAAAAATATCAAACTGAGTGGGACAGGGCAACATGCAGCAGCACTAGTCTGTGCTGTACTCAGAGGTGCTGCATCACTCACATCAGATGTATTAACAGATTACAACTCATATGAGGAAAAATCAAACACACAAAATAAGCTTCTGTAATCTCTAGTATCAAAGTCACTGCCAACAGGAGATCTCAAGAGTAATTAGAAGCCCTATTGATCAATAGCAGTCCTTAAATTTATACCTCAGGCAAGACTTAGGGCTGTATTTTAACTCTCTAGAACACAGTCTGAGGTACATGGCACATAGTGAATCGAAGCATATCATATCCACCTGTTTTTTCAGAAGCCTACGGGTGTTGACTTCCAGTTGCCGCCGCCAGTGAGCTAGCTCAAAACAACTCGCGTGAAATCATTAATGCTAGACGGCTCAGTTAAACTTTTTTTAAAACATCCGCACTATGACTTGACCTCAGATTTTTGTTAATTTTGTCACTTTCTTGCTTTTAATAGCCAGTTATTAGAGTGAGTAACCAGACAAGCAAAACCAGCAATCGCGATGAACTATGGGTAGTCAGGAAAAAGGTAGATAGGTGGTCCAATCTGGGTTAGGGTTAGGATGGTGGAGCAGCCCTCTAAATATTCAAAGGTGTGTTTTAGAACTTTTTACGAATTGAATCACTCCCTATTCACTATAATGATCCACTGGTAGATGAGGGACATTAAAAATAAACAGAAATGTTTATATTCACTCTTGAAGCACAGGAATGCAATTTCATTAATTATATAAAACTCCATGATGATGGACATCCAATGTGCTTTAAGTAGAGGAAAGAACTGTGTATATAATGGACAGCTACATTTATATTTATACCATAGGGCACAGTGGGTAGTGGTAAAGAAAGTTATATTGGGATAATAATAATTCATTCATTCATTCATTAATTTTCTATACCGCTTATCCTATCCAGGTTCACGGGTGGCTGGAGCCTATCCCAGCTGATATAGGGTGAGAGGCGGGGTACACCCTTGACTGGTCGCCAGTCAATCACAGGGCGATAATAATAATAATAATAATAATAATAATAATAATAATAATAATAATAATAATAATAATAATAATAATAATAATAATAATAATAATAATAAAAAACAAAAAATATTCTGTGTGAGTATCTGTGTCTTTTTTTCTGCATGTGTTTGAAAGAGTGCACATATAGAGCTTTGTGATTGTGGGTTTTTGGCCCTGCACAGGGCTCAGATGACACAGTGTGTGTGGAGATAGTGGTGACAGTGACCTTGTCCTCTGGTATCCTTTGTATTGCCATACCACAAGTAGTATTGTGATGTGCAGAAAGAAGGAAGCAAATGTTTGCGCCCCTACTGCTCTTTCCTCAAAAACTGATATGACACGTTTGCATCAGTGCTGCATGTCTCTGGGATCAAAGGTGTGAATTCTTATTCTTATCCTATTACTGTCTCTCTAACACACCTTTTAAATATCAGAGAAGTACTTCATGGCTGTTTTTAGACTATAGACCAGGTTTGGTCTATAGTCTAATGGTACAGGTTTATGGTACAGGTGCTCCCTGCTTCCTCCAGATTGCATGCCACCTTTG
This sequence comes from Labroides dimidiatus, assembly GCA_030710495.1. Lineage (NCBI taxonomy): Eukaryota > Metazoa > Chordata > Actinopteri > Labriformes > Labridae > Labroides > Labroides dimidiatus. The sequence goes on from CM061153.1 coordinate 24,743,250, forward strand.
TACCTGACCACATCTTATTTAAATACCAAGGCTGCTGAAGTTGATGGAACTTCAATTGCTCTTTAACACTATTGGTTGTAAAAGTAACAACTGCAACAAGTGGGAAACAAGAAGAAAATTTTCAAAGACGCTTCGCCAAGTGTATACACTGCAAAGACCGAAATCTAAGCAAGTTTTTTTTGTCTTATTTTTAGTAAAAATTGTTTTATTATACTTGATATGAGCCACATTTAACTGACAAGTCTAGAAACATGTCTTACTTCAAGATATTAAAAAACAACAATAAGGTCTCAATTGCCTGTAACAATTAAAAAAAACCTGCCAGTGGTTTAAGAAAAATTTACCTGTCAAGTTTAGGATAATGTCTTAATACAAGAAACTTTCTCCTACCCCACTGACAGATTTTCTTACTTGTTACAAGCATTTTAGACCTCATTTTTGTCTTTAAATATCAAAGACAAAAAACACTTGCTTAAATTTCAGTTTACAGTGAACCCTTTGACTTACCTGCAAAGGTAAGTGACACAGACTTGGAGGCAGTCCCAGCCTCATTGGTTGCTAAACATGTGTAGTTCCCAGCATCCTCTGGGAGGGCCCCTCTGATAGTCAGGACTCCATGATGGCTAAGGCTGAGCCTGTATCATGTAGTCAAGAGAAAACATGTTTGTTAACTTCACTTGATGACATGTACAGATGTAAAATGATGAACACAGATGTGAAACGGAAATTCCTCTCCAAACTTTCTGCTATACCGGGGAACCATGAGACGTTTCCCTTTGAATATGTATATAACTCAGGCGTATAAATTATTTGTGGTCTGGAAACTTTATACATCATTACATGTAAATCAACGATGCAAACAAGATGTGGTGAATGCAGCTAAAGTGGAATGTAATGACTCTTAAAGTCCGCTGTGCCAGAGGTGTTGAGTGGGCTGAGAGTTCCTGTACCTCGGTCGATTAGTGAGAAACATGTTTCCACGGCTCCAGAAAAGCTGGGGAGGAGGAGAGCCAGACGCCGAACAGACGAGGCGGATCTCATCCCCCTGGGAGAAAGCCTGACTCTGGGGGTGAACATCCACAGAAGGAGCCTCTACAATTGAAGTCAAACAGAGGCATTATGCTGACAATGACTCAGGACCTTGTCATCACTGCATGAAGTCATCTTTAAGTTACTCTCTCACTTGTTTCTCACAGTAAACAACTCTAGGCTCCTATTCAATTAACTAGCACACGTCTGACATCATGGCTGGGGACTCACAGTGATGAAATGTTTTATATTTATTTGACTGTTTTGAAATTCATTACAAACATCTGAGTAAGTACCCGTAATAGAAGCCACACTTTTCAACATGAATCCATCCGTGCTGCTGAGAAACATTTTCTGACGAAAAGTGGCTCAATCTGACTGAGGAAGTTAAGCCAATAATGGAAAACAGATGATAGAGGCTAAGAGCAGCCGTGAGGCCCCAGTGTGTTGAGTGTTTAAGCAGATGACCTGCAGGCTACTGTCCTACCGTACCTGGGACAAGAAGCCCTACAGTGATTCGGCTGTCCCCGTGGGCGTTGGTGGCCACACAGCGGTACTCCCCAGCATCCTGAGTCCTCACCGGGCTGATCTGCAGGGACGAGTCAGCCAGCAGCTTCACTCTCCCTGCGCGGGCTCTGATGACACGACCTGCACGGTACCAGGTCAGGTTGTGGCGCATTGAGCCTTCCACCTGGCAGGAGAGCATGGCCACGCCGCCAACAGAGGAAGTCACATTAACCGCTGGCTTTAGGACTGGAGGAGGCTCTGTTTTAGGGGGAGAACAGTCAAACATCAACCTGTTTTTATCACTGATAAACAGTATTTCTGCATTCTTTGATAGTTTTAAGTGTAGTGAACATACCTCTGACAGTCAGCTGTGTTAAGGCACGCCCCTGTCCAGCGGTGCTCTGGGCTATACACTCGTACAGGCCTTCATCCTTAGCTGACACATGGGAAATCTCCCATGATGCTATGGCAGAGTTTCTGATGCAAAGACACACTTGGTTCACTGGTTTGTGTGTGACAATAACAAGATCCTTTTGAACGTCACATTCAATTAGCATCTCTGCGGCGCACTGGGAGTAGTTTTCATCACGGCTTAGTTTCACCTTTTGAATGTAACTAAAAGCAGAGCATCCACCCCGTGAAAGAATGGGCGCTTTGTTAATCCTTCAAAATGACACAGTCAAATATGTAATGCTCACAATACAAACTGTGTGTTCTGGTTTCTTGACAGATGAGGCAATAAAGCTAAAAGTAAAGCAGCACTAATGCCTTACAGACGTGCTTGAGAGGACTGAGTGACCTAATTAGTGTTTTTTCAGCAGTTAATGGGGTTAGGAAGCTGCAGCATCTGAACTAAGGCGAGCCAAATGTTAGAGAGTGCTGAACAAATAGAGGAAAGACTTACTGAAAGAACTTCTCCTCTCCCAGCATAATCCCACTTCTGGTGAATCTAAGCCTGTAGGGAATGTCACTCTCCACCGAGCAGCCAATCACAGCAGGCTGCATGTAGTAGCCCTTCACCACATCAGGCATACTTACAACTGGAGGATCTACACAAGGGAGGAAACAAAGGTTAAAGGTCACCAGAGAGATTGATGAGGTGTGAGGGACACTGAGGAGTGGATTGCTGAGATGTGTCTGCTGGGAAGGGGGTTGTCTTGCCTGGAACGATGTTGGTGTAGGAGACACTTGACAGCCTCTGGAAGCGGTAGCCCTCCTCGTCTTTACCTGTCACCTTGATGAAAAAGCTCTGGGAGGGCGTGCGGAGCTCCGGGAGACTCCATAGCCCTTGTTGGCCGAGGTCAGAGGGCATAGGCACGTTGATGGTGCGTAAGGAGCGGCCTGAGCCTGATATGAGCTCCACATGGTTCAGCTGTCCCGGCGGTTTCAGGTTTGTACATTTCAGCAGCACATGAGCTGGAAGTCCTGAGAGACAAAGAAGATCATATGAGGTCATCTTCTGCATGTGTTCTCCATCACTGACTTAAGTATCTAACAGGAACATGTCTGACACCTTTTATTGGCCTCTCTCTGGTGTGGTTGAACTCAGTAACTGGTACACTGGAGAAGCCTGCGCGGAAGTCTAGGTTGCTGACTCCTGTGACCCTCAGGGTATGGCGCCCACTGCAGCTCGTCTTCAGGGAGAAAAAAGTAGTATTTATTCGGAAAAGCGAATTTCAGCAGGCAAAGAAACACACTGAGGTACTTTTAATCAGGGAAGTACCTTCAGCTTCCAAGCCCCAGGTCTGGGAAACTTTAGGTTAACAACTCTAGCAGAGTTGGGAATGTTCAACAGCTCTTTAAGGCCCTGCTCTTCACCGACTACACGACCTGTGGAAAAAATAATACAATCCAGTTTGAGGAGTAGGCAAACAAGCCAGTCAGGTTCCTATTTTTGGTGGACTGTTAGCAGTTTACAAAATGAAGGAAGTTTAATGTTATTGTAATATTAACGACACAAATATGATTTGGACAAGAATTGCAAGAGTGGGACTAAAGGAGAAAGCTGTGGGGAACACGCTACGTGCTTTACCAGGTGAGCTTAACATCTGGTGTTTCTCCAGGTGAGGTTCTGTAGTTTCAAGTAAAACCATTACCAGATTATCTTAACAGGTCTTAGGTGGACCGATGTGCTCTTTTAGGATGAAAATCCCTCTGAACTACCAGTGAAGTCTGGATATGAATGTGTCATACCCAAGGGGTCGCTGAGCTCAATTTGCGGTGCTGGTCCACTGAGTGACACAGTGACCTCTCGAAGGCTGGGGTCAAAGGGCACCTCCCATTTGTTTTCCTGGGCACTGTCATGGTTGGAGGAGAGCAGGTGGACCTTCATAGCTTGGACTGTCTCTTCTACCCACTTTAAAACCTAAAAGGAGGACAGAAACACCATCACAGAACTGCTACAGAGTGATATGTCCCACTAAGGAGACACAGTCCTCTATGGATGAGCCTGGAACCCATCAAACAAAAACTTTCAGATGACTGTTTCAACTTGTAAAAGACAGGATGAGGACAGGAGGGACACCACTGGCTTTTTTTTTTACTAAAACCCCCACCAGCTCCTTCCAGTCCCTGGAAGCAGACTGCTTCTTTTTGTCTGAATATTCCTTCACCGCAAAACTATCCCTTGGAGGGATTTTGCCTAAACAGAAGAAAAGTGAAACAGCTCGACTGTCAAACTGATAACATACAGTTTTCTGCACTCTCAAGCGTGTGTTCCCAGGGGAGTGTCTCTCACAGTTTCTGTCAGGCGGCAGAAAGAACAGCAAGAAGACTTCTTTCAACAGAAAGAAGTGATACTTTTGTTACAAAATAATACTTAAACTGTATTTTCAACTAAATCAACGAAACTAATACGAAGCAAAGTCTGTCAGATGCTTTTCTTCTGAATGGGTAACAATTAAGAAGCCAGATGAGGTTACACTGTGAGACGTTGGGATTGTAAGAGGCTCACTACTTAAATGAGTCATTCCACCTCTTTGAGTAAAGATTATCCAAAGTCTGACATAATGGATAACTGTATGATTATATTTAATGGGAAAGAAAATCTCCTCTTAGTCTGTAATGTCCCTCAGCGACGTCCTACAGAAATATCTGGCTGTGTAGAATTTCTGTTTTGACAGGTGCTTGACCTCCTAGATATAACCATTATCAGGCTGCTGAGTGTGAATACTGTTTCCCTTTTGTTTCTCCAAATGAAAACAGAAGCAGGGAAGTCTTTGATATTTTGTGGAGTCTCGTTTCAGTGGCCACAAAGGACAAAACGTTTGTTGTCTTCCAAAACCTTAACAAGCAACTGCTGTCTCGTATTTGTTTTGACCTCTTACAGAGAAACATTACGGCTGATCTGTGCCTGCAATGAAACAGACTGAAAACATTATTTGAGAGGCTGTTTGGATACAGAAAAAAAAGCCAACGTATTTTGAAACATTAAAGAAAACAAGTCCACACTGAAAACAAGAAGGGCCTCTGATAATTTAATTATCGAACCTCCGCTTTTTGTCTATCGGGTCCACTGGGTGCTGACGGCAGCTGGTTTCTCTTGCAGTTTTACAACTGGAAACAGCTGTAATGTCTGCCACATGTGCAGCCATCACCAGCAGGGCAGGAAACTGCTAAGAGGTGACCTACATCTGCCCCAGGACAGTGTCTATTTCTTATGCAAGGAAGCAGAAAGGAGTGGGTATAACTCTGCCCTGAGACCTCAGATAAAAGGAAGTGGAGCGCGATGATGGGACGACTTGTTGTCCGGGCCACAGTAGGTCTGGAGGAGCATGCTGAGTTCTGCAGCCTCTCCCTGTCTCAACCTCTGGGAATGCAGAGGATCTTAAGTCCTGTGAAACCTCATCTGGCGTGTGCTCATTCGAATGGGCGTAGAGAGCTGTTACAGGAAGGACCCCCCTCTGCTAGTCATGGAAGCATAACAGATGAGCCAAATAAGAAGGGCGAGCTCAGGCTTGGATGTTTCTGTATTCATTCACTCGTCCAGGTACATTACCTGCAAACGATACATACCCACCGTGCTGTGGTTAAGCACAACAGCTTGACTCCAGACCTCCCAGTGGGCAGGGGTCAGCTTAGTCCTTAGACAGTTTTAAACAACTCAACTGGAAGTGTTTGAAGAAGGAGGTACCGCTACAAATCAAGGTTATTGGAGCAAATCAGTCCCAGATAGACTCCCTGCTCCCTCTCAGTCAGAGTTTCAACACACCTGCTCAGGCTTTGCTTTGTAACAAGTGGCCTATTTAAAGAAAGAAAGTGAAATCATACCTTGTTTATAGTACAAAAAAACCCTTCAAGATAAATGTTAACCGGTTTTCCTTTTGTGTCTGGATACCTTTACAATAGCCTTAACTCACTACTGAATCTGGGTAATGAGGAAACCAGAAGAGTGATACTCAAAATTACTCTTCAAGACACTTGAATGGAGTGTACAGTATGTGCAGCATCCGGAGAATACTGGCTCTGTTCTACGCTGCAAAACCACCTCTTCATCGCACGCTTCTTCAAAAGCACTGTGTCTGTCTTCAAGCGTACATCACATCAGGCATTATCTGCGTGCTAACACGTCGAAACCCTCGTTTTTGATCCGCGCTCCGAGCTGCGAGTGACAAGGATGGCATCATAACCGTGAAGAGCGCAGAGTATGGTCTAACTTTGACAGCACATTAGCTGTCCGCACTCTTGTTGAGCAGATCCTCTTGTTGATCATAACCAGAGTGTAAAGAGTGCAATATGCAGAGTTGACAATGAGCTGTTGTGTGAGCGCCGGGAGCCAGCTCCACAGGGCAGCTGTGTTGGAAGGAGAAAAGCCATGACAGATCATATCCTGGGATTAGAGAGTAAAATAAGCAGTCTGTTTTCACTCCACTCTACCCCAGGAGACCACAAAAAGAGTTTGGGCATTTGATTCATCCACACTTTATTAAACTGCTATTAAAAGGGAATATTTTGGTTAGATTTGTGGTACTTTGGTACTTCAGAGGTTTTTTAAGGATTAAAGGATTTGCATTAATTTAGTAAAAGCATGCCACCCAAGAGCTATAATCACACAGGTCTAAAAACGACTGGCATACAGTAACTCAGCGGATCCAAGAAAAATATTTTCATTATGCATATGTTTATGTGTAACAGTACGCCGAGAATATGTCAAAAATTTTGAGGCTGCTTTAGCACAAAGCCATCTGGGGTTGAGGTGTGGGGGCTGGAATGATTTCAGTCTCTAAAAATTATTCCCCCAAAGCAGCAAAAATGGCATTCAAACACTCCTTTAACAGCTGGCAGCATTATGGAGTGATAATGAACCCCTCTGCCCCACACACACACACACACACAGAGGCCTTGCATGTTTAGCTACATACAAGCATGAGTTGAGAGGAAACAGACCCACACGCACACACAAACACTTTGGAGTTCAGAGGTTCAGTGGGCCACCAGTGTACAGCTCAGCGCTGCCCAGCCATCTCCTGTGCTGACATGCAGGATACCAGTGTCTCCTCCAGAGGAAACTCTGGCTTCTTTTACGTCTGCCTGGGAAGTGAGTCCTGCTGTCTTTGGCTTCTTAGACACAGCTTCTGTTACATGCTGCTTCCGATATAAAAGAGTCACTCAGCCGTATCACATAACAGGGGAGTTTAATATCAGCCTTGGAATCATCTGATTACTCTGAATGAAACCACTATTATTAGATCAGTGGGTCAAACTTTTTTTCCCGCCTGCTCCTCCTGTTCTCCAGTATTACGTAATTTAACCCCTTTCCTATGCAACAACATACACAAACAACTTCAATTAACGTGTTATGTGTCTAAATAAAGGTTTGGTGAAAGAACAAGTCATTGCAGTGGTATGTTTTCATGCTCTCACCTCGTTGACCTGCTGTTTGTCCAGGTGAAAGATTTGCCCTGAAGAAGTGGCGGCTATCTCCTCGTAGGCCCTGTAGCCGGGCTGAGAGCGATCCCCACAGTCCCCAGTCAACACAAACACAACCTGGGAATGAGGGAGAGTTAAGAGGATTACCACTGTTCAGTGTTTGCTTTCTGCAGATTCGCCTTCAGTTGGCTCTGAAGTGACGCTAATGCTCATTGTCGGGCTTCACGTAGAGGCCGAGAGTGTGTGACTTTGAAGAAAATCTACTCTGCTCAGCAGAGCATCGGGGAAACTTTATTGGAATGTAGATCTTCACAGCAAGTCACTGTTAGTCTTTTGTTAGAGTATGTGACAAGTGCAATGATACTTGAAACTTTGTGGGGAAAGAAACTGTATTCAGAGCTATTGACTAAATCTTTGGTCAGAGTTGGAGGGCTACACTGAGCCATTAAACGTAAACAGATGTGCATTTTGCTCATTTGTTGAAACTTCATCTGTGGTTCCACAAACACATTTTGTAATTATTGACATATTGTTTTACATAAACACAGTTTCCAACATTGGACCAGTACTTTGTGAATGTTTATAGGACCAAATCGTGGGATCCTCTCACCATGTTAAGTTTCTAGGGACTGTACCTGTGATTGTCTGAGTTGCACCAGCTGCAGAACATCTCTTTTTAAGCGAAAGTCTTTGGCTCTTGCGTCGGTGAAAACATAGATAAAAGACCCCGGCAGGGAAACCTCCAAGGCTTTCTTTATGGCTCCTATGCTCATCTCAGGGCAGTCACCCCCACCCTGGGGAACAAAACCAAAATACGATTAAATATTTCTTCAAAATATTATTATTTGGCTAATTTAACACAGAATATATGAAAGATAAGACTTTAGTCACTTTTTGAAGAAGAAAAAAGGAAATACTGTAAGTAGAAGTTGATCACAAAAATTAAAAAGGCAATTACATAAAAGTTTCCCCCTGGAGCTGTAAATTCTTTATTATGAAAGCAGCTTTAAGCAAATATTTTCTAACTTTTTCTTTTATCATTACATTGTTCCAGTACATTCAACCAAAACCTCTACCTGGACAAACAGCTCTTGCAGATCCTGCTGAAACTTCTTGGGGTCGGTGGTGATGGACACAGGGCCGATATCTGTAAGATTTAAAATTGATATCATTAGGCGATAAGACATGCCTTGAGCCATTCACCCTGACCAAACAAGATTGTAAGTCCGTCTCTGGATTTTCCCTCAAGTGCAACAATTCTGCAGTAAAGCAAAATAGTGTACCTTAGTATTTAAGCTTTGTAAAGAGGAAAAAGCACAGAACCATCATGATGTCCTGCAGCTTTTGTGCAACATGTGAAAACCACACACTACTCAAGGGAAGGCTAAAATGGTGCAATAACAACATCACAATATTTTACGAGGTTTTGTAAGTTTACTGATGATGAAATAATTGTTTAATGCAGCTGTATTCAGCATTTTTCTACTGGGCGATGTCTTTTTTTGTCCCAAGCAGCAGCACACCCCAGCGTGATGGATAGGAGTCTGTCAGGGCCTGACACTTTCTTGGATGCCTTCAGGGGGGCCAGTCCACCAAACAGTAAACATTAACCAGTACACAGTGAATGCATTGTTTGACTATAGAACACTGCTGTCCATAAACACATGCCTCGCATCACTATAGTCATCACAGTGAAGACTTTTATCAGGTCGGGTGGAGCCTCATGATTTCTGTCTATGCTTGTTCTTCCTGCTGTCAAGTACCATCATGAAGTTTCACTGTGGGATTAATGATACAGAGCTTGCAGACGTGTCAACAGATGACTTTTTTCCACTTGTTCTCAATCTTTTTTTCCATCTTTTCAGACTTCCAAGTCCTTGTCTCCTCCTCAAGACAGACTATAAAATACTGACAGCACTGTCACGCCTCTTTGTCAGCCGACGCAGCTTCTTTGCAATCCTGGGAGTTTACAAGGTCCCCAAGGGCAGGACACATTAAACATAAGGCTAAATGTGTTGTGTTAGTGCAGCCCACCCCCCCTGGCTGGCTAAACCAGGGGCTATGAGGGTTTTCCGGAGGCTTGGATGGAGGGGAGGGTGGGGTGAGTCGGGGATAGGGGGGTGATTGGGGTAATTACACACAAGCAGACAGCATATGCTTCTCATCAGTGCTCAAACACCCTCCCCCATTAGAGCACTCTTATTTTCAAGCTCCAGCTTTCCCATATAGGAGGGCAGATGCAGGGGGTGAGGAGCCTTACCTGTCCTGCAGACCCCTCACTCTAAAAGCTCAAATACTCCAGTTTAATGACCTAAATCAGTTTGAAGTGAACAAGATGCACCATAGAAAGGATTACCAGGAAAGCACCTGAGAGATAAAATCTGTGACATTGTTTTTGAGATTTGTAGCTTCTCTGATCTTTCCAAGGATTTTTAAAAAATCTTATTCACCCAGACAAAAATACACTTTTTTTTAGAATAAACCTGTAGAAAATGTAAAATCAGTCTGAAATAGTTTCTGATTTGTTTAATGGCGAAATAAACCTAAACTACTTAAGCACATAGGCTATATGAAAAAAAAATCTGCAAATTTTTTCATCTGATCTTAAGCAAAACATAGTATATGAAGTCAAAAAGTACCTGGGTCATGGAAGGGGACCAGGACAAAGTTTTTGATGGGTCTGGTGATCCGGCTAAGGGTCTTCTCCAAGATCCGTGAGGCGCCCTCTATCACCTGTTTCAGATCGTCGTACATGGAGCCGGTAACATCGAACACAAAGGCCAGGGTCGAGGCGCTGTCACCGGATCCATCATCCTCCTCAGCCCGGGGGTCTGCCAAGAGCCTGTGCGCGCTGATGCACAGCGCCAAGACCAGGCACTTTAACAAGAAAGCGGTCATTTTTTATAGATTTACTGCATCTGCCTGCTGGAATGAGGTGATTCAAATAAAAAAGGATCAAGGAAAAGTTCTTAAAAGTTAAGCTCTATTAAAAAAAGTCTGGGACTGCTTCCAGTCGGTAGAAAAGTTGTTTGGAACAATACGGCTCGGCTAAGAGACATGAAAATCCAGAGACAAATAACTTCCACAGGAGTACGTCCGTGCGTAAAGTTTGGAGGAGCGTGCGGACTGGCTCTGTGCTGGAGAGCCCCTTGAGAGCTGGTGCTCTGACGCTTCAAACGGGGCGGAGATGGGTATTAAAAGGTTCCCGAGACCCGACCTGATTTGTGAGCGTGTGTTTGTGTGTGTGTGTGTAGGGAGACTTTGTGCTCCACGACCCCACTCTGACTTCCAGGTTTTAACCCTCTCGAACGCCGCCGCCCCCTTCAATCTGATTTTCTCAGTAATCGAGGTGGGCCCCGTGGGACAGTTTTTCGCAGCTTTACGCACACCAGCAGCGTAGTCTGCAGTCTGTATTTTGGACTTGCAGAAAACATTGTCTCAGTAACAGCCTAGTTTTTATAAATAGCCATCGTTTATATTCACCTGACACCAGGCTAATTTTATACATAGCACACCCTGAGAAATATCCCCATGACTTATGAATGGGCGGAATAACATGACGTGCCACAAAGAAAATGTCACAGTTTACTTTATGGTTGCTCTGAGTAGAAGTATGTTATTGATTATTGATTACGCACACTGTCTTTTTGCGACATCAGATCTCAGAGCCAGCCATGCTCTTAAGTTAATTCTTCAAATGGGAGTGGGAACCAGAATATTTCTGAAACAAAAAGCTGGCTGATCGCTTGTCTTTTTCCAAACTTCGTCCCAAATGGCAGATTTAAAAAGCTGAAAGTGAGAAAACCATGAACGAAAGGACTGAACAGTCACCAATCAGAAGCTCCGGAACCTCCTGACCTCCTCCTCTCGGTATCGCTCCAATCTGTCCTTGATGAGAAGAAAACAGACAGCAGGTTTGAACAGGCCCAGCAGACAGCAGACATACTCAGCAGCTTCTACACAAAAGCCACCGAGCCTCATCAAACCCACCCATCAATGCCAAGACTTCGGTTTTTGTTCAGTAACCAGCTGCACAGTGCGGATTAAAGACCACAGAGAGTTGGCGAGAAAGTTGCTGTTACAAAGTATGACACGTGATTAGCATTAACGCTACCCTTTAAGTGAAGGAGAACCTTTAATGGTCAAATACTTGAGATTTATTCATTTAATGAAATCTGGAGCATGAAGTCTTGGATTGCTTCAAGAAGTAATTCAATAAAGACCACAAGAAACAATTTCAAAATCATACATGTGTGCAACAAAGCAACTAAATACAGTGATAGAGAAGATAGCCACTCAAATGCATTTTATTCTGTGCTCTTATACTGTTAATCAACAGGTAAATGACATTTATCATGTAGTAAATTATCATTTGCATAAGGCATAAAACCAGTGAAGCTGATAAGACATCTTAATGCTGTAAGTAAAATAGTCCAGGAATGAAGAAAGGCATCATCATCACATGCTCTGGTCTCACAAAAAAAGCAAAAAGGAATAAAAAGGAAAAGGACAAAAGTTGACAATTGCAACCACAGAGCTCGCAAAAGCTTTACAACCAGGGTTGATGTCTGTTTGTGTCTCTCAATGACCATGGCTCTGTGTGTGCTGAGGGCGGAGTACGATGCTCTCAATAGACAAAATGAGCCTCATTTCAGATGTAAGCCGACAATACACTGTGTAGCTTGGTCATGTCGTTCAGGATGTGGCTGTGCAACACTGTGGACACTGGGAGCTCGTGCTAACAGGGAAGTGAAAACACAATAGGGTGCAAACGTAGTAAAATATTTCACTGAAAACTCCCGGCTCCATTAAATAAAAACCCTGCTCTCTCATGAAAGGAGACCTCAGAGTGTGAGAACAAAAATAAAAACAATCCCTCAATAATCATGAAAAATACAGTGCAATACATTTCAACTCTTCTGATAAAAAAAAAACAAAAACAAAACTTCATTCCATACCGATGGGAATATTTCCCATAAACGCAGCAAAGCAGAAAATAAATTACCATTATATTTACATTAAATTATTTACAATATACTGTGTTGTAACTTTAACTTAGTGTTCATATCATCATCGTGTAACACCCTTTTCCAGATTCTCCCATGTTTAGTCTCTCTCCATGTGATGAAAAACTAGCACACAGCCCCTCTGAGCGCTTCATCAGCATCCCAAAGTTTACAACGTGTGAACAAGCCGCTAACATCTTTGAAGGGATTCAGGTCCTTGAACTGTCCATGAGGAAATCAAAACACTGGACTTGCAAGAATTGTTTGGTACACAGTCCACAACAAATTTGTACGCGGTGCCACAAAGCTGTAGAAGCACGGATAAATGGCTTAGGGTTCTGAGGACGTTTGAACTCTCCGCACACATCAGAGGATATACTTGTTTAAATCCTTACAGGAAATGTAGACGAAAGGCTACTTGACACAGATGCTGTACGACCGTGCGACAGAAGTTTGCAGACTGCCTCTGGGTTTGTTAGAAATGGATCCTCCCGTGACAGGTGCGATGTTTCTGGATTTAGTGTTAAATGCGCAGGGCGATGCTGAGTGGACTCCATCTGAGAAGTTTGAAAAATGTTCACCGGTGAGGAAATGACATGAACTGGGTGTGTTCAGAGCATGCAAAATAATCTGTGAACAGTAGCTGCTGCATTAGTGAAATATGTCTTCACAGACTCGCTTCACAGTTGACAAAACGCTGAGCAGGATGTTGGCAACAGTTGGCAGCGGCAGGCACATTACATTAGGCAGTGAGAGTAGAGGGCTGTCTCACTCCTCACTCAGCACTGCAAGACTATTTGATTGCCAGCAAACAAGTAGGCCTTCTGAATAATTCATTGGAACAAACTGTGAGCAGAAGAGTGGCTTCTTCACGTTGGATTTCAGCAGACAGACTGAGTTTCCTTTCTTTTATTCTGCGCTCTGATGAAATGGGAATTACACAGTATTATCTTGCAGCTGAGGTATGACTTGGGATTGAAAATCACTCAAGCGCAGACGTACGCAGGTGCTTGCTCATTAATACCCCACTCACCTTGTATTCCTACACAAGTCCATCATAGAGTGATAAAGCCTGAACAATGGAGGGGTCTGCCTTTGAGCCCTCCTGAAACTCCTGCAGAGTCAGCTTTCCATCTGCATTCTGAAAGAAGAATATGAGACTTAATGAAACTAAAACCCTTCAAGGCTTTAACACGGAGCAACCAGCAGGGGGCAAAAGAACCTCTTCAGTTCAATCATGTTACCCCTGTTTTTATGCTGTTGGAGTGATCTCTGCTTCAGTGCACTTGGATGATGGCCACTCTCTGCCAATACAAATCAAGTGCTGCTGTGCTGCACAGCTAGTCCAAAGGGCTGATCTTGGCAGTAGTGGGCTGACAAACACACCCATGTCTCATCTTTCACCCAAGCTGAGGAGATTCTTGGGGCTGAGAGCGGGCATTAACACCAAGGACTAGGGGTGGAGGGGCTATATATGATGTTTATAGACTGTGGTTGGTGTTAGTGACGCTGTGATGGCTGCAGATAACAGCTCTAAACTTAACAGTGTCCACGTCAAAGCCCTGAGGCTGGCAACAGTGGCAGAGTAGTGCACCTATCAGTGTTGATTGTTCAGAAAAAATACAAACCTTGTCCATCATTGCAAAAATACGATCCACTCGTTTTTCTGGTGTGTTCTCCTCCTCTGGCAGCTCCACGGTGTTTCCCTAAGATAATATATGATTACATCTTGTAGCATTCCTCAGTGTTAGATAAACAGGTATGTGGTTTGATTTAACTTACCACCATCTGATAAATGGCATCTACGATGTTCAACATCTCATCTCGGGTTATGTAGCCATCGTTATCAAGGTCATATAGCTTAAAAGCCCCTGTGTTAAAAGACGGTTGTTAGAATATAAAGGTTTTATCTTTGTTCGGCGAGTCCACAGGGAGAACAAAGAGTTGCTGTGATTTAACATTAAATTCATGAGGCATGTAGTGTTCTGGGCCTTCAGAAGTGATAAAAACTGAGACAGGCAGCTCCTCATATTCTGGATATAAATATTCATCACACTTTGTTTAAAGGCAGGTTTGGTAATCAGATTTAGATAGACTTTTTGTTTTTCTAGTTAAAATGATCTTTATGTCCCGATGGCAATCAATGCATGATGTGTTTTTAAAAAAGAGCGAAAAAAATCCGCTGTCTACAGCAGGACTAAACCTGGGAAAACACCAACCAATCCTAGCGTTTAGGATCCGATTTATTAAACCAATCAAATCCTGTCCTGCCGCTCTGCCCGACTCCTGCATGTACATTTCGCCGGTGTGCACTAGTGCTGATTCAATGCACATAACCAAGAGGGATCCAAGTACGCTGGAGAACGGCAGAAAAACTACCTATACCCCGATTACTGGTAACGGTGTACAAAAGGAGGGTCGGGGCTAAATGGAGTCCTGAGGAGATGCTACATTCAAATTCATGCTAGTTTTCTGTGACTACCAACCCTGCCTTTAAGGTACACATTTACAGCTTATATTACCTGTTTTTCTGTGATATTTGGTTAAAAAAAAAGTCGTGACCCCCTGGTTGCTGAGTCCTGCTGTGTCATGCTCATAACCTTCTATGTGCTGCTCTCTAGCCTGCCTGTCCTCTTTCATATGCAGGCATGGCACTCTTTCCTGAATCTTGTCATTTAAATGTCAAAGATAAAAACCAACAGGGGAGGAGGGTGCTTACATCTCAACTTCTCATCCAGAGTTCCCCGGGAGGTCACAGAGAGGGCCTGGATGAACTCGGAGAACTCAATGCGTCCATCCTGCAGAGTGGTAAAAGAGAGCGAGAGAGAAAGAGGGAATATAAGAGAGGAAATGGCCCTTTGAGGAGATGAGCATCTTCCTTCAAAGCGCTGCTTTGAAGAGCTCTGTGCTCTGATGTCCTTGTATTCTGCTCAAAACGGGGTCAGACGTTTGCTCCAAGTCATCTGCTATTTTTGTCGTACACCTGGCTCTCTCCTGAGGCAGAAATATGTCACCTCTGGTCATTAGGAAGACTGATGCTACTGGCTCACAGTCTAAAAGTTACACCAAAAAAACCAACCACCGTAGATTTAGGGTGGAGATGTGTGACATTTCTCTGATGACTCTTTGTGAAGAATGGAAATGGGAAACAATCATATCTAATAAAGTGTCCTCTTTGTACAATAACTATACCATGCATTAAATCTCACCAAAGAGGCTTAATATTTGAAATAACTTCCAGTGATAATTGTTGCCCCGGGGGACTATTAACATGAATAATAATCAATCATTAAATGACTCTTCAAAGTGGTTAAAATGCTGTTAATGCATCAAATAATCACCCCCACTTTCAAGTGACAGCATGACACTGCATGAAACAACACCTTATAGACAACCAGCATCGAATACAAATCAACCATCTGGAGGAGAACCTTAAGGTAGACCTATCTCCTCACCAAATACTTCAGGACAGTGTGTCATCCCAAAAGTTTTCCAACATCTGCTTACCTGCGACTGCTATGAGTTCAGCTGCAGCTGTAGAAAACAAGACAAGCGCTTGTCACGGCCTTGGGGTCAGTTTACTTTATCACCAGCAGACATCTGACAAGCCAGACAATGCTGAAGTCATGCATTGCTGATTACATAAGTCATAAAAACTGTTAAGATCAATGCATTCTCGAACTACGGGGTGCCCAACGCTAATGAAGGTCACAGATAAACATCAGACAGAGGGGCTGTCTGATCTTCCTGACACAAAGCCTCTTAACTGAAGTCAATAAACCTCCAGGGGCTCACCAACAACCCAGGAGTGATTCCTCTACAGTTTGTCTTCCTAAACACTATTTGAATAATCCTGCACAACCGGGATGAGGTGGATTACTTCAGACAAATGTGGCTTATAAAAATTTGGCCTTGTTAAATCTTGCTTTCTCATCATATCCTCTAATCCTCAAAAACATTCACACACACAAACACACACCTTAAAAAAAGAAGAAAAAAAACCCCACTGGCTTTCATTTCTAGGAAGGGATTTCTGGCACAAATCTTAGAGCTCTGATTATGTGTTACTATTACTGCTGTGAATCATCTCCAGTTCTCTTTTTTAAGCATTATTTAAAGCAGAAAATCATCCGTGGTATGAAAACACTGAATTACAATGTTTAGTCAGAGATTAGTTTCTAAAGTGTGAGAAGTGTTTTGTTTTAGTAATCTCCACTAAGTGTAAAATATGGCAGGGCTCCACAGCCTCTTCAAAGTATTTAAAAATACATTGACAGAGCAGTCATAGTGAAAATACAGACTTTATTAATGTTAACATGAGATTTTAGGGAGGGGCTTGTACTGTACAGATTCATTATAAGAATTTCAACCTTTTAAAGGCAGGGTTGGTAAGCAGATTTAGAGACACTTTTTGTTATTGTAGTTAAAATGAGGTTAATGTCTCGATGGCAATCGATGCATGATGTATTCTTAAAATAGAGCGCAAAATATCTGCTGCCTACAGCAGGAGTAAACCTGGGAAAACACCAGCCAATCCTAGTGTTTGGATCCAATTTATTAAACCAATCAAATCCCGTCCTGCTGCTCTGCCCGCCTCCTGTGTGCACATTTCCTTGGCCTGCACTAGTGATGATTCAATGTGCATAACCAAGAGGGATCCAAGTACGCTGGAGAATGGCAGAAAAACGACCTATACCCTGATTACAGGTAATGTAGTACAAACAAAAACGATGTGCTGAGGATCCGTCTGAGTCTGTGGTTTGGAATAAGTCATGATCATATAGACGCGAATCAGTGGCGCTCATGCATGTGAGCAGGGGCGTCGTTTTGAAGGAGCTCCAAGTGTAGGAGGGTGGGGGCTAAACAGAGTCCTGAGGAGATGCTACATTTAAATTCATGTTAGTTTTCTGTGACTACCAACCCTGCCTTTAAGTTTTTTTTATGTATAGCTTACCCCTGAGATGGTATATAGAAAAACTTCTTTTAACAAAAACCTCAAACAGGAACAAGCACAAATCGCAACTGGAACAACACCAAGCACAAAACGGAGAAGATTAATATACGACGTTGCCCTTTCCTTCCGTGTAACCCCTGGTTGAAAACAGATAGGCTCTGTCCTCAGACACGGACGCTTTTAACACCTCTTTTCTTATCTAGCAGCAGTCCTGAAGGAACAGGCATTGTTTAACATTTCAGAGCCAGAAGTGAATATCTCTTTATCACAAACCTTATTTTCATCAAACACATTGAAGACAAAAGAGGCGAACTTTGTGGGATCTCCAAACGGAAAGAACTGCTTGTAAATCTTCTGAAAGCCCACAGCATCCAACTGCCCGCTGGGACAGTCTTTAATGAAGCCTTTGTACCTGAAAAAAAGGTAAGACAGAGATTGTTCAAAGAAATTCATTTAAAATGTCAAAAAAAAACTGCATCAACAGTTCAGGACTAACAGTGAGGATGCAAAAGGCGCCTCTCTACTTCTGCAGTGATGCTGTTTGAGAGATTGTGTTGGATCAAAAAGCTAAAGTGCAAAGCCATTTGTCTCATTCACAGATAAGACGATCACCCTAATCCAATAGCAAGCCCAGAGTGGTTAGCTCTAATCAAATTACTCTCTAGTCCTCTTTTGATAATATGCATGGCTGATAGATAAGTCTGGGCGCTTCCTCTCGCCACTGGAAATGACATATCTGGAGAGCGCCTTAATATCTCTATTAGTCTAAATATAGAAGCATCTCATGAGCAATTTCAAGGGCAGTCACTCAAAGGTAGGCGGTTTCCGTGTACGTCTTCACAAAGGAGCACAGCAGCCTCAGAGGCTGACTGCACTGTAACAGGTCAAGGCATAAGAAAGTGTCAGGCCTGACAAAAATAAAATGTTAGATGAAAAGTGGGAGAAGGCGGAAATAGAAGGGAAATAATACTTTCTAGTCATAAAAAGGGACCGCAAAAAGCTTTCGCTTTTGATAACTCCTGATGCAAGTTCACAAGAGGGAGCACTGCGTGTTCGTCTGATTCACTTAAGGCTGTTCAAAACAAGGTTGGGCTGTAATTATGGCCAGACAGAGAGAGAGCGAGAGAGAAAGACAGAGAGAGAGAGAGAGAGAGAGAGAGAGAGAGAGAGAGAGAGAGAGAGAGAGAAAGAGTGTGTGTTCTGATGAGGAATACAGGCCAGGACACATCTTTTCCACTCCTCACTCTTCTTTAACTCTTTGCTTTTAATCTGCCTCAGAGATAACGAAGGCAGCTCCATACAGCTGAAGAGATGGAGAGACGCTTTAAGGAACAGCGGAGAAAAAAAAAAAAGTTGGGTATGAAGAGAAGCGAGAGGAGAGCAGAACCATGTAATTCTCACATTTGAATTATCTGGAGAGATGCATGAAAAATGAAAGCCTCGCTCTCTATAATGCAGAATACAACCTAATTGGTATTCAGAGTGCGAACCACACAATGAAAATCATAATCCAAAGCCGGCCCGTTTCACCTGAATTCTTTCAGGGTTTTTTTTTTTTTTGTGTGACTGCTGAAATTCATTCCAGGGAGCCAATATAAAAGGCTGAGCGGTACTCTATCATCCTGTTTGATGCAATGTGTTGCACAATATATCTCGTGTATGCAGAGAGAGACGCTATTCTTCGTGTCACAGGTCCAGCTAAAGTGAACAGTTGCTGCCCTCCAATGGGAGGATCTCAACATTCATACACACCACTTCTACAGATGTTAGCATTTCCAGGGCTGGATGTCAACGCCCTGAGGAAAAAAGAGAGCGAGATTCTGGATTTTCTTTACTTACATTTAATCCCAAAGTGGCCTCGATAAGAACCTTTCCATTAATGAGTTTCCTGTTCCATATTGTCTTACTATGGTTTGCACTCGTGTATTTTTTATGCTAAATTAAAGACGTGTATTTAAAGCATTTTATTTTTCTTTTGCTGTCTTTAAAGATGTATCCTGTTAATAACAGACACAGCTCTAAATCCCTCCCCTGCACAGGTGAGGCACCATTTCTGGACTCCACATCACATAGGTCCCTCACTGGACTCTCAATCTGGGACAGCAACCAGCCTGAAGCCATGTGTGCAAATGCCGAGCCCATCTCTGCAGTAGACCTATTGGCTAATATGAATGTGGCTGCATATGAGTGGACGTCAGACTTTTTTTTACTCATCTTAAACTCACTCTATTTAAATGTTGTCTGCTTTATACTGACCTCAATGAAGGCCACAAAATGAAACACACTGGTCTAGAATAAATTTGTTCTCTTTACTGCAAGTGTTGCCAGAGCTCTGACCGTTTTTGACCTTTGTCTGGGTTTTCATTTTATCATCACGACTTTGGCTTCAAGCACAATACTTTAAATGGAGAGCCCGTGTTGCAGCAGGTACGTTGAAAGATGTGGGCATTTAGGAGGCAGATGCAGTCTGTTTAAAGATTCTGCAGAGTTGCATTATGATGAATGTAGAAGCTAAAAAGGATAAATAATAAACTTCTTTCTTATGAGTCACTGAAGTTATGAAAGTATGACCCAAATCACTGAAGTACCCTTTTAATGAAACTTTCCAATCTGTATAATTGTTGCTTATGGAAATGACAGAGCAGCAGATTAATTAAGTACTCCATCATTTAAGCACTGAACTTATGCAACACGATGGCCAGTTGAAAATGCATTAAAGGTTTTTCACTTTTGTTTCACTTGTTCTTTTTTTCTGTTCAGATCTGCCCTTTAATTACTCCCAATGCAACACAATCATCTCTGGTTTGTTTTGAGATTTGGGCAGAGGGGAGGGGCTCAATCGATTCCTGATTCTGTGTAACATTTTTTGCCACTACCTCATCCTTTTGGGGGGTTTAGTTTTTCACTTGCATATAAGTAGACGTGAGCACTGATTACAACTGTTTCATCTGCCTCATAGTGACAACTGAATAAATTGGATCCATTTTTCATAAGCTTCAAATGTCCAAAACACTCCGACACTAAAATGACAATTTTCAGACGGATGAATAATGAAAACAATAATTTAGTTTTTGCCTTGTCTCTGTCTCAACTGACCGTGACCAAAAACTGGCAGCATGAATTTTCTCTGTCAGTGAGCTTCTGTTCGTGCTGCTGATATCCTTTCCAAATGAAAAATATCAAAGTGTAGAAAATAAAAAAAAGTTCAAAATGCGAGAAAGGGTATAAGTCCTTTTGTAAAAGTTTACAAGTTGCATTATTTCATGATTTTAAGGGAGGGGAAACAGGAAACCATATCCACTCGGGAGGTTGAGAGCATACAATTATGAGCTCGTAAGGCATTATCTTCTCTGTCTTCTGTTGTGTATTTCTTACAGTAGCTGGTTGCTAAAAGGAAAGATTGGGAGCAAAACTACAGAAGTCTGGCAGACTCACTACTTTCTAAGATTTTGTTTCTCGCCAAACATGTTGTCTTCAGGTCCAACTCACGCTGACTAGTGAAATCACTTAATCAGATTTCACACAGCTCCCTCTGCCTCTAAGGCCACAAACAGCTTCATTCAGCTCATCTTCACACATACAGTGGTACTCCACAAGACCCTGAACAGACTGTGATGTGGAAAACGGATGAAATTCCTCATATTAACTTATTGGCAAAGGATATTAAACTTTTGAAAACTATAGCATTGCTAACATCACACACTGCTGTTCTTAGCCTGATAGTTGAGACAGTGGATTGGCATGTTTTCCCCATAGACTGTATAATTAATGGACGTAGTCTCCGCGACGTCACCCATCTGTTCCTGAAACGGACTTTTGAAGCAAAACGGTTGGCGCGGCCATATTGGAAATGAGGCGTGCTGTGGGTCTCCACAGTAACAACCATAGGACGCTCCACAGTCACGTGATCTGAGCTGTGCCTCTGATTGGACGAACTGGCGAGCTTGATATTGTGGACACTGCCGAATTAGAAAAAAATTCACCCCCCCTACAGTGCGTGCCGTTAATGAAATTAGCGATTCAGACAGGAGACATTCTTTGTACCAGGCTGTAAATAGGCTTATTTTGGCCGTGAAAACGGCTTTTTTTGGCTTGGTGTGTACGTGACTTCCGGTACTTCCGGAGCCAGCCTCAAGCGGACACTCGAGGAACAGCAGACTTTAGCACTTCCGCATTGCCTCATATTTTCAGACCGGAGGTTGCCGCTTGGTTTTCCCACTGTGTGGGAGAACTGGGTAAATTGATGTGGCTGGGACTGGATGGTGAGTGTTGTTCAGGTTGTGCTTTCAAGAACACCTGTGAAGCAGTTTTACCTTCTGATTAAGCTTCTTTTTCTTTTGCAGGAAATATAATAAGTGAGATTTAAAAGTAGATGAGCTTGTATTTGTGGTAACAATAAAGCCAATGTAGCGACTTCAGAGCACAAACAAGACGCTGAGAGGCTGAGGCTGGGCCTAATATTGTCCGATGCGCTAACAATCCAAATCGGGAAAAAATCCTTTTACTGAAGAAAATAATGATAAACTGATGACAAACTGATGGTAAAGTGAAAAATGATATTTAAAAACAGGGATTTAACAAAAACAGCGGTCAATAAAAAAATACGTTGACCCAGCTCACCCTCCTTCTCTCATCCACACCAGACAAAAGGTAACAGGTTACTTAAAAAGAAATCGCTCCACATCTCCACCCCTATCCATATGACCACCTATACACCAATCAACGTGTTCCCAAAATAAACTATATCCTAAACAAACAAAACAACAAATTAACACCAGATAATGTGCAAACAATATCCTCCCCAAAAACCCTAAAATATAAAAATAAAATATAAATTTCATGGCTCCTACAGTCGACATCACAAATGCTGCCTCTGTATTACTGTGCAGTTTTCCTATAACCAAACCAGTTATTTAGCTTCAGTCTGTTAGCATAGTTTAGCATGCTGCGTAAATCATTTAACTCAAATCACACCCTCACCAAATACAGACAATACAATAAACCATTACAGAAATGCAGTTTGACTCATGTTCAATCAACAAGCTAGTGGGCTAATCGCTAGCATGCTTACAACTGGTGTACTACCACTAATCCTTACAACTTTCCCCACAACCACCTGTTAAATCAAACTCTGTATTTACTTCTTTCTCGAGGATGCACGCAGTTTTGTACTCAACAAACAACTTGATACTTAGGCAAAACACCAAAAACTAAAAGTCATACTAAAACATACAGAAAGGAGGGTCTTTGATTCACTTTTAAAATTATTGAACATGCTGGAATTTCACCTTTTCCATCTTTTCGGTTCTCTTTTGCTGTTTATTTCTCTTTCAGATTTGAAGGATAAAGGCAACATAATCCTGTAGTTATCATGGAGATCCATGATCAATTATACTTCAATTTAACCCCCACCAAATTAATTCCTGCGAGTTTTTATTCATGAAAGACTTAATGCCAAGTGCTGTGTACTCTCTCTTGTCTAGTCTCTCGTGTTGACAGTCATGTCTATTTGCACACAAAGGGCTTATTTCAACATTTTCATACTTCTAGTGGAGTTACATAAGCTGCAGAAAGAAATTAAACTCATCTAAACAGCACACTGTAGAGACACTGTAGCTGTGTAAACACTCTGTGGGCTTGTGTCAGAGACATCAGTGATAATCGGAATCACCTTCATCGCCAAGAACATTACATGTGATAGAAATCTGACTCTGTGACTCTGGTGCTGAAACACATGCACAGTCAGACTGAATGTGGAGAAGTGTCATAATGCCACCACACATAGGGACATATGAGACATGACATTGTGCATCAGACCACACTGGGGGACAGTTTAAAGATGAAGTATTTATCACTGGCACTGGCTCTCTCTCCCTGGCATCAACTATGTTGATTCGTTAGAGAGTTGTGCAGGACGTGTCCCTCGTTCCTGCATATCTGGCAGGAACAACACTGCGCTATGGCATTAAGATATTGATTTCAGGTGAGCCTCAAGCATACTAATGATGTTCCCTTTGAGGAGAATTAGAAACGGGAACAAATTTGATGCACAACACAGGCATTTATCTAACCCTGCTAATTCTTCTGTGTCTCTGCCTGTGCTCTAATTACACGCCATCTGGCATTTCCCCTGGTAAAATTCCCTCTCATCCCTAACACTCAGTTGTGTTGATTGGTGCTGATCTTCAAGTGAGGACTCATACAAACTTTTCTGCGAAACACAGTGAGAGTGATGATGAGCTAGCTGGCTGCATTGCCGGGGGGCAGTGGGGGGGTTTAAGAAGGGGTATTCCACCTCAGTGCACTCAGGCGGCCCCAGAGACAGGCTGGAACGGAGGCTCTGGACCTGCCAATGCCCAGTTTTATCTATTGCTGCTGCTGCTGCTGCTGTGTGGCTTTCAATGTACCCTGCCTCCTTCCCCCTCTATAAACCCCTTTAACAGGGGACACGAACAGCGACTAGCTCTCGAGGCGCAGCTCTTTTCATGCATGTAGAATTAGGTCGTGAAATGCAAAACCAAAGCAGGATAACTGAAGTGTGAACATGGAGGAGTGATCACTTTATTACAGTGCTCCCTCTTCTGATATACACTTGTGTTTTTTTTTTTTTTAATTCATTTGCACACAAACAATAGCCCAGAAGCAGCGTTCAGAAAACAAAAGCAATGACTGTGCTCGTGCCTGAATCATCTCTGTGAAAAGCACATTGTGCCTTATCCATGACCGGCAGCAAAGTGTGTTTTCAGAAATGTTCCTCTTAACTGTAATGATTCCCCACCACCACCACCACCACCACTACCACAGCTCTGTGACTTATCCTGCCCTTAGGTACCACTTTTTTCTCGATTTAATTTGATTTGTAGAAGAACGTGCTAATACACTATGACTCCAAACAATGTGGAGATGATGCTACTGCAAATCACACCAACGAAAAGGTAGAGAATCTAAGAGGAAGGATTACTAACTGGCAACCTTGGGGAGGCTCTGTGCTTGTGTGGTCATTAACGGCTTCAAAGTGAAACAAGTCTATGCTCCAGACATTCCTCTGTTATCAGTCATCCCTACTGCAAAAGGAGCAAAAAGGTTGTTGAGGAACGCATCACGGAAAATTGTCAGTATCAGTGTTATCAGCCTTCAAAGGCATTCAGTCTAAGAAAGGCTTCAAAGTCACTCTCTATACAGAGCTCGCCTGTCTTCAGGGCAGTGTAAGAAAGATGGCTTCGAATCAACTAGAAAATAAGTTGTTAGACTTTTAACACTGTTCGTGGACATTCATAGGTGGTCCGAGTCAAGATAAAGCTCCTGAGAGAATCTTAAAGTAAGAACAGCAGCTGATGTATGACATATCTAACATATGGAATGCAAACAGTGTTATCAAATATAAATGAAGACACTTACCACTGCTGTACTTCTTTCTCTGTGACTGTAAGAGAAACAGAGGATGACATAAGTTCAGAGGAAGACTTTGTTTGCCCTAGAAAAAAAAGCTTTAAGATACAACAGAGAGGACAATAAGAAGCATAGTTACACAGATTAATTTCATCTTAAGAACATCAAGTTTTATCAAGATTAATATTAAGTTTAAAATAACAAAACAATATTTGCTGGTTATGAAAACTCTGGTATGATCCTGCGCTGGGTGATAGATCAATTTTACTGATTACTTTGTTTTTGTGGTTTGGACAATTTTTAAGACTTTAAATTTGGATGTTCTCTTTAATCTTCTCTCGTTGTTTCACACCCTCCTTGTTCATTTATTTCCTCCAGAAAAACACACAAAAGTAACATGGAATGAGTTCTTAAAAAGGCAGACACTGGCATTCAATACCTCAAACGGAGGCGTTCAGCAAAGTAATGTCTCACTACCAGATGAACACACAGCTACAGTCAATAAATACCTGCTAAAAGCAGTTAAACTTAGCAGAAGCTCTTTTTCTTCGCATCACTTGTACTAAGTCGCGCTGCATGTCACTGAAGACATAGTGTCCATATACACAGTGGAAAAGCCTGGTTTAAAATGCATATGTTAGTAAAACTGTTGTTTTAATCCACTACATGTCATGCTGTAAACTTAAACTAAGCATCCTTACATGAATGTGACTGCATCATATCAAGATATTTGGGTTCAGCAAAAAGTCATTTCTTTCCATTTGTAATTTCATTAAGAGAGAAAAGAAGAGGGATAAATTGAAACCATAAATCCATTTTTGGTGTGAAAGAAAAAAACACTTTGATTTAAATTGAAAATGTATTTTTTTTTATCTCATTCACATAGTTCAACAAAAACTAAGAAAGATTACTTTTAATTTATGACAAAGTCAGAAATGTTTGAGTGCAAAAAAAGCCAATTTAATGAGTCTATTCCAAGCTTCTGTTTGATGTTCAGTTTAGTTTAGACTAGTTCATTTATATGCTCATTATATAACAGATAATGAGTACAAGATAACTTAAGAAAGCCTTGTGCAGGGGAGGTTAAAAGCCAACAACTGCTTGTCAAAATACCTCCCTGTTTCTTCAATGTGTTAACTCATCAGACAATAATTTGCAGAAGCACATTAGTTGATTTCGAACAGTTGTTTCTTGGGAATTATAATTATTAATATTGACATATGGCTCAGGCTTGGGCCTGATTTATTGGGGCTTGGATGGAAACAGAGAGAGAGAGATAAGGATGTGCTAAAGGAAATACAAGAGGAAGTTGTTCATTTGAAAGGATGGGGCCAAGTTTATATTTGAACATTTTAATGCCAAATTGAGTCATTGATCAGAGTAGATAAGTCATTCTATATTGGGCTATTGTTAGATCCTGTGAGGACTTTATGAGTGATCCTGAAATAGTCTCACTTCTATATATTTGCATGTTCATAATCTTTGATTTGAAATTAGATTATATGTGCCAAAAATCGGTTATTTCTAAAATTTATTTCTCAGTATCCATGTTTGGACAAACAGAAATCTATCTACTGCACATGGATCGAATGTCCCCTTGGTTACACAACGCTGGCTGACAAAGTTTAAGAGTGAGTAGTGTGCTGGCCAAGTGAGGAACAAGATGTGCTGAAAGGGATTTCTTGGGTTTATTTTGTAGTAATGGTGGACACTGGAGCTGGACTTTCAAAAAGAAAACAGAAAGAAGAGCAGAAGAAAGCTGAATGGTTGAGTGATACAGCGTGGGCTAAAATAAAGGTTAAGCTGTCAAAAGGTTGTCTTTTTTTGAAACAAAAAAAGTAGGGTAAAAGAGATGATCCGATCTCCATTCATTTGCCTGTAAAACAAATAAACCCGTTGTAAAGTGTCATGTTCTTACAACAGTGGGTGAAGGTGCTTTCAGAAAATTGTCTTTATCCCGGAAAACACTACCAATTCTGGCCAAAGATGTCACCAATCGGACAGTCCTCATAGCGTCAGTAATGTCCCCCTGCTGTATATGTCACCTTGCTATAAGTGGACAAGAGTCATGTTCAGTAGAGTGCAGAAATCAATTATTCGAGCCTACTATCAGAGGCCACGAATGATAATTTCTCCTTGGATGTATACGAGAGGACAAGTGGGAGTAAACCCTTGAGAGCTGCAAACAAAGCTGAGGGAGCAAAGGTCAGCTATAGATTTAAGAAAGAGAAGAGTTCAGAAGGCAGGATGTGTTATCATGCCAACCCTAACACCATTATCTGCCAGTATCTAATCAACCAATTCCTCATGGCTTTCCTCATCTCTTTACTTTCTCCCCAGTAACCAAAGCAATTGTCTGTGGCTTGGCCCCTGAGGTGACTAATGAAAACAAGAGCTGAAAGAAATCAATAGCATTAGTTTAACCATGGGCTCCTTGTGAAGAGGCATTCTGTATTCATGCTGCTGTGAAGCTATTACTGTACTATTGTCTGATAGGCCTGGAGCAGAAGAAGAGTCTTATGAACACAACAGATAGCTGGTTCGTTAATCGATAATGCTTTCTATTTTAATGTTTAACTTTGTTCCTGAAAAGGTGTGTTACCAGGGAGTATAAGTGCTTCATGCTTGCTTGCCACACTTTAGGCATTTTTATGCTGTGGCAAAGTGCTGCCATGGTTAGCTTTGTTGCCTCACAGCAAACTGGTTCCATTAGGAACCTTTCTGTGTTCTGTCCAGGTATTTGGGCTACCTCCCAAGGTCTAAGAATGTGTGACTGTGAGTGTAATAAACACTTGTCTGTGTTCTGTGATTGGATGATGATTTCCTCTCACCCAATGACTGCCCCAGTCTCTCAGCAACCTTTAAGAAGATACAGAGAGTAGAAAATTAATGTTTTCTTGAGGGGGAAATTCAGTGAAACGATCACATTTCTAGAACCCTCACAACACAGGCAGATGGTCAGGTCATAAAGATGTATTCCTCTTTACTATGGACACCTTACCATGAAACTCACACATCTATTCTTTAGTGTGCGTTCTGCAGTGCTGAAGCAGAATCTCGCAGAGACTATCAATAAGAAGGCCGGGTCAGGTAGCCGTTGCCTGCATATATCTTCACCTTAATTTGTTCTGCTCAGCATTTTATCAAGAAACCCATCATGCGACCCTTTCCCGAGTAATAAATGTCAGGGTCAATCTCACGACTATCAGACATGCCAAGCTACCGTTAAATTGACCTGAAAAGTCAAAGTAGTCAGAAATTGAGGCAATTTACTATGGCCATGAGTTAATAACAAAAGAAGTATATTACATAACTCAGTCAAAGGCAATGGGTAATAATGAAATCAGCCCACTGCAGGAGAGTACAGGGCCAAACTCAGCTGCTCAACCCTGCAGGGTCTCTGCAAGAACACATTCAGCTTGAGCTCTGTCACAGTGCGCCTCTTCATGGCTTTGACAACTTACAAAATCATCATGCTGCTGCATGGGCCAAGCCTGCATCCTGGAGACATTTAAATAGGACTGTTGGTCTGTCCATGTGATGCCACGACAGTCACTCAGAAAAGCATTTCTTGGTTGAGAGCAGCACTGATTGAGCACAGGTGAAGCTTCAACCAATTTTGTGCAGTTTTCTAGGAACAAGAAAAAAAGCTTGATGTTGTCTTCGGCAAGAAAGTGTTGAATTCAAAGTCAGAAGAAGGATGCCTGCATTTTCAGCGTACAACAAAGCAGAAGACTGACATCTATTGATATTCTTGAACTAAATAGAGAATTTTTCTAACCTTACTGGTTGCATTTCAGCGCAGGGGGCATAATTTACGAGGCATGAAAAAAACCTTTCTCTTCTACCAGTGAAACAAAAGAAAGACACAAAGAAATGTATAAGTCCCAAATCTGTCAAGAACCAAAGGAAAGCTTTTACTGAAACAGCAGACAAAGCATCTCATGGGGGAGCAAGTGAAAGAGGCAACGGGATGAAGAAGAGCAGAATTGATAGTCTCAGCAAGGCAACAACAGACCAAGAGAGAATGATCACACGAGGACAGAAAGCTTCGTGCCCCTCTCAGCGATGCTAACCAGATAAGATCCTAATTATACTATTCCATTCCCTGCTCAAAGAGGGCAATTAGGGGATAAAGTGGGAGAGACAGGCCGAAAGGGTAAGAGAGGAAGCATGAGAGAGCAAGAGAGAGAGAGAGAGTAAAGGACAGCAGCGAGCAGCCCAGCCCAGCACGAAGCCCAATCTTCCTCCACAGCAATTTCCTGCCACAACAGCCTTCCTTGGCTCTGCTGTGGAGAGACCCACCACACAAATAACTCTGTCATTAAGCAGCCAATAGATGTCAACTCCCTCCCACACCTGCACACTGCTGCACAAATCACAATAATAACGCCACGTCCAGAAATAGCACACAAATGATTAGTATAGTGTCTTGCCAGCAGACGTTGTTGCTGTAATTATAAATGCGATTTCAGCTCAAATTTGATTGACGTCCTTGGGAGATAATCATTTGTAATTTTTTTATGATGAGGAGACGACCGGTGAATGGGGTGGGTACACTGGATTGAGAAAAGTGAAGGCTATCGATATAAACTGTCTTTATGAATTAACAGGAATATCTTGATTTATGTACTCGTGATGTTTCATAAATGAATGCCTTTTCATAAATCTGTGATGTGAAGCACAGCATTTTAAGTCTACAAACTGTTTATCTCTCCCTGTCTCTGTATGCATATTAAACTACACGGGGGTCCATGATCTGCATATAAAACCTCCTCCTCATCTTTTCAAACCCCAGCTTGATAGCTGATACAAACTCAGCATCTCCATATTCATTAATCCCCTCAGCATTCCGAGATGCTGATTACAACTTTTGCCAGACCTTAACTGATTCCAATTTGCCACACAACATTTTAATGTAAATTAAAATCAGGCTCAGGGCTTATTCTCAGCTGACATTTAGCTGTAGCTTTAAGAAACTGGTGTAGAATCTTAGCATATTCCAGGCTCCGCAGAGCACAGAGGGCAAAGAAAAATTATTTGGAAATTGAAGCAATAAATCTAAACCGAAGTATTCCCACAAAATGTTATTTCATCCGTCACTTTTGGATGAAATGTATCTTTATTTTTATCACTGGGAA
Source organism: Labroides dimidiatus (assembly GCA_030710495.1). Taxonomy (NCBI): domain Eukaryota; kingdom Metazoa; phylum Chordata; class Actinopteri; order Labriformes; family Labridae; genus Labroides; species Labroides dimidiatus. The sequence goes on from CM061153.1 coordinate 24,773,144, forward strand.
AGAAATGTCTTTTTTTTCTGGAAATCAAACAGAAGTAGTAACAGATCTGACAGTACTTACAGTAAGTTTTCCTTGTTAACTCCTCCACTACCTCTGGCTTGAGCTTGCTGTTTGATTTACCCATGATCTTCAGCTCTCTTCCACACCTCCAAATCCACCTTGGCACGCAGCACCTGTTACTACCTCCTCTCCAGTCTGCCCCTCTGCCAAAAACACACAAACGTGGGCCAGTTTAGGTGCAATGACACCGGTGAAAGGGCAGAAACACACTTTTGGTTGAAAAAAAAAAGAAAAAGAAAAGAAAAGCAGCTCCCATTCAAGCTTAAGAAAGTCTATCATTTAGTGTAGTCCAGCTCAGCTGCTGCCATGATCCACTCAATCATCAGCGCTAGCGCTTCTGACAGGCCACTCAAAGCCCACAGGCCCTGTGAAGAAGCATCGGCAGGTTGTTGAGTCTATAAGAGCACTTCTTAGAGTCAATGTGAATGCCTTGTTTCTTCACAGCAGTCCATGGGTGAAAAGTGGCATTGGATGTGTTGCTACCTTCGTCCTTGGATACAACAGTCACTCAGTAGCTGGGTTAAGCACGCTCACTCCCTCACAGTCATTCTCTTTTCTCACTCCTCCCACCCCTCCTTTCCCACTACTATCTCTATTGCTCTGGGTAAGTTACTGTAGAAAAGAATCCTCCCTCCTGACAGCTAAGATAAGGAGGTGTGTAAACTAAAATACAATGAACAGGGCTCGCCTTAGATGCACCCGACTCGCACTTTGCTCTCACTCAAAGCATTAACTTTAATCCCTGGAATTTAAACATACACATAGTCAAGGTAAGAAAAGCAAAAGGTGTGAGAATTAATTCATGGGAAGATAAAAGCATTTTTTTTTTCAGAGATGCCTGCTGAGGAGACAGCAGGTCCTGCTCTTAAAATTAGTGTGTGAGCTGTGGGCACATAGGCGAATTTGAAGAGTGACAGTTTTCTTTTCTTCTCCGTTCTGACTCATAATTCCCCCCTCCTTCCTGGCCTCACAACAGCATGGTATGGTGATTTCCTCATCTCTGTCACAGCAGACAGGAGATGAGGGATAATGGAATTTCTCTGTAGCTTTGGCTCGGCGTCAGCACCGATGCCTGACCACAGCAGCTGTGTGAGCTACGAATATGAAAAAAATGCACCTTCACTGCAAACATCTGTCCTGCGTCTTAATGGTTAGTGATGTCCTTCTGAAGGATGCCACAGGGGTAATCACCATCTTGTGTCCTTTCAAGCCCGTGTTCCTGGGTTTTACTGTGAAATAAAAATAGATGGACAGCAGTTACATGGGGAAAGGCATCAGTTGCTTTGTTTTATTGGTACTGCACTGCTTTCTTATCTAGAGCTCCAGACAAGGCAACACTGGACTAGAAAATCACTCAAAATGACCTTTCTATACTATGAGCTAGAGGCGTGCTGACACTGCAAAATAATCAGCTGGCGGTCAAAAGCTAAATCAGTATCATTTAAGTCAAAGAAATCCCCTCAGTAAAGTCAGAGGAACAGGTGACTTGGTGAAAGCAGCGCAGAAACCAAAACGCACGTCCTTCCAATGAATGTCCAGAGTTAAACACATAATATATCACTTTGTTATCACATATCAATACTTGCTTTAGTTGACACGTGAAGAAAGCAAAGTCGCAACAGCAGCAGGTGGGATGTTGCCTGGCAGTACCATAGCAACACACAGTTTATGGCTACAGTACAACGACATAGGAAGCTTGCTAGTCACTCACTGCAACTCGCAACGGTTGGTACCCATTTCGTACTTTAAGCTAGTTGTCGAAGAAAGACCATAAAACTCACCTTGAAAATGAATGAAAGCTTTTCTGTTTAAAACGTCTCCGGGGTTCACCTGAGCCACAGACGCGGAAACTCGCCGTCCAGACAGTCCAAAAGGAGAGACAGACCCACACCGCTGACCGACGCTGTGTTCCTCCGCCGCCGAGTTCCGGAGCAACCAACTCGCTGCTGCGCGGATGGCCGCTCGTGCTGCTCTGATGCCGCCGTCAAGAAATGACGTTGCTGCTTCTGGCTCCGACCAACTCCACGCTGTGCCAGAGACACTGACGTCTCGGTACCACTGCTTATACACAGTCTTTGGTTATACACTAAGTCTTTGTGTGCTTTTAGAGGAGCCACACGTACCATCTCGTATACAGTGAAGTTGCAGTCCACTTAAAGTCACTTTTACTCACATTTTCATTTTTGGGAGACCGCTTGAAGGCACGTATGATACTTTTGGTTTGCCAACTCCTCCTTGTCACTGATGTGAGTAAGCTAACGTCTAGTACAGTCTTTTCAACACAGACTAAAACAGGCTGACATAATATTATAACTGGAAGATTTTTGTTACTTTCGTTTTCTTTGCACTGCACCAATGTTTTCACTTTAATTGCATGATAAACTATAGCATAACTTGTTTTACAAACATACCATTTGTTAAGCTACAAGGGTTAATTATAGAAAAGTCGAACCGCTAATAATTTCTATCACTTAAACGTTGAAATTGAGTTTATTTATTTACTCTAGACCATTTTGCTTTGAAACTATATCAAAACATTTTTAGATGGATGACTGAGAATTTTCAAGGAGCTCAAAAGAAAGCAGCTCGAAATGGATTCAGCAGAAACTTATTTTATAAATTTTGTCCTCTGTAAAGTTATAGCAATACTACACTTCCCACAATGCAACTTAATAGTCCTTCCCTCACACCCCTTTCTTAACTTTCTAGCTCCTCCCATATAGACTTAACAGTTTTTTTTGTTCAAAATAGACTTGTACTACAATCTTGAACTCAACCATAAATCTCCTGTAACAGTCCGAGAAGCACTCTAAATTAATTTAAGCTCTCAATTAGATAGAAAAGGAGAAGATTAAAAATTTGAGACTACAAGGTTACTAGGAGTGCTCAGGTTTGGTTTATCCAAACATAGCCACTCTTGCCACTGATTTAGAGAGCTAGAAACCAGTCAAGAAACCATGCAGGGAATTAGGAAAAATGATTTCAGATATACAATCAGCTCAGGAAGAGGGGGAAAAATTCTGCTTTGACAGCAAAGATTAATGTTACACAGTGCTCACATATCGATCGCTCATTAGACCACACAGAGGATTCAAAGACAAGTTTTTTCTCTCCCTTGTGTCTCAATCTGTGAAAATTGTTACTCATGTTCTCATTGTTAGGGACAAACTTTGTAGTCCAACCTTTGTCCGTGAGCAGCTTATTAACATTCAGGTCCCTTCAGCCACATGCAGACAGATGTTCAATTACACTGTTATCTGGTAACAACTGCTGCACTATCATTCAGTCGCCTGAGACGAGCTTTCTGCCCATTCATGGGAGGGTTGGATCTAAATGTAGGCTGTGTGGCTTGGCCATCTTAGTATTCTGCGCCCTTCCCTGCAGTCCCTTATTGCAGTCAACTGCAGTTACAGTTGTCTCAGAGGGATAACAGGAACAAGGCTGAGCACAGAAAAAAAGAGGCCAAATAAATAGAAGCTTTCTAATCTACTTGTGCTGTGGACCTGAGAGCAGGTGGGACTGAGCAGGCGTTTGATTCTTTTTGTAATTACGGTGAAGATTGAACTCCAGCTATGAGAGTTGTAACCAAAGACAGGGTAATCTGACCTAAATAGAGTTTCCCAATTCATTTTCACATTTATTAAACTGCTTGTTATAAGAGAGAGTTTCTTCAAGTAAGAGCTGTCCAAAGTTTTAACAATGTTCTCTCAGATCAAAATATCCCTATTGAAACAAAACCACAAGTTCCCGCTCTGATTCGCTCAATCTGATACTCATTTAAAACTCGGAATTGCCTCTGCACAGCATCAAACACTGCCGTCACAGTCATTACCCCTTCCTCTATGATCCTATCTGTTTATCAGAAAGCACATATCATCACCGAATCATCATCAGCTTCAGCAGTACGGAGGCATCATTAAATACCCCTGCAGTGTCTCTGCATCCCATTGATGGGCTGACATATGCTAAAACAGCTGGAAGGAAACCACAATCTGGAAAATATCTGTATATTATAACAGTTTAAGCACCCTGGGTATTGTGTTACAGACTTTAAAAGACATCATGTCAGAGCTGACAATATACCATCAACACAGGATTTGTCTCAATTACAAGCAAAAACAGAAATACAGGGGGAAAAAATCCATCAGCAAGATATATATCCCGGTGTTTACAGTCTTTCTACAGCTTGAGGACAGAAATGTTCATACATAAACAAAGCACATAACAGCTGAAGGAAACATCCATATACTTGCAAAGCGGACGTTATGAGGCCATTTGGTGGTGATATTTTTATGTATGACTGTAACTTTGATTGAACATCTGATCCATCACTTTGGCAGTTTTAAAAATAGTCCCATTACAAATAGAAAACAGCTTCAGTGAGTCAGACATGAAAGATGTGCTAGAATTAACTACCATCCTCTGGTTGCTGTAACAATTGATAACTTCAAAGATAAAAAAAAAGGCAGTTCAAGACAAGAGGGTGGACTATTTTTATACTCAGGGCATCACTTTGTGCTTAGAAAGCAGGATTTTCATGCCAGATTTCTGAGATAATCATCTTCTTTTTGACGGATGCAATCAAGGTCCATCATTATCGCCTCAAAACAGCCATCAGACATAAAAGGTTCTGGTTATGGAGCGAAAATGAAGTGGTGGGTCACTGTTTACAGTTTTTGCATCCATGAATCTTTTACTACAGGGTAACAGATGGAGGGACAGAGCAGCAGATGAACAAGAATCCTTTTATGTACAAAGCAGATCCACTCTACAATGCCTCTCAAAGAGGAAACAACAAAAGACCGGGCATCACAAAACAAAAACCTAGTTAACCAAATGTCAGTTTAGAGGGTCATTGCAAGCAGTATATTTGAAAGGACGTAAATCAGAGAGTTTTGTACTAGAATTAGCCGAGTGAAAGCTGATGTAAGAAAAAGGATAACAGAAATGTGACTGCATCTATCCAATAAAGAAGAGCAGTCATTGTTTTTCCTCAAACAACTTCCTCCTCTTTCAATAACTGCATCCAAACAACATTTTCCCGAGGCATCATCTGTTGTGCCCACTTGAGTATCCCATATGTCTCGATATATATAATTCAAGCCATCATAAATATACAATCCTCCCCTGCTCTGACCAGACAAGCAGATCCAGCAACACTTATCACAGTCTGTTGTGCTCGTTAAATCCAGCAGGGCATTGAGGTTTTCGTGAAGCAGAGATGCTGGGTAATGCCACTGACACTTATCTGTTAATTCAGGCTGAAAACAGCAAGATATCTGTCAGGCTAATAGTTAAACAGGGCCTTGAATCATAGTTTTATGGAGATAAACTGTAACCTCTATGGAGGGAAGGGGATGGAGAGGAGGTTAAAGACAGGAACAGGGGTGGTCAAACTCTTTGCAGGAAGAACAGCACTTCAGAGCTGATCTAAGGTGGGTTAAGGTTTACTCCTGGATGTTTTTGGTTTATACAGCAGGAGAAACATAAAAAAAAAAAAAACCTCCACAACAAAAGAGCCAGACAGTGTTGTGAAAAAGTAGAACGTAATCAGCAGGGTCTGTTTTTTATCTCCAATAATGGACAAATAATTAAATATTTTGTAGGAAAGTTATTTCTCTGAAGTAGCAAAAGGAGACAATTATAATCACGGCCTTGAGAATAAAGCGAATCAATTATAAATTTAATGTTTTATCTTATTGTTTCCAGTGTGAAGCTTCTGAATTCCAACCAGGCAATTTAGCCTTTAATATGATTTTATGACTCTTTTGTACAAAGGAGGTGTCATTCTGTTGCTCTCTTGTGGAGCAGTGTGTGTGCTTCCTCTCAACTTGTTTCCTTTATTGTCTTTAAACCAGATCATGCCTGCCCTCTAATGGTTGTAGCAAGTAACAGCATATTTTAATGGTAAATAGGATTCATTCAGAATTCACTGCAGCTGTGAAAAGTCTACATTTCACTCAAAGTGCCATCCAAATATAAGTGTTTGTGTCAAAATTTAGCATCAAGCGACCATAAATTCTGCAATCTTATCATCAAAATATTTTGAGAACTGAGAGTCTTAATGGATTTTGATTGCTTAGTGACAGGCAAAAAGACAGAAAAATATGTCTGTGTGCCGAAAAAAAGCCAACCAATGAGAGCTGTCCTTTTGGTCCCAAACTTTGAGGGGGGAAAAAGCAAATGACGCGTGTCCTTCATCAACTTTACCCAACTGTTTACACAAACACTTGTTACTCATACTCTCTCTGCCGGGCTCAGTCCTGCTGCAGAACAGGAGGATCACATATTGCACTGGTGTTGAAGCAGAGCAGGTAGACACACACAGGAAGAGACGAGAGGAAACATGGTTTTTATGACCCTGCTCTGTCTGCTCCTACTGCAGACTGGATCTGCCGCTATAATGACTTCTCCATTGGACGAGGTAGGTGGAAAAGCTGTGGGGAGAGCAGGAGAGCTGTGGTTAGTGATTCCACTGGTTCTGCAAAGTACATTGAACCCTTCAACTTTAAACTGCTTATCATCCTGTAAAAAAAAAAACACAACCTGCAGAGAGACATAACCATTTTCTACTGAATTTACATGAAAGTGACTTTAAATTAAATGACCAGGTGACATACTTTTGTATTTTTTTGAACGCAGGCCTCAGATCTATGTTCGGTTACAATGGTTTAAAGCTGCTATTTCTTAAAATGACATGAGAATGGTGTTGTTTGTGTCCCCTCAAAGCCTTTTCACTATACCTCCAGTCAAAGACACATAGTTTCCTCTTCTGGTTCTTCTCCTGACGCCTCAGGTATGTCTGAACTACAGGAAAAATGAGATATATTCAACCTGGATTAGTTTTATCGGCTAATTGTGTGTAATTTTACTTAGCTGTATCAGGCTCTCCATATACAGAAACAACACACTGATCACAGACATTAGACCAGGTCTCTGTTTAATGTCTACACCTTGTCCTCTTTATGTTTGCAGAGAATGCACGGCTGCGTCGATCGGCTCTGATGCCTGATATCACACACTTAGAACTGCTAGTGGTGGTTGGGCCTGATGTCCAGCAGGTCCACAAGCAGGACACAGAACGATACATCCTCACCAACCTTAACATAGTAGGTCTGAGCACAACATATACTGTTAAGTAAAGGTTTTCTGAGCAAAGTAAGTGTTGAATAATATGTTAAATATTTTATGAGTGCAGGTGAAAAAGGCACAAGCTAGAGAGAAATCTGTTCAGATGCTATATGTTCAAATGTTTACACAGCCAGATATAGAACCTGCTCTGCAACATTATAGTCCCATTAGGCTCTGCTCAGTCTGGAATACATATTAACTGACCTACACTCTCTTTGACATCCAGGCCTCAGAGCTGCTGAGAGACATGACCCTGGGTGCCAACATGAGGGTGCACCTGGTCCGTATGATTATCCTGACAGAGTCAGAGGTAAGGGGATCAAGTTTAGGAGTGACCTACAGATGTGCTGCTGTAGCAGAACACCTTTAGTTGAGCTTATTTTCTCTCTGATATCAGTACATTACTTTTGTTCCTGTGCTTCCTCCTACAGCCAGAGATTCAAATGTCCACCAACATTACCTCGTCGCTCAAAAGTGTGTGTGACTGGGGACGAAGAATAAACCCCTCAAATGATACAGACCCGCTACATGCTGATCTTCTGCTGTACGTTACAAGGTGTGTAACTAGCTGTAAAGTTGAATATGTGTTCTCATTATTCGATTACTAAAGGAACTGTTATTGACAAAATCTTTCTTCTTACCTACCCTTTGAACCCTGATCTGATTTTTTAAGTCTCTGCTTGAAAATTGCACGCCCATAATACAATAGGTATATTTCTGCAACCACAAGGTCTATTTGAATAATTTTGGTGTCATAGCAAAGATAAGGTATTTGCTGAGATATGTTAATATGAGTATATACTGGTAAAGAGTAAATGAAGATGGCACCCAGCAAAAAAAAAAAATTAAAAATGTATGTTTGCCTTAAAAATATTTCAGGATCAATATCTCTTTGAAAATGATGCAGCTGCAGCTTTTAACCTTTATCAGACCATAGTACAACTTATGAAAAATATCTACAACATAATTAGAGAGGGTTTAGCACAGAGAGGTCTCTGAAAGGGCCATTTTGGCTCCATCTGTGTCACTTGAATTTTCTCATGTATAAAATTATAGATTTCATTGGCTAACAAATGATGATCAGTGCATCCAGATACAACAGTTTTTGGGATTTTTTTGAAAACATCAACATCACTTCTTTCGTGATTAATGCATTATTCCTCGCTCCCCCAACTGGAGGACCCTGGAGTTCAAGAGGGTTAAAATCATCTGATAGTAAAGGTCGGAGGGGCAGATGCACTTTCTGCTTCAAAGAGCTGGCTTCAGACTTTCTTGTTTGTAGAGCTTGTAACCTGAGATGACTCAGGTTACCCTTAGTTATGCTGCCACATCCATGTAATAGTAGGCTACTGCATCTTATAATCTTGATTTTTCCTCACAGATATGACCTGGTTTTGCCTGATGGGAACAAACAGGTCAGAGGTGTAACTCAGCTGGGTGGGGCTTGTTCCAGTGACTGGAGTTGTGTGATCACAGAGGACACAGGTTTTGACCTGGGGATCACCATCGCTCATGAAATTGGGCACAGGTAAAAGGAAGTCCAAAAGATTTGTTTTTGTGTGAGGTAACATTTTGTTACCTCAGTTTTTTGTACTTTCAGTTTGGATAGTCTGTTTAAGTGCAGTAAGCCTAGATGAAGTTTGATCTATAGAAATGAATTTAGATGAGTGCCAATAAAGAGACCAATGATATTGATAGGAAAAGAGAAGCATGCTCCCCATAAGAACTACCATGTTATGATGATGTTTAACAGACTTTGAGTGAATCACTTTGTAAACAGTGAAGTAAGAACAGTTTTAATATAACAAACCCTTGGAGAAAAAGATCCTCATATAAATATGCTGCAAGTGTATCCGCTGCCCATTGGCTGGAAGAATTTAAATATCACTGCACTCTTAAAAAAAAAAACAAGGTTTCAAGATGCTTAATGAAATGTGAAAAAAGTGCAGAAACTATTTATCAATATTTACATATTTTAGTACAGCTCATAATGAGATAAAATATACATAACCATATATATATATATATATATATATATATATATATATATATATATATATATATATATATATATATATATATATATATATATATATATATATATATATATATATATATGTTAAGTTTTATATAGAGTGTTGCTTTGATAAATTTTAATTAAAAAAAGAATCAAAGACCCATAAAAGATATTCATTTGCAGCAGTTTAATGCAGTGTGGTTAATAGAGTATAATGAATCAAACTGAGAACTGAGAGCAGTGACAACGGACCACTTAATGAAGCAAACCCTCAGAGGAGGTGATTCTTAAATTTAATAGCAGTAAGTGTTTCTACTGCACAAATAGATAAGAAAGTTTATCATAACTCTATGAAAAGTGACATTTAAAACTTCATTCGAACAGCTTTCTAATGTGGCATCAAAGAGTCTATCGTATGTTTTATTCACCCAGCTTAGGAATCAACCATGATGGAGTGGGAAACACCTGCAGCAGGAGCGGCTTCATGATGGCCTCAGATGGCGGTTACAACAGTGTGGATCTGACCTGGTCACCCTGCAGCAGACAGCAGCTGTTCACATTCTTCAGGTGGGCTCACCTGTGCAGGGCAGCTGTGCACAACAAAGCTTCTCATTCATCAAGCAGGCCAGGCTCCACTGAAAGACCTCTTCATCCACAAGTCATATGATTATGGTTCATTTCACTTTATTAAGACTGCAGTTTGCATGTGAGGTACTGATCTGCTGTACTCTGGGTTAGATCATGAGAGGTCCCATGTGTTTATGTGGCCAGGGAAGGGAAAGCTGAGTGTGTTAAGGACCTGCCTGAACTGGGAGGCTCTCTACAGGACTGGAAACCTGGACTTTATTATGGAGTGGATGACCAGTGTCGTATAGCATTTGGAAACACTGCTAGGGCCTGCTCTTTCACCAACCCAGACCTGGTGAGTCACCTGTAATAGCAGCCTGTGTCCACCAGGTGGCACATTATTTCAAAAACAAACAGCATGACAACATCTCCAGTCCTGTTTACAAAATGAGTCTCCCTTTTTATCAGCCAGCTTGTCGTGCTTTGTCTTGTCACACTAACCCTGATGATGACAGCTCCTGCAAACGCCTCCTGGTCCCACTGCTGGACGGGACTGAGTGTGCACCGAATCAGGTACCTGCTGCTTTCTGATCAGAAAGTCATTTTCATTTCCTAGAATTGTCCATGCATGTTTTCCATAATTTGTATTTCTTATGTGTAGTGGTGTCTGAGGGGGCGTTGTGTGTCCTTGGATGAGCTCAGCTCCTCTGTGGTGGTGCATGGCTCCTGGTCCAGCTGGTCGGAGTTCACCTCTTGCTCTCGAACATGTGGTGGAGGGGTCACTCATCGCACACGCAAGTGCAATAACCCAAGGTTTTTACTTAAGTTTATGTGTAGATGTTTAAGGGAAACATTCACAACTCATTAACAACCTGATTAAAATGCTGCTTTAACACCCTCATGTGTAATGTGACAGACCTGCTTTTGGAGGGAATGACTGTGAGGGGCCGGATATTGAAGCTGAACTTTGTCTCCAGCTGGTAAGCGCTTGCTTGTTATGTTTACAGTAGGTCTCCATATAGTCGGTCAGTGCTGTTTACCCAGTGGATCATTGTACTTGGAATCAACCCACCTTTACATGAACTTGAGTAAATAATGAGCAGCCTGGGCTTCACTAAGAAGCCTCTAAAAATACAGAAGGATTGAAGTGACGACCCAGAGACTCAGAGGCACTGAAGTCATTTAAAAGTTGGACCATGAGCTGTGGGCAAAGAGAACCACTCTCAAAATCAATTTCAGATAGGAAGGGAAATGTCCTGCCCTGCGTGCTGCTGTGGAGGATTGGGGATAAAGCTTCAGGCCTGACTGTGATGGATCCAGATGCCATCATCAAGCCTGAAAAGTTAAAGCAAATAAAACTGATTCACTTTTTGAAAATCTTTGTGCAGCCATGTGAGCGCACCCAGTTGGATTTCATGGCAGAACAGTGTTCCCAAACGGACTCCCACCCGCTCTACCTGCAGCCAAACATTGCTTCATTCTACACCTGGATCCCTGCTGTTGGCTTTGCTACAGGTGTGTCCTGAAGAAAACCTTTAATTTTGCACTTATGCAGTGACAAAGCACCGACCTCTAGTGATGTGATTACTTCTTCCGTCACCAGGGGACGAGCAGTGCAGATACACGTGCCAGTCAGACGGAGAAAACTTCATAGTGAGCCGAGGGTCTCAGTTTGTGGACGGGACTCGCTGTGAGTCCGACAGCTCTCTTCCGTTTGGCTCCACAGCTGCTTGTCTGAGAGGGGAATGTCAGGTAGAGATGATGACTAAGTGAGAGTATTCATACAAGAAAACAGATGCGTTTTTTTAACTCTTTAAATATAACCGTTTGTCTCTGATCAGCTGTTTGGCTGTGATGGTGTGATGCACTCTGGGAAAGTGAGAGACGTTTGTGGAGTGTGCGGCGGAGATGGATCATCCTGCACTTTGACCTCCAACTCCTACACTGGGGGTCGGGCCCGAGGTGACAAATAAAGTTTTACTGTTAGACATTTTGATAACCTGGCATTAAACAAACAACTAACAGACAAAAAAATCAGTAAAATAGAATTTAATGCTGGTAATCTTTTTTCTGTATTATTTAATTCTACACTTTCTTTTCAGAGTACACCACCTTCCTCACTCTGCCAGTGAATACCACACAGGTTCATATTGTCAACATGGCCCCTCTCTTTACACACATGGGTTAGTGTTATCACCTGTGTTTTCCTCACCATGGATCACAGTGATCAGGACTTCACATGATGCTGTCTGTTTGAAATTTGTACTCACAGCTGTTACGGTTGGGGATGGCTACATTGTGTCAGGGATGGGCAGCATGTCACTGAATACGACCCACCCCTCCCCACTGGATGATAACCACCTGGAGTACCGCCTCCACCTGACCTCTGACCTTCTGCCTGAGATGGAAGAGCTGCTGCTGCCCGGGCCGCTGCAGGAGGAGATAAACATTCAGGTCAGGCAGGGGACAGTTATGAAAAATGATTTTATGTTAGATTCAAGAGGCATTCATTTTGAGCACAGGGCATTAATTTTCTTTTTCAGGTTTACCGCAAATATGGAAAAGAATATGGTGACAAAACAAATCCAGACATTAGCTACCAGTACTACACACTAAACAGAAAGAGTGACCTGACGGACAACACACCTAAAGGCAAATGGGCCCTAATCACAACACCCTGCTCAGTCTCCTGTGGACCAGGTAAGTAGCTGATGATCATATGACACATTTATATGATTCATACTGTTCAAAAAAAAGTTAAGGCCCACATTGCTTTCGCTGTGATATTTTGGGGTGCCAAATGTAATCTATGAAAGCTAAAAAAAAAAAAAAGGTGTTATATTTGCACAGGCCTGGATGTCATCGACATCCACTGAGCCACAAAGATTTTTTTTTTATTATTATTTTGAGTATTTCTGGTTGTTTTGAAGGCAGAAACTCACTTTAGTATAATTTTTTTCTCATAACATTTTGTAAACAAAACAATGTGTTTTTAAACAAATTCGGTCAGTTATTTTCTTAAAAGGAACGGAGAAACTTAAAATGTAAAAAAAAAAAGAAGTTTAAGGAAGAGCAAATGAAATCACTAATGTCAACATATCAATAATCATACCCGTGTTTCGACCAGTGGGCCTCAACTTTTTTGAACAGTTTATTAAATTCTTGTTAATTCACAAACAGGTTGCATTTTATTGTTTCTGCTTTCTTGTTTGTGTTGAAAATGTTTTTATGAAAAAGATCCACATTATCTTTTAGAGAAAAGCTCTATACCTTAATTAGAGACAGTTTTTTTTTTTTTTTTCATAATGATACAGCAGAACTGAATGAATCAGATCCACCCACACTGCTCAGTTATTTTGAATGGAAAATGCCACCAACTGGATTTCCACCGAATAAACAAAAGATCTCTTATAAAAAGTGCAAACTTATAAGGCATGTCTTGTTTAATCTGGATCTAGAATTAATTTTGAATTATATCTAAACATGAAAAGATTTAGAGAATCTTTGGGTTATTATACCAAAGTATTTGTGTCAAAGCTTTTATTTCTATGTTTACTTTCTAAAGGTATGCAGAAGCATTTATACGTCTGTGTGGGTGAAGACACAAACAAACATTTGGAGGAGCACAACTGTGAAAGTGCTCCTCCACCCACACCACCTCACACAGCCTGTCAGCTCTCAGCCTGTCCCCCCCGGTGAGGCTCAAACTGTTCTCTCCCAGCGGACTGACATGCACATGCAGCTCAGCTCAACTGGGGTACGCATGAATAATTCACTGTCTTACAGGTGGGAAACTGGGATGTTTGGACCCTGCAGCGCCTCCTGTGGTGGAGGAGAGCGAGTGCGTCCTGTGAGATGTGTTCAGAGAAACGGAGCTGATGTGGTGAAGGTTCCTGATTCTGAATGTGAGACGGATGATGCTCCAAATGCTGTTGAAAAATGTAACCTGCCTCACTGCCCTGCCAGGTGAAAACTCATTGCTGGACTTCTAGTTTTAGACATGCCTCTACTTCCAATACAGTTAATCATTCTGCACTTAGACTAACTGTTAGGATAGTTATTACAATATGTATGAATGCCAAGACTTGTCAGGAATTATTGTTTTTCTCTCAGTGGTAACTTACCTAATATCACTTTTTCTGTATCTGTTTCATGTAGGTGACTGACTTATGCTCCTGTCATACACGCTACACTGAGTTTCTATACAGAAATTACTTTAAGTATTTTATTCAAACCTAGAAAATAACCTTCCCTGCAGAAGGCTATTTTAAAACATGATAAGTACCTTGAATTTTACAGCTTTTAACTGTAACACTGGTACAGTTTAAGACTCATGACTACATCTACTACTTATACTTCTATGACTTTTCACTCTTTTCAATTCCCATTTTTATGAGGTGTTTTAAAAATAGAAGGCACACTGTAAAGGCTCCTCTGCACAGATATTTCATGGATAATATTATAATCTGTGACTACAGAAAGCTTCTTAAGGGTTATCTTTTGGTTAATAAGAATAGCTTTTATGTGACTTCTTCTTTCATGTCCTTACAGATGGCATGTGTCAGAACCAGGAGAGTGTTCAGCAGTTTGTGGACCAGGAGAAGCAAAACTTGTCGTGTCATGTGTGCGTCCAGAAAACGGCAAGGATGTTGAGGTGGATCAAAGCTTTTGTTCAAAGGAGATCAAACCGTCTGATTCTGTGCCCTGTGTGGTGGATGTTTGTCCAATCGGGTGGGAATCCACAGGACAGGTAAAGAGGACTTTATTGACTAAACTCACTTGTTTTTAACACAGTAAATCTGGTCAAAGCAAAGTTTTTGTTGACCAGGATCAGCCTGCGCCGAAGTCTGGTTTGATGCCACGGTCCAGACAGATTCCTGTGTACGTATGGAGTCCTGTGATCAGCCAGTGCTCAAAATCCTGTAACAACGGTAAGTAAGACATAATCCTACCCTCACCAAGAAGCAGCATCATCTCTGCAGAGAAGGCCAACCAAAGCCTGATGCTTATGTAGGAACCCTGCAGGTGTGGTTTTCCTGTGTGGAGCATCAGACCAGACTGGGGGTGCCTGACTTTAACTGTGACACTTCTTCCAAACCTCCTCCTTATTCTGAGGCATGCAACACGTCGCCCTGCCCTCCAGAGTGAGACAACACACCTAAAATGCATAAAATTGGGATTTTTTTTTTTCCTTTAATGGTAGAAGTCTCATATCCTCTGTAACAACCAGGTGGCGCTCTCAGCAAGGAGTCTGCAGTGTGACATGTGGAGGAGGGGTGGCCAACAGAGTGCTGTACTGTGCTGTTGAAACAGAGGGAGAGGAGGTGTTAGTGGAGGATTCAGAGTGCAGTGACTTTCCCAAACCTGCAGCAGTGGTTTCATGTAACACACACAGCTGCCCGCCAAGGTAAAACACACACACACATCCCTGTGACTGAAATCTATTTTTGCAAAGCGAGAATGGTCTGAATTCCTCTGTCATTTGTCCAGGTGGAAGGTATTCAGCATTTCGCCCTGCTCAGTGTCTTGTGATCTGGGTGTTGCTCAGAGGACTGTGACATGTGTCCAGTTCCTCCAGGGGAAAGAGAGTGTTGTGCTGGAGGAGAACTGCCATGCAGCGGTCAAACCAGCCATCACGGTGCCCTGCCTGGTGCAGGTCTGCACCTTTAGGTGGGAGGTGAAACCCTGGAGCCAGGTACATTTCGCTGAAGACAAATGAACTGCAATAAGATGAGATGAGATTCAGGATGAAACCATTAGGTGATTGCTTATTAAGTCTAATGACAGAAAATGAATGAATATCTATTATTAAATTTTCATCATGATCTGCTGCTGCAGATGATGAGTAAGGATGCTGTGGGACATTATGGTCATGATATACTTTATATATATAAAATTTAGTGGATAGCAATTGTAAAGGTGTATCAAAGATGTTTGTTGTAACATTTTTTAATAGATAAAAAAATGAAATTAATGATTGATGAAGCTAATCTAATTGATATTAGTGTAGGGGAAAGAGTTCAAAGTTTAGACAAAAACATCTGTTGTGATGGCTTTCCAAATGTAACTTTCTGAGATCTGCAAAACTTTTTTTTTATTATATGGAAATAACTTTTAATCATATTCGAATAAGAAAGAAATATCTGCAAACAACTATTATTGTTATGCATTGTTCTCCAGTGTTCAGTACCCTGTGGTTATGGGATCCAGTCTAGAGCGGTGTCCTGCATGGGCCCCTCAAGCCCCGAGCCCATCAGCCCTCTGTTCTGCATGCACATGCCCAAGCCCATCACCATCCAGGGCTGCTCTGTAGACAGCTGTGGAGACATGTCTCCCACCTCAGATGTCACCACTGCAGACCAAACAGAAAGTCCGACTGAGACTATTACCATCCTGCAGACCACTGCAACACCTACCTCAGCTCTTAGGAGAAGTAAGTACCACTAATCAACTCGAGCTACTTACTCAGAAAGAGATCTGAAAGACTGTCAATACAGGGCATTTTGTTTCCCAGGTGCATGTGGACAGCTGCTCCTGGAAGAATCGGGCACAGTGGACTTGAGAAACGTAAGCCGTCGCTGCACTGTCTCCATAGGCCGACCTCTGGGTGAGATCATTCATATTAAAGTGGAATCTGGTTCCTTGAACTGCAGGAGAAGTAAGTTTCAACAAATATACAATGAATAGCAGTTTCATAGCCCTTGCTGTTTGAAAAAAAAATAATCTTTCTGTTTCTACAGAGGAGAATGTTGCGTTTTTTGACCGCCTGGCATTCGTGAAGAAGTGTGAGCAGGTGGCAGGCAGTGAAATGACCACCAGAACCAACGTTCTGCTCGTGCGTCAAAGTACGCTCACCCCTGAGAGCGGAGTCATGTTTTCGTACACCTCACAGAAAAATACAAAGAAGAGCCACCATCAGGGTAAGAGTGAAAGAAGTAGCTGCTCTTGCTGTCTGGAATCAGTGTGGGTTTAAGTAATGTGAGCTCATTGTCTGAGTGCGTTGCAACATAAAGGTTCAAACTGAATCCAGGGAGATGTGTGCAATGTTGCTAACACTTGCACTGTCAAATGCAATCCAATACAAGAAACTTGCAAGTAATTGAAAGACTCTAAAAGGTAACATCAAGCTTTATATGTTCTTTGTTTGCGAAGATTTTTCAGATTTTAAATGTTTGGAAATATCCATTTACAAATATGTTCCCCTTGTACTTCATTAATGTAAATTAATATACCACCTTCTGTCTGGCAAATGTATTCGAGTGTCAGGTTGTTTCCAGTGTTCTGACCCCATGCACTAAATCCTCACCATCTACGCTCCACAGATTGTGACATTCAGCTCTTTTCCCCGAGCGGTATCTTTGAGAACCCGACAACCTCCAGCATGAACCACACCTGTCGGGTCCTCATCAACGCCCCTCCCACAGTGAAGATCAGAATTCAAGCTTTGCATATAGGATTAGTATTCAACTCCACCAACTCTCAGTCTACATTCATTATGGTGCGAACAAGAATCCTAACATGTGCTGCTGCTTTAATACCCATACATTGCATATCCTGCATACACTGGAAAGAGGAAAGAGCATGAGTGTGCTAACTTCTACCCTGTTTTGTCTTGTGTTCAGATCCGGGACATGGATATGTTGAAGACAAATGTGTTTAAAGGCCAGCAGCTGTTTCAGTGGCACTCCTCTGGAAACATGGCTGAGATTGAGTTTCATGGAGACTACCTGCATTCCAGACAGAGCTTCAGAGCTGAATACTCTTTCATGTATCTGTGATACATACTATTAACCATTTTAAGGAAGATTCACGTTTGTATTCTACATTTCTTTACCTTTGCAGTTGTTCCGTTTTTGCTAAAGCCTTTAACTTCAACAAAAGCCTGTTTTGGCTTTCAATGATTAATTTTTTAAATGTGAAATAAATAAGGACAAAATTTTGCACTCAAAATCTTTAAATCGAACAGGACAGAATCCTTCTGAGGACTGGACATGGAAATGGCACTGTATGAACAAAGAAATAAATATTATTACCATTACAATCAGCATATAACCTTCTTTTCAAGTTTATATATAGTACAATATATTAAAATATAGAATTTCCCTCACAGAGAATTGCTTCTCACAAAGGCAGTGCATTGACTGTCAAACATTGTACTTCCCAAAACCCTTTGAGACCCGCTTTCCCATCAACTCCAGCACGCTCAGTACGTTGTGTGTTGACGTCAGCATGGCATTCTGCCAGTGACTCCGGCACTGGTTCAGCTGCAGCTCACATACAGCCCAGTGGGACACTACCATCATGCCAGGCTCCTGCGTGGGATCACTGCTTGGCTGTAGCTGTGTCTTCTAGCAGAGCTCTCAAGTCCAACAGAGCGTCCTCCACGGCCTGGGCAAACTTGGCAGCGTGTGTCTCCTCACAGCTGTTGAAGGCTGTGATGGCGATGTTGATGTGCTCATCCATGGGATTGTAACACACTCCGTAGCCATCTGGCACCATCGGTCCAAAGCACATCACACAGTCTGTCTTGGAGCCAACCTGGACACAGAGATGGGGGCAAAGAAAGACAAACATGAGCATGAATGTCATGTGCTCAGAAGTAAAACAACTGTTGGTTTTCTTATGTTTAAAACTACCTGACTGGTGGAGAGGTTGTAATGCTGAGCCACTGCATAAGAGGTGTCCATGAATATCTCCGGCATGGAGGTCAGGTCCTCAATACTCATCATCTTCAAACCCAGGAGGTGCCTGTCTATGGCTTGGCCATGAATTGCCTGAAATACATACATTCAATATAAATCTCAAAAAAAAAAAAACAAACAAAAAAAAAAACAAAGCGTGAGAAAAATCCATGATTCCCTGTGAGTTTATACTTCTCACATTGTATGTGTTCCCCTTATGTTTCTCAACAGCTCTCTGCAACAGCTCCAGCCTCTCTGTGTTCTGTTGACAATATTTACAGTTCAGTAAGACAGCTTGCAGGCGAAGGAGAGTTCATTTGTTGTGAAAATGTACGCAGTTTTACACCACCTTCTTAGCTGGGTCTTGCATCGACTGGACGAATTTGGTGGACTCCTCAGTAGTTGCACGGATTCCATCTGTTCGGCCATATTTGAACATTCGTAATGATGCACTCTCATATGTTGAACAGCAAATATTGTACATCCTAAAACAGAAAACAGAATATACTGTTAGAACAAAACAGATAATTTCAATGATCAGCATGTTTGTTTGTTTTTAATGGACTTTTTTTTTTACCTGAAGTAGGCAAGTTGAAAAGCCATCTGCACAAAGGCATCTGGGCTCAGCTTATGTTGCTTTGGCACATTTTTCCCATAATGAGAAAACATCAACACCTTCACATCTAAGTCATGCACCATTCTGGAGAAACAAAGAGGACAGGGTCAAACAAACATGTCTGACAGCAAAGATAAGATTATAATAATATCTACACTGCAAGAAACTGAAATCTTAGGAAGTGCTTTTGTCTTATTTTTAGTAAAAACGTCTTTTTAGACTTAATATGAGCCTCATTCACCAGACCAGTCCAGAAACATGTCTCATTTAAAGATATTTAAAGTCAAATATCAGCTCTGAATTGTTTGTAACAAGTAAAAAAAAATCTGCCAATGGAGTGAAATTTTCTTGTATTTAGACATTATTCTAAACTTGACAGGTAAATTTTTCTTACCCCACTAGCAGTTTTTTTTTACTTGTTGCAGGTAATTCAGACCTTATTTTTGATTGTGGCTCATATCAAGTACAATAAGGCAATTCTTACTTTAAATAAGATAAAATACCCTTGCTTAGATGACTGTTTTTGCAGTGTAGAACTGCATGTTACATACATGTTCATGTTCTGCTTGGCTCTCTCAATGTCTCTCTTGATTTCAGGTGTTATGTTGAAACGTAGCTTCTCAGGCATGGCCAGGGGCACCATGGGAGAGCGAACCATTTCGGTTTTACGCCTGTTAATAAAATACACTTTGTTAATTTATATTCTCTGAAAACCTGGACGATAATTGTTTGAAAGCATAAAGCACTTACATATATTTAACAACATAATCGATGAGAAACACGATGGGTGGACCCTCGGCAGGGGCGTGTTCGTACACCAGCCCACAAGTCCCGTCTTCACCGACGATGAACTGTGGAGAATTTACAAACAGAGTCTAATCCTGAACCATAGTATGACTGATTATTGTTCTTAATGCTGAGTCGTTTCTTCTGAAGAGTGACCTGTAATGTTTTGTCAAACCAGCGGTTGCCACTGTTCCAGCGAGCTCCTCCTCCATGCAGCATCTGAGCAGCCACACGGCTCTGATACAGCTCATCTGACACACGAGGCATCGGAGCATCTAAACACACTGTAAATATGCTCTTCTGGATGGCACGGACTGACTCTTTATTTGTTTTATCTAAGAAAAAAAAAGAATCAAAAACAGTCTTTGAGATCAAACCTTTCCTGAATATAGTCACTCTAAAATGATGTTCAATATTACTTTATAAATGCAAAACAATATTTCTACATTTTGACTCTTCTCAGCTCACCCTTTATCAGGTTGTTGTAAGCTTTGCCCCAGGTGTTGCGATGCTGAGATGTAAGGATGCCAACAGGCTCTTTGTTGGTCTGCAGAGAGGAGTTCCAGATCTTCTCTAACTGCATGTACAGCTGGTCAACTGTCAGTGGGGTGCCATCGCTGTTGTAAACATCTAAAACAAAGAACTGGGGGGAAACCAGATGATGTTCATTTAATTGCAAATGATTGTTTCATCAAAATTTCCACTCTGTTGAAGTCAGGCGGAAATGTTAAAAAGGAAAATTTGTGTCATGTAGAGTACCTGGAAGTTGTGGACCACAGTGATATGAGTGGGCGGTGTTATCCCGACGTTGTGATTTATGACAGTGTCCCTCTTTGGACCGGGGATTCGACAGGATGACAGGATCTGGTAATACTGATCCATACACAGTGGCTTCCCACTCAGGTACTCCACTGGTAGAGTCTCACTGTAACACAGCAGCTCATATTACCCATTTAAGCTTTTTAAACTCTATCATGATGATCAAGAGCTCTCGGGGCCTGAAACTTACGTGTCAATCATTTTTTTGAACTCCAAAACTCCTGCGATCAGTTTAGCAGCAAACCTACAAAAGTGACACGATTGTTTTAGTGACAGTTTTACTGCTTGTTTTGTACGTTTGTTTTAAAGTGACTGTAAATGTGACAGTGGTGCACCTAAAAATAGACATGTTCCAGATTATCTCACTGTGCAATCCAGCTGAAGAGTTATTAGCTTCCAGCATTCTGAATAACTACAGCCATGGCACTGTTTTCTGAGTATTTCTGAGTTCACTGCATATCCCATGGGTCATAGTAGCCAAAAACAGCTGAGCAATGCTGTGAGCAGCCGCAGGGCTTTAAATAGACAGCATGTGGAGAGAAGCCTGCACAAAGGTCGGCTTGAGACTCCAGCTTCAGAGTTTATCCTGCACCTCAGCAGTGTAAATATTACTGAAGTTTTTTTTTTTTTTCTGAGCGTAGTTCATAAAAAAAATGAATGGGTGTGCTTATAATAAGTAAAGATTTTTACTGCTGACAAAAAATAAAGAAAATTTACAGCACAATTAGTGCTGCCTTCTCTTTTTCTTATATCAACAGATGTCTCAAATAAATGGACAGCTTTTGCAGTGGACCTTGGTTGCTCACCTCATCTGTCCTTGTCGATCTTGGAAGTGCATGCGAGGCAGGACGACCCCAGGACTTGTGTAGACTGCCACTGGCATACGAGACTCTAAATAGGCTGTCTGCATCCACCATTCTGACAGCTACATAAACAAAGCACTAGTCAGAGAAAATAATACAAAATGCTTCTGTGTACTTTTCCATAACTTGTGCTGATTACGCACATCTTCACCCCTATTGATGCCTGTCAAAGTATGCAGACACTCAGATATCTACCCAGTTGTCAGTCTTGCGTGCCCGCCGCTCCAAGCCTCTCTGCAGCCTCTCACCAACTCCGCCCTTGAGGAACTCCTCCACCAGCTGTTTGGTGTGCTCCAGCTCCTCCTCACTAACAATGGGCCCAAGAGCAGCGAGGTAGCGCTCAAAGGTCTGCTTCAGGGGTGGCACAGGCTGCTTTGGTAAACCTTCCTGGTGCACCAGGGACCTCTCTGGAATCTGGGTCACTGGTCTGACCAGGCGACAAGGCCGCACTATGCCAGGCCGCAGCTGAAAGACATGCATGGAATACTCAAAAAGTATCACAACATCTGTCACAAACCAGGTTTCACATATTTCCAATGCAATCTAATTTTAAATCATCAAAGAACGGCTTAATTGCTCATTAAGGAGTAAGAGGAAGTGTTAGGAGCAACATATCTCTTCATTTACAAAGTCACACTTTACAGTCGGGGTGACTCGGTCGATGACACCCGACACCAAAACAACAAAGTACATCACGCATATGTTTGGACGCACCGGTGGTGGCTCTGCCTACTTATAAATAGAAAGGTGACACAGATGAGCCTTTGAAATTGTAGCTAAAACAAACACATAAAACACGTCTGTGTCTTCATGTATCTGAATGCCGGTAGTACGTAATGAACCGTTCTTCGCTCTATCATGACAAAATAAAGATTAGGCTTAAAGTGATAGGTTGCATGAAAGGAATTAATCCATGATTTCTTACGTGCACTTATAAATAAGGTTTAAAACTAAGTTAACATTAAGTAAAAGACCTTATAAACAATCAAAACATCAGTTCATGTCAAGTACACGAGAGCTACGATACTTAACTTCCGGTATGTATTTTCAAATTAAAACCATGCTATCGTCATTGTGTGCAATAACGTTCTTATTTGTGCACTACAAGCATCAGTAAAGCTTATAAAGCAATTTATAACACAAGTATGCTTTGTATAAACAACAGCCGCAAGCCTGTTTCCCCTCATGGTTTTTACTGAAGCATGCATATTTAGCCAACGTTATGCTAGCAGCTAAGCTAGGCTAACATAATTAAAAATGCCACAGAGAGAACGCGACAAGAGCGATGTGTTCACATAAAACCACAACACTTTGTGTGGAAATACTGTGGTGGCTTATACACAGCCGAGAAACGCGTGTTATATTGTGACCAATTATGATGACATTGTTGCTGTCCTGTGCACACCCCTCTCCCTGTACCCAGTCCAGGTACAACCAAACATAACGTTCTAGTGTTCGTTTTCTACGCATTTTTAGTGCATGCCAACTAAAAATGAAGACTCACCGCGGCTCTGACAAAAACAGCAAACATCTTGTCTGACAGACGCACTTAAGTATTTGTTTGTCCCGGGAATATAGATGGGAAACCCTCGGGCAGTCATGTCTCAAGGACAACCATACCGTCTATTCTCAGCCACCCGCCCCTCCCGGACCACCGAGGAAACACAAGTGAGTGCTCCACTCTAAAATTCTTGCTTTTCTAATCAGAGTTCAGTGCATCCGTGCCTCCCCTTTCAAAACATGGGACACTTAGACTTATACCAATGATTGCTTGCTTCATTTCATCAACAAATTCTTTGTTATAAAAAGAAAAAAAATATCAGAAAGCTAAAGTAGCCATAGCCATATAATTTAGGGAATATTCCATAGTGCTGGTTTGATAGGTGGAAAATACAAAGCAACCACAACATTCGACCATAGTATGCACAATGTTATGCTTACATAACAAGTATAAAGCAAAAATAATTTGTCGTGATTTGAAATGCAATGTGAAGCCGATACATCCGTTTTAAATAATGTGAGTTTTATTGATTTATAAAAGCAGGCCCTGACATAAATTATACATTTTACAGGGTGATGTTCTGCGTTCATCTGGTGCATGAGGCTGTACAGATCTTTTCACGCCACATGGTGGAGCTCTTCCAACATCTTTCAAGAGAAGCAGCTACAACTCGTTTCTTCAGGAAATACACAGACAGTCCAGAACCCCGATACGAAATTAAAAAAAAGGTTTAAATTAAATGTACAGTTAAACACTAATGTGAAGAAAATATTTCAATATGGCACCAGAAACGTTGATGTGCAAAAGTTACCAGGAATGGCAAAGATCGCTCTATATTTCACATTTCAACAGTATTTTTCAATAACAGAGAGAGGCTTGCAGTCGTGTCATAGTTTATTTAAAGGCAACAAAATAAAACGGTACAAAGAAAAACAGTAATTCAAATCAGAATGCTTCGATTGCTCTGGTCCAGCCGCTGCCTGATAACAGTGTATGTTTTAAACAAATAGTTTGAGCGGCGAATATTTGCTCAAGGTCCGTCTGCTGCCAACTCACAAACTCAGATAGTCCACCTGAGCCCAACACTGAGATCAGGTTTGAGATGTTTGTGCTGTCCAACTGGTCCGAGTCTGAATGTGAATCATCATCAGTTCTCATCCGTTTACATGGCAGTAGCCCAAAGTCCGGCAAGTAAAACTCTGGATCAACAATATGATAACTTGTGTCCATCTTTCGCTTTTTACTGTAGCACTGCGCGCCCTGCGGCTGTTTTGTCTGCGCGCAACAGTCTGAGTGGAAGTATCCATTCGTGACAGTAGTCACCACATGCGTGTCCAAGTCCAGGACAGTCTTTTGGTTAGCTTGTGCGTTTAGGACAGGTACGTCCCACGAGGATTTGTCCGCACAACTCCAACAGGCTTCCGAAACCATCAGTTCAGAGTCACTTGCTGGAACCATTGCGCAGGCAGATGCGTCTTGGTGCGCCACCTCTGCAGGCTGGCCGATGGGCTGGTGCGCTCCGCAGTGCCAAGTGTCCGACTCTACCCCAGTAAAGTTGCAGTAGAAGTCATCAGCCAACTCCGTTAAGCTCCCTGTTAATTCAAGATAGTCGTGCCGTTCGCGGACAGCAACTACGTCCTCATAGTGATGCGTCCTCTGCGTCTGCGATAAGTTCTTGCTCATATAAAACTGTCTGGCGTTTCTCAGTACGTACGTTACCAGTAAGTTCTTGTGGAGCTTGATGCCTCCTCTCTGCGTCCTGGAGCTTTGGATTTTCCTCAAAGAAATGGAGATCAGATTCTGTGCGTCAAATGCACACTCCATCCTCAACTGGGCCGCCCGTTTTTTGCTCTCAGCCTCTCAAAACGTTAGTTTCACTCAGCAGAGAAACATTTATGTCTGCTGTTGAGATTCCTACTTCATTCGGGTAGACTGTGTCCATAGCGCTCCATGTCTTCCCAGTAAGGGCATGGATTTGCAACTCTCATCTTTCCTTGCCACGCCCTCACGTACACATTGTCCAATGGGAGGGAGGCGGTGCTTCTGTTATACGCAAATATCACTACGAGCCTCATTCAGAATGCACGTAGGAGCTGGCATGCTGCATTTCACTAAATGTGTTCTGAGCTTTTTAAACCTCAGTGCGGAAAAAAAAATCCAAATTACTGTTCTTATAGAAGAGTAGAATAGATCAAAATAGAAGGCAAGGAGTAGACTAGAATAGAAAGCAGTGGAGGGTAAAAAAAAGGGGGTATTAGAATAAAAGGTTTTAAAGTAGAACAAAATGAGACATAACAGAAGAGGACAGAACATCATGGAACACCAGAATAGAATAGACACAAGATAGTGCAAGTAGTGCAAGGTAAAACAGATCAAGTTTGTTTATCCAAGGACACACAGTAGAAAAAGGTGAGAGAAAAGTTGCAGTTACCTGCAATCACACATTTTTTTCGTCTTTTTTTAGGAGACTGCAAAATATTTTTAAATCAATTATTGCTTTGACATACAACAACAAAAAATGTTCTAGTTTAGTAAACGATGGTAAGAAAATACACAGAATTTAAGAGAAATATAATGAGAGTAAATAAGTAAAAACAAAACAGGCAAATAGAATAGAATAAAATAATCAAAAACAGATTAAAATCAACAACTTTGGAGTAGAAATAGAAAATGTAGAACAGAAAGAAAAACAGTAGATTGACAAAAACAAAATAAAGAATAAAGTAGTACAGAATAAACAAATATAGATAATGGTTAAGCAGAACAGACTAGAATTGTATGAATAGAAGAGTAGAATAGAGGCATTTACAATTCCAAAAAGACCAGATTAGATTGAACTAGATTGGATTAAATCACTCCTTTTCTTTTACCAGGCTGTCAACATGTTTGTTTTTGCCATAAGATCTGCTGTTCTGAAAGGGTATGTCTGTGTTTTTCAGTACTTCAACAGAATAGAATAGAAGGTAACATTAGTACATTAGTGTGTGTATGTACGTGGGTAACCTAACTTCAGAAGAGGCTGAAACACGGAAATAAAGAAACCAATGTAAAGTCAAACCAAAAAAGGTAAGCTTGGAGCTCACAGCTGAAATTTTCCACTTTCCTCAGAGCCTCTGGATGACTGTTCCATGAAGCAGGGCCTCAGCTTCTGCATGCAGACTCAGAAGAAAAAACCCAACCCCCCAAATAACAGAGAGCACAGAAAAGAGAACGAGAGAGAGGAATAATACAAAGATATTCTCTATGTTTATGCACCAAACATTATACTATACTATACTATACTATACTATACTATACTATACTATACTATACTATACTATACAATACAATACAATACTATACTATACTATACTATACTATACTATACTATACTATACTATACTATACTATACTATACTATACTATACTATATATAAAGAGCCTTTCATCCTTAAGCTTCGCTGTAATGTATGGTGATAATGTATGGTAAGCAGATAGTTATGCACAGTGAGACACTTCTGAATCAGGGTCTTGCTCACCCTGTTTGGATTCCAGTTTGGTTAACTGCTCACTGACTAACACTATTCCACCCTGCTACCAACCAAAGACATAAAAAAGTACAACAGAATTGATTGCTTTAAAGAGGATTTTAGAGATTCAAACAGCTTTCTTTGAACTGGGTTAGGGTACAAATAAACTGCACAAATAATGCCTCCATGATGACTTATCAATATCAGCCTTCTTGTAGGAGGAATTCACATCAAGAAGCAGAGTATTAAAACCTATTGTTGCATCGTTGAAAATTTTGACTCAATCTTGCTTTCTGTCAACCTAACCACAAGCAAAACAATGGAGTTTAGGCAGGTTCAAACCTCTGCGCTATGAGCTACAGTGTGTCAAGTCAGCTATGACTAAAAGAACTCGCAATTAATAGACCAAAATTGTGCTGTTTTTTTTTTTTTTTTGGACCAAGGTTTAAACATGTTTGAAAGAAAGAATTTAAATTGCCACTGACTTCAAGTGTTGGCAAAAGCTTTCTCTTGATGTACTCATGTTGGATCTGTACATGATGTTGTGCTTTGTTATGCTATACCAGAGCCATACTGTAACTGTAGCTCTCTACAGTTGATACTAGTGCTCCGGGCCGGCTGTTATGTAACTCCAGCCATTCTGTTGCAGTGGCTGTACCGTCTATATACATAGCTTTAATACCCATATCACCAAGTTAGATATTCACACACATGCAATACACGGATCCAAACCACACATACACACCCATAGTAAATTATGAATGTTCAGTCTGAACCTGACAGTGATGTCATTAGGACTGCCTCCCGTAATAGAAATATTGTCACTGCACTCAGATGTGTGAGGTAGGAGCTCTTTGTAGAGAGATTATCTGTCATCCATGCCCCACATCTGTTTGTGTGTACACACACAGATGGCTGACATCATACCCAACACCTGGATATGACTTTGATTTCCTGCCAAATACGTGAATCAGGAGGACAGCAGCTATTATGGTTATCATGCTCTGATAATGGTGTAAATTGGAGTGTGACATGTGTGCTCTCTCCGGAATACACTCCCAATGGCAGAGGGCAGATTGATATCATGTTTTAAGCTACAGTATGATAAGCTGATGTATAGCTTTGAATGTGTCCTCATGGTACGATGTAGTGATACGCAGTAGAGCAGAGTACAATATAGTAGTCCCGTTAAGAGATGAGCTAAGTCTCATATCAGGTAACTATAAGAAGGGTAATTCCACCCTAATGTGACGATGCTCTTTGGATCTGCTTTTATCCACACTGTCACACAGTACTGTCACAGCACTGACCCTTTACTCCAGTCATGCTGGAACAGATCTTCTTTATTAGCAAAAGCATAGATGGTGGTTTATTATACTTAAGAAGTGTGCAGTAACAAAGTGAAGATGTTTTTTTAGTAAGTCAAAAACATTCAGGTGGGATGAGTAGGGGAGAACGGGGTTAATTGTCACACTTTTTACTCTACTCACCATCAAAACATCTTTCAATTGTCATTCCTACATTAATTGAAGCTTGAAGTGTTGTTTTGAAATGTGTATCCCTCCCATTTTCAGACTCATTATAACAAAGAGGTAATTAACTATCAAAGACACTCTGACATAATGTGACAACCAACCCCATCGCAGGAATGGTGGTCACACACTATGGGGTTGTCTGTCACCATATTATTTTAATGGGAAAAATCTTTTAACAATGTAAGAAAGCAGAACTAAATTTGAAAGTTTAATTGCACTGACACGTTGATAAATAGGGCTGCACAGTGGTGCAACGGTTAGCACTGCAGCCTCACAGCAAGACGGTCACAAGATTGAATCCTGGTCTGCTTGGTGGCCTTCTCTGTGTGGAGTTTGTATGTTCTCCCTGTTCATGTGTGGGTTCTCTCCTGGTACTCCGGCTTCCTCCCACAGTCCAAAAACATGCTCATCAGGTTCATTAGTGATTCTAAAGTGTGAATAAGTGTAAGTAAGTGTGAGTGTGTGCGTGAAAGGTTGTCCATCTCTGTGTGTCAGCCCTGTGATTGGCCAGTCAATCGGGTGTACCCCACCTCTCACCCAAAGACAGCTGGGATAGGCTCCAGACACCCATGACCCTGAACAGGATAATCGCTATAAAAGATGAATGATGAAGTTGATAAATACACAACTTAATGCAACTCAACACAAATGAACAGGAAACATATCTTTAGACCAGCCCACTGTATATAAGATATATATTATATACACATTTATACACATAGATACACATGTGACGACCAGCCCCAAATGGAATTTCTTGCTAGCATCAAGGCTAACAACTGTGTAACAACTAGTTAGCTAGCTAATAATCTAAATGATAGTTTTCCCTTCACACTTTTTAAGGGTAAGAATTGTTTTGGTATAAACCCGTTGTGTAAAAACCTAGATGAAAAATACTGAGGCAATGAATATTTACAATTTGACATGAAAAACACAGAAAGTCCTCTCCCCTTAAGTTCAGCTGTCTTACTCCAGAGGAGGCTACGTAGGTGAGCTCTGATTTCAATTCCATAAATTTTCATACCAAAATTTTAGATACAGCACCATCTGGTAGTGAGATACAATGAATGTGACAACCAACCCCGCCCATGTGACAACTAACCTCATTCTCATACATTAGAGAAAAGGGAATGAAACTATTTTATATTTTGGTTGTTTGTTTTCTATATTGCATCAATGGTAGCTTAATTGTGAAGCTTGTTAGATGCATGAGGTAAGGAAAAGGGATAGGTGCCAAAATGTCACATTGGGGAAAAAAACAAGAACCATAACAAATGTTTCATTGAGCATCACTGGAGAGAAACCGCAACCTACAATCTGTGACAGAACAAAAGGTCAGACCAAATGTCAAACCGACCTAGTGTCAGTTTTTGAAGACACTGCAATTACACATCGGCATCTTACTGTAACTTGAGTAATCTTACCGAAAGTGAAGTGAAGGCTTTCCAGAAAAGATATTCAAAGATTCTTTTAAAAAAGGTATTAGATCATTTATTTGTAAAAACCTCATCATATATTAGTTAAATTTCCAAAACTATTATTATAAACACAGAGGAAAAATAAAACTTTTTTACTTTTTTAGTTTTATTGAAATAAAATGTCAGTGTATATTCAGCACTTACAAAGCCCTTCTGATGTCTTAAGTTCATACAAACTGGGAAATGACAACACAATCTTACAGCTACATTTTCACAGTAAATATTGTTGATTTTCTGTGATAAAACATTACTTTACTGTTAGGTTGAATTAAATAAAATCAAAATGAAGACAAACTAGAACAAACAGTACAAAAAGGGCATAAACAGTATGTATGTATATACAGATGCATTTAGCAGAAAAAAAGTGGGAATATTGCACTTGTATGATGAATGTATGAATATCAAAATATACAAAATACACAACAGGAAAATTGAGCAATATCATTGCAAAAGGATAGTAAAATAAGAATAGTGGTATCAATCCACTTGTAAATTTCCCAGTGTAAAACAGCAGTTGTTAATTGTGATTTTTGTACAGTGAAAACTGATATTGTGGTAGTAATTTGTAAATTTTGTGACTATGGGTGTTTTTCAATGTTATTTACATGCTGGTGTAGTATAGCATAAGTACAGAGCATTATCTCCAGTAGAACTGTGTAAATTCCTCTTTCCACTCTCCCCTCCTCTATCATACAAATAGGGGAGTGAAGCCTGATGTATACTTACTCGGTGACTCTATCTCTCTATGCAGTCGCCATGCTGCAGTGGTCTACGCCATTGTTAGCTCTATTTACTCGTGCGTTGAAGTGCTCCAGTACTCCACCCAAATGCTAGTTGTCAGTGTGGTTTTAACATTCATATTATCGCCTGTTTCAATGTCCACTTTGCTCGTTATTGCACAGGAAACCATTGCAACTGATCTGAGCGTATTCTGTTGGAGCAGGAGGTGATAATATTGAGCATGAGTTGATCGTACTGCAATTAACCCAAAGAATGTATGGATGCTGAAATAGTGTAGGGGACGATCACAGACAGTATTATAATAATAATAATAATAATAATAATAATAATAATAATAATAATAATAATAATAATAATAATAATAATAATAATAATAATAAGAAGAAGAAGAAGAAGAAGAAGAAGAAGAAGAAGAAGAAGAAGAAATTTTATTTGTGGGCATCTTACGTCACTCAAGGTCACCTTAAATAGCAAAATATTAGGTAAAAACAGTAAAAAGATCAGCTACATAAAATCAACAAACAGCAGAAGTGAGGATGATGTGGTCAGATAGAAAAGGTTAGTTGAAACAAATGAGTTTTGATGTGTGATTTGAAGGTGGAAAGAGAAGTAATGTCACAAATGGTTTGAGGGAGAGAGTTCCAGAGACTGGGGACAACACAACTGAAAGCTCGATACTCCAGCAGGAGGTGAAGAGAGGAGCATGGAGGAGGAAGATCGGAGAGTCCTGGAGGGTGTGAAGGTGTGAAGGAGATCAGAAAGGTATGGAGGTGCGAGGTTATGAAGAGCCTTGGAGGTGAGGAGGAGAATCTTTTAATCAATACGGATATAGTTTCCGTGGCATCATCCATTTCTTTCTGAAGTTGAGTTTTGAAGCTCATCGTCATTAGTAGCAATAATGGAAAAGCTGACTCAGCCTAATGTAGTACGAGGCAAAAAGGTGGAGTTGAGGCAGACACCATTTGAGCCTTTTCACTAACTGCCACAGTGTGCCTATCTGTCAAGTCATCCACTCTTTTATTTTAAAATAGTAAATTCTAAATTAAGAGAAATGAGCTTTTCAGACCAAAACATATTTTTTTAACATGGCTGTCAATGTGTTTATGTAAAAATTGTCTGTTGGGTGTGTATGTTTTTTTGTATTTACAGCTTTTACACCTCAAAAACTGAAATCTAAGCAGGCGTTTTTTTTGTTTTTTGTTTTTTCACTTATTTTCATTAAAAAATATTTTTACTATACTTGATATCAGCATAATGAAACAAGAAACTTTTCTCTCAACCCATTGGTAGATTTTTTTTTACTTGTTAAAACCAATTCAGACCTCATTTTTTGTCTTAAAAACTTGAAACTAGAATTTTCAGGGGCTGTTCAGGTAAATGTCACTCATTTAATGTTTGTTTTGACTTAAAATAAGATAAAAGCATTTGCTTTGATTCCATTTTTTTTGCAGTGCACTAACATTAAGCATTGAAATATACAATACACTATACTCCTTCAGCACCTTCAGATTTCATCATCCAAATCAAGTCTTTGAACAATCTCAAAGCACATTTAATGAGTGTCTTTCATTGTTGTGTACTTGAACTTGTGTTTATGTTTTAGAGATGCTTTGCATTTCCTTTTGTTGGAAAAAGTCTTTACTGAGGGAAAAACACCCAAACTAATCCCACTCTGGAGTTACCTCACTGCTTATCCAAGTACTTACACATTATAGTCATTTTTATCTTGGAGATTTACCACAGAAGTAGAATTTTGTACCACTCTTATTTTCTAACTGGATGTATCCAGTTCCATAGTCCATATAAGGATCAGTACTTTAAGTGGGCTGGTATGCTTCCTTACACGTTATTTATAGATTGATTTTTTCTACATTTTTTTTTATACGTCTGTATTCAGAAAGGACAGGACAGTAGATTGAGCAGGAAACATGGCAAGAGCCAGAGAGTTACATGCTGGAAAGAGGCTGCAGGTTGGATCTGAAACTTGGGCCAAACTGGGTGAGGGCTAGACTCGCAGGGAGACCTGACCTCAACCACTAGGCTATACCAATGACCTGTAACTACTGCTTTTGGCACCTTGCTATACCAAGTATTTCTGGTGTACCGGGACATCCTACCATCTGCCTGTACCCCTTCCTGTCCGCTCCACATTAGAGTTTCTAATGGGGATTCATAATAACATCTAGAATACATTACCCATTGTGTTCACACTGTGACACTCACATCTTTATGTGTGCCTTACAAGACCCTCATTTTGAAAATCAAGAGCATAATACTAATGATTTACAGGTGGGCTCACACTACACTCGCGCCCACAAGTGGATAAGGGAAGTACCATTGATCAAAATGGGTTTCTGAAAGGCCTTGATGTGGAGAGATAGTCTCTTCACTCAAAGAATCAAGGTTACAATTATAACTGACCGATAAAGAGGTGTGTTTCCTTTTATGTCAGCGTCAGATATACAAATGATGTGAACACAGCATTGGAAAACCTTTTCACAGAAAATAATTTTTAAAATCATCACTATTACAGATCCAGAGATTCTCTTCAGAGTTGTGTTAAGTTACAAACAACTGTAACCCAATTCTCCATAAAAAACTGAGAGAAAAAAAGGCACAAAATAAAATGACTGTAGATAATGTCTGGATGAATGATTCCAATACAGCTAATTTTGTATCACATGAGGTGAACCAGCTTTATTTGGTAATATGTAAGAGCTGGCTGAAAAGAAGACCAGAGCTGGGATCGACTTTTCAGTCACTAAAAGAGGCAGGATGAGAGGTGCTTTAACATTATTCTGCTTAAGCTCTAGTTATTAAATTAGAAACAATAACAATAATATATATTTTATTATAATTATGTTTTTGTGTATCATGTTTATATACTTTTTCATGCACATTTTTATTGTGATTAATTTTGTCGTTTCATTGCAAGGAGCCTTTTTTTTTTCTTTTGTTATTCCTTTACAGAACGAGCATCAGCTATTGAAAGCAGCAGCTTGGACACACTTTCAGCACAGCGTCCCAGAAGACTTTTGCCCTTCAAAACAATTTCAACTTCACTTTATGTGTTGACACAGAGAAAACTTAGCATTATAATGAAACGTTCACAATTAACAAAGGTTTTGTAACTTATAAAGCATCTTATGGCTGTTATAAAACACAGTCTAAGTCTGTGCACACAAGTGTATTTGGATATATAGTGACAGCACAGTGTACCTCTCTGTTGCAGTTTATTGGAAAAAATGGGGAGCTTTTAATGTATTTCATAAAAAGTTTTGAAAAGACTAACCTTAACTCAAAAATAAATAAATAAAAACATACACCACAAATGCTTACTTTTACAATTAAACCAACATTTTTTTTGCAGAAATGCAAAAAAAAAAATGCAATTCCATTAGTGTCCACTTGAGGTGGACAGCAGAAACCCCGTAGACACCAAGCCAACAAAAAACAAAACCAAAAGAAAAAAAAAATTACTAAACTGTTTACAACTCCTTATTTTTTGAACACCAAGTCTGTCTGCATGGAAGCTAAAAGTGCTCCACTTTGCGTCATCTAAACTCAAACAAGGCTAGGATGAGTTTACCGTTTCCAATATGGCTTCCGTCAATGATCGGCATCAAAAGTCCAAAAAAAAAAAAAAAAGAGTGACATCCTTGAGACTGTCCATATATTATACAGTCTATCGTAATACTTATGTATTTAAATTCTAGCAACCAACATCATCCAAGTCAAACTCTTTTTTCTGTTCCTTCATTTCTACAGTGTTTAAATAAATTTACCATTTTGTAGTTCCTTCATTTTGTAACGAAAATATGGTTTAAGGTACAATAAAGAAATTATTGACAGGCAACTCAGTCCCCACACATAGCCAACTTCTGTTTTAGTCTAAAAAATAGTCATAAAAATGGGCTTCCGTAACTTTTCACGTCAATAAATCTTAAGTTTTGAGTTGAGCAGATGAGTCTGAACCGAAAAGAATCACAGCAAAACAAAGAGATTTCAGTCCTCCCACAGCGTCTCCCCTTAAACAGAGCCGAGATCTGCAGCTCTGGAGAAGATGCACACAATTACTTCAGAGGCGGGGGGCTTTATTTACATATGCAATATGCATAAGCAAGGTTACTGTGAGGGTGAAATAACCGCTAGATAGAGGGAGAGAAAAAAAGGAGGGGTTTGGTATGAGTGTGAGATGTGTGCCCATGTGTTTGTGTGTGTGGTGGTGAAAGAGAGGGTGTGTGTGATGGTGGTGGTGGTGGGGGGCAGAAAATTGGTGTTATCAATATTTAACCAACCCTTCCAGCATATTTATGGCAGACAATAGAGCAGACCTGCAAGTGTCTCATGTGAGTGGAAGTGTATTTATTACAAACTGAAATAGAGGCTGTAAATAAGATGTTCATTGATATATCTGCACCACTTGTATGGAATCAGTGACGAGCTCTCCACTCTATCAGTTAATTCGCGCCAAAACAAAATGTGAACATAAATACTGATTGCACGTCAAAGCCCCCCAGTGCATCACAAATATTCATTAAGGAGATATTTCTACATATGGTGAGCAGATGTATGTAATTCAATCAGGTTGGGAAAAAAAAAAAAGAAAAGAACTAAAAAGGCTATGAAAAGAGAGAAGAAATAAAATGTCTAGAGCTCTTTTCTTTTTTCTTTTTTTTTTTTCTTTTTTTTGCAGACCCATGGCCTCTCTGAAAATGTTTCCATGTGTTGTGTCTGAGCACACTGCGAGCGAAGAAGGAAAACATTCTCCCCTCCAAACCACATGCAACAGATTCTTTCTGAAGCCAAATAAATCAACCCTGTGTTTCAGATCATGTGACACTTTTTTGTGCTTTGTGTTATTCCCAACATATCCTGTTTCAGCCCCCCTTATTCCAGTTCTCTGTCACACACACACACGAACAAACAGCACGCACACCCACATGCACACGCATGCACGACACATGCACATTCAGAGTTTCCATTTCCTGTGCGTAAGATCACCTGTACAGACAGAGTGGCGGGCTTCAATGCAACATGCTCGGGCAGGAAAACAGGAAAGGGAGTTCAAGGGTGTCCAACATGAAATACATGCAGAGTTAGGGGAAACCCAGAGCTCATGGCAGCACTCCAACTTCTGAAGACAGAAAAGTTTCACAAGTGCACTTTTTTTTGCTTTAGCACTGCCATCATGCGCTTCATTTTTGCTTGTGCAAATCTATTCTTAAAGCTCTGAATAGCAGCCTGTTCAGAAAAACAAAACAAAAACATAAATCCAACTTAAAGGGATCATGCACCACATACAACAATGTATACTTCTGGAAAAAAAAAAAAAAGTCTTTGAAAAAGAAGAATTATAATGGGATGTAAAACTATTTTTTGTTATGCTCTGTGTCTAATAAGATAGACACAGTCCCCTACTTTTTGTACCACATATATTAGTTGCATATTTATTGGTCAATAGAATATTATTATTATTATTATTAATACCAAATAACCAATGTGCTTAAAACAACCTTCAGTCACCTCTTAATGACAGCTTATAAAGAGTGATAGAAGATTTTTCTTTTTTTTTTTTTTTTTTGAATTTAAAAGGATCCTAAGATTCTTTGCTCAGTGTGTTGTTATCCAAGCGCCAACCTCTGGTCTGAAAATATGAGACAATGCTGAAGTGCTTAAAACTGCAGTTCATTGAGTGTCTGCTTGAGGCTGGCTTCGGAAGTACTAGAAGTCACATACACACCTCGCCAAAAAAAAGCCATTTTCACAGCAGAAATAAACATGTTTACAGCCTGGTACCATCTTAATCGCTTATTTAGCTAACAGCACACAGTGTACAGGGGGTGAGGTTGTTTCTATTGTGGTAGTTTAGAAGATATTAAGATAGCGATTTCACCCAATCAAAGGCACAGCTCAGCTCATGTGACTGACAGGCACCCTATAGCTGTTAGCATGGAGACTCAAATCCCATCCCATTTCCAATATGGCTGCGCCAGCCAATATGCTTCAAAACGCAAGCTGTGTCCCAAATCACATATTTCTGCCTTATACTAACTATTTTGGGTGCATAAGTGCGTTCAGACCGATAGCATGGAAAAACGCAGTGCACTTTGATTTTTCAGCTGGCGCACTCAAAATGGGCAAAAAGCTGAGTGTGGAACTGTGGATACTTCTAACACTCAATGTTTGCCATATTGGTCACGTTTAGGAAGGGGCAAGAAACGATGTAATCAATGAATAGCAGAGGAACACCTATGAATGGTTGTGAAATGCGATCGTAGTTTCCGGTTAGTGAAAAGCCGCAGTGTTTGATTTGGAACAACACTACCCTGTAAGATTTTTGTGCACTGTTCCAGTAAGTGCAGAGTGTACGCAGTGCACGTCATGTAAGTGCAATAAGGAAAGTATGCGATCAGGAACACAGCATCAGTTTCAGAAAAAGACTGGTGAAGTCGCAGATACTACGTCAGTTAATTATACTGTCTATGGTTGCATCATGTTACTGCTGTAATGTATTACATCTATTGTAGACTAACACAATTCTGGGTGTGGCATATATTAACAACAATGTTAAGGTAATTTCCTGACAAAACCCCCTGGTAAGAATATGTAATATATTCTAAAATCACTTTTTGCAATTGATCTATCTTACTTTTAGTAGTTGAATTTAACATATCTCAGTGCAGAAGTGACTCCCAAGTCCCCAGTGTTCAGTTTGGAGTGAGAGGAACCAAATACTGTGTAATATATGGACATAGTGTCTGTGACATCACTCATTATTTTCTAAAGCATATTACCGATGGGGGCCATATTGGATGCTGAACCCACCTACCTTTGTTTTATTTAGGATGAGGCAAAGAGGCCTTTAGCTTCTTCGCAGACAGCTATAGGGTGCCTACTTGTAAGTCAAGTCATCCATGTCCTTGAATTGGCCAAAAAAAAATGCATGTTTAATAACTTCAAAGATAAAGTTATGAAAAAAACACACATGTAGTGTACGCTAATGTAGAAATTAGCTATTCAGATCCAAACCATTTTTTGAACCAGGCTGTAAACACGCTTGCATTGGCTGTAAACTATCTGTTTTTTTTTGTTTTTTTTTATTGGCCTGGTGTGTATGTGGTTTCTGGTGTTCCTACAGCCAGCTTCAAGTGGACTCTTGAAGAATTGTAATTTTAACATTTCTGCATAGGCTTTTTGACTGGAGGTTGCAGCTTCCAAGAAACCAAAAAGAAAAAAAAAGTGAGTTCAGGTCCAAACCCCATTTTTAAACTTGAAGTCATACCCATCATGCTATCTCACTGTAATTTTTTTTTTTACCTTACTTTAAAAATATGCACAAGAGACATATGCAATAAGAAATATCGCATGACCAAACTGAGAATTTTTGGACCAAGTGGTTGAGTCATAAGAGGCTAGCATTAACAATAGCTAGCAGCCAGCTAAGTGAAATAACTTGCAGTGCAAGTATCCTGGAATGATGTCTGACAAAGTTTGCAGTGGTCCTCTTTTGCATGCTGCACCTTTGCCCCAAAATCATAGAAAGTGAGAGCCATAATTCGAGGTGTCTCTTTCGGCATTCTGGAAGGAGCAGTTGCCAAACCAAATAGAATGTGAACACTATCAGTAGTTGTTTTGCTGGACCTTTGCGACAGCGTTTAGTTCAGATCCTCAAAAAAAAAAAAAAAAAAAAAGATATTGAAATGTATCCTTGAAGTGTCTATGTTTAGACCGCAACTAGTTTGTTTTAGTTCAGATTATTTTCTGTTGTCATGTTTTGTTTCCATTGCTGATACTAAAACAGGATGACAAAAATGATGTAGATTGTTTTTAGAAAAACAAACTCAACAACTAATGCGTCACTTTCCAGAAGGTCCAAATGGCTATGAACAGGATTTGATGTTTAAGCTGCTTTTCCAGAACAAAATGGTTAAACTCATTTGGATAATTTGTGGAACACCTTTCGACACATTGCAGCATTGAGGCTTTGATGGGTAACGTCACGTCAGCTAAATGTAACTGATGGTAGCACATCAGATTTTATTTATTTATTTATTTTATTTCTTTTCATGCTACAATTGGTGATTCTTTTGTATCTTAAAATACAAACATTACTATCACTTTGCAACCTGCAAAAAGATTTTTTGAAAAAAGTCTGTATCCCATTCATTTGCTTTTGCTACAGAAGTTGCATTGGCAGGAGCCAAATCTTCAGGTACAACTCACTGTATAGTCCATTTTAAAATGTGTTTGAGTTTTTCTAGCACTGTCTGGATTCTTTTGATAATTATTTCATCTAAATTGCTCAGAGTGGCCTACAAAGCATTTTGAAATTAACGTCTACCAGTACTAACAGGTCCATCTCCACGCCACATCATGCTGACAAAACAATACAGCAATGACGTATCCAGGAGAGCAGGCTGAATATTGCCTGAAAGTGTTTCTATATTTTGTCCATTAGTTTACTGGACCGTTCTCTAAACAGCACATCCTTTATGGTCAGTAAGAGTTACTGAATGAGTGGATAATTCTGGATAATTATGAGTTCTGCTTTTTAGCTAAACGTACGTCAGCGTGCCAGTAAAGCTCAGAGGATGCTTGTGTGTAGCAAGTTAAAGGGCTGGATGCGAACCATCTATGTTTTGCAACCAAGCATGGCAATGTTGTGTAGCAATCAAGCTGCAACCCTTAGCTGTGAGAAATGAAGCCTGTTAGGAAATGCTAAAATTAGAGTTCTTTATATTTAGCTGGATGCTGGCACCAGAAATACCCCGGACACGATAAGCCAATAACTCATTTTTTTTATAGTTTGTTATTTTTAAAGTTATTAAACTTATAATTTGGGTAACTTGACAGACAGGCAGACACCCTGTAGCTGTCTGCAAAGAGGCTTAAGGCCCGCCTCTTGATTTCATGCTGACTGAAACCAGCTGGGTTGAGTTCGGTATTGTAAATATGGCCCCCGCTGATGATCAGCTCCAAAACTGTATCAAAAACAGGTGGGTGAAGTCACGGAGACTTCATCAAAATATTATTTTGAGTGTATAAGATAAGTGTATTATAAGTGTATTTCTTCTTTTTATTTATTTTTTTATTTATTTAAATGGAAGTTGCTTGTAAGTTAGCTTACTTTAGCCCTCTGTTTAGAAACCAGTACCTTTAACGACAAATTTAATTTGTTCGTGCGGTGTAAATGAAACCAAACGTGAAGAGGCATAGAGCAGAAAATGTTGAATTTTCCCTCTAAACATTTCATCTTTTTCAGACATACTCTGTGTTAACTTTCATTTTTACCCCTCACGTACCATCTATAGCTTTTACTTAGCATGTGCTATTGTTGCGTTGTATTTCCTGCTATATGTGACATGCCATGCTGATCAATCGGCCTGCTTCTCTGTGGGGGTAACTCAGTGTTCCCCTGTGCATCTGACAGCCATCCCCAGCCCATTTACTGTCAAATGGGCTCGGCTCTCTTTGCCTGAGCTCAGATGCAGATTTATGCCAGAGCAATGCCGGTTCTTGCATATTAGATGAAAGCCTTGTTTGCATATACCCGCTCTCTCTCTCCCCCCTCCTGCTCCCCTCCTTCCCTCTTCCCCCCTCTTTCTCTCTCTTCCTTTTTTCTGAGGCGTCACTTTAATATGTATGCAAATGGGCTGCGCTCCACGGGCAGATATGTGTGGAGTCCTGTCCTGCAGTCAGGAGGTGTAGGAGAGATTGTGTTTGTATTTATGAGGCATGGGCCCTGCCGCTCTTGGGAGAGAAAACGCTGCGAGTGTAGTGTGGTGGAGGCTCTGCAGTGCAGGCAGAATGCAGATATGCCAATAACAGAGGTCATGGTTGTCACTAATGATAAGAGGAGACAATTAGACAATAGCATAGCTGTAATGTAACCCCCCTTACACCCTCTCATACACACACACTCACACATACACATGCAAACAAACACACAATCCCTCGTATTCCTGCTCTGGCATGAAGGGAGCCAACAGACTGAGAAGGTGATGCTTCTTCTGGAATCTTCCATGTACTGCTGCAGCTTTTTCTTCTTAGCCTGAATCGGGGCTCCTGGGGTGCAGAGAAAGGACCAATCTATCGATTCAATGCATCCCTCACGGGGGTAAGGATCACTGTCAGGGGCCGGGACAGAGGAGACAAGGTCAGGTCACCTATGAGAGAGGGCACCCTAACCCATTTCATCAGTCTGATGCTTCCCAGACAGGCATCAAAAGTCTGGGATCAATAAAGTCTCTGTAACGGTTGGAGCAGGAATAAATGAGAAATGTATCAGCCCTCAGTCTGTGGCTCTTATTAGGGGATGTGTTTTGAAAAATTTCCTGTAACGATTTTCTTCAAAAGAATCATAGGAAAGATCTCGCAAATACAAAGAACTAATTTCAAATGTGTTTTGTAAAATTAGCAGAAAAAAAACCCTCAATGACAATAACAGTGAAGGGTATTATGTTCAAGACGTAATAATATCTTGGCTTGCTGCCAATCAGTGATCGACTCAGGCAACACACACACACTTTGAAA
This sequence comes from Labroides dimidiatus, assembly GCA_030710495.1. Classification (NCBI taxonomy): domain Eukaryota; kingdom Metazoa; phylum Chordata; class Actinopteri; order Labriformes; family Labridae; genus Labroides; species Labroides dimidiatus. The sequence continues at coordinate 24,813,984 of CM061153.1, forward strand.
ACTGTGCAAATCAAATGTGTGCTTTCTCTCTCTCTCTCTTTCCCTCACACACACTCACACACATCCCCTTCCTCCATCATGAATAAACCATACTGTGTCTATGAGTCATATACCACCCCCACATCCCTCTCTAACCCACTCCCCCTATTCGCTGCTGCCGCTGCTGCTGCTGGAGTAAAAACGCTAATTAACGTGATGGCTAGCTCCAGCTCCTGTCAGCAGCTTGTGGGGGCCTCTCAACCAACCAGCCAGGCTCCACTGCTCTCTGGATTTAGCAGCTCTCTCCCCAGCCGCCATCTCTGGAGAACCGAGGGCCCCTCATTCATATTCAGCCCCAGTCGCATGCAGGCACCTGGAAGCAGCCAGCACCAGCACCACCTCCACCACCACCATGCAACCCCCATAGTGTCTATCACCAGGCCCCCAGTCCAGCCCACCTCCTGTCAGGGCTGGATCCCCTTAAAACCCACCCATCTACCCCACCCAATCACACACACTGATCGAAACACACACATACACACACACACACACTTCAAACTGAAAAGAAAAAAAAAACTCCATTTAGGAGATGTGGGAGCTACAAACTCCATCTAGGAGATGACACAACCCAACTGATGGGTTGAATCACCCAACGGTGGCGAGAGAGAAAGAGGAAAAAAAAAGAAAGTGAGGGAGGGGAACAGAGAGAGAGAGAGAGAGAGAGTGAGAGAGAGAGAGAGAGAGAGGGAGGGAAAGAGGAGGTAGCTGCGTGCCTTGGTGGACTAGCTCTGTAACCATGACAACGCAGCCGGGAGAGCGAGAAACAGGAACATACAGAATCTGTTTCTGCTGAGACTTGCACATGTGGCACAGAACTGCCTTTCCTCCGGAGAAGAAACGGAGGGGAGGCGTGTGTGTGTGTGTGTGTGTGTGTGTGTGTGTGTGTGTGTGTGTGTGTGTGTGTGTGTGTAGGCCCCCCTTATGAAACATACATGCCTGCTGCCTCTCCAACCAGACTCACTGACTCGCCCGCCCGAGTGACTCACAACACAAAGACATTTTGGTGAAACTGAAGCACACGGCAGCTTTTTGTCTCTTTTTCCATCTGATGAACACTGAGGTGCCGAGGCTGACATGCAGTGCAGAAGAGAAAAAGATAAAATACAGAAAAATAAACGCTCAAATTTCCCTCTACTGCCTGTTTTCTTTCTCTATGCCTCTCCGCCGCTCCCCTTCTGCCTGTCTTTTCTCTTTCCCTCCTGCTCCCTCTTTCTACAGGCTCAGTCTAACCTCCCCCTCCCCTTTCCTCAAGGGAATAAAGGTCGTAACGCAAATGATTACTCAAACCCGAGTTGCCATAGAAACGCAGTCATGTGACTCGAGCAGGCATGCATAGACCACAACAAAGAGGAGGATCAGGAACCAGCACAGCAAAGAGCTGGAGCTCGCCTTACTGGTGCCTCAGTGCATTTCACTCAAATTCAAGCTTTTAAAAATAGGCGAGCGAGCAGCATGCAGAGAGAAACGACACTCTTAAGAGCTACGAGGAGAGGCTGTAATGAATCGAGGCTGTAACACTGCAGTGTGCCATATATTCTACCATTCACTAGCAAACCAAGGGTGTGTCCTATTCATCATGTCCTTCTCCGAGGCAGAGCTGAGGCGCCAGTTGTCTGGAATTTCTGTGAAATGGCGTCAGTTGCACAAATGTAAGGGGTGGTGGATATTTTTGCTTCTGAAACAAGAGTTAGAGCAAAGAGCTGTAACTTTTCGGTGCCTAAAGCTTTACCTAAACCCCTTTAAAGGAGAACAGATTTGAGTTAACACATGAGAATCAAAGGATCACACCCATAAGCCTAAGTTTTAAGTGGTTAAACTGTGTTTTTCAAACTGTGTGTTAAAGCTGGATGTCTCTTATGAACAAAGACAACAATGCACAATAATACTTCAGCCTGAAGCACATATAAACTATATCAGTACCTTTACTTTTAAGATAAGATAATCCTTTATTCTTTCCTTATTTACAGTGTTAGTTGCAACTAAGTCGAAACATTAAGGAGGATGTAAAAAAATAAGCAAAGAGTACATTGTTTGGTAGTTAAGTGACTTTAAATTAGTAGGACTATTTCTTTCCAGGGATTCAAAAAACAGCGATTCCAAAGCTAAGAGACACACTCATTTGAGTTTCTGAAAAGAGAGGATAAAAGTGGTTTTAAAAGACCCTTTCTCTCCTTTTTCGCCCCAAAAATAATGAGTTCGAGTCTCGGCATTTTACCCTACTTGGAGATCTAACAAAACCTCAGAATAATCCTCCAGCATTAGACACAACAAAAAAAATAAAAGTGGTGAGCACAACAGGCAGTCTGCGTCAATCCAAGGGGAAGAACCAACACCTGGAGCTCGCAGAGAAGGTGGCCTGCCCCGACAGGATTCAGTTATCCTGCATCCAATCCACCCCCACTGAGATTAGTCCTGCTCCCGGGGTGAACCCTGCGACCTGCGACCATCTCTCAGAGACCAACCAACCCCCCGAATCTACAACACACACACCCACACACACACACGCTACACTCAAGCTCTACATTGTGAAGTATTGGAGCTACACGTAAGCAACGTTAAGGAAGATAAATATGCTCAGACTGAGTGCAGAATATGTTGAGTGAGAATTTGTTTTGCCTTCATTTCAGCATGAACAGTCGTTAATTTGTGAGGGCTCCATCAACACAAGCGGAGCAGGAGGACGGGGAACATTTTCTTCTGATGAAGTCACCACATCTGCGGTTATGAGCACTGTGTGCTTCAATGTCTGCGCTTTCCTTCCTCCGCTCGCTCCCACACACGCTTCTCCTCACACCAGCAAACACACACCATGTGAAGGGGGTGCATGTGTGTGCGCATGTATGTGTGCGTGTGTGTGTGTGTGTGTGTGTGTGTGTAAGACCCCCTCCTTGCCGACTGACTGACTAACTGACTGCTGGACATTTCCCTCCAAAGTCCACCTCGACTCCCATGAGGCTTCAGGCAGCAGCTGAGTGTTCAGTGATGTCTGCAATTATCCCGTGTCTAGACATTGTCTAGTGAAGACAAGGAGATGCACATTCGGCTCAGGCTGCGTTCAGTGGAAGAAGAAAAGGCCGGGGATAGACCACAACGTCTTTCAGTTGGTGACGTGGTGCTGAATGAAAAGGTTAAGGCCCGCATAGGAGCTCAGCCAACAAGCTCTATGAGGAAAAAAAAATGGCCTGTTCCCCTAAAATCTTTGCAGAATATTTTACTTCAAGGCTGTTGGTTGTTTTTAATCGTTTTTAAAAGTGTATCTTTAGTTCCACAGGCATTAGCAGCATAGCTATCATGCATTAGCTGTAATTTTCTAGATAAGGCTATGTACCTCTTTCTTAAGCAAAGTGCTTTAAGAAGTTTTTGTTTTTGTTTAAGGCACAAATTTTTGTGTTCTAAAATCCACTCAGGTATTAAATATCTCTATTGACCGTTTGCCATCATGTGTCTATTATAAATGCTACTCACGACAGCGGAAGGTGGGAGTCGCAGTGTTGGCATCAGGCTACAATGCATTTTGGCTAACCATTACAATCAAGGTGTATTTTGGAGCCAGAAAAGTACAAGAAAGTAAGATAAGATGTGTAAATCATCAGTTTTAACACGATACAATACAAATCGATTCTCAGAACAATGATTTGATATTTACCGATATCACAAAGTCTGCCGCGATAAGATTTCAAGTCGATTCAGTTCAATTTAGAGGGCTTCGATATTGGGAATCCATTCACCACATTCTGTTACTTTTCACAGGAAACAAAAATATTGATACGTTCTGAGACCATTTTTGCTAAATGTTTAGGGCATTTACATGAAAAACATTATTTAACAAAGTGAACAAATACTTGTGTTTCACTTTAAAGTGCTGCATTTATCAGTATATTTTTTTTAGGAGTCATCATTAATGGTCCCCGGTAACATTTGTGTTATATCATGTTGGATCCACATGGTGCTGTTAATGTGGTGTACTGTTTACCTAACCCTAAAACAGAAACGGTTTGTTTGATGTAAACAGCCACTCATTTTTCCTGTTTCCTTCATACTTTATCTCACCACTGCTTTGTTTACATATTGCACGTGCTCCGTCTTCTGATCCGTCTTTTCTCTGGATTCTGAAATATTTCCATACCGCTGGATAGCATTATCTGCTATCTTTGCTAGCGGTGTTGCGACTCGTGGCTGAGCGGAGACTGTCATTACCAAGAATGTGTGGGGACTTTAAAAAAAAAGCGGAAGGTAAAAACGTCGGTGAATATCGATGTTTATCCTTTCAATCGACTTGACTCGATTTTTGCTCAAATGATCGATATATTGATCCAGATCGATGTATCGTTACACCCCTACTTCTGAACACAAATGTGGCTGTCAAATGAGGAAAGTATTGTTGAGGGAACCGGACTTTTGTTGCGAAACTTGCAAAGACCAGCGTTATTCCCTGTTCATACCTACTTGTTCCTAAGATTACTGCTTTCTATACTGAAAGTAGCTGTGAGGACTATCCAGAATTGATAGTGTTTTTGCAGGAGAGCACCATCCCTCACTGGCGTAAAAACGTCACTTTTGCCAAGTCGTGTGTTTGTTTTGAAGTAAATGAACGGAGCTTAATTGTTTGAAACATTAAAAAAAGACAACTTTGAACTCAGTTATACAGTAGTTTGGTGCACCAAGCTACTTTTCTCGAGTTGAAGAGACCGCTGCAGTATAACTGCTGCTTGTGGGTTGGAAAGCACATTATCACAAACAGCTTAATCTGTGTTTTGGACATTAGTCTGTACCTCTATTACTTTCATGATTAGCTTTCCTCTACTCTTCTGTCCTTTTTCTTTCTGATAGTTTAGCTTCAGTGTCCGCCATTACTACAGAATAACTCCAAGAAATCAGGAGAGAAAATGGACAGATCTTGCTTTTTGCAGTGAATGGATTGGTCTGGTCTTCCACAGATACTAAGAAATAGCATTTAGAAACAACCTATGACTATTTCAAGATCACTTATGAATTCCTTAGGGCTGTTAGCAGTAGCTGTTTTTAGCTAATGGCACAAGTTATCATCTGCTTCAGTTGGAAGACTTTTTCATTCATGAGATAAAATCCAACTCCATGTCCTCTACGCTTGCGAATTCGTGATTACTCCTGTGACTGAAGCAGATGGTAACTTGTTCTGTTAAGCGAACACAGCAACCTCAGGATTACGGGGACTGGTTAGCATTCCTTTTCTTCTACCCTACAATTTAAGGTTATATCAGCCTTGTCTTGCCTTGTCTATTGGTACACTCCACTATTCAAAAGGAAATAATAATAGTTGAAAATACAGATTACAGTTTATCTGCTGGGATTTTATAGATAAGAATATTCATTTAGCACCTGCATCCTGTATGTAACATGTTCCCTATTCCTGCCCAGGCAAGGGCAAGGCGGACATTGTGACGTCACATGCAAAAGGTCAATGCAGTGTTTTATTTGTTGAAAATATGACATAATGACAGCTTTCAAGTGAGCATGTCTGTAGTACTGAAGATGGTGAAAAAAAAAAAACAGAACAAAAAAAAGCAACCAAAAAAGCATTTTTTTAAAGAACAGCTGACTAATGACAACTGTCATTATCCACCTATTTTTTTTATAGCCGTCATCCGGATTTTCTAAGTGAGCTCGAAAAAGTCTCACTTCTAGAGATGCCTCTTATCCTAATCCACGGTCTTAGCTTCCCAATCAGGTTGGACAGGATTGATTTACGGCACTGGTCCCCATGACAACACCTTGCTGGCCGATGCAGTTTAGTAGTGAGAAGAGATATCTATGTTTTTCTCTGCTGAAAACAATTTCTTGGATTTATTTTGTAGTAATGGTGGACACTGGAGTTGATCTATCAAAGGACTTAACCAGGATTGACTAAAGTTACAGGTTACAGATACATCTCAGAGCACCAGTTTAAGAGTGCAGCTAAATATAGCCGGCTACTAAACTATGCTTTTAACTGAGTTTATAGAAATTTGTTTGTTATTTCGTTTCAAACAATAGTGCTACATAACAAGTAATAAATGCATTACCTTGAGTTTTTTGTATTCTGTATGAAGTTGTCTTGAGCAAAGAAAAGTAGTGTTAAAAAGATCTGCTCTCCATTCATTTGCTTGAAAACAAATGCATGCCTTGGTAAGAGGCACATCCTCAAAACCAAGTGTACAAGTGCTCATAGGAAATTGAGTATTTATCCCTGGAAAGCAGTAGTTTTTCTTGATAGTCCTCACAGCCCTTTTTCCCTTTTGCGTTCACTTTATTTTCACATTTCTGAGGGATAATAAAAACCTTCTGAAGTACATGTTTTCAAGTGTCCTTGTTTGTATTTTGCCATTTCCAAAGACGGTATGGATCAACCAACCTCATTATTCAGCCTGTAGTGTTGAAGATGGTCCACACAGAAATGGTGAGTTCAGGGACTGGACCACCATGAGCTCTTATAATGAAGCTAATTCAAGTTTGGAACACACTATTGCTACATCTCTGTGAAGTTGCCCTTCAAAAACACGTAAAAAAAAAACTTAATCTTATTAAGAACATTTTTCTGTTTTGAAGTCTAAATAATTAACTGCATCTAATTTAAGTCACATGGACAAGATGATTCCAGATATGAATCTTATCTTATGGTTATACAAATTTAAGAAATTTGTCGAGAACATATGGCTGCATTGAATTTTTCCTCATCCCAAACAATTCAATCCTTGTGTTTGGCTTGTAATGTCTTGAAACAGATTTCCTTTAATATTTTTCAACCAGAAGTTCCAGGAACTTTAAGTCCCTGCAGTTCCATCGAACTGTTTGAAGACCATTAAAGGGCAGGAAAGACAACAACAAAGGCCTTTCAGTGCAGAAGACACCGCTGAAGGACAGACCAGCATTGCAATGTGCCGCACCACATAGCTTGGTTTTGATTGTGCTTTATTGCATAGTAGATGGTTTGTTGAACTGACACTTGAAATAACATGTGTTAGTGGCAGATTACAGAATTTCAGAAAGATAGTTTCTGGGTTTCATCTGTGCTAAGCTTATTTCAGGCTTTTTGGCACAGCTTTGACTGGCAAAACATAAAGTTCTACAGCACCGGTGTTTCAGCTTAAAGAGCGACTCTCATGACTGATGACTTTCAGCAAGATGTATCCTTCTCAAACAGCTGTCGATATCATTAAATACTTATCTGGTGAGAATACCTGGATGTTTAGATATATATATAAAAAAAAAAACTAAACTAGGATGCATTCCCAAGGACTTCCTCAGTGTTACAACAGCTGTAGGTCTCTAGTTTACACGGTCACTCTTTAAACTGTAACACTGGGAGCGGACAGAGGCACATTTCATTTATCAGGAAAAAAAGAAGACAATTGTTGAGGTGCTATTACACAGCAGATGCTCTACTAATCATAGACATTCAGCTCGTAGGCCCTGACTCCTAAAGTTCCTGGACCCTTGGAAAGAACTATTCCCTTGGCAGGGCTGTTTCAAGGTGTAGATCAGTTACCCCAAAACTACATTCAGACCCGTGTTTCTGTAATCCAAAAGCACTTAGTTCCTTATAAAATCCCTAGTTCCTGGGATATTCCTGGGGTCTAAAAGAATCGATTTAAACATGCCAGCAGGGGCGTGTCCAGACGTTTTAGTCTGGGGTGGCTGACTACGGCACTGACTGATGGAGGGGTGGCCCAAAGTATGTGCACACAACCATAACTGAAATTTCTCCACTGAACATATCAACTTTATTTTCAAACTCTAGGATTTCAAACAGATGTGTTTCTGTTCATATCTTTTAAAGTAACACAGTAGAAGGCCATCATATATACAACTGAAACTTTATGCTCTCAAGGGTCAAGACAAAGATATTTGATAGAGCCTCGACTTTATATTGCTCTAAACACATTATATGTGATAATTGGAAATTTTTGGAAATGTTGTATTTCTGACTGTTAGAGTGCAGGAGGTGCTTGAAATTTTAAGGACTGATTCCTCCTCTACACACCTGTCTGACAGATATGTTCAGTATTTTTCATGTATTAATTCTAAACTACCAACAAAAGCTCTTAGTGAGAGGTATTAAACTATACATTGTATATTACCACCTGAAGCTAATACAATGACATATCCTTACATTTTTAACACACATGTAAAGAAATGGATGAAACTGAAGCAGGTCTGTGAACACTTAATGTACCGTTTAATGTCTGTGAATCTGTTTTTGGTTATTATCTAACCGTTTCTATATTTATCAGAATTCAAGCTGGTCTTCAAGTTTGTCGAGGTCCCAGCTTCTTCTTTTTTTCCAATATTCATTACTTTGATTTTAATGTATATTTTTTTGTTGGTTGTAGTAGCTTAAACTCAACACTTTGTAACTTCTGTTAAAATCTGGGAAACCTAACCAGGGACAGAGGTTGCAAATTCATCTGTGTGTAACACATCTACTTTGTATGTCTTATTGATCAATGTTCCATGCATCTATTGACATCAAATAGTTATTTGAGGAAATAAATAAAGATCCTATATTTGAATGCAGAGAAGGCTTCCAGCAGCCTGCTTTAATACACTCAGAAGCCCAGTTTCCAACAAGTCAAATTGCTAATCATAGTTCAGGATTTCAGGGTGACACCTGGGGTGGCCAATCTGATTTCAAAGGGGGGCCCACACCACCCCTAGCTGCCTCCATGGATACGCCTCTGTGTATCTAGTCAATCTGGCTTTTTGTGAGTGTCATGAGATATTTGGACTAGCTTTAAAAACAAAAAGACTCGATCAGAGTTTCTCGAAGTTTCTGTGGAATGTGCTTAACAAATTCTTAATGAATTTCTGTGTATTGCATTTTTTTTGAAGATTAATGACAATTACATTTTTTTTAAATCAAATCTGCAGGTCTGAAGATGACAGAGTGAGGGTTGGGTCAAGACTGGAATAATAATAATAATAATAATAATAATAATAATAATAATAATAATAATAATAATAATAATAATAATAATAAGCAAAATGCATGTTTTCAAACCATGTGAAGCTGTTGTCAGATGTATTTGTATAATGGATTTAATCTTCAGATTTAATGCTCAGGCACCATATGTACAATGCAGTGGTTCATTCTCATCCTCATAAGAGCTTTGAAGCATTTACTATAACGTCACTGCCACTCAGTACTGGAATTTCTGTGGGTTAGTTCTTCAAAACATCTACTGTATTAGACAAAAAACAGTCCCTGTTTTTCGTTGTATTTCATTATAGTGGACAGTGCTCTGTGCTGAAGATGGTCCATGCAGAGAGGATTAGCTTGACTGTTAAGATAAAGGACAAATGGAGAAAAAACAACAACATAGACAACAGATTATACATGTGCTTCATTCTCTCTTCAGGTTTTATGCTCAGGTTATATATGAAGAATGCAGAATTTCTCCTCACAAACCCTTTACGGCTTCACATCAATAAATTGTGTTTCAGTTTGGGTCACTTTAATTTTGAATTTCTATAGGTTTATCCTTCAAAACATCTACCTAACTATGAGCTGGTGTCCTTGTATTGTGTTTTGTCCTTTTCAAGTGTGAGATTACACTGCAGTGCTGAGGATGGTCCAAGCTGAAAAGATGGTGTCAGGGACTGGTTAAGACAAGAGAGAATAGACGTTAAAAATGTTTCTAAAGAAATAAATTCTGGAAAGACTGGGTATCAAGTGAGGAGAGCAACAAACAAATCATGTTATGTAACATTTTTTTCATGAAGCTGAAGACCCAGCATAGAATTGTTGTATGTACCATGTAAAATGCCTTTTTCTGATCCGTTTCCATTCAGAACCCCTGCAGATAATGACGCTAAGGATCTAACTCTGCTTTCCGTTACAGTTACTGTATTATCTTGGCAAACTATGAAGAGACAAATGTGAAGAAAATAAAAGAACTACAAAACAAGCAGAAGCTTGAAGCACCGGCTGAGAGAAACAGTGTGCTGTGGTGAAAGAAAAGGCTGTGAGAGAATGAGCAGGTGTGGTGGGAAAGACCCATGGGCTTCAGGGAGAGAATAGATCAATAACTAATTTCAGTACCGAGCTTCACTCGCACAGTTTTCCAATAAAGCCTGGATGGAGAGTGTACTGGCTGAGCCCTCCCCCCACTATCTCTATTCTATCGCCTTCTGCAAGCAGGGATTGGACTCTTATGGAGGAAGCCTGTTTTTCTCTCTCTCTCTCCCAGCATTGGGATTGTTGGTTGGGTGGATTATGCTCCAACAGATTGTGTATTGTATAAATGTAATCCAATGTTGCCATTTCCATTTCCATGTGTCCTCCATGAGTGCTCCAGCAGCCCTTCCACCTATGCCGTGCCTGGAACTTTTCCCCCCTCGCCACTCACCCTCCCTTTTCCTCAACCACCCCCCTCTCTTATTCGACCAGGGCCAGTGTTGAGGTTTTGTCAAGAGATTCAGACAGACAGGAGAGTGAAGCGTGTGTCATGCAGGGCTGCTGCTGCTGCTACTCCGGCTCTTCTCCTCAGAGGCTGTGACCTAGATAACCAAGAGGAGCTGGAGCGCTTGCAAGCCTTGGAGCCACTCCAGCTCCAGCAATGTCAGGAAGGGGTTAGTTGTGTAACACAATGTCCTATTTAGTTTGCCCGTCACACACGCATGGACGCAAACACATATGTACACTCTATGGTGTTACGATCACAGTATGTTTCTCTCAGGCGCTCTCGTTTTTCACCGCAGACTGGATGTGAGGAAAGGGTTGCGTGCGTGTGAGGGAGCTTTAAAAAATAAAAGGCAAGGAGGCCCTCAATTCATCTGAATTTAAACATAAGCATTAAGAATGCTTGGGAAAACTTTCCACACCAGCAGCCACTGCAGACACATTATGTCACAGCGCAGCTGAAACATCTTCAGGCACACTCTTCTTCAGTCCTGCTTCTTTCTTTTAGCTTTCTCTTCAATTTAAGGTCCAGCGTGTTCTTCTTTAACAGGTAGTTTTTAGGAGTCTGTGTCTGCACTGCACTGCCACTAACTGGTCAAACACATTCAGCAATATGTGGACACATGAAATAGTGTCATGAGCAGGACAACAACAGGCAATCATGAGACAAATGTTGAGACACAGTTCTGCTTTAATGGCCCAACTTCATGTTCAGAGAGAAGACACATAAACGCCACAATACACCACCATCGCACTGAGGAGGTAAAATATAGATGTTTCCTCCTGCGCTGGAACAGCTGTAATCGGCTGCACTGTGAATGTGAATAACGAAATCTTTGACCCTGACATCTGAGCACCTTCAGGATACACAGGCGCAACACTGCCATCTGGTGGCGTTCACTTTGCACTGCAGCCCTTTTCACAGCAGCGAGGTTCATTCAGCTGTACAGCAGCATAATCATTACAGTTTAAAACTCAAAGGCTTATCCGTAAACATGACACACATTTGTCCGTCAGTTTGGCACAGAGAGTACAAGAGACACATTAGGCAAAGGCCTCACTGGTTTATTAGGTCGAGGTTCATTCACAGACAGTTACACAGATCACTCACTACAGGCCTTTCAGTCTTTTTGAACAAAAAGTGGCATCGTCACTCCTGGCTTTGTTGGGGCTTGAAGCAGTCCCAGCCAGGCCTCGGGGTGTAAGTATTCTCAGGAAGAAGAAAGTCTTTCATTCTGTCTGGTAATGGCAACGCTTTCACTCTGTCGTCCAAGGGCCAAGGCTGTAAATGGCTCCTGATGAACGCCCTGCAAAGACACCTCAGAGCAGGAGGGCTTGCATCCCGCTCTACAGCGCGGTTGTGAAGGTCTCTCAGAGCCTGAGTGTGAGGATGAGGGTCCTGATCAGGCACAGAGAGCTCCAGCCTGAGAGGTACATGCAGCATCGGGGTGTCAACCCTCGCTAAATCGAGCAACACCTCTGCTTGCTCCAGGAGCTCAGAGGCGTGACTTTGATCAGGGCGCTGCAGCAGGGCGATGTGGAGCCGCTGGAAAAGGAGGTTGTACCCGGACAACCAGGAGTCGTCGTAATAGGAGCAAACCAGAGAGGCTCCGCTCTGGATCAAGAGCACGGCCAGAGGAAAGAAGAGGTCAAAGTGCTCCAGGCTGGTCTGTGTCAGGGAGGGCTCTCCGTCCTCGCTCAGGCAGCAGCTGGGGTCCAGCCGGTGTGTCAGCAGCAGCCGTGTGGCTTTTAAGCAGAACTTACCGATCTCTGCAGCGTCCTCCACACTGGCATCTAGAGCCTCCTTCACCAGGAACACCAACAAGGACTTTACCGTTTCCCCGTCTACTGTTGAAGCATTTACATCAGCACCTGCAGAAAGAAAGAACCATTTAGACTGAAAGGAAATTTTTAAATTGTTAAATGAAGCATGAGCGATGAGTTGCTGCATCTTTGACACTGATCTTACATGAAAGGGTAATCCATCAGATTAATATTGTATATAAAAATGTAGAACTACTTCTTCTAATAAAGGAATGCAGAATGCAGTTTCTTAGATTCCAATACAATTTCATTTCTGAAACACTTGATTCTTTATTTCTCATTATGTAACACAAATCTGCACAGCCATGCAATAATAAGCCAAGGGCCTCTTCAGTGGGCACTCAGGCTTTTGCACATGGGATACCAACTGAGTGTAACAGGCGCCACCTTGTGGTGAGCAGTTTTTAGCAACTCATAATTGTCAACATCTTTTTCTCAAATGAGAATTTGAAATTTAAACACTGTTTTTCCAATGACAAACTTTATTGAGAAAATGTCCTTGATTTCTCTTTTTGAAGGAATAAATCTATAGCAGAAAGTAATAAACCAACAAAAAAAACAATCAGATCAGGGTCTGTCTTCTCACAGAGTTCAGTGATACAACTACTGCAACAAACACTCTTAAATTGAAGAAAAGTTGTGAGTTTTGATAATTTTTTTTTCTTTTTCTTTTTTTTTTTTTTTTGGGGGGGGGGGTCTAACTTTTCAAATAATCTGAGAAGCAAACTGCATTTTCAATTAGTCTTGCAAAAAGAAATAAATAGACAAACAAGATATATATTTTTTAAATATCTGGGAATATATCTCAATTTTCCTGATGAAGAGATATATGTGTAAGAAACTACTGATTTTTGTCTCCTGTGAGATGCTGCTTTATTTTCTTATGTACAGAAAACAGTTTTTGTTTTGATATGGTGATAGTTCATAATTAGTTAATAAATAGTTAATTCGTCTCTCTCATATTTTTTTTTAAGATAAATCTTGGAAACAGATTTTTTCCATTAAAGAAATATAAATGTTATAGACTTTTATTTAAACATAAAAGTCTTTCAAAATCATCTTGGAAAAACTCCCATTTTTAGATATTTGCCTGATCGTCATCCACTATTTAAAATGAAATTATCAGCATCAATATAGGTTATTTCTAAATGCTGTTTCTTGGCTTCACGATCAGGTCGTCTAGGACAGGAGTGATTTACAGCACATAGTCTCTCTGACAACACCATGCCTGCTGAGAAAGTTTAGCATTGAAGGAGCAAGATTTGTCCTTTTTCTTAAAGAGAAGGATTTTTGGATTTATTTTGTAGTAATGGTGGATACTGGAGCTGAACGGTAAGGAGAACAGAAGAAAGCGAAATGGGAGGGCAAAAAAAGCAAGGTTTCATTAGCTCTGCTTGGTGAGGTTGGAGTTGGTAGATGAGCACTGGTAGGACATAACCAGGATTCACTAACATTACAGGTTACAGATGCATCTTAGAGCCACGGGCTGTGAGTAGTGCTAAATATAGCCGGCTACTAAACTAAAGTTACAAAGTTTACTTGTTGTCACGTTTCAAACAATAATAATAATACTACTAATAATAATAATACTAATAATAATAATAATAATAATAATAATAATAATAATAATGATAATAATAATAAATACATTGCCTGGTTAAGTTGTCTCCAGTTAAAAGTTGTCTTGAACAAAGAAAAGTGGAGTTAAAAAGAAGATCTGATCTCCATTTTTCAAAACAAACACACCTCGACAAGAGTCAAATCCTCATGACAGTGGGTGCAAGTGCTTATGGGAAATGGAGTCTTTATCCTGGAAAAAACACTAGCTTTTCCAATAGTCCTCACAGCCCCTTTAAGGCTCTCTGTGTGACTTGTTTGGGATACAGTGGAGAAAAATAACTTTAAGGGGCTAAGCCAAATCTACATAATTAGAATTATCATGGAGTTGGAGAGTGTATTATATCACAACCAGAATACCAAGCAGAGTGAAAATACTTTCAGACACCTAAGTCTTCAACGTGCTGTAGTTTGAATTGTGTCATGTTGTTGCTCCATGCATTGATCAAAGGATTAGTTTCCCTTCACAGCATTTGTGCATATTTTAGCCTGAACACCACTGAGACTGATTTTAACATGCACACAGGTGCCCAGGTATGCATACCAACACAGGTTTCAGACTACAGTGGTTTAACCTTGATCTTGTCTGAGAGGAAATTTGAATGTTAAAAACAGCAACAAGGCAAAGTAAAGATGATGGATGTTTCCAGTCACACCTCTCTCTAGTAGAAGCTGGATGTTTCCTGTGTTGTGCACAGTGAGTCCATCGCTGCTAGCCAAGGCGTGGAGTAAAGGTGTTTTTCCTGCAGGGGGCAAAGACCCAAGACTTCAGTTTTCAGAATGAACAAATTGAAAGGAAAATACCGGTGATAGTTTTTCATCTGGAAATACATATTTACCATTTTTGTCACTTGCATTCACATCAGCACCCAGATCCAGCAGAGTGAGCAGACAGGGGAGCCTCTCTGACTCCTCACTGGCGAGATCCAAAGGACTGCTCTCATGGATCTAAGAAAGAAACACGTCATATAGCTTAAATGCTAAAAACAAAATATGGTAATGATGAGAAGAGACAGAATTAAAAGTCTGCCTCACCCTGTCTCGCTTTTCAATGTCGGCTCCGTGTCTGACCAGCAGCTTCACCATGTTTGGCCTGTTCCTCAGAACTGCTATATGTAGAGGGTTGTAGTAAGACACAGGGTCTGCAGAGAAGAGAGTCAAACATCATCGTTGAAAAGAATTATCAGCAAAATTATTTTAAAAGTTCAGTGCTTAGAAATCAAAGTCTCAAACTCTACAAAAGAGGGGATCAACATAATCTTTAAAAGTGTGATGAAGTGTCCATGGAAAACGCTGATTTACTGTGCTCCCTGTAAGCACAAGGAGGTTTCAGAACGAGACAATCAGAAGATCAAGTCATGTAGAATCTATAATAACCCTCCAACAAGTTTGAAACAGAAGAAGTTACCTTGCAAGTAAGGGCTTTATAAATCTAAAAATACCAATGCTGGATCTGCCTTTGCCCAAGAGAAGGCCAACCAACCTTCTCCTAAAGAAGTGGTTATAAAACACTGATATGGGGTTGGGGAATGCCTTTTCAAATCCAAAAATACGTATGACTACATATTTTACCAATTATTGTAAAAATATAAACAAAATAGGGGTTATATCTCATATAAAACCATACAAACAGAAACGGTCTGATCTGTTTTCCATATTTCTTTGTTACACCAGGACCCCCAAGGCAACTAAACCAGGATAACAAAGGAACAGTGGTGGAAGATTAATTTAGGAAACAGAAATATGTGCAGATAGGTAGCCTCATTTTCTATGGATCAGCTTAATGAAGCATTTTAGGACAGATTTTTTGGGGGTTGGTTCTGGCCAGTTTTTGCTTCGGCCTGTTCTATTACTGTATTCCCACAGCAGGGAGGTGTCTGTTCCCTATTAGTTATTTATCAGGTCATTTAGCTGAAGACTTTGAGAACTCCAATCATAAAGGATAATTCACAACAATTTAAACTCAAACAGATAAAAACAATCCTTCAGCAGCTCTCTTTCACCAAGAAAATGTAAACTAGGTTTGGTTCTACACAGAAAGCCATCTTTCTTGTTCAACCTCAGTGTATAATATGGTTTTTAAATGTCAAGTCTTTATCAAGCAAGTTTATTCATAACACTGAGATGAATAAGTTAAGATGAGATCAAAATGAAAAAAATAAAAAATGAATGAAGAATGAACTTCAGCATTTGTCAGTGTTAACTTTCTGGAAGGAGGCATTCATGAAAAGTGAAACAAAGAAGCAGCCGCTGCCAGAATCCTCTAATTATGTCTCTCGGGAGACACATTTTTACATCTACAAGAGGTCACCACTGCAGTTTGGAAGAGCACCAGCAGGTTTTTATCACAGCAGCAAGACCTGCTGCACTTTTCCGAGTATTTTGCACAAAAGGGATTTATTCTCCATTGTGTGACTGCATAACAACATGCTCAGTCACATATGCAGCTCTTTTAGCAAACAGTGAAGATCCAAGCTCTGTTTATGTTTCCAAGTACAACTGTCACAGACACTCATGAGGGAGAAAGAGAGATCAAAAAGGCTGTTTTTTGTCAGTACTTAAAAAAAGCTGTTTGAATGAAACAACTTTTTGTAGGTTCAAAGTTTTAAACTTGTCATCATCCTTAAAGTGTGATTGATTCTTGAGGCCAATTTCTTGAAATTACGCAACCACTGTTGCAAAAAAAAAAAAAGTCTAGATAGGAGAAGTGTTACTAATTAAAACTATTAATTTGTGCATTCAAATGAAGTCAAACACATTTCAGCTGCACTTCATTTGCAAATAGAACAACCGTTGTTCCAAATAATTAAAACGGATCACTTAAATTTGCATATAACTGAATTTACAATCAAGCCTTTGTCAATGCAGAAAAACTGCATTATGCAGGATGTGCTGGGATAAGTCAAAGTGAGTGCAATAGCCAAAGTAATGATTGGCACATTTGTTACAGGCTTGTTTTCTGTATTTAACCACTCACCTTCAAAATTCAGATCAGCCCCGTAGCGTAGAAGAATTTCTGCTGCGTACACCAGCCCCCTTTCTGCCATCTTAAACAGCACGTAGCTGATGCCCTCCAGGAACACCTCTGACTGGGACTCCCGCTCCAAAAGCTCCTCTAGAGATCTACAAAGACCAGCCTCTTCCTCAGGGGTTTGGCCTCTGGATATAGAAACAAACAGAAGCAGCAAATCACTTCAACAGTTTGATGTTTCAGCTCGGCTCCTATCAAACACTGTCTTTACTGGCAGTGGTTTTGCAGGTTATGGCTTGAGTGGTTAAACTGAGAAGACAGGGACAATAACAAAGAATTCAAATGGAGCCATGAGGGTTTTTTTAATCATGTTAATTTGCACATTTTCACATCTTCTCGCCTCTATTTAATAAGAAAGGAAAGTAGCAAGGATGGGAAAAGTAGCAAGGATCGAAAGGAGACAAAGAAACTCAGAGCGAGGACACAGGTGGTGGTGCAGGTGTCAAGCACTGCAGGAAAACTTCCACACAGATCATTGTTATTTTTGTGGTACAACTTATGACATCATAAAAAGCAGCATTTAATTTTTAGTTTTTATTTGATCAACAAAAAAAAATCTATTAAAAAACATCTCCGTGCTGAAGTACCGTGCAGATCACAAACGTGTACGTACATTCCTCTCTTTATTTGTTCATATCAGATTACTGCACGTCACTAATTTTAATCTAACACTAGCCATTTAAGCTCCTCCCTTGTCCTGTCATTTCCTGTTGTTTGTTGCTGCAGACAGGCTGCTACTGAGGACAAGCTGAACTCCAACTGATATAGCTTTTAAAATGAGTCTTACAATTATCACCAGTAGAATATTGCTTATGCTAATCTTAGACTGTAATAACTCCTCTGTTACCTTCAGCACAATTGTAACTGCTTACATAAACTCGTTGACTCAAACTGCTGTAAATATCGCAACGAGTCAATGACTTTTACCTTGTCGTTTCACAAACAGTACCAAAACTTAAACACTATTGAAGCAAGATGTCTTTATAAGATGATGCTTTTGTTGTTGGTATTGTTCCATCTGTCTGTATCCTCGTCCTTCTTTCATCATCTCCATCCATCCCACTTCCCAAACCAAGCACAGTCTTGCTAGATAATTATTCAACATGAGTCTTGTTCTTCTTAGGGTTTCTACTTGTTAACAGGAAGTTTCCACTTTTGACAGTTCCTTGCTAAATGTGGCCAAATGTGAGGGTAAGTATTTGTTAATGATATATAAACTGACTCAAATCAAAAGCTTCAGTAATTACGGAAAGTTAAGCTGATCCAAACATGAATATGAAAGAATCTAGAGACTAATAAATAATCAATATTGACAACCAAAAAAAAAAAAAAAAAAAAATGGCCCCAATTCTTAGCCAGTTGAACAATATTCACGAGTAATTTAAAGGTCTAATGAAAGTGTTAGATTTGTGTAATATAACTAAGATAAAATTAATTAATTAAAAAAAATAATAATAAAAACCTTAACATTTCTGATTCCCTTTTCTTAATTGAAGGTCTCCCTGAACATTCATAAAGTGGGCAGGTGAGGCAGCTGAGCAGCACGTGATCAGTAGCTGGCGTCACGGCACGTCAATCTGACTTCATTTCAGCTGTGAAATGAAGGGTTTCTCGTTTTTTTTTTTTTTTTTTGCCCCATCAAACTTCGCCTCCTCTGTCCACACGTCAAGTTTTTTTTTCTGAGTTGTTGTCAGATTAGTACGTCGTGCCAAACTAAAAACTGGATCTCCGTGTCACAGAAATGCAGACCAAATGACTCCATGGTAAAACGTCCAAACACAAAACCCGAACAGGGCATTGGCTTTACCTGTCCTCGTGGCCACCACCGCCTTCCTCCAGTGCAATGACACACATCACGGCGTCCACCAGCGGTTGGTACTCATAAATGATCCGCCGAAATCCATGGAGGAAAGGCATGGCTCCTCCGCTCTGCACAACACGAATCGTAAGTTGATGCCTAAAACGCATTCAGACATATA
This sequence comes from Labroides dimidiatus, assembly GCA_030710495.1. Lineage (NCBI taxonomy): Eukaryota > Metazoa > Chordata > Actinopteri > Labriformes > Labridae > Labroides > Labroides dimidiatus. Next base: position 24,832,891 of record CM061153.1, read on the forward strand.
AGTCAACGAGGGTGTGTCAGTTTCAGAGTGATTGGCAGTCATATCAGCAGCAGGTCAACGTTATCTCTGAAGTACAGTTGACAAATATTTGCTTACGCTTTATGCTAATTTGCGATGGTCATAACTTCTCATACGATGGAGACTGACTTTATTTTTAAAGATCAGTCTCAGTGCAGCTAATTACAGAAGTCACAACCCTGCTGAACGATGATTTAAGGACTGTTTACTATAGAGGAAATAAGTTTTAAGGTGAGCTACTCAGTTCACCCGAAGTCAGGCTCACTTCGTAGCCTTTCTGATTGAATGCATCTCTTAATGTTTTATTTATTATGATCTAAATTAAGAATAAGTTCTTTAAAAAGACCAGTAGATACAAACTTACTCTCACACTTTAGCCGTTGCATGTAAGAAAAAAGCTTCAACCACGCCTACTGCAGTCCAATTCTATTTTCACTCCGCTGTGAAACACAAACGTAACTAAGGTTCCGCTTTACGCTTAGCGCTTGAACTTCACTTATCCTTTTGAAGATTGATTGGGATTTTTTTTCTGAGATTATACAAAATTTACACAGTGAAAGGTTACGTGTAAATTGAATGTATCAAATTCTTTGCCATTTCACTGAAAAATCAGAGGAATGATTATTTATTTAGAACTTGCTGCTGTCTTTTTTCTCCCTTTTGAATTTGAGACATTGGAAATTCAATGTGATGTTACAGACAGCATAGAATAATACTTTACAGATTATCGTGAGCAACAAAATTAAAGATAACTGTGACATGCTTGGTTAATTACAAAAGTTAATCTGAGTAAAACATCCTACTTTTAGAAGAGCACTCAGTGCCTCAAGTCCTAAAACCAGAGCCTGAGGACAAATGGGCAGCAAGAGCCAGAATATCATTGGATTTTCAAGTAGGCACCTCCTGTCACAAGTGTTTCCTTCAATTAGGCCCACGTCCATCATTAAAACACTTCAATGAACCCAACCCACTTTTAACGGACCCAGGTATGCAAACTCCACACTACCTACACTACCCTTAGCCCAACCCCTTCGACCTGAGGCTGTAATATGAATAGTAAGAAGACAGGTGGAAAAAGTAAGAAGACAGGGACGGCAGGGTGAGGGCAAGGGGCAGGTCTAGGCCAGAACTCATCCCTACCCACCTAGGCTGCGCTCTGCCTCTTAAGTGAGAAGTTTGAAAGAAGACAGATACGTATTTATTTTTTAAATAGATATCCATGTATGACGAATACAAGACTAAATGAAAGTCAGTTAATACCATCAAATCAATATTTTCAAAAATAAAATAATGTTTTCAGAACAACATGTTCCAAATTTAATTTCTGTGATCATGACTCATCAAAAGCTTTGTTACTGGTAAGCATATGTTAAACTATTTCCGTGTGAGCTATGCTTCCAGAGAACAACACACTGATTGCCATTTTTTATTTTGAGAACTGTCCCGTTCTGGAGATGTGTTTTTGTCCATATGGCACATCAGACTGAGACAGCAGCTCTCAGATGTTTCTTTTTTTTTGACAACTCCTCCATTCTGCTGACAGCATCTGGCTGCTAACAGGCTCCTTTGTCCTGTTGAGCGGAGAAACCCCAGCCGTGTTTGGGTTTGGTGACAGATGGCTCGCTTTTAGAACCAGTAAGGAGTGCTTACAAAAGACATCATTTTTAACACATCCGTGAGTCTGATTTTGATCACGGCATATTTAAATGACATTGCATTTTAACAGAGAAAATGTGGCTGACAGACTGCATTTTGTAGTTTTAGGTAGATAAAAATCAAACTGATGCAATATTTTTCAATATCAGAACACAAAAAGTAGTGTTCTGGATGAAATGTTCGAGGAAAGATGCAAATCAAAAGGATTTTGTTTAACTGATTTCAGTAAAATAGTGTTAAATAACAAAAAAAGGAAAGTGTGGTTTATGTTTGCAGCTGATTTGTCCTCAGCAAAATGACACTTAAAAAAGACTCATACTGTCCACATGCTTTACAGATAAGGTCTTCATAAGGCAGAATGTGTTGTGTGAATTGTGTTGTAATTCTATCAGATGCAGTACATACTTAAAAGCCGTTAATGCTTTGACTCCAGAAGATAAAGAACAGTAGTTGTAAAATTCTTTTAAATGGTGAACTCAAACTCTGTCTGTAGGTGGCAGCAGTGTAGCACAGGCCAAAATAAAAAGTCCCTTCTCTGGGAATCAGTTGTCCACATTTGTTATGATACAGCACAAGTGTGATTGTGCAAATCAACACATGCATGACAGCAAACAAAACCCAGTGAGTAAATACAGACAATCTGTGCAGCTCTGAAAACTAACACTGAGTGAGTCACCCCCCCCCCCCCCCCCCAAAGAGGAAAACACAGATTTGATTCAATTTGATTCCCTCTCTTTCAAGACAATTACTTTTTATTATTTTCAATCCAAGAAACCTGATTAATAAAACAATGTCCCTTCAACGTGGTTTAAGTGTCTTCTGCTGTTTCCCAACTACACTTAATTTCATCTCGATTCTGGAGCCGTGCGCTCATGAATAATCCACTTTAATTCTCCTTTTACAAACCTGTTAGTGATTAGTTCCTTCGGTCTTTGCACACACACCTTTCAGGGTTCCCTGATGAAGCAGGCAATCTCTTTTTCTTGCTCCGAAGTTAATTTGTACCTCTGCCACCATGAGGCCCTGAGAGCATGCAATCTGATAACAGTAGCAGCAGGTGGAAAGATGCATCCACTCTTTGGCCATAAAAAGAAAGTGAAGTTATGCAACAGTAATGCAGGTTCTTCAGGAAGTTTGGGAACATCATTACGGCACAGCAAGAGTTGATGTCGTTTACAAAGTGTTGCAATTCCAGTGCCTGTAGTCATCATAAAAGGAGGTTTCAAACTGCTTTTGCTCAAATCCTCTAAGCCACTGTTATTTCTGCATTCTCCCGCAGGAAATCAACAAAAGGCATGCTGTACTGCTGCGATGACACACTGTTTCTGTTTATCGTCCTCAGTTAATCTCAGAATTCAAAGAATTCACTGGCACAAAACGGGTCACAGACATGTCACACTGGTACAGTTATTTGACCTCGCTCCGTATTGTACGTCAAAGAACAGCTCACCAGGGTTACAGGCAGTGAAGAGTAATGACGGTAGTTAAGAACAAAGCTTTGTCAAAAACATCACCCTCTCTGCTGTTTGTCCTCTTCTTCCATCTAATTTTGAGCGGGATTGTAGGATGGAGGTAAAGAGTGGAAAAAAAAGAGGGAAGATACCGCAGTTCCATTCCCATACCCCTCAGTAAATTGGCTCTTTATTAAATTTAGCTCCCATCTATCAATACAAAGAACGGTATCGAAATTACTTTGTTGGCCACAAATCGTTGGCAATAGATTGAGCCTCTGCTGAAACAAGGCCATCATTTATCTGGTTCACATTTCCTCCCGGGGTGAAAGGAAGCGGGACACAATAAGACTTTCATTTGTTCCCTGGCTGATAGATGTAACCTCCTAGAACCTCTGATTACCAGATTATCACACGTAAAATAAAAAATCTATTAAACATTTAGACCTGTTGGCTCCCTCTGGATTTCCTCTATTTTTATCAAATGGTGGTGTCAGGGGAGCTGGAGGCATGAGAGTCTCCCAACACACCGAGGAGATTTAGGCAGCTAGAAAATACCCTTGACTATGCAAAGAGTGTAGTGTGTCCTGGGAGGGTGTAACATAAAGGAAAGTTAATTAACATGTATATTAAGTACTTTTAAGATGTAATAAAACACACACACACATATTCACTGAACTTTTCACACCCTAGAAAAGCTGCTCTGTTTAAGGTGAGAGGTGATTCAATACCAATGGTGAAGCTAAAGTCAGGAAAATGATAATAGAGTGGCAAGGCATTGTGGTTTGGTTTCCCTCAGTTATACAGAGTGAGTTTAAATTATCAGACCAGCAGGTCTGGGCCTAATATCCTTTTGTGCTGGCAGCATATCGCAGAGTGAAGATTGTGGATGGAAATAATCAGCCTTTTAAAAGGTCAGGGGAAGTTAAGCACACCCAAAGTAGACCATGACACACTGGAGCTGATAAGAAATAACTGTCTGTGTAAGGAAGAATGAGGAGAGTTCACCTTGTCCCATTTATTCTGTCATGATTGCTCAGCTGTCAGTCAGATTTAATGGCACATGTGAAGCGAACCCAGCCACAATGATGGGAAACTCTTTGCTCCAGATAAAAAAACTCTGAATTAAGAAGAGTAATTCAATCAAGTACTGATTGTGTTAAAATGTCAGATAGCTTTGTAACATTCCTTTATAGCAAAGTGATGTGTGAAAATGAATCTATTAAGAACCTGGTCCTGTTAAATACTTAAACCTGATTGGTCAAAACTGTGTAACAATGGTGATTAATTCACAACAACCTGATCCCACATGTCATCTCAAATCCATCCCCTGAGAGAAGTCTGGCACATCTCACTTCTGCCTGTTGACACTGTGGTAAAAACATTAGGTTCCTTCTTAGGCTGGAAATAATGACAGATAAGAGAGCAGTCTGAGGAGCTATTCCAACCATCTCTGACAGGGACACAATCCAACATCCTGTCCAAGCAACAGCAGCACACCTAGAGAGAGCAACTTTAAATTGCTTTGCCTCATATTAAAAAAAAGTGCTCCGTCTGCAAAGTTATGGGAAAAGGGAGAGCTGAATGAAAACAGAAACGTTATCTAAAACAATACTGTGGGTCTCGTTCACGTTGTTTAATTTCATGTGAATTATTGCAAATTACCAGGCGTATATGGGCTGAGATTTGTGTCACTAGAAACTGAATTTGAATTGTTAAATTGAATTTGGAAAGCATGATCTGAAATTGATTTAATATTTTTAAAGTTAATTAATTGATTTAATATTTTGAAAGTGTGTTCAACCTACTTGAAAAATTTCTGTATTCCTTAAATCAAAAATACACAATTTAATTTGAATTTGTACCACTCATAGTTCAGCGTGGCACAACCATTACGTGAGAAAGAGTAAACAAAGCTCAGATTCACAGAATCTAGTAATGATGGGGATTCTGGAACTTTTCAGTCATCTAGATTACTTATCTCAGTTCAGCAATGAAAGCTAGCTTCTCCGACTCCCAAAGTACCATTGCATTTTTAGTCACCTATTCATAGTCATGTTTTGACCAGCAACTGATATGCATGTGTAAACTGTGTCATTTAATGTCCCATCTGCAACTGTTTAACATGAAGTGTGGTATAACCTATGTTGAGCTAACAAGTTCCTGTCTTGTGTAAACCTTCATTGCCCTCCATGCACTGGTTGCATGTCATGATCATCTGTCCACACGGTGTGGACAGATGATTGTACATTTATTCTATGGTGTATTTAATACATAGACAGCATAATTCATGGACGTAGTCTCTGTGACGTCACCTGTCTGTTTCTGAAACAGATTTTCGAAGAATATCAGCCGGCGCAGCCATAATGGAAATGAGGCGGGCTTTGAGTCTCCACAGTAACAGCCATAGGGCGCCTGTCAGACACGTGAGCTCAGCTGTGCCTCTGATTGGTCAAACTGGTGATCTTGATATCTTCTAAGCTGCCGAGTTACAAAAAAATTCACCCCCTGTACAGCATGTGCCGTTAGCGAAATTAGCGATTCAGACAAGACATTTTTTTGTACTAGGCTGTAAATATGCTTATTTCAGCTGTGGAAATGTTTTTTTTTTGGCTTAGTGTGTTTGTGACTTCCAGTACCTCTGAAGCAAGCCTCAAACGGACACTTGAATAACTGCAGAGTTTAGCACTTCTGCATTGTCTCATTTTCCAGAGGTTACTGCTTGATTAAATACCAACAAAAAAGGAGGAAGAAAAGACGCCAGCTCCACCTCACTTATCAGAGCCAGCTGTTAGATTTGAATTGGTCACATTTAACACTTCATGTCCCGGAGACTCTTGCATATCAGAAATATAAATATATCAATTTATTTATTTTTTGTTTTGTAAGATGCGTAGTGTTACTTAAACAGCACAAGACTCCCCTTCTTGTTGCCTTATTGTTTCTAATTTCTTTTAGCTAGCAAGCTAAGAGGTTTCTACAAATCATTTCTGTCAAGTAACTGCCTCAAAAAAGTTTTCCTCTAATATATAAAACAGATCACCTCTACTACACATTTTAATAATACTGCAATCTTATTTCCCATAAAAAATAATAGAATTAAATGAAAACATTGTGCTAATTACTTACATAATAAAGACACATTTTTATAGGTAAAACAGTATTTCTTGATGCCAATTCTTAAAATGCATTGTTAAAACTTGACTTTGTCATTAGTGTTGTTTTGCTTAAATATGCTAAGACTGTAAGATTTAGCTCGGTTGCGGCTGAATTTACTGCCCTTGTTTTCTATGTTTTACTAAGCTAAGCTAAACCAAGCTAGGATAAACAAAGCCCGACTGAGCTAAACTGAGATAAGCTAAGGGATTGTTGTTAGCTCCATATTTATTGTACAAATGTGATTGTAGTAACATTTTCTCAACTCATAGGGAAATAATGCCTTCAATGACCACGTATATTTTGTATAACATGAGTGTTGATTTTGGTGACCAACAAGCAACACCCTTTAAGTCTGATTGCATTTGTAGAGTTATTAAAGTGTTGACGTCTTGTTTGAGAGCGACTGATGGCTTTCAGTTGAGTTTAAGCAACAAAATAAGGACGAAACCTTTGGGATAAATGACTTAGTGCACTGAGGGTTTTGGAAGGTCACTCTCTGCCTCCCCTTAGGGCATCAGTCTTAAAAACAGAGTGACGGCCCCAGAGAGGCTGATAAGTAAATACCGTTTTAATGGGCTGTGGATGGCTGGTGGTAATCTGTGCAGGCTGGGAGTGGGCAGGGCACAGAGGGCGACGGGGCGTTCGGCAGCAGGGTTTTATTAATGCTATCATAGATCAGATTGGCCAGGGGAGGAGAATGAAAGGTGGTGATGAATTTGGGGCCCCTGTCTGCCATCTGACTGGAGGACAAACCACTGAGGCTGGTTAAGGTCACGGATGAAGGATACCACCAAAAAAGAATACACATGGGACGATTCATTATGTATAATATAGAGGATAGGATCATATATACCCCAGGGAGCCTCTGAAGGTTATAGGGGGACAGCTAGAAACTTCAAAAACAGCCTCTAGTTTTTTTTTCCGCTCACACATTTGATATTCTTAGCATCTGAATATCCAACAAAAATATGCTAACATAATACTAGAAATGTCTTTTAGTATTCTTGACAGAGAAAATGTGTCTAACGCTGCAGTAAAACATGGATATAGGTGTCTGAAATTGCAGTTTGTTGTGCCGTCATGTTTCTGACATTTCAGTCTTCTGTGTATTTGCAAGGAGTGAAAGCCTCCAGATCTTTTCCAAGACATCAAAGACTCCAGACCTTTCTTCAGACATCAAAGTCCTGGGACCGGTCCTCAGAGAGTTCAGACATCACTTCTGACAAGACACAATCACTTGCATTTTTGCCTCCCAGTCATCTCTTTAAATAATTCAGACAAATGCTCTACCTGTTTTAAAAACTCCCATAATTCCAAATCTGTTGTGTCTCTTTGTCTTTCTGGAGGTGGATTGATGGTTTGTGAGTTTATACAGCAGTCTGAGTCAGTGTAATTCAACCTGGGAAATGGACTTACCATATGCAGGGCTGGGAGGAATCTGTCTACTTTCTGTAATGACTTGCAGCGACAGGAGATGTAACCTAAGCCACTCTGGCTCTGCTGGTGCTCACTCTGATTTCCAGCAGTTGAATGGACCTCAGCGTAGCGTGGGCTTCAAGGGATTTGACTGCCTGTCGGGCTGCAGTCGGGCTACTTTTGGCCATCTACCAGCTTTTGTGTGAGTGATGTTTCAGCCCACGATTACAGCTCAGGAAGTAACTGCTCTACCCCCAAATTTTTGTTCCTCTATCTCTAATGCTTTTTGCAGCTGTACAAGACTGAATTTGTTTCCATGATCAAATTGCACACGTTTGGGTGGAAGCTAAATGCAAAGGTACGACAAAGTGGAAAAACTGAGTCCTGAAGGCAGCCAGAAAACCTTAAAATTGTGATAAATGCAGTGGCTGGAACTGTGATTTAGTAGTCCAAGAGATTTTATTTTGCGAACATCTCCACAACAACTCTGCAACTTTATTTGTGTGAATTGAAGAAGGGCTCTGGGTGATTTCCTTTCTTGCTTTGCTTTCAGACATAAGTGCTGCTCACACCCCAAACAGGATCAAAGTATTGGTTGAGACCACACATTTTGTGTTGATGTGTTTTTATATTTATATTTATCTCTGCTCTGTAGTCTCCATAAATAATCATACATACGGCTAAATTATAACGTACTTTTACTTTGATCTGACAAGCTTTTAGACTGATGATGCTGTCAACATGTTTGTGTACAGTTTTGGCACATCCCCCACACACAGCTCCAGACCTGTACTCAAATATTTGGATCAGATTTAGTCACCATACTGTTTGATTCATTTCAGATAAAGAAGTCCCATGGAGTATTAATTAAACGTACAATTTCTAAAAACAGCATGTCTATCTTACTTCAATCCAAAAACACAAACAGCAACTGATGCTGATCACAGTGGATATGCATAACAATGAAACAAAAACTCCTCATTAGAATAATTTAACTGGTGGCTATCTCATCTGATATGTCTGTATTTAGTGCTCATGAATCCTTTTTTATCTCTCCCTCACAACACCATCTGGTCTGCACGGGGAACAAATCTGCTGCGTGGCTCACAGTTAAATCAATTACCAGATTACAGTAGTAAACCATGTATCACTGCAATTTCTGAGCTCAGATGGTTTTAATATTGATCAACTCGTTAGTACCAACAATTATATTATTCACATCCTTAACCTCTATTTCAAATGAACAGATATGATGCAAACACATGTCTCTCTGTTTCTCCCTCTATACCACTCTGTCCATCCATTCGGCACATTGCTCTCCATCATGAGTCCTGCTCTACTTTTTTGCCTGTTGCTCTTCATGGTGTTGCATAGAGTTTCTAGAGTTTCTTCTTTTTTTTGTAAAATATTCTCAGACAACTTTTGTGTTGATTTGGTGGTTGATGACATGATCATAGCCCCTGTATCTTGTTCTTGTAATATCACTTGTAACCCGTTTGTTGGATATTATTTACTCTTGTAAATAGTTTATTTTTGAGCTGTCAGCCAAAACACATCAAAAAAACTGTCCCACATGTCCAGGGAAAACTGACTTTTTCTTCAAAGGGGTCGTCTCTATCATCAGTGAAGACAATAAAAGGTGATGTTCTCTGTGCAGACTGTCAGGGACATAAAAAAAAAAAAAAAAAAAAAATCGAAAATAAATGCAGTTAAGAAATGGTGGGGCACGGTGTGGTATTTTCATGTGGTCTCAAATCCTCTGCAGCCTGGTCAGAGTAGGAAAGCATTGAAAATGCAAAGACACCCAGAGGACTCTGCTTTGAGAACCAGAGACACATCCTGCGACCTACCTCCCAGGATGACATGTCAGTCATTAGACATCTGAGACTTTTCCCACAAAACTCAAGTGTTTTTTCTGCCCCCCCCCCCCCCCCCCCCCCCCAATTTATTTATTTATTTTGATCATTTTTCAGTTTTCCACATTTGTGAGTCTCTTTCCTCCTCTCCCACGTCTGAGCTCTTGTTCAGTTCAGCTCCCAGACCACAGGGGGTCACTAGTGCCTGCCAAGTGGCGCCATCAAACAATCAACTGAACATGTCCAGGAACAACTTTTAAAGTCGTTCTTTTTACCCATAAAGGATGACTGTGCCAGAAGGAACTTGAAACATACATTAAGTGTCGAGGTAAATGTATGAATTTGAAGAAAAACGCATCCCTTAGAGTCCAATCTGTGAATGAACGGTTCTTACGGAAAGATAATTTTGAGTTAACGCCTTTATAATCAGTCTTTAAGTGTCTGACTTAGTGGCTTATATCCTCACTGTTACCTATATGGGGCTGGTGTGTTGTTCTAGCGTCACACGCCTCTCGACGTGCGCCACAGCCAGTTACTGTCACTGCTGTAGGCTTTTCTCCTCTACTCCTCTCGACGCGCATTGGACGGCTGACAACGCGTAAGCTCCGCTGGAATTGAAGCCTGCAGCCTGTCTACTTAAACATCGAAAGATGGATGCTTGAAAACGGACTTTCGCGGATTATTTAAGCCACTTGGTGGCCAAACTGTAATTAGAAGTGGCAGTTGTACAGGAAGCGGTGCCGTGCGCGCACTGCTGTGGATGCTGCGTGCAGCTGGAGTTGCGCTCAGGACTTCGCGAGACGTTCAGGTTTCCCTGAGTGTGGATTTGTACTGACCTACGTTACAGTTTGAACTTGTTTTCTTTTATTTCCCCCCATGCATGATGCTGGGCTGGAACTGTTTTGCTTCGTCCACAAGTGTCGGACTCTCCTCAGTGCAGAGCGGCCAACTTTAGGTGCCCGGGGATGCGGAGGACACAGAGCAGGCAAACAGACCGACTGAGGACCAAGGACTAAAACAATTTCAGTTTTTCTTCCCTTTTCGAAGGGAATATTTTTTCAGCTCACAGTCGTTATCAACATCTATGACTGTAGACGTTTCACTTTGGGCATCGACATTACAGCAGGTGTCAGAACGTTTCTCCCCCAAAAATGTCTCAAATCGTGACGCCAAGCAGCGCTCAAGTTTCCCCTCCTCAGCTCTTGAATTTTCTATCCAAAAACAAGTATTGACACAAGAGTGGAAAGGCTTTGTAAACTGTTGTCCACGCGCACTTGGATTGTTCTGTAGCGTTTGAAAATCCTGGATAAGGCATGACACTTCTAAGGGAAAATGCTCTTTCAGTTTTTACTTATGGTGATGCAAGACGGATTGTATCTTTAAATTAATCAGTTTTGTCTTCTAAGATCTTTTTTGGGGGGGACTCTCGCTCTCCCGGCTGCTTCAAGAAACATGTTGCACATCATAGCGCTTCAATCGGTGCTGCTACTTTTTGGAGGTAAGCGTAATTTTAAGTCTAAATTGTCCGTTGTCCCCTGAAGTACCGTGTTCCCCGCACACAGATTAAGCAGCGAAGCTTTAAGATGTCATAAAATAAACTACTGCAAAGGAAAAGAAAGGATTTAGCAAAGTTATGTCAAATTTAAGGCTCAACAGAGAGACAAGAGGATTCAGGACATTAATAACAAATGAGTCAGTGCTGTGTGAAGGTTTGAGTTTCTTCTCCATATTTGAATCTTTTTGCCCATGAGTATTAATTCCCATGAAATCTGAATGTTATACTCCATAGGAAAAATAATGAGAGGACACACAATATGCGTAGTGTGTTACTTTCTGCAATATAAAGAAGCTGCTGCTGCAAGTGTCACTGGCTCTGCACCTGTAAAACAAACCCAGAGCAACTCTTGCCTTGAATATCATTTATCTCATGAATATTTCAGTGTGACAGGAAGCCTGGGGGGTTTATTACCTCATGGCTTGTCAGGTTATTGCATCAAAATTCATCTCACAGCCAGTAATGACTTCTTTTGGCCAAAAGTTACAAAGACCTGTAGTGTTGAGAGACCCTTGAAGCGCAGACTGCAGCATAGCAAGAACTTTATGCTTGAAAACTGTCCGTCTTTAGTTCTCCAGGAAGAATGATGATGTTAATTTCTTTCTGCATACACATTGCATTGGGATTTTTTAGACATTTCGTGCCGTCGCAGAGGAGCAGCCTTTACTTTTTCTGCCCTGCAGCTAAATTGTGCAAATCTAAGAGCAGTTGTGGCCTCACTAATGAATCCCTTATGCCATGAGGGGAAGAAATTTAACCTAAAATGCTCTTTGGAAAATGTTCCCTGTCAACTATTGTCATCATCTTCTGCACATAATACCTGGCTTTGCTACACTGATAAAACTAATGACTGTTGTGAATTTAGGTAAAAGTTTGTTCAGTTTGGCAAACTGTCATTTTTATATCCAACCTAAATGGAAAACATTTCTTTTTGTACTCTTGTTTTTGTTTGTTTTTTTTCCCCTGCAGGCGCTGACAGCCAATCATGTACTGGCTGTTTAAAATAAAAGAAACACGTACACTGATTCCCCACAGAATTAAAGGTCATGCATTTCCTGAAAGACAGCACCCTCAAACTGCATCTCACGCATCTATTGTGCACGTCCACCTGGACAATGTATCTTCCTCAGAGCTCAGAGGATGACTCTGATTTGACAGAGCCTCTATTATGAGTGCTGACTCACCGGCTTCAAGTGCACCGTAATGATGTTTGCCATATGCCAAGGCCTTCTCAGTATCCATACCCAGTGTGATACTAATTGAGCATCGTGTGTCGTGAAGCTGCAGGACACAGCGTCTCACTGTGAATAGTGATGAAAATTGATAACACGCTCCAGGAAATGAGGGGATCAAATCGGTGCTAGAAAAATGTCTGTGCAGCATAATGAAGCATAATTAGGGAGGGAAATCTTCTGCTATTCTGCTGTGATTGTGACGGTAGTCTTTGTTTTGCAAAGAAGAGGTCTTATCAGGGCAGATAGTTACTAGACCTTAAAGACTGCCCACATTTGACATCATTTGTCATAATGATGAAGAAAATCAAGAAAACAGAAGTTTATTTTCCTGAAGGAACTGGCTTTGTTTTTGATATTTTAGAAGTCTCTCCTCTTCATTATTTGGAACCACTTGGTGCTTTCCAATGAGACTCCTCCCTGGGATTCCTGGGAGGAATATCCAGTTTTTCCTCCCTTCATCTCATCCATGAGCTTAACAAGATCCAAAAGGGGATCAAGCAAGGATAGCCCTCAGTCTACATTTTTAAGCACTAAGCACACAGCCCATGCTGTTTCATGTCACGGCTGTACGTCTGTCCTCATGCCTCTATATCGCCATCATGGGATTCAGCTTGTCCTATGAGATTTTTTTTCCTGTGTTGAACTCTTAACATTTTATTAACCCCGCGAAGATTCTCAGTCTGCTTCTCACCAGAGGATTTTAATCTGTAATTGTCTTCAAGGGAGAATAAAAAAAAAAAAAAAACATCCACTGCTGTGGTCCTGCTCCCCAACGCAGTGGCAAGCTTCCAGATCCTCTTCTTTTTGCCTCTGGCAGTCCTTTAAGCCCCGCGACTCGTGTCCTTGAGCAAGCAAGGACCAAGAAATGAGAGACAGGGTGACATACTGCACACCAAAGAAGATGGTGTGTCACCAGAATTTTCAGAGGCAGAAAAATGGATTCGAGGTGAAGGGAATGAAAGGAAAATTTATCTGGTATCTGCTAATGATGATCTCTGAATTCAGTGTAAAATACTTTCATCTGCGCGTTTCTCCTTGGTTGAAGTCTTTCTAGATTTACTGACAGCCATGAGTGAGTTAACCCTTTAGACAGAAAATGCTATATCAATTTGTTTATAATATATTTTTTTCATACTTAGTAAATGTGCATTAATTAGATGCAAAAATACTTATTTTATAAATGAGTAACAATTTATATGTTATCCTTACCACAGCTTCTTAAAAACTAGCAATGATTATCCTGAAAAAAAAAAGTGTGTGGATAATTTCCTGAGAGCAGCCGATTTGAGAAGAACCAAAATACACTTCAGCCGCCTGTAGTGGTATGATAATCCTCAAGGGGGTAGTATACTTTTTAAAAAAAAATTAAACAGGTTTTTAATGAAAATATTTATCATGTTGATGAGATAGAGGCCTTTATGTGTTAGAAATGATACTTTGGCAATAAAAAGTAAAGAGGCCTGAATTCAGTGTTCACGTGGATGTTCATATCTTGACTTTCCTCTGCATGATAGTGTTTTATTATGCTGAAGGAATTTCAGGAAATCTAATTGAGAACAGCTGACAGCTCATCAGTCCTGCTTGTATCAGGAGCATGTGGTCGTTAAGACTCTAATGACTTGCTGTGTATAAAGGACCTGTGATGTACTGTGTTGGGTTTGTTGGTGTGAACTCTGTTGGGGTCGTCTATTAAAGGCTGGAAGACTTTGAAAGAAGCAGAGGAAACCGCTGGCTTGGTGGTATTTTTATACAGACTAACTTACAGCTGTGCTTGAGTACACTGTGATTATTCTCTGAGATCTGCAGCGGAGGACCCAGATAACAAGAGGCAGATTTTTTTTCCCCTTTCTCTCAAATCCATTTTGGCTCAGGTGTTTTCTGTAGCTTCCCTTTGTGGAAATAGCGAGGTGAAAGAGAGTTGCAGTAACAGCATGGCATTGGCACCGCTGTGTAATTATCAACCATTACAAATGTTGGTCGCCAGAAGTTTGTGCTTGCTCCTTTGTTTGTTTAATGACCGTTTTATGAAGCACAGTGTGTAGGTGGACTCCCTTGTACTGCTCCTTCATGCTCATTATATTCAAAGTGTGTGTGGGAGGTTTACATTGTAGCTTCCCAATCATTGAATTAAAAGAAGGTTTTTGCCCCCATAAATTCATATATCATCAGCGTAATGTCGTATAAAATTTCTTCAACACACACCTGCCCCCCGTTAATTAGCTTTTTCACAAGTGCTGTAATCTCACATTCAATTTAATCATGCTTCATGATTATCAAAGGTGAAAGGATGAAATCTGTGTAAAAGCTTTTAGGGGAGGGGTTGTGTGTGTGTGTGTATGTTTGTGTGTGTGTGTGTGTTTGAGTACGGGGGTCGTGGTAATAACTGACAAACTTGCTGATGCAGTGTTTGCGCGCTCTCTCATCAGTGGATAGTTGTTGTCTGAGCAGCAGACCTCCTCCATATAAATCTATCTGGGAGTTCACAGGCTGACTGTGAGCTCCAGTCACGCTGCCTCGACACGCTGTGGTGCAACAGAGTGAAAACACCAGAGACGAGCAGCCGGCATCAGACTGCACACTATTTCAAAGTCTTACTCTAATGTAAAGAAATGAATTCATTGTTATTCATGAACTCGGCCAGCATTGGCAATTTCAATTTATTTTTTGCTCGGTATTATATTGAGAACGTATAATTTAAAAATGCGTTACTTGGATGTTAGAGCTGAGTGAGAATTCTCTGAGACTGTATTGAGACCCAACAGTGTAAAAGACCTACATTAGCATGTTCACAATGACAAAGCAAATGGTGATTCTTATATGCAATAGTATAGTATTTAGTTATACCAATATATTAAACTTGCATATTACATTTCTTGTTTCATTTTGAAATCTAACGTGATGTTATTTTAGTTCCTGATCCCTAGAACCTGTCCTCATTTCACACCTGCTGCTGATTATCTTGCTGGCCAGCTGGTTCATGTAGTCCTTTGATTTCCCTCTTCAGTTGCTAAATTGTCCTTAATAACTGGAGTGTGTGCATCACAACTAACAAACTGATCTACAGGAGATCAAACATTTTCTCTGACAAGGGAAAATTCTTAGTCAAAAGACTACTAAGATAGTTCGGATAATTTTGACACCACATGTTTATAGCAGGTAATGTCATCAAACAACTGTTTACTTGTTCAGTCACATAGAAAAAGGCATTTTTAAATTCAGAGTTTTAGTTGGGGAAAAGATCCAAATCCATTCAAGTTGTGATTGTTTATCCTGCTGTGACCATGACCCGTGATTCACACATACTCCGTGAGCACAGTGGATTTCAGCGCGTGCCAATTCACACTGCGTCCATCTCTGGAGTGGAGTGCAGCGTGCTCCATAGCAGCTCGATGCGCAAGAGCACAGGAAAACCACATGTTCCCACAAGAATCACACCCATGACAACTACTTGCATGATAATTAATTAGTGTGTTAAACTCACCTGGCCCTCCCAGAACTTCAGCAATTTCAGTTCATCCCTTTTCGTTTCTGTTGGTGTCCTTATAGAAAGGATGTGTTGCGTCGTATATAATTTTACGGTTTTCCACCTCCAAGTTAAACTTTTCCTCACCCATGGCGTCTGATTTCCTCAGTCTGACTTGCTGGTGACTTCTGGCCCTGTGCTAGTGATGTAGTTTTGATATATGAGGATAATATTATGATTGGGAGCCAGAACATCGTGCTTTATTTTGAAATAAACCGGATACTCTGATCATTTTTCGTGTCTGTTTTCCTGTTTGGTACGATATGCTCTGCAGAGATTGACGCGTCTCTGCAGTGTACTCTGGGAAAAATAGACTCGCAGCGTAACAGCAGTGAGCGGCTGTTGGTGGCATGCGCTGGAGTTGGACTGCAGTGCAGGCTGTGTGAATGCAGTGATTGACTAGAGTGGCAGCTAAGCACAGCGTAATGGTTGGCCCTGACGGACCGTGGCGCTCACGCTGTATGTACGAACCAGGGGCGACTGTCATCGCTTGCCATCAAATAGTTTTGTAGACATTTTACTTAATCTAAAAATTTGAACCTCACTGTTCAGCCAGAATAAAAGTACTATTAGAAGTTTGATTTATCATCTGGGGACCATGAAGAAGGTGAAGGTGACCTATGTAGATTTTTTTAATCTAATCCATCACTGAATGCTTACAGATACTTTATTAAATAAAAAGATCTGCTAGTGTATATAAAATATACTGAGAAAATGCAGAAATAGACATAAGAAGTTATTTTCAGGGGACCATGAATGACCAAATTTCAAAGTATCCACCAAATGTTCTGTAAAAGTTCCAGTCAAAACCAACCAAACCTGAAACAGCTAACCCAGCAACCAACCAACCAACTAACTTATCAAACAACTGGCGTTAAAAAATACCAACCAGCTGACTAATCAAAATAACGTAAATACTAACCCAATAACCAACCATCCTGACAATACAACAACGTGTTGGTGCAGAAACAAAGTCAGGGAAGAACAAAGACTAAGAATAGATACTTTTTTAGACTTTGAATATTAATACTAACATGGCAAACAAGGCTAAAGTTATTAGGAAATTGTTTGTAAGGTTGTAGTGTTAGAATAAATCAGCCTCAGGGGAACAATGACTTGACATCATTTAACCATCAACCATTTCAGCCGTTTCTGTACTGCCAGCTTTACCTGCTGTATTGCCCAAACTCCTCCCAGGGTATCACTAAATAGAGCTGAATTTCCTTTGAAACATTTCAGCAGAATAAAGAGAATCCTATTTCTCTGAATGCTGATGAAAGAAATACTAATGTGTTGCAAATTCGCTTCCTGCTCCCTGAACGCTCAACAGCTCTCTGACACGCGGTGAGCCACAGCAGCAGCTCTCTGGTTGACATGGCTACCTCTTGAAGTGACCACCTCCTGTGATAACATTATCACAGACACATGCAGGAGCTTACTACATACCAAATGGCATATGAATATCTTCCTGATAAAAACACAAAACACTAAAAATCTTCTCATACTCTGATGCGTTTTGTGCATTCGCTCATTGCTCTTTGACCTTAATTTAAATGAAGCCCGATCATATACAGATTTCTACCGACTTGTGGTAACATGGCTAAAAAAAAAAAAAAAAAAAAAAAAAAAAAAAACTCCTTCTTACGAGCTCCTCTATAACCACTGCTCTGACATCTTCACAGCACTGAGATAAAACGTGTTGTAACCCACGGATAACGACCTTTAAAATTTAAAAGTCGTTTCATTGTTTCTAATGTAAATGTTTCTGTTGCTTTTTATATCCTCTTGACATTTTTACCCTGCAAGAAAAAAAAAGATGAGGAAGGAAATAGATTTGCAGTGTTTACTGTAGTGTTAAAGGTATTGAATAAAGAGATATTAAAAAAAAATATGCCACACTAAGAAATGGATTTTCTTTTTATTACTTTGGAACATTAATAAGATGCCATTAGTCTGGGCTTTCTGTGGAAACAAAAGTGCTCAGACAGCATCCCACAGAAAAACATTTTTATGTAATATATTGTACATTAAGTCCTAAATAATAAGAATGCAACCAGGCCATTTATTTCAGTGTAACTCCTGTGCAAGCACAGACTTGAATAAAGGAGAGTAATAACATGAACTTCTGCCAAATGTGGACAGTAATTTAAAGTTACCATAAAATTATATTAAACATTTACATTTACAAACAGTAGGGTATATTAAGGGTATATTTTGATATGCTGCTCCTTAGTTGGGTCACCCCTCCCTCCTGTCAGCTGTGATGAATCCATAACTCAGACTGGTTACGCACTTTTGATTTGCGTAATCACAGACAGGTGGCTGGACAAAAGGCTGTCTCTACATCTGAGACAGTGGCGAGCTCTGCGAACAGCAGAGCTGTCGCCGTCTATCAATGCCATCAGAGCTCAAAGCATTAGAGGCAATGATCTGACAGGTACATATTGTCAAGGCCCATTGACTTCTTTGTGCTGCGACTGATTGATTGTCGAGATTATGTTAAAATGGAACTCGTGCGTCTCTGTGTGATTCATAGTGCTTGTGCTCCTGCCGCAGAATGCAGAACAGAAGACTCAAAACTATCACTGAATTTTAATTTTAAAATGTATTAGTTCGATCCCTCCAGCAGTCTGTTGAGTTTGTGAGTAATCACTTCTATCTGCTGTGACTGGAACGAGACAGAAGGGATTGTTGCACGTTCTCATCTGTGACAGCAAACTGATGTACAGCTGCATGAAGAATGGATTGTGGCAGATGGAAAGGTGCCTCTGACACAGCATTTTTTATAATCCCAAACAAACTGCATTTGCCTAATACATAGCTCATGTATCTTGTCTTTCCATCAGCAGAACATCCCACATTAATATTTCAGCTCTGTGGTTGATCACTTTGAGGTTTGTTTCTGGCCTAGCTCATGTTTTTAGTATTTAATCTAAATGATCAAACAAATGCATATGCTAATATGAGTAAACTAAATCCATGAACATTTATGTAATGATATTGCTCTGAGGCACAGAGTAGGGGAGAGTGGGGTAATGTGAGACATCGGGTAATGTGAGACACCCCCTGTATCTAGGCAACGGAACACATTTGTGGTCATGTGACCATTATGTTTTCAGGCCCCTCCTATTTCCCCTTGCCCATGAAGGAGAGGACCTCATGGTGCTGTGGTAAATATGTTTTTTTCACATGAATATCTTTTTTGCATGTAAAAGTAAATTTTCTTGCCGACAGCTTAAACAGCTGTTGTGCCAAAGCAAATTTATTCAGGCAGAAAAACTTATATCACACATGTTGATGAACTACCAACATATAAAACCATGTGATGATACTAGCTGAAGATTAGCCTGAAATGCTAAGAGAGGTTGTTTTTTCTAAAATTGTGGCAATGGGGTAAAGTGAGACAAATGCTGGGGGGTAAAGTGAGACACTGTCTCTTTGGGGATCCAGACACCTTCAGCAAATCTCCATTGCTGAGCCACCTTCCCTCTCCTCCATATGACCCTCAGCATCTTCCAGAGTCGCTTATGCAGCAGTGGACAGTTCTTGTAGACCTTGTACAGGACACCACTTGGTCCAGGGGCAGAGCTAGCTCTGGCCTTCTTCACAACCTCCTGGACCTCTCTCAGAAGTGGCTCCTTGGTGTCGAAATCCTTGGTGGGAGGTGGTGGTTCTACCAGGATATCACACTGTCCCAGCTCTTCCTGTCTGTAAGGATCACTGTAGGTGTTGTGGAGATGCAGGTCTATTTCCTCCTTTGAGCAGCCCAGGTTCCCATCCCGTTTCTGCCCCAACAGCTGTTTCATGAAGCCAAAGGGGTTGGCTATGAACCCAGCACGCTTACTGGATCTCTCTCTCCGACGCCTATGGTGACACTCAGCCCTGCGCAGGACCATCAGCCTTTTCCTCAAGATAGCCCGCAGCCCTGCCAAGGGAGGTCGCTGGTCCTCACTTGCTTCCTTGTGCTGCTTCTTGAGGGACTTCAGTTCCTGTCAGATTTTGTGGATCTCGGCAGCCCTTCGGTTCATGGCGTAGGGTGTCCGAGCTGGTCTCTTCTCCTCTGCCCCAAACCTCTCCTGGGCCAGACTAATGATGATGGTTGTCATTGTCTGCAGCCTCCACATCTCCCTTTGCAGATGCTTCAAGCACTTTGTCGACGTCCTCGTCAAACTGTCCCGTCCCAAACTGTCGTCTTACAGGCCGGTGGCCACTTGATTCGAACCTTCGCCAGGGGCAGAATTGGGGGAACAGGTACTGCCACATGGAGGTTCTAGGCCCTGTGGGGTGATTCCTGGCCCGGCTCCTCCTGCATCTCATCAGATGTGGCATCTGTGCGCTGTGACACGTTCTCCTCCACCAAACACTTCATCCTGGCCTGATGAATCTTGAGGCCACGGCTATTTTTGCAGATTTTTCCGCATCTGCATACAGCGGTCGTAGTCGTTTTGCCATCGCTATTGTCCGTGTTCTTGGATCCCCCCCTCTCGGGCACCCCTGGGGGTATTCTTCCATGAGTCGATCTGTAGCTTTAAGGTGGGTTTCCTCCTCTCGGAGGAAGCGGTTTGGGCTGCAGACCCTCCCCGCCCCGGTTGCTGTCTTTCCAGGCTGTCAACTGTCTCTCCAGTAGTCACCAGTCTTTTCCTGGTCGTCAGCCAGCCTCTTCCTGGTTGTCACTGGTTTCGCCAGAAAAGTTAGTTCTTGAATACATCAGGTTCTACTGATGCACCTGAACACATCATCAGTGATGTTACCTGAGATCATCGGATGTTACGGGTCTTTCAAACATAACATTTTGAATTATATTACGTTGTATTGTATTTTGTTCAGAGTTACTTTCAAGTGTTTAGAAAAAAAATGTGCTTCATTGACCAAACCCCATGATTCTTTTGCTAGTCCGACATTAGTTCTGGATTATGTGGTTGTCAAGCCATCTGTCAGGATTCTAACTGTTACACCATGTGTTTTTATGGTTGTTTCAGATTGGAAAAAGTAAGTGGATCAGTTTATCCCCAGCAGGTTCACTTTACCCCCTTGAATTCTCTGGTCTGTCTCAGTTTACCCCTAAACTGGGGTAAAGTGAGACACAATACAGCTTTTTTTAAAACACTTATATTTTCACTGCCCTTCATCCTAAATACAGTCTGATAATTTCCATTGCTAGGAAACATCCTGAATTAATGAGAAATGTATAAATTTTACTGATATATCATTTTAGTTCGCGTAGAGGGGAGCAAATGTAAAAAATGTCTCACTTTACCCCACTCTCCCCTACCATCAGTACACTTGACATCATTCCCACTCCTCTGCTTATAAAGGTTATTGGCTCCTCTCATCTCTATAATCAATAACTCTCTGAGGTCTGGTCTTGTCTCTTCCGAATTAAAGCATGCAGCTGTTGAGCCACATAAAGAAATCAAATCTTTACCCTTCTTTCCTCCAGAACTACAGATCCATATCCTAGTTTTTTCCCCTCTAAGGTCTGGGAGAAGTGATTTTTAACCAACTCACATCTGTCCCGAATGAGATTGACATTCCAAACAAATTTCAGTCTTGCTTCTGTCAGCATCATTCAGCAGAGACTGCTCTTCACAGGGTCACTGATGATTTGTTGGTGCAGGCTGATTTAGGAGAGTGCTCCCTTATCATTTGTCTGGCAGAACATTTACTTTCTGTAAATAAGTCTCATCAGTAGGAGACTTGTCTTATGTTGTTCTTCAGGTTTCTGTCCTGGGTCTTCTGTTGTTTCCTCAGTATCTGCTCCCACTGGGGTATCTCAAAAGAACTTTTAAAGATGTTTCCGACCATCTCTGCAGATTATGCTTACAACCCTTCCCATTGAAGTGAATTAAAATAGAATTATAATACTTTGCTACTGCCATTAGTGATAATGCACCCATTTGCTTTTAATATGTGAAACTTGTGCTTATTTTTTTGGGATATCTTGTTTTGTTTATTTTAAGTGGGTGAAGTGGCAGCGTATGAATAATGTGTGGGTGGATGGGTGCATGAGAGCCTCTTTACGTATTATTCAATGTGTTTGTGTCCCTTGTATATTATTTTTTGTGTTGGACCCTTTAAAAACAAAATGGTTTATGAAATTTACTCTAAATCTCTATGCAGATGACATTCGGTTGTACTTGTCTTTTCAATCATATCATATCCCCATTGGATAATCACTAATTGTCTTCATCTGAACTGTGCTTGAACTAAAGTGCTTATCTACTCCTGTACATACACCTAATAGTGATTATATCAGAGGGTGATGATGATCCAAGGATGTGAAACCTGAGAGTGTCACTGGGTCATGGGTGGCCAGCACTCAGTGATGTGCAAAGAGAAAGGTCAAGTTGTTGACTTGGCCACCAAATTCCCAATGATCTCAATTCAGCTAAACAAGACACGCTGTAAACACAATCATTTCATACTTTGTGAAATTTCACAGTTGCCTAAAGCCAATTCTGAAGATGAATTTCAGGCTGTACCAACAAATGGTGGATACTTATTCACCCTTTTGCTTCCTTTTGGTCCCTACAAACTCCACAATAGGTATACTTAAATAAAGAGACGCTCCAGTTTGCTTTTCTTCGTTATCATCTCTTTTAGATTACACATTCTCCTTAAGAGGGGTACATGCATAAAAATTTTCTAAATCTTAAGCGATTTTTTATCTGTTAGAGACCCTGCTCATGAAGATAAAAAATCGGGCATTAAACAGTTTTGATCGTATTGTGTGTTGTGCTTCGATAATCTCAACACAGCTCACCACACACATAACGATTCTGTCCCACCACCAATCCTGAATCCCACCCTCCAAGACAGAAATCTTGCATGGCCAAACGTGATCTACAAAAAACATAAAAGAAGAAACATTGCAACAGCAACCAGCTAACACCAAATGCAACATGGAAGAGGACATTGAAGATTCAAACCAAAAAAACAAAAGACTGGAAAAAAAAATCGGAACTTACCTTGTCAGGTCAGCCATGCTTGATTTGTTTATGTTTTCTTCCTCGTTCTTCAGTCAGCTCGCCTCCTAATTGGCTACATTCCATTCTACGTCACAACTCACGGAGACATGAGTCAGTGCAAGTTGGCTTTGCCCAAACACATAAAGATTGATTGGTCGTAAATATTGAACAAGTTTAATATCTAAGAAGGTTGGCCCTGACCGGTTTTGAAGCCAATTATTGGGACAAATTCACTCTTAACATGCCTTAAACCACAGGATAATCTGATAAGATAATCTTAGATTTAAGATAATCAGGCGTTGTCTGTCCTTGGTTAGGAAGGAGGAAATAAGAAAATGTGAAAAATAAGCATTGAACTATATAATTACAGACTGCACTGTAACATGGTTTATTTTGTAGGCTGCAAAGAGAAAGAGGGAGTTAAAACCACTCTGTAATGTTAGGCACAAACAATAGGATGTGATATTCCTCTGCTCTTTGTGATTTAAAGTCAATACTCAACAGTAATATGTCTGCAAAATCATCATCAGCTCATACCCAACAGCTCACTAAGATGTAAATGTCCTGAAGTACTCTGTGACTGCTGACTGGATGGTACTTGGTGTAATTGGAACTCCAGTGTATGTGTGCATCCCAATCAGTCCTGACACAATCACTGCTTCCTAATCAGTGTGAAAGTAATGACCACCTCAGAGTACAATCAGTGTACAAGTTAGTCTGGCAGAAGTGGCTCTAACTTAATGAACAGCCTGGAGTGAACTCTCCGAGTCAGCGGGCCTGTTTTCACAGACAAAAACGTACATACCTCCTCTCAGAGACATTGTCTCTCCAATCTAAAGGCATTCTTATGATACTGATTTTGGATTTCAAAATGAAAGCGTGGTAAATTGACAAGTTTCCAGCTGTCACCCTGCCCTTGTTGTCCAGCTGCCTCCATTCCTCTGTTTTTCTGGCATCCTGGAGCGTTCGTGCTGCTTTGTTTTTTTTCATACGAGGGGACAGAGAGCTGATGCCGAGGGAGGATTAGATTTGTCCAGTCACAATTTAGACACTGTGGCAGGAGTGAGTCATTGGCCCTGTGGTGCGCAGCAGTGTCGCCCAGATCAGGAGGAGCGTTGCCGGCAGTCAGCTTACACTACCACAGCTAGTTCTGAACCACTATCAGCTCCTGCAGACTCTGCTTAAACCCAGAGGTCGACAATTTCACAGACGTTGGAGGGAAACATCGCAGGCTGAGACACAATGACCCTGATGATAATGAAGGGTTAGCCTATAGATTAGCAGTTTTGGTCAAAATGGGAATAAAATTGTACATGCATGTTAACGCAACGCTAGATTGTGCCATGTTCAGTGTCTTAACTGGGATAGTTTGCCATGCAACATGGCTTAATGTATTAAAGTGTCAGTCTGTCCACCACTTTGGCCAAGACTGAAATATCACATTTGAACACACTCCCGAGTGGTCCCCAGAAGATATATCGTATGGATTTACAGAGCATGTGATGGTTGATGAAGTGCCATTAGTACATTTTGCTGTTAATCAATAATTTTTCATCACTTCTCTTCATTCATCATCATCATGGGCGATTACAGGAGTCATTTAATGTCATGTTCTGAAAGGATTCAGTGCATTTAACTTTTCTTTCTCTCTCTCTCTGATTCCTGCCGCTCAAAAGTCCCTTGAGCAAGTGTTCAGTATTAGAGGTGAAACTTTGTGATTTCCTGTTTCTGATCTGATCTGTAACCTTTGAGATTTAGTATTTGGGTTGACCTGTTAGCATAGATTGGTTTCAGTAGATATGTTAGAGTTGTGAGTTTACAAATTTCAGAAGTGTATTTGCGGTTTCAGGTGGTAGTTTGGTTGTTTGAATTTTCCATTGTAAGCTAGATTTTAACTTTAGCTGTAGGTTATAGCTTTAGCTTGTAGCACTTATTTGATTTTTTTCTTTCTTTTTTTTTTTGCACAAAATCCTCAAAACCTTGAGTACTTCGCTTCCATTTGTCATTTTCTCCAACATAATTTGTGCAGCTGCAAAAGTCATACACAGTGGTTTAGGCTAGCGAGCTAACAACCTGGTATGGAGTCTTCTCCTTCGTCTTAGTGCCTCTTTATCTGCATTTTCTGGCATATTTATTGTTTGAGCAACTAGCGTAAAGAGCCATTATATTACGCCAAACATATTTCTAGCTTTCTACAATATTTCTATTTTTTTCTACAGGAATATTTATGTTCTATTTATGACCTCATTCAGCTCTTATTCCAGGAGCTTTACAGTTGGCATGCATGAATTTTTGTTTTCATTTCAAAAGGAAAAAAAAAGGAAAATGATCCTTTTTCAAAGTTTGTTTGTTTTTTTTCCATTCATAAATCAATTAAATAAATGCATGGATTGTACAGCCACACAGAGCTAACTCTTGGATTTAAGCTTGCCAAAGAGAAGTGAGACATGCCTGAGCAAGGTATACTTGCAGTCACACTGGCCAAACGAACTGGACTTTAGGGTTTGAGCATGCTTGAGCACGGTATGGTTTGCCAGTGTGACGACACCCTAAATTGACTTTGTATTTTACCAGCAGGAACTGGAGTTAAGCTAATGTGTTTTTAGTCTTTCCATCCATTTGACCCCTGCAGCATTATCTTTTACATTTGCATAGAAAGATAATAAAAACGTTTTTCAATGATGACACAGACTGTCATAAAACAGTTTGAATCCTTGAAGTACCATGCACTGAAAACAACATTAAGTTATGACTGAATTATTTCCCTCTTTAACAGTCGAGTAATTCACAGAAGCACTGCACACTCAAAGGACATAACTATTCCCCTTTATAAGCCTGAGATAAGTGCAAACAAACAGTCGGCAAGTGGTTTCTTAGCCCTTCTGGGCTGCTTTTGATTTCTATTTCTGCCTTGTTTCATGCTGTTTTGGTTCTTTCTCACAGAACCTTGAAGGTTTTTGTGTAAAAATCCCATAATGAGATGTTGGGGGACTATGGCAGCAGTTGAAATTCAGAGTGATGTAATCTGCGCTCCATCTTTAATTGCACATGCCATGCGCTGGATGGTTAATTTAGCCCAGAAAAGTGAAGAAACCGAATGTATTTTGCCAGCTGAGTCTTTTCAAGTTTCTTCTGAGTATGGCATTTCTCTGCTGGGTTGTTTTTTTTCTTCTTATAGCTTGTCTGGAACTAACACAAGGCTTTATTGCTTTGGCAGAGGTTGCGAAGTTGATCACAAAAACACTGCTGGCCTGCGTTCTTGAAATAAGTATGACTGCTTCAACAACATCCATGCCAAAGGACAGAGAGGATAGGATGAGGAAAAACCACAGCATGATAAGGGTGAAGCACCTATAAAACAACTACAGGTGTTGTACTTATCTGGTCTTCTCAGGGTGGTTCATTCAAAAAAAAAACAAAAAAACAACAACAACAACAAAAAACATCCAGTATCTGACCTGTGAGTCGACAAGGCTGCTTTTGTCTTGATGAGAAATATATCTGGAGACATATTGTGAGCTGACCAGGCCAGAGAGGAGGGCTGATCTGTGAGACAGCAGCTGCCTCTGAATGAAGGCAGATGAGAAGTGAAGAGACTGTCTGTTTCTGCGATACAAAACAACAAACATGAGTTCATCTCTGAGACAAAAAGGAAGAAAGTAATAAAGTAAAAGAACAGATCCTCAAATATAAAAGCATACAAAGTGCGTAAAACCTGAGAGGGTAGGATATAGAAAAAAAACTATCAATTATTTGATAAGAGATCTGGAGTCTCACACAATTTCACAGAGGAAGCTGGGAAGTGAACTTGTGATTTATTTTTGGTATCTCCTCATGTTACAGGAAATAGAGCTCTGGGCAGAAGTGATACAGAGAATAGCAGAAACTCACTTTAATCATATTAATGGTAATGACATAACTTAACCTGTGTCGCCACATTTTTACCGGCTGTGTTAATAGATTCTTCTGCATGTCTCCTTTAATCTGCTCACAATGCCTTTGAAATGAGGATTCAAGCCCTCTAGAAGTTTTATCTCACCTGATTTAAAAACCTCTAGAAGAAACTTAGGTTCAAACCTCAAAGGTGATTAATTTTCACTCAAACAGAGGCGTGATTGAAGTTACATATCTCATATTCGATGTATATTTCTGACATTTATTTGAAAGTCAATTCACCCGAGGCTCGATGTCCAGCTCTCGACCACAGCTTTAACAATATCTGACTTTTTCTTTATTAGCTCTCTTTGTTTGGGACCACCAGAGAATATAAAAGAACCCCCTCCAGCACAGTAAGGTGTAGAATGACTTGCTGTCAGTCAACAGAATGAGGTTTGTTTAGATTTTTCCTCACAGGTTTTACAGTGTGTAGCCTCGCTGACAGAGGATGACAAGTCATCAGAATCCTCCAATGAGCAAGTGACCTGTCAGTCCATGTGATTTCATGCCTGGCTTGCTTATGAGTGAGGCAGTGTGAACCCCAAATGCACTGAGCTGAAATGCTGAATTCTTAAGTCTGCAGATTGGAAACCCAAGTACAATACTGCCAGCCTCAACAATACAACTGTGTGTATCTCGGAGGTCAAGTTAATGTTGTTGGATCTAATACTTCTCAAATACGAACAGCTCTTTTAGTAATACTTTTAATAAGATGTCCTCTTTTCAGCACGCAGGCATACAGAGCTTTGGGAGCGCTGTTAAAAAGATGTTTTTACAGCTTGTT
The DNA here is from genome assembly GCA_030710495.1 of Labroides dimidiatus. Classification (NCBI taxonomy): domain Eukaryota; kingdom Metazoa; phylum Chordata; class Actinopteri; order Labriformes; family Labridae; genus Labroides; species Labroides dimidiatus. The sequence continues at coordinate 24,860,448 of CM061153.1, forward strand.
TTTAGTGCGTCAGAGCTTTGTCAGAATTATAACCTCAGCTGTCTTACAAAAGGCTGAAAAACTCCACTGGAGCAGTATGAAGTTGATAAGGAAAAGGAGATAAAGGACAAAACTCTAGATGATCGATTGTCTTTTTCTCCTTCCTCTTTTTCTCATTATCTTTAACACCTCTGTAAACTTGACTGGAAATCTTAAAAATGAATGTTTGATATCAGAGCGGCGAGTCTCATTAAAGCATCTACAAAACATGAGTGAAAATAAATCTTAACTGTTACAAGAAAACCAAGGGAAGAAGAGCTTATTTGGCTATTCAGATCATTTCTCTGGTGGCTGCTTTTTAACAAAACCAGGCATTTTACAATGTGAGGTATGGCCTTGTATGCTTAAAATAGATTTGGATGTCGCCCTTCTTAAAAACTTTATTGTAAATGTCAAATCTCTACTGAGCTCTGAAATACTATGACATCCATAACTTTGTTATCAGTAAACAAAACTGCAAAACTACCTAATCTAAGATCTAGTTCTAGAAGCTATGAATGCAATGCTAAATGCTAGCTCTGTAGCATTAGCTAGTGCTCATCATATTTCAAATAAAACTTCCTTGCTGACTCATAACAACTATCACAAAAACAGTACCTGAAATAAGCTGGCACAGCTAAAATACAGCCTTTCAAAGACTTTTATCACCAACAGAACACAGCCAAAACAGTATCTTATGATAACGCAAGCAAAACCGTGGCCATCATGCTTTTGTCTGGATAAGGATATCTGTGGTGTAAGCAAGTTTTATTGCACAAGGAATATGATGTTCGGCTTATGAGACTCAGCATGGCAAAAATTACAACAGCTTGCAAGGACAACTGAGAAGAGAGAGAATGAATTGCTGGTGTGGCTGAGGAAACAGCAGTCAGTTTACATCAGGAGCTGTGAGGTCAGTGATGCAGCGGTGAAAGCCGGCTACCTAACTGCTAACGTTAGCATCAAAGCGGTATTATGAGGGGGAGTTGGTGAAAACATGCATGCTGAAACCTGCAAAAGGTGTGTGTCCAGAGAAGGGACAAACTTTTGCCAACATTAGCCTGATGAGGAATACTGTGGCAGAGAGGATTTAAGAAGTGTTTGTCTTAAGTGTTATACATGTATAAGGCAGAGGACAACGTAACTTTGTTTGTTATATGTTTAGAATAGTTCTCTCTTCAGTTTGTGAGGTGTGAGGAGTCTATTTGGGTTCTGTGTTCAGAAAAAGTACACAGCAATATATTTTTCAGGTTCAAGCACCTGTGATTCAACGTTTTGTGCCTTTGTACAATCACTGTGATCAGTTATAAAGCACATGGTAACTGATAAAAAGAGGCTAAGTACTGATGAAATTGCACTTATTTATTTATTTATTTATTTATTTATTTATTTATTTATTTATTTATTTATTTAAGTATTAAAACTCAGGCTTTTCATGAAATATTGTTAATGTATTGTATGTACTGTAATGTTTTGGACCCCTGTATAATGAGGCTAAATAATATTATAATATACTTGTATTTCTTTTCACTACAACAAAAGGAAAAATTTGGACTTGTTGTTATTTATGGGTAATTATGCTTTGATTTTACTGGTCCGGCTCAAAGTCACTGTGGGGAAACTATTTCTTGGAATCATTTTGTAGTGACTGTGGACACTGGAGCTGAACTGTTAGACAGAAAAGGGATGTCAGAGCAGAAGAAAACTTAATGGAAGAGTGATAGAGCATGGGCTAAAGGCTAAAATGTGATCTAAAGGCTAAAACATAAGCTAAAGGCTAAAACACAAGCTAAAGGCTAAAAAAGAGGCTAAACTGTTTGTCATAATGTTTATTCCAACCCACATGCAGCAGTTACACAACAAAGTTTGCTTGTTGTCACATTTCAAACAAGTAGTGATAAAAAGATGATCAACAAACACACTCCTTGTTAAGAGTCATCATGACAGTGAGTGCGTGATTCCAGCCAAAAGATGTCACTGCAATGTACTTCTAACAGATAGTCCTCACAGCCCCTTTAAACACTTTTTAGTCACTCACTATTAAACTCCTACTTGAATATATATGGTCAGAAGGCTGTTTGGGACAGAAGGGTACAGACTAGCTAGCATTGAGATGTTTAGCCGCAGGCTATACTTCACAGGTAAGCCAGGTTAAGATATCTGATAGAGTTATTTAGTATGCTAAGTCTGCCTCACTTTAACATTTCTCTTTTCAGAAAACTTAAATCTTCATATTGGCCGCTCTCTGCCCCTCCTGCCTTTAAATCTAAAAATATTTAACTAGAAAAACAAACCCTTAGGCTTGTCCTACTGAGGATTCACTCAAGCAGTGAGACTTCTTTCCAAGTCCAAGAAATGTTTGTAGAACCAAAATTATAATTAGCTTCTATTTGGTTACCTATTGTTTCCACACTTCGAAAGCCTCCGTCTGCACGGCCGGCTCAAGAGGAATCATTGAGTCTTCCAGGATTCCTGCAGAGTTTCCTGGAGTGCAGAGTGAGTTGCTGTCAATCACTGAGGCGAACTTCAAATGAAAAACAAAATATGTGCCCCGCTGCATTACTAGTTGGAAATATTTCTTTAAAACTAAAAGATTGAAAGCACAATACTTTTCTCTCTGTTCCAGTTTGGAATAGAAACATTTCTCTCTCACAGCTTTAATAGCTTTTTTCCTCCCTGGTCCAAAATAGACCGACTTGTTCATGGAGTTAGTTTCCCCTCTGACAGGTTTTAGGTTAAACTGCAGATTTAAAGCCAGTCCATCTGAAGCCACAATATAAGCTCTTTTCAGGAGGGAATGAGGAAATGTGGGGTGAGTAGACACATCTACAGAAGGAAATAAAGATCTGTACATTTCTATGAATGTGAAATCGAAAATAATTTTAACTCAGTGCTGAGGTGGTCTTTCAGTGTGTGTTCATGTACACAAAACACTTGAGATGACCAGAGTTTGAACTTTTGAGCCTTTATATCCCAAGGTGAGAGAGATATCTTTAGTGCAGGTTTCATTGAGTTTCTTTCCACGTTTGTCTCTTTTGTCCCTCTTTGCAGTGAAGTGCAGAATGTGCAGTAAAGCAACAAAAAAAAAAAAAGGGGAGACCTTGACCTGTTTTCAAAGGTAAAACAATGACATCTGTGTGGAGTGCAACGTCATCACCCTCTGCTATTATTATAGTAGACATTTCAGTCCTGAAATAATGAGGAAAACACAAAAACACAGGTGTATTATGATAGATATATTATAATAAATATGTTTTTGTGCTGTGAGGAGAGCTTCATCGCTGTAGTCTGTAATAGCTTTTGGAAGATAGTTTCAACTAGGTTTTGTGTCAACTTAAAATCTAGTCCAATTAGTTTTGAAGATGGGTTTGACATGTAGCACCTATTTTCCTTAATGAGGAGACAAGGGACTATTTTAGGTTACTTAAAGCCAGACAAAAAAGACAGTTTGTGTGCTTCTTATTCTAAGTTTTTTGGGGTCTAAAAACAAAAACAAAAACAAAAAATCAGCTATTCTTAACTTTATTTTGGGCAAAGTTTATATTCTTAAGTGAAAACACACTGATAACAATGTGCCTCAGATATTTAACATCCCAATTAGTGCAACAAAAAACTAATAAAGATGAAGCTTTCTGCCCTAATCAAGCATATTATCAAGTTAAAAGTTATTAGGTTATTGATGGAAATCACACGATATAACCAAATAGAGGACATTTTACCTGATTGTGGTGCTCAGCACACCTTGATAGGAAATTTTAATTGAGAGATCTTAATGGAATGAGACCCCTGCATCATCTTAAACAATGTCTTATGATTGTATGAATCTATCAGACAGGTTTAAGAGTCTAACAGCTTTAACAGGTAGGCAGCACCTTTTTTTTCCCTACAAAACCAGCACAGTCCAATGTCTAAAGTGCCAACAAACCCTTATTGTTCACCATCTCTTTTGGTGCAGCACCCACAGTGCTCCAAGTTCAAAATAGTACCTCTCAGGAAAACAGCCACAGTCCTAATTGTCTTTTCTTCATCATTGACCAGTCAAAATCAAGAGAGGGATGGATTTCTGTTATCAACTTTGTCAGCAAAAGTGGCAGAAGTCGAATGTAGAAGAGGGAATAACTGCAATCAAAAATTGGAAGCTGTTACTGAAGTACATGATTCCTACCCATTGTTTTTTTTGTGTAAAATTCTATTAAATAAAAGCAAATATAAAGCATACAGAGTAATTAAAAACATGATTAGTCACTGCTCAGGGAAGTGTAAGTGATTCGGGACAACAGCTCTAAAATCAGGGTTTTGGGTGCTGCCAGCGCGAAAAACAAGCCCTTATTCTACCCACACAGAATAAATTCTACCAAACAAAGCAGATAAGTACCTTTTATGAATGCTGTAAATATAAATAGAAAATAAGCCCCGAGCACTTCTGTTGTGATGACTGGATCTGCAGCATTTTTCTTCGGCTTGTTTTTGGAGTGAAAGAAGATCAAAAGTAGCCGATGCTAAGCTACAGCTTGTGGCGGTAGTCCAACAGCATGTGCTGTGGCTGTTTTTGCAGAACGTTTTTCATTTGCACATTGTTGCTGCTTTTGCATTTGTTTGCACTTTTGTATGTGAAATCAAAATTACCGCTCTGAATTTATGGCCTGTTTTCCAAATTGGATCACATTTTGCCTGTTGCAGCACTTTTTGCACTCGCCAGCCTCTGTACCATGACACATATAATGATAACTTATTTCAGACAAAAGGCATCTTCCTCAGAGATTTCACACTTTCTTCTTCACCAGCTGTGTGTCTTTATGCTTGACTTGATGTTGCTTTTAGTGTGAGTCCACTAGATTCCCCTGGTTCACACAATGAAAATGCTGCAGTAATGAGAGGAAGCTCCTGCTCTTCGGCTAACAACTTTATGATCTCAGATGAAAAAAACTTTAGAGTTTAAATATACAGAGATGACAGGAGGCTCATTACAGCTCTTTATTTGATGTGGACTCATAAAAACCACATTTAGTTCTTGTCAGTCTGTATTTGTATGGTTCATGAGATTTTGCAGTCCTTGTTTATTAGCCTGAAACAACTAACAGCTGTTTTCCTGCTAGCATGGGAGTCCAGATGTGACTGTCAGCTGAGTCTGGCCATTCATTCAATTTCTGCTTCTTTTCTTATGACAGTGAATTCGATTTAGAAACTGAAATGGACATTATTAAGAGCCTGTGAGGACTTTCTCACTTTTAAGTGATCTTGACAAAGTCTCACTTCTAGATAAATGCCTGATCGCCATCCACATCTTAAAATGAGATTATCAGCACCAACATAAGTTATTTCTACATGCTATTTCTTAGCTTCCTGATCGGGTTGGACAGGACTGGATTGATTTACGGCATGTTGAAGTTTCTATGACAACACCACGCTGGCTGACCAAGTTTTGTAGTGAGAAGAGACACCTGTTTTTCTCTGCTAAAAACAATTTCTGGAATTATTTTGTAGTGATGGATGAAGAGCAGTAGAAAGCTAAACAGAAGAGTGATATAGCAGGGGCTGGAGGCTAAAACATGAGCTAAGGGCTAAAACAGGGGCTAAACTGTTTGTGATAATGTTCATTCCAACCCACATGCAGCAGTTAAACTGCAGGGATCTGATCAAACTTGAGAGTCTGTCAATAAAATGAAAAGTGAGGTTATGTTAGCTCTGCTTGGTCAATGGGCACCGCAGGACATAATAGGGATTCGCTAACGTTGCACATTAGCTTATAGATATGTATCAGAGCACCTGGCTGCAAGCAGCGCTAAACTAGCCGCCTACTAAACTACATTACAAATTGACAAAGTTTGCTCGTTGTCACGTTTCAAACAACAGCGCTGTGTGACTGTTGATAAATACCTGACCTCGTGACGTATCCTGTAAAGAGTTGTCTTGAACAACGAAAAAAGACGATCCCATCTCCATTCTTTTACAATCACATGTCTCGTTAAGAGTTGTGTCATAATGACAGTGTGTGCACAATTCCAGCCAAAAGGTGTCGCTGCAATCCAATTCAAACAGATAGTCCTCACAGTCCCTTTAAGCAAACAGGCTCACTTAGCATGGCCTTGGGTGAAGTAAGAACCTGTTCCTCTTTATTCATATTCATAGAATATTCCTTTTAAATGAATATGTCTGTGCAACCTCCAAATTATGATCAGCAGTTTATCTGACTGCACTGTTCACTGTCAAATGAAGACATCCGTTCTGAGTATTTATGAAATATAATTGAGAGCTGTTATCCAATCCAGATCAATTATTGATGCCATTTACGTATTCTTTGCGATAAATGCAGCGTCTGGTGCAGGATGTGATTCATAGAAGAACTCATAGAAAGCTCTCCCCAGCATTCACAAACAGTAAGTGAAAAAGGCTCTGTGTGGCTGCATTTTCTAGGGATTCTGGCCTGTCAGGAAAGCTCCATGCTGAATTTATCATCCTATATGTGGGTGACCTTGGGGAGAGGTTTACCTGTAGAGTTTTGGATGGTAGAGATTGAATAAGGAGGCACTTAAGCATGCAGAGACGCCACAGAACTCTTTCATTTACAAGCTCCTGTTTTCCACACCTGGATATAAATAAAGGGATTTAGGGGGAAATCTCCCCTTTAGACTGACTGCATAAACTGATTCAATTAACTTTTAAGGATTTTACAGCTATCGTTCCCTGGTTCCTCAGAAAAGCCTGATGATTTTGGCTCTAGCTAAGGTGGTTCAATGAGATTTTTTTTTTCTTTGACCCCAGAGGAACTCTAAAGTTACACTTGCTGAGTTTGTAAAAGGTTTTATTGATGTGTCTTGACCCTTTGAGGAGAAAAAAAAACAGTCTGACTTCATTCACATCCACTTTCATTATTAGAGGCTGGCCCTTGGTCCTCACTCATCAGAGGGGTACAGTGCTTCATTTTCAACAGCAGCGTCTCAGACAGGCTATGTTATGTATCATCAATCTGCTTTGCTTGTGTCTGTCCAACACCGCCTCAATTAGACTGGATTCTTGGTTCATTCACTTGTTTCTTGGTAACTATTCATAAGAGGGAGACTGTGATGAGAAGTATTTTGTATTTGTGTCTTTGTATTCGTATAAGTATTTATATCAGAGGAAGGCCATGATATGAGTGCTTGGTGTACAGTTTTCATGCTACCTTCTAGATTTAAACACAGATGTATCTGCATTGTGCTCCCTAAAAATGTTCAAATATTTGAGGTAAATGATTGTTATGTTTTTTTTTTTCATCATTGCAATCCGTCTTCTTAATATCAAGACTAGGGCTGGGTACCAAACTTAGGTTATTTTATAGCACCCAACAACGTGGAGACTGATGTGAAAGAAAGTATTGATTAGCACTCACTGCTTCTCCACGAGCAGTGGGTGCTGAGCCCCTCCCCTATCCAAAACACTTACAGCAGTCCCTCCAAGCTGCAGCCAGAGCAGATGATGTAGTGTGAATGAATCACCTTAATTTTGTATCTTTTGGGTCACTTTTGCCGTCTAAAAGCCAGAATAAAGGAGGAGCGTTGATATTTTGACATTGATAAAAAATTTAAAATTCAGCAGAAGAAAGATCATTTATAATTATAAACATTTACGGTGTTCTCAGTATATTTTGACCTGTCACTTGATCTAAATGTTCTTTTGCACTGGCATTTATTTTAGTTTTTTAAAGTTTTTGTAAACGGTAAGTTACACGGACACTTTATTTAAGCAGTATGAACCCAGATACAGATTTTCTTGATTTAGTTTAAATCAACAAATGTCAAGTTTTTCTTAAAAAAAAAACATGATTCATATTTGTGAAAACAGACTTTGAAAAGCTTGTTTGTTAAATTTCAGTTGGCTCAGACATTTCAGATGCGTTTCAAAAACATCTTAGGGATCAGGACAGTGTATCAGTTTTTCATTGCTGAGCATCAAGCAGACTGTTCACACACGTCAAAGTTTTGATCTTGAACAGACTGTCAGCTATGCTTGCTTACATTTGTCTGTTAGTAGAGATGAATAAACTCCCTAGACTGCTTGTCCTTTGTGCACCAAGGCCTGTTTTAGTCAATACTACCTCGACCACAAACAAATTGAGACTACAACACATAATACTGACATCCAGGCCCTCAAATAAAGCTTCTTTTTGTATGAGATCTGTGAATAGAGCTCAGAGAATGTGTGAGCAAAGCAGGTAAAAGTCTGGAACATTCACTACAAGTGAGTGGGTGGGGTGATGACTTGGTTCGTGATGAGTAGTTTGTTGTGTATTACTCACTTAGAGCTTGTCTGAGCTGGTAGTGTTGTGTTTTCTGTGGTTGTGTTTGTGTTGTAGAAATGACCTCATCCATGTTGTAATGATATAAACCCAGAAACATTAACTGACAGAAGACTTGTTCTCCTCATGCTCGTTTTACCAGGCAGCCCCCAAACCTAAACCAAACCAAGCTGTATAAGAGTGCGGTCACACTGGCCAAACATTTTGTGTCAGCTGGCCAGTACGGCCCGCGGTCACACTGCTCCAACATGAACCAGACTTTAGTGACACGCATGGCCCGCCTACATCACCATGAAGCGTCTGTTTACATGCAGCGTGGTCTCATCAGAGTCAACACAATGAGACATAGAGAACAGGATTACAACTTTAATGACATTTTGGCTCATGCTAAGTTGTTTTGGTCCGACGCAGCTCTATAACACCTGCGTTATTGCTTAAAATAACTGTCAAGAGGAGGGGTCGCGGCGATTGTGTTCATGCATGAAGTGTACCGTGCTGAGGCACACCTCTCCGGAGTGTGCCAAAGCCAGGGAAGTGTACCACGCCCAAGCACGGGACGCTTGTGGTCACACTGGCCAAACAAACTGGATTTTAGGGCTGAGCCAGTGTGACCGCACCCTAAAAGTGTCCAATACTGGCAGCCACCTGCTGTGTGGGACTTTTAAATGTATTGAAGAGAAATTCTGGAAAATCTGAAGACCTGAACATCATCAAGTTGTTTTGATGTTAGGATTTCATGCTCATTACTGTGGCCTAATGTAGCTTGTAGACAGTTCCTTTCAGGGCCTCGAATTTTCATCCTTTATATCTACAAACGGCCAGTTTTTGTTCTTTTGGTGCAATATTTTTCAACACAAGTATCTCTACTTCTCCTGAAGTAAAAAGCATGTGTTCTTTGGCGTCCTCTTCCCCTTGTCCACTTGTTCTTCATGGTAACAGAGCTCGCGGTTAAATGTCCCTCTGTGCTCACAAAGAGGCCGACTGATTCTGCCTGTAGAATAGCTCTGTATTTAGCCTGATTTACGATATCGTTCTGCAATAAAGGCCCATGTGAAGGGAAGGGATTCATTAAGGAGGGCAGTTTATGTTTTAGGGAACTCCGGAGAGGCCGGGGGAATACTGATTGGCACACAGATATGTGCTTGTCTCATCCTCCAAACACAAGCCAAAAGCTCTCATCCCCTCTCCCCCCCAGCCATGTGCACTGGTTGGCACAAAGGACGTGTTATTCTGTGCCTGCAGGATGCCCAGGATGCCTGTGGTCTCTCTTTCTGTAGTCTCCTGCTGTGATAACACTGTTTTAGGCCTCCCTGCGGCACCTGGAGACCCCTCTCAGTGTCCTGTAATTACATCCCCGCTGACCCTCCTCAGCCTTCAATATCGCAGCGCCCATTTAGATTTGTCTTTTTCCATCCACAGCTTTACCAAATGGGTCAGTGGCACGGCATCTCTGTGTTTACTCTTCATCGGTCGATACTCTTTAATCCCAGAGATGATGCTTTCTCTCATGAACTCAAAATAGCCCACCGTCCTCCCAAGTGAAGCCAGGGGCCCATTATTCTTTATTAGCTCTTAGCGTCTTAAATGTGGCCATCCATTAGAGGCAACAAACATCCCCAGCAGGTCCCTCAGTCGCCTGCCAACACAAACACACACACACACCTACACACACCTACACACAGACACTAACTTATTCTGACCTTTAATCAAGAACAATTATTGTGCATTGAATTCAGCTCATCTTCAAGATTAAGAGCCACCTGTGTGGCATGTTTCTAGACTTTGCATTGCAGCCTTTCTACCCCTCTGCATGGCTCTTATTATCAGACCTTTATCTGCCTGAATGATTCGTTTTCTATGGAGGCTGGCATGAAGTAATACCACACTGTGTCATGTATTGATTCTTTTTCTCCAAGTCCCTCTTTCTTGAATTTTCTCTTTGGCTCGAAAGCATAAATCATCCACAAATGATCCTTGAAGGAAATATTGCAATTATTATTCTTGACGCGTGGTCACAAATTCAATAGCCCTTATTAATTGTACACGGTGAGAAATATGATGTGGGTAATTCAATGGGACTGGAGAGCTTTCTCTCATCCCTCATGTTTAGGACGCCTCTGTTTGGCAGTCATGGCGAAGCTCACAATGATTCAGGGTCAGAATGAGGGTCAAAAGGAGTGTGATTGTAAAAAAAAAAGATGGTTTTTGAGGGATTCAGAATTTGATTTGCTGTTTTTTTATTCTTAAGAAGCCACACTTTGTCTGTCAATATCTGCAAGATCCTTTTGTATGAGATCCTTTTTTAAAACTGATTGAAAACTGTATCCTATCAGATCACAGTACCCTCCTTTTCTTTATTACCTTGTTCGATTTCTGCCACTTTTTCTTCTTTCTATTGCACTTTCAGTCCTTGTTCTTCCCTTCTTGTTGGTCTTGACATGTGTGATGAAGCAAAAAGATGGGCGTCTGACCAGCCAGCCACCCAGACAGCCACTCTGTGTCCACCTGTGTTATACAGCACAATGATTGGGCAGCAGAAACATGGCCTCTCCCTCCCTGGTGTCCTATATTGTTGGCTGTTCATTTACTCAGCCTCTGTAAGTGTGAAGGCTGCTCTTCGCTCTGCCAATCCTATTCCAGCTAGCTCCGCATGGCTCCTGCCTTAGCGTGGAGCCCCAGTGGTGTTCAGTGGGCTGGTTATAGTAGGGGTGCTGCTTGGCTAGTTAGCACTCACCTGGGACCTGCTTCCTCCTTGGCACACCTCTACAAAGCCCTGCTGGAAAAGAAAAAAAAAAAAAAATGCTCAGACAGATGACCCAGGAAACTGAAAAGCTAAAACTGACTGACTGTGCAACTGTGTCATCACGTATTTTTCAAGGGACGCCTAAACTAATTGGAACTTCACTGCATGCCATGTATTCCTGTACAAAACTTTAGAAACAAGATTACACAAAAACAGACCAGTGTCGACAGAAATTGCAAATCGATTTCTTCTCTGAGACTATTAGATTTTCCACCATCGAGCTGTGTTATGGCCAGAACTAAGGTCTGTCCTTGAGTATTACCAGACTCCATCATCCAAAAAACTATTTCTGTTTGAGGCCACTGTTGCTTCCACATCCCAGAGTAACAGGTGAAGCTGCACACAGGAAACAATCTAAAACTTCGAGATTATTTTAAGATAGAGAAAATATTTACCATGATAAATCTCACTTTAGCATGTTAGCATGCTAACATAAACTAATCAACACTTATTAAGACTAATAAAGTACACTAATAAAACACTAAAACACTAATTAAGTACAAGTAAGCTTAATGTAAGTGTCATAAGCTTCACTTCCAAATATGATATAATTATAACTAATGTTATAGAATTAAATGAAAAATATGACACTGTATAAGATGTTGATCAAAGCAGATTTTGATGGTTTGTAAATCATTTAAATCATTGATTTTGCTGAAAAGCAATCTGATGATGACAACATGTTTTTATTAACAAAACAAAAAAAAGTTGTGTGATGTTAAAAAACAAAGCAAACAAAACACCAATCAAACATCTCCTATCAGGTTAGTGTCATAAGAGGGCTGAGAAAAGGACACTCTAGAGAGGCTGAGTCTATTGGAGGTTAATTTCAGGGAGGTTCACCACTTTGTGAGGGACTGTGTGAGCAAAAACTTTAACCGTTTCTAAACAATATTTCTCAGCATAGCTGCCACCTACTGGACTGGAGTATGAAACAGTAGATTAGCAGGAGGAAGGGGAAAAAAAACAGCTGTTCTGTGATTCTCCAGATAACACAGATGGCCAGTCCACCCCTGATGCTGAAGAATATTTAAAGGTTTCCATTTTTAGGATTGTCAAGGCTTGCCTGGCTGCTTGGCAGAATGGGATGGCATTTTACTTTGAGAACTCAAGATAAAGGTCTCCTGGGTAGACAAACGTTTACAGTGTGGTTGTTAACGGTAAACATGCCCTATTTCTCTACTTCTCTACTTGATGTGTTGCTGGAATCAGATTTAGAATGATCCATTATTTCTCATGAAGTATTTAAGTTCAATATGTTGTCTTCACACTACCTTCAGTGCATTATAGGGTTTTGATGATTTGCATTGTATCAACATATGTTTATTTAAACATTATACACAGTGTCCAAACTGTTTTTGTGTTTGTATAAAATTAAAATTTTAATTTAATGTTTGTGGCCGTAAACATGGTACACGTCTGTCTAAAATCAAATTGTTCAATCCAAGGATTTCACCTCTGACAGATTTCTTTCTCTCAAAGGATATTCAGGAGCTTTTCATCACAATCCATCTTTTAATGATTATAATTTTTTATTCAGATTTTCATCCTAAGCCATTCATTAGTTAACAAGATATTTCTGTTGGGGTCACAGTCATGAACTGACTTGCCAACATTGCTCTCCACCGAGCTGTTAAATAAGATCTATCTGAAAATGACAATGACTGCGTTTGTGCAGACACACTATGCTGTTTCAAGCCCACTTACTTTAACTTTAAATGAAGCGACCATTCTCTGAAATTGTTGAAAGCTGCAATCACTGAGGTCTCATCAGCATGAGGTCCTGACAGAGGAAAAGCACCGCCTCAACGTGATTTTCATACAGAGAAAAGAAAAAAAGGGCTTGCTTTATGAAACAGTGGAAACGAACAAAGATATTCAAGCATTTGAATTCATCCAGCTCAGCATATTGTTGGTTATCTTTTTACAATTTAATGTAACACACCGGGAAATTTAATTATACATGATGTGGATCATGAAGTGTGTGCTGAAATAGGCATTTTCCTCAGTTGAATTATCATTATTTTCTTTTGCCTTTCTATTTCTTAGCCAGCCGTATTATCCCCCCATGCATCCCCCCATCTTTTCTTCTCCTTTATAAAAGAAAGATAATTATCTGGTGTGGGTTTCTTAATATTCCTTATTAAAACTGTCTCGATATAATACTTAAAGGAATAGTTTTTGAAGAGGGGTTGCATGAGGTACGAGTATTAAAATGCCACTTTGGCAGTAGTACTATACTCGTCGAGTGCTAAATGATGTCACTTAGTTTGGTCCCTTTGTCAGAAAACTAGGATCAACAGGCAAACCTATAAACTGTAAAGCTTTCACACAGACAGAGTCAACTCTGCAGCATTAATTTTATGTAAGAAACTGCAAAATATTCATGTTGGTGTGAGCTCTATTTAGAATTCTTTCAACACAATTTTGTCAAATAGGTTTCTTCTTTTAGTTTCATGTGCAAACCCAAGACGCATGTGTTCCTCTGCCTGCAGCGCACTGATCAGCTGCTCAGGTCTGCAGGACAGCGAGAGACAAAAATACAACCAAAGTAGAAATGAAAGGATTCTGATGGCAGCCATGACTTGTGACTGCAGACGCAGGATCTTACCTTTATGATTAAGATGCAGTCATGATGTGTCTGAGAACACATGATCTTTTTTGAGGGCGAAGTAGGGAGCTGAAAAATATCTAAAAATAGTGCACACTTTCACTGACATCGGTGCTTGGGTCACAGCTTGTCAAAATCAATTTAACCACATGGTAAAATTGACCCCGTCTGTGGCAGTTGATATCCTAGCTTCTGCCTGGTTTGTCACAACAAAGAAGCCAAGCTGATGGGGGAATCCCCGCGGGTGCATACGACACTCACTCAGATACCTCATACAACCCCACTTAAAAACAAACTACCCTTAAAAACATGGCCCGTATATCGTCACGAGTGAAGGTTACACACAAGCCCACAGAGCGACTGTTATTTGAAGCTGGCAGGTTGAGAGTTGTGAATGTTTGAGTTCACATGCTACTTTATGAAGTCACATCTCTGAGCATTTTTATGTCTTTATTACAAGGAGGACAGGATTGTGTTTAAAGCAGGAGAGAGGGGGAGAGTGGGGAGTGACGTTACGGGGAGGTGCAACAGGTTGCGACTGAACCTGGGTCGACCGCTTTAGGGCAGTAGCCATCTGGGGCGCACAACCTAACTGCTTATTCAAAAGATGGCTCAAATTTTAAGATATTACCAAAATTTACAGAATTACAACAGCAAAATGAGTAGTATAAACAAGAAATGCATTCTCCAATAAGAATATAAAATAGAATAATATAATAATTGTAACCTAGAAAAGAAATAAATGTTCACGAAATATCTAAAGAACTAATATGCAAGTAGAAAATGTGCATAGAGGTATTGCACATGATAAGAGGTGAGAATCAGTGATAATTTCACCAGCAACAAAAACAAGTTGGCTTGTTACCTGAGAGTTGTGAATGTTATTACAAACAAAGTCTGAGTTTGTTAGACTTGTGTTACTCAGCACAGCCGTCTCCCATGTACTTTGACTTTGACTCTCAGCACACAACACAGGATTAACTGATTGTCGACAGCTAGCTTAAAGCCCCCAGAGAAGTCGAGTCCTTGGCCTCTGAAAAAAAACCATGAGATTCTTGAGTGATTTTAAGTTTTTGTCATATTGTCAGTTCAGTCAGTCAACTCACGTTTTAAATGGTTTATTGCAACAGCAAATATATTTTCATGTTTGGCGCCAGGCTCCAATCTCATCACTCCTTGCAGAAAGATTTACAAGGTAACATTAAGGAGTGATGAGTAAAACATACAGAACATAACCCCCCTCGGAGCCTGCAGGTGGATGCTGGGGTGGCGGTGGGGGCGAAAGAACATGCAGCAACACAATGCAGGGCAACAGTGGCATTGAAAGGCAGAGGGAAAGATGGGAGATTTTCCCCAGTTTAAATAGACCGCAGAATTGAGAGGCAGAGAACATGATTGGAAGAAGGTTATGACGAGTGGGACATGTGACGTGAGTAGCAGCTCAGCTCGAGTTGTCTGCCTGAACTAGCTCGCAGGCGTCGCTCCATGTGTGCTGTTTAGATCAGTTATGCCTCACATTAGCCTACATGTTAGATTGAACTGCACATGGAATGGTGGATGTTATCTTTGATTTGTCATATTTAAGCAGATGCTAAATAACAACAACATGGTATGAGCTGACCAGAGGCCTGTACTAAGAAGCTGGATTTTCTCTCACTGAGGTAACTTCAAGCTTACGATGTGGGTTCACTTCTCACCGGGATAAATCACCATGGTAACTTGTGCTGAGTTGCTAACCTGCTCCGGGGCAGTTTAAGTTCTGGGTAACAGATCAGCTAGTATCCACCTTTTTCCTGACTACCCATAGTTCATCACAGTTGTCTGTTTCGCTTCTCTGGTTGAACATTTTATTTATGTAGCCATGGAGACCACAAAGCTGATGATGTTAGCCTAGCTGACATACTCTCTAATAACCGGCTTTTAGTAGCAAGAAAGCGACACAATGAGCAAAAATCGAAAGTGGAGTCATAGTGCGGATGTTTAAAAAAAAGTTTTCACTGAACTCAGACAGATTTCTGTCTCTCAAAGGATATTCAGGAGCTTTTCATCACAATCCATCTTTTAATGATTATGAATTTCTATTCAGATTTTCATCCTAAGCCATTCATTAGTTAACAAGATATTTCTGTTGGGGTCACAGTCGTGAACTGACTTGCCAACATTGCTCTCCACCGAGCTGTTAAATAAGATCTATCTGAAAATGACAATGACTGCGTTTGTGCAGACACACTATGCTGTTTCAAGCCCACTTACTTACTAGCATTAATGATTTCATGCAAGTTGTTTTGAGCTAGTTTGCTGCCGGCGGCGGCAACCAGAAGTCAATTGCCGCAGGTGGAAGTCAACACCCATAGGCTTCTGAAGAAACAGGTGGATACAAGCACCACCTCCTGACAAATCACGTCTCTTCAAAAACTGCCTGCACATTCATAGAAGATCATGAGAGGAGATCTTAAAGTTTTTAGTGATAAATCCTTTTTATGTCCCCCGATGACATCCTGTATGAAAGATACAGATTTTCATCAGATGGACTGCGCTACATTTGTCAACTGGTGGAGCCATATGTTACAAATGTAACACACATTGTCAGGCATCAAATTGCTGTAATAATGGTCACACATGGCATAACTGCAGAAACAAGAATTTATGAAACACACAACTATGTGCTGAGGACGAGCTCTGCCCCAAATGTCTGTTTCGTAATAAAGTCAAATTGAGTGATCAGAGTGCTGTCCGTTTATATTGCCCGATGAATTAATGTTGTATAATCTCATGAATTTATGCATTAACCCAATCTGCAATTTTCTGCCGGCATTCCTTTCTGGCTTTTGCCGTGGTAACCGTGTTGCTCCTGGCCTGGATGATGTGATTGAATTCTTTGTATTCTTAAAGAATAATTGTCTGCTCCTCCATGGTAAAGTAGGCTGCTCTGCAGGGTTTCTCCATGTTTGTGATTGGTCAGACACTTCAACCCCCCCCCCCCCCCCCCCCCCCCGCCCCACCCCCCACCCCCAACCCCACCCACGCACTGATCAAGACTGGAAAACCCTGGATTTACTTAGCAAGTTGATATCCAAGCTTCGTAGTACCGCTTATCAGGATTGCAAACGTCTCTTTAAATCAATCCAGGGAATGGAGAGAGATGTGTTAATCCTGCTTCGTAGCACAGGCCTCTGGTCTGTAGCATCAGCCCATTGAAAAACATTGTTGGTCGGGGTCGACTTCTAATTATTTTTGTCTTTTTTTCAATTTTGCGCTGTATTAATTTCCAAGCATCCCAGGTTGCTGCTTGTTTTCTAGTCTTCATGCTTTGCTAAGCTAGCCAGCTGCTAAAAAGAGAAAGGGCAGTTGAAGTAATCCTCTTATTTAACTCAAAGGAAAAAAAACCCTACTTCTCAAAGCGTCTCTTTCTTTTCCCCTAACACAGATTAGTCCACTGCTCACTGACATGCTTATATACAACATACTCATATTGTTCATGTTTAGTCCTTATACAGCAACAAGAATGTGGAGGGAACTAAAGTCAAAGACTCTTTGACCAGGTCAGGCCTTCCAGACTTTGGAATATGTTCTTTTATCACAGGGCACTTGAACATGCTACCAGTTCAGCATAAAAAATGACAATTGAGCCACCCAAATATTAGGTTACATCATGCCTGTTCTCTGTGAAATTGCTTCTAAGTAGAAAGTTGGTGGCAATTGTGCAGACCACAGCTGAAGAGAGCTCACACAGATTCAAAGAGAATGATTTTATTAAACAAGATTGCCAACAGAGCAATATTCTCTTGGGGGGTCCAGATATGTGAGAAGCCCCGCTGCATGGAAAAACAAAGAACCAGAGGAGTTTGGAAAGTAGGTTTGCACTGTGTTTTTCAATTTCTCCTTCCCAGAACAAAGCAGGCTGTGATTCATCTTGTATGATTTATTAATTCCAATCCATAACACCAGCTTGCTGATTCTGATTACCACGGATGTGGGTGTGGAGATTTCCAGGCTTTGTTTGGCTTGAGATAGGATTATTCTTCAGTTTATGAATTCATTGTCAGTTTTCAGGCACCTGTCCTATAAACAAGGTTTGCGTGCTTATGCTGATGCAAGGTGAACTAGATTTAAGGGGCATACAAACATTGGAATGCAAAGAGCAGATCGCTGGCTTACAACCACCTCTATTAAAATTCCCTGATTTGCCTGTCTTAGCATAAATTTAAAGCAGTCAAGCAGATAGTTTTTACCACATCTGAGCCAAATCACCACCTCTTTAAACACTGATTATCACCAAGTGTCCACTTGTAATTATTACAAATACCATATGCTTTTCTCGTCACAGTTTGGTGCAGACACAGCAAGCTCTCAATTTGTATTAAATTTTCTATTTTCTGTTTCATTTCCTTCTTTCCGCTTGACGAGCGACTCATTTTATTAAGAGATTTCAACACTTTGAGATTTTGTTTGGACACAAGATGTGCCTCGTTGCTTTGCAATAAATTGAATTCAAATAAGTCAGTTTATAGGTACTATGAAGGTGTAATTGCTGTGTTTCTGCAGCAGTCTTTCTGATCCCAGAGCTCTTCAACATTATTTTTAGTTGCATATTTATGTGTTAATATAAACACAATCCCCGTGTCTGGTTCTGCTTTTTCATATTTGCAGCTATCATTATGAGACCTAATAGACCAACCTTGTACAGATACGCACTCACTTTTAATTTTTCTTTCACTTTTATGTTGAACTGTAATTGCCTTTCAACTTAATAAAGGACAATTGCCCATTTTCCCTGCACAATGGAAAACCTGCAAGTCAGTAGTAACAAAGAGGACGGAATCAAAAATCATTAACTTCATGCACATGCACCAAGACCTTAGCAATGATCCATCCATGCAACCCTGTATTTTCTTATTTTTTGTTGCATGGTGAACACACTCACAGTTTGTATCAGCTGTGGAGAGAAAAAACTACGTTTTTAGGACTGATGGGAAAACTCATTATGAATGGATTGCAGTCGATGATAGCGTGTTAACCTGTAATTGTGATGTGGCCCACCTCATTGTCTGACTCACTAAAGATTATTGACCCGTACAGTTCAAATATGCTAATTGCGACTATCCCTTGTTAAGCCACTGACTTAGAGTTGTTAGCGTTTCTCGGCTGTGAAAGTTGTGACAATGTCATCCAGAATTTTACCTCCATCCAAAGAGAGACGTGATGAGATTGATGGGAGAAGGATTGTTTCTCTTCCTGGTTATTGTAAAGGTGTTGGTGAATTAGATTTGTTTTTAAATGAGGCTCATTAGCATAGAGAGGGGTCTGGCATATCACTGAAAAAAAATGTGCAAACATATCTGGCGCTTTAAGAGGCTACTTGCTTGGCAGCGCAGTTGCATTTTAATTCTTACTTCCCTAAATAAAATGCCTGTTTTTGCCTGCTTGAGTGGTCACAAAAGACACTTGTGTGGCCAAGTTAGTAGGTGCACAGTCAGACCATTTTGCTTTCACTTCACAGATGACTTTGTGAATGACTGTTCTACCTAGCTTGAGCTTTCAATTCTTTATTTGTTTTCAGCATGATGCCACAGTCTTCTTCAAAAGCTATGTACAGCAGCAGTACCCCAAAATACGGGTCCACTGTTTAGAAAGTTTATATATGGACTAATAATCCAATCAACAACCAACAGGAATTCAATGTGTGTCAAAATCTCCCAAAAATGTAATCAAAAGTGTTAACTGACAAACAAATGGACCATGTGCTGTATGATGTTTGACTGCAAATAATAGAAAAGTGATCATTTTAGTTTAGAAGCAGACAACCTTCCATTGTGTGGCTCTCTATGTCACACACATGCTCAACATTTAGGGATGCATCGAAATTTCGGCTACTGAAAATTTTCAGCTGAAAATGGCCCAAAAGTGCATTTTCGGTTTGCGGCCGAAAGACTTTTATCACCGAAACAACATCTCCAAAACAGTATGCTATGATGACACAAGCTAAAACTGCGGCTGGCATGCTCTTGTCTGGATAAGGGCCGATGTATTTCATTTATGCTTTCATTTTTGCTTTGCTACTAATAATGGAATAACAATTTCTTTCCATTTTCCGGTTTCCATTTTTCGGTCTGGGTTTCTTCATTTTCAGTTTTCAGTTTCAGCCAAGATTACTCTGTGGTGCTCTGCTGCTCAAACTTTTATGTCCCCTGCTGTAAGACCAAGTCAAGAATCAGGTGTGTCATCAGAAGCAGCTGACAGATGCTTAAAATAGTAACGGCGCCGCTCTGGGTTGAAGGTTGGAGCTGTATATCCCTCAGTGGGACGGCAGCACTGAGGTCAGGAGGGGGCCCCATGAATCATAAAATCCCAGTCTGATTTGTTAACTGTTGGGACTTTGATTTACAGATCTGATCAGAGGAAAGAATTCCTCTGGCAGCTAGTAGCAGGACCAGAATGTGATCACACTGCAGATTGCTGTTGAATGGAAGGTCAAAGCCTTGTGTTATTGTGATTAAAACCATTTATTGTTCGGACTGTTTGTCACCCTGTGAATCCTGTTACCCAACTGTTATCTATAGACTTTTGTGTTCTGCTGACCAGCTTTAGCTGACCCCCTTAGTTCTTACTTATCGTTATACCTGCTTTTCACCAAAAGATAGTTTTAATTTCTAACCACATTGAAACTGCATCCAATTATCCCTGTGGGCTTTCTTTTTCCATTGCTCTAGACATTAAACATCGGTCTTTGTCTAATATATATTTGATTATAACACTTCTACTTGTTACCATTTACATTGTGTTGATGGCACAGCCACTGTGAAACCTGTGATTTCAGTTCAGGACTTGAATTTATCCTTAAGAGAAGGTATGATGCCTTATTTTACCCATGGATGTAAAGCCAAAAGGCTGAATGTCTGCACTTCTTACTAACCTCTACATATTCACTTGTTGTAGCATTGATTGGCCGTCTCTACTGGCCCAAAAATATCTGAACAACAGACTTATGTTAATTTTATTTTCCATACATACACATTAAATAATTCAAATGGTCTGCTTGCATCCTTTTATAGCTTTTCCCCTGGTTGTGCTGCTTCCAATCGTGTATTTTCATATAATAGTATCATCCAATCACATTTAAGTCATCATTTGTTGCTAGGGTCCTTCACAATCAGTCTTGCAGGCCCTGTAGCATAAAAAGTGTTGAACAAACTGATGCCCCCCCATGATGACCCTCTCCTTGTTCGTGTTCCAAGCCTGGCTCCCCTCATTATGTTGGTTTGGTATTGTGGTGAAGCTACACCAAAAAAAAAAAAAAACCATCAGGATTTCACTCGTTTTGTTTTATTTTGAAAGTCACCTGGTGTTTTTAGTTAGTACGTGACTTCCTGACAGTGACTTCCTAAATAAAATGAAGATAAATAAAATAAAGCGGTCATCACATAAAGACCTTTTAACTGATTCATGACACATTAAAGGGGCTGGCTTTGTATACCAAAGTCAGCTCATAGCTCTGCCCTGTTTCAGATAGAGGCTGAAAAGGGGGTTTCTAAAACACCAGTGTGAGAAAAAAAAAAAAACAAACAAAACAAAAATTTCAAACAAAAATGTTTGAAATGTAAATCATGTAAAGCTACTACCAGAGTTACAATCTAAATCCCCTCCAAAAAAAATATCTCTTCTTTAATTTCTTGTATAGTATATTGAAGTTTTTAAACCAACATTGTTCAGGTAAATTATTTAGCTTACGTCACTGTAGCATTTAAAAATGACACATTAATCCTAAATGGGCTTCTGCAGATGACACACAGTATTGGACAACAGAGACTGCAAATGAACACCTGTGAACTTGTCCATGCAGCAAACTGTAGCTGCACTGTTAAGTCACTTGACATGCATCATTCTCCACAGTCACCTAAAAATATAAATCCTGGTTTGGCTCTCTCTTTTCGCTGTAAAACTTCTCGTCTCGCCCTCTGCCCTGTCACTGTCACTGTCCCTGCACCAGTGCAGCCCCACAAACACCTCGGCGTCCACACGTAGGCTCCGGGACGTGGTCTCATTACTCTTTCAATTTCTGCTTGTGAAATAAAACTGCAAAGAGTGATGAGGCTGGAACTTGGACTCCAAACACAAACAATATCCTGCTGCTGCAATTTACATTTCAAGCCATTACAAATGTGAGTTGTGTGACTGAAATGGAGACGACGCTGAGCAACTCGACACTGAAGATTATACGACATCATAGCAGGCAAAACTTTCACACAGTTTGTTATTCAGCTCAGGTCTTCAGTCTAGCAGTCTACAAATGAGCACAGTAACATAATAATCAAGCAGGCAGTGAAAACACTTTATTGATCGTTGAAGTGTTGATTGTTTGTTTTAACTAACTGACTGATGTATTTTTTAATTGTTTTGGCTTGGGCTTGGGTTGAGTCACAGATGTCCAGGCCTTCTCTGTTCACCTTTAAAACACAAAAGATCAGTAAAAGTCAGTAGTTCTTTCTTTCTTTCTTTCTTTCTTTCTTTCTTTCTTTCTTTCTTTCTTTCTTTCTTTCTTTCTTTCTTTCTTTCTTTCTTATATCCAAACATGTTTTACTGAGTAATATCATGTAAACATGATGTTCCATTTGAAACAATGTTGTCAGCGTAGTGACTGTTCGATCCAGCAGCACTTAAACACACAGAGAAAGTCTGAGGTTACACTGGTTTTTCTACTGCTGCAAGTCTGTCACTCTCAACCCGGCTTTAGTTTAGCTTAATGATGTCTCTGTGTTGTGTTTTTGGCAGTGAGTGTTACACGGTGTCACTGTGAGTTGTTCTTGCCTGACTCAGCTCTTCTCTCCTGTCTTGCAGCAGTTGACTGTCGGGTCTTGGAGGGATTGCAGAGATACTCTTCTATTCCCACATACCTGCCTGTCAACTACCAGGTGCTCAGCGCTGACTTGGCGTTCTTCCTAAAGGAGGCCAACCAGGACTTCATGAGAAACTCTAGCCTCATGTCACGGACTGAGCCTTTCTTTATCTACCAGGCCAGAAGTTTACCCTCAGTGAACGCTAGCTACGGGCCTGTCTCTCTGGAGCAGCCTGTCCCCCTAGAGCTTCTGCAAACCCCAGGGACCTTTCCAGCCTCTTCTGTTTTCACCTTCAACTGGAAGGTGCAGACTTTTATAATGAACACTAGGATTCATTTAGCCAAACCCAGAGTCCAGGTGTTGTTTTACATCGCAGGCAGGGACTGGGACGACTACAGCGCCATCGACAAGCTGCCCTGTGTGCATATGTTTGCTTTCCATGAGACCCAGGAAGTGCGAGGTACCTGCCAGCTGAAAGGGGAGCTGGGTCTGTGTGTGGCCGAGCTGGAGCCTTTGGCCGGCTGGTTCAGCCCGCCTAGCGTGGTGCCAGGACGCCAGAGGATCTTAGAAGTCTCTGAGGGCACACAGGTGGAGCTCTACTACATGCTGCAGTCCTCAGATGCAGGGGATTGCCACTCCGACGAGGCCAGGAAGGAAAGCTTCATTCGCTCCAGCCAGGAGGGGCTGTTTGGTTCCTTCACCTCCACACCACTGAGGAGGATCGGCGGTGTGAGGCTCTACCCGAACCCTGCTCCACCGCCCCTCACTGAACACAGACTGGATAACAACTTTATGGTGATGGTGCCCGCCATACCTATGAGACAGAGAGAAACGGTCTCTGCCTTCATCACCGTGTCAGACTACTCTCCTGTGGAAATGTTTACGCTCAGGTAAGAATCATTTTCTTTTGTTCTACGTGAGGTGTCTGGCTGCGACTTTCTCTGTCAGTCTCAGACTGAGAAATTCTGCAGCCGTGTCTGTTTGCTCTCACTTTTTCCTTATGTATTTTGTTCTTCCGTGAAGATTCAAGCACTATCCACCCTGAGCTTGAAAAGACACACTGAAGCATGGCTAAATCTGTTCCACTTTTTTACACATCTGGAAGCACGCCATGAAAATCTCAGACTGGTTTCTGCTTGGTCTTTGCAGGATAAACCTCAGTTCACCCCTTTTGCTCTTTGTGAAAACTCATATTGCGTCTCCATATCCAAACAGAAACATGTAGTTATGCTTATAAACAAATGAATTCATTTTATGAGGTCAAAAACCCAATCAGAGTGCAGAAAAGATTAGTTTGCAGCTCAGACACACCATGTGATAATCAAGGTAAACAGTAATCCTCATGCCGCTGATGAGTTGATGTTTAAATCAGTATTGATCGTAAAGTTGTCTGACAACTTGGAGGTAATCAAAGGCTAATGACAACATTAACATAAACACAGGCTAATGTCAACACTTTATCCTGGGAGTGGCTGTATTGGAATTTTAAATGAGTCCCTCAGGTCTTTAAAGTTCCCATGAGGAGTTTTTGGCTGCTTTTGAAACAGACTCATGTTTATACAGATGCTTCTCTGTGATCTCCTGAAGTGAAAGAGAGTCATAAGAGCACCGATTGCACCAATTTACAATTTACAACACCCTCCACAACCATTTTTTTTAGAATCATATCAGAAGCACAGATTCATGCAAGTGATATATTTGACTGTTAGAGGTAGGGCTACATATTTGGTTGAATTACGTCACTGACACATGAACCAGAGAAGATGAGCAAAGATATAAAAGTACCACTTTTATAACTAAACCTGAAAGTCCCTGAAATGAGCTTTAAAGCCTGCTTTATACCCTTGTGTTGACCCTAGGCCACAGAGGGAGACACTGCCATGAGCACTAAATACTTGTGCATCCATGTGTCAGTCAGTACGTTTACATGCAGTTTTAGAAATCGGACTATGAGCTTAGTCAGCACAATATCGGGCTATTAAAATGCATGTAAACAGCTTAGCCAGACTGAATATGGACTGAGCATAGCTCGTTTGACACACCTAGATAATGCGGTTGCAGTCGAGATGTGGTTTTATTTGGCAGGACCCGGCGAGGAAGTAAGTGACCATGATAAATAGGGTTGCTGCGTTCAGATGTTCTGAGGCTCCAACACAACAAACACACACCATGGCACATACATAAATAAAAATATAAAGCGCTACAGCTGCATCCATCTCAGCCATCATCGTGAGAATGTTGTTTTCTCTTGGAGTGAACTGAAACTAGTTTGATACGCACACAGCTTCGCTCATCAAAAAAAGACAGCGCCGCCTATCGAAGCGGAGTGAGATATTCTTAGCCAGAAGTCTGATTCTCTTTCCTCCGCTGTTGCTTTAAAATTGCTATGACCTTAGCCAGGCTACTGTGTGCATGTAAATGTACCGACTGCTGTTCTGTTCAATACTTAGCTGAAACTCTTGTGGTTGGTGTGGTCTCTTTGATATTCAGATATCAAAAAAAAGTTCTCACCTTACTGACAAGCGTCCTATAGCTGTTGTGGAGAGTCAAAGCCCGCCCCATTGGCCATACTCCAATATGGCCGCACCAGCAGATTCGCTTCAAAACTCAATTTCAAAAACAGACGGGTGAAGTCATAAAAAAGACCACGTCAATTTATTATACAGTCTATGTGTTTTTTCACAGCGACTTTGAGTTGAATTCAGTTGAATTGGAGCTGAAACATGTTTCTGTTGCTCACATATTAGTTATTACAAGGAAATTTGAAAAGGAGACATTGAGGAGTGGGAATGTGTGGCCAATGTACAGCGGATGTTAGCAGATTCCCAACATTTTTTACCAAATACAGGCTTGCAATCCTTGTTGTTCTGACCTGTTAGATTACATTAGGCTACACACATTTGCTTCTGTGTTGGGAAAGGGCCACACAGACCCATGGTGTAAGTAAAAATCAGGCTCAGGGTTTCTTTTTTATTTACTCAAAATAACCGCCTCAATTTTCCTTTTTTTTTGTTTTTTCCTGGGCTAGTTCCTGATCAGGATCACTCAACCAGAGAACTCCATTATACCACTCATTTCACCTCTGCACTTCATTTTGTTTACAACAAAGTCAACACATACTGTGTGATGGTGTTCTTCAACAACAGGGAAGTCAAGTGATCTGGGTAGGCTTTGAACCCCTGATTTCATTATTTGTGCCAAGTTAACGGCTGCTAAAGGATATATTGTGAGCTTTATGTTGATATGATGTATTTAGAGAGACAGAAAAGAGGAGGGGGGAGAATGTTCACCAAATCATGCTGGGACTGAGAATGGATCGCACGACCGGTGTGATTTAGCCTCTGTAAATATGGCGTCTGCTGTTCCACCTGAGCTAAACCACGTCCTAACTAATAATAGACATTTGTGTCTCTCAAGCACAATTGATTTTCAGCTATCACCAGAGGAAATGAAGAAGACAGCACGACTTCTCTAAGATTTCTACGACTGCTTCACCTTCGGATGGAGCAAAGTATGTGCACTGGCAGCCGAGTTGTGCATTTGAATCTATTATTTTCGACTTATAATACAGTATTCACAGCAAATGAAGTTAAGGTTTGTGGGTTTACCAAGAGATTTGCTCTGACTAGACTTAAAAAAATGCATTTAAAAGTTATTTTCTAGAATTTACGACCTAATCATCATAATTGAGTGAACACCCAGCTTTTCCTCTGTGATGAAAAGTCAGAAGAGCTGGGATATCTCCTGAAAAAAAGCTTGATTCTGTGGAGCCTGATAGGTACTAATTACAGTAAATGGATGAGGCAAAATGATTGAGATAATTAACATGCAATGCAAATGAGGATGTCATTAATTAAAATGCGTGTCCATTAGTGTAATGACTGAAGCCGATCTTAATCTCACTGGTTTAGAACATTAATAAAGCTCAGGAGATGCTGCAACCAGAGGTCAAGACAATTTGTCAGCCATTAAAAAAACAAGCTGTGTGCTGATTTGCAGGATTTTTGTGCTTAGGCAAAGAACAGCACCACAGAACTTATTCATTCCAACATTTTAACTCGTATTTTCTTTCTCCAGATGTTCACTAATGAAGATTATTCAAGCGGCTGACATAAAGATACAAAGAGTTTGCTTCAGGCTTAAAACCGGAGCTAATGTAAACAATTTCACAATAGCTGTGAAGTTTTAACAATCCAAACAAATTCTCCAGACTTGTGCCTTTTCTGTGCTTCATTTAATTACCAAATCCTTGTCCTGCAGTGATAAGGCTCTGAAAACTTTCTCCTTTCTCCAAATTGAGAAACTCTGGAAGATTTCTTTCATCAGTCAAATGAACAGGCCGAGCTGGCCGCAGAGTCGACGCCTGTGGTGTTTTTATTTGGCAGCGGAGCGTGTGGCGGGTGCAGGTTGGCCATCTGAGAGCGACAGATATGGAAAGGCCTCTGTGTGGTCCTAGGTGATAAGGCTGTCCTCATACATGCATTTGTTAGGACGCTTAATCACCAGAGCGAGAAGACTTTGATCTCTATATTCACAACATCATTATCATCTGTGTACTACACACTTCTGCGTCAGCCATTGTTGGCTGTGAGGCCCTGAATGCAGGATGAGCTTATGATCCTGTGAAATCTGTCAAAAAGACCTTCTGCTGCTCGAGTGAGGTCTGTTTATTAGATCCACGCTTTTGCACATTTAATGGCACAATCCAAGGCCATGTCCTTTATATTCCATTTTTAGTTTTGTACCAAATTCAGCGGGAAAACAACTTTAATAATCCTCCTTCTCTACCTACACATGGAGAGGAAAAGGTACATTTTAAAGGAATTATAATGACCACACAGCTCTTTTAAATCCTTCATTTCTCTTTTCACCTCTATATTGTCCGTTTCTCTAAAAAACCTCACGCTTTGGTAAATCCTATGCAATGAAAGCTAATTTCACATTTTTCCTGAAAGCCAATCATGCGGCCAATTTATTGCTTCGTGGCTGCTCACTGTGGTTTGAGTTGCTCAGGGTATTTCTGTTCTGACGGGCTACTTTCAATTCGACGGACTCTGATTCGATTTGACCTCCCCTGTGTTAATAGGCTGTGTCACTCAGACACAGGAAAGTTTTTCTTTTTGTGCTTCTTTCTATTCTGCCTCGTTTCTCAGATTTTGCCGTGGAGTTATAAACAGCTGCTTCTTTAAGATCCTACCGTGAGTCATCCTGGCAGACAAGTACTTTTCTGTTTTCTGTCTCTTTCCTCCATGACAATCCACTGAGTGTTTCAGACAATGACATGATTTAGATGTAGATTAAAAAACCTGCTGGAGCATCTTTTACTTGAATTTCATTTGCTGATCTCAGGAAGACAAACATTATACCATTACCTTTTACTGTGAGAGCCTCCCTTGAAGGGACTGTCTGTTTGAAGTGGATTGCAGTGACACCTTTGTTCGGAATCGTGTGCACACACTCGGTACGTTTACATGCAGCTTCAGAAATCGGACTATGAGCATAGTCAGCGCAGATCGGACTATTAAAATGCATGTAAACATCTTAGCTGGACTGAATACAGACAGAGCAAAGCTTGATTGATACACCTAGATAATGTGGTTGCTATCGGGCTGTGGTTGGATTCAGCAGGCCTCAGCGGGTCTCGGTAAGCCTCGGTGTTCAGCTGAAACAAGAAAGTAAATGACCATGGTAAATAGGGTCGCAAAACAAACACCATGGAACATACATAAATAAAAACAAAGAGCTAGCTTTGTTAGCCAGCGTGGTGTTGTCATAGTGACTTCAACGTACCGTAAATCAATCCGGTGCTATATTGGTGGTGATAATCTCATTTTAAATATTGGATTATGATCAGGCATTTATCTAAAAGTGAGACTTTCAAGACCACTTAGAAAGTTATCACAGTCCCTTTATAAGATTAGACAAATAAATATAATAACACAGCAACCGTATTAGATGCAGTTTGTTGAAGTAAACAAACTTTCCAACAACATACGCGTTGGCTCATACAGTAGTTAGAGGTTTCATATAGAGTCAGAGAAAAGGCCAGAACTTCAAAGTTATCACTGAAATCTTAAAATCAATCCTCAAACATACAGAAAGCCAGTCTAAAGAAGGAAACAGAAGTGATGTGGTCACATTTTCTGGTCCTGCTTAAAAACCTGGCAGCTGAGTTCTGCACAGCCTTTTCTTGATCCATATGTTTTGTTTTGTTTTTTTTTGTCCAGGCAGGTAAAAGGGTTTTCATAATATCCAAGGTGTGATAATATAAAAGCTTGCAGAATTGTCTATGTGAAAATTAAAAAAGATCCAGTTTTAGAATTGTAATTTTTTTGTAGTGAGGCAAGATCGAGAAGGTGCCGCGTCAGAGAAGAAGAGCTAATGTTAAATTTAAAACCTGTTTAATTGCACTCTCCTGAGTTTTGTTTTCACAGCTCCCTGTAGAGGAGGCATTCTTAGGATACTACACGCTGCATCATTAGCATAAAACACAGCATCTCTGTAAAGACCAGACATCACAAACACCTGTTTTAATTATGGAGTGCAAGACTGAAGCAGCTCATAACTGTACTGTTGAATAATAAACACAGTATGCCTTTAGATGGGTTAAAATAGCAGGTGATCATGACTTCAAAAATGAAGTGTTTACTTTTAAAGCTCATAACATGCTCCATGTAAGTCAGTTAATGACGTATTTATAAACCAGTTTATCCTAAGTAAGTTAAGCTTCTACACAGTCAGGAAAGTTTTCAGAAATTTAACTAAAAACAAAAATAAAAAATGTATGATATGCTTTTGTTCAAGTTTGAGGTTTTCATCTGGATTTTTGTGTGAACAACCAACAAAAATCTCAATTATTAATTGGCCTTAGTTTAATATTTCAACACTTTTGTATCTAAATTTAAGAACTTTGTTGTTATTACACATGAAAATAGTGTCAAAGTTTCAAGTTTAACCACCTTCCTCTTCCCAAAATGCTTCAAAGTAAAATCACTGATAATATGAATTTAACCCTCCGGTACCAAGTGGTGACTGCAGTGGACAGCATTTTAAGTCATTTTCTCCTAAATGCAAAGGTTTCTGAGGTGGAACTGCATATAAGCCAGTGTCAACTTTTTTTCCCTCAAGGTTTTTATTCTTCTTGGATAAAAATGAATAAATAAAGGTTTTAATTTTTTTTTCTAAATATTTGATTTTTTTTCAGAAAGTTACAGACATGCACCAGAGGGTAAAAAAGCTTATAAAATATAAAATGTACAAAATCAAAATGGGTAAAAATATATTCAAACATTCTGCAGAGCATAAAAGGAAAAACAAAGGAGTTACAAAATAACGCAGTTTAATTCATTTTTAAATTAAGTTCATGTGCATGTCACTCCCCACTCTCACCCTGTTTCCTATTCTATCCACTGTCCTGTCCTCTCACATGAAAGGCATAAAAAACCTGTGAATGTGAAAAAATGAAGTATTTAAAAAAAGAAAATTGAAAACATTTTTTGTTCCCCCCCCAAAAAAAAATGATGATAACAAGTTCAACAGTGAACATTTTTTTAACCTTTTATTTGTAGATGCTAATCAAAGGAGCACATTTCACCAGGAAACCTGCCACAAGATTTATCACCTTATTTCAGTCCCATTATCTATGCAGTAGGCAGGATGCTGTGATAACAACTTGGCGGTCTAAGTGTTGTTGAAGTATGGATGTTACAGATTAGTGCAGAGGCAGAAGAACACCAAAAAAAAATGTGGCGGGCACTCCAGAAGAACCCAAAGGTCTACACACGCGTCAGTGTTGATGGAAAAGTTTTTTTACCACAAACAAATAAGTTAGCATCAACTGTGGCTGACACATTGTTGTTGAAAATAAAAAGCAAACACTTTTTAATTTTTTATTTTTTTTTTTGGTTTTTCGATGATGGGACGGAGTGTAGACTTTTTTGGCTATTGCAGCTAACAATGGGGCAGTTGCTTAGTGTGCTCTATGATATCTTGACTCTCTGACACTGAAGCTTAACGACAAAGCAAAGGAGGAAGCTGAGTTGCTGGATTGTATGTTTTAGGAAGGTGGCCTACAGAGACAATGCAGAGTAGGACTGCACAATTCTGGCAAAAATGTGAATCATATCTTTTTCCTTTTTTCTTTTTTTTTTTTTTTTTTTTTTTTTTTGCTTAGAACTGAGATCATGATTATCTGGCACTATTTTTTCACCAAATGTTTGTTGCACTGATGAACTTGGAAACCAAAAAAGACTGATGAAAGATGGAGAGTTTCTGCTGTTAGAGTTAGCAGCAGGAACTTTGCTTATTGCTATTATTGCTATTGACTCTTGACTCTACCACTGGGGTTTTCATCCATTTCACTCTTCTTACTCGTCTAACGGTACAGACGTCCCATTGCTGTAATTCTCAGTCACTCTTTCCTCACTTAACTGCAGCCAGCAGAAGCAGGCTCACGTGTTGCAGAGACGCTTTACCATTGGTTGAGGGAGAAGGCAGTGGCGATGCTGCGGTTGGAGGACATTTGTGTATAATGCAGCCTGTGAAATAAAATGCCTGAGATTCGACTGAGTTCAGAAATGATATTATGTACATGTGTGAAGAGAACTCAATCTTTTAACAGTTAATCATGCAGCCCTAATGCAGAGGCTTTTTCAATTTCATATTCTCAGGTTTTCTGGGCGGGAAGTTTAATAAAACTATGTATTATTACTACAGGCAAGGCAAAATATAAGTTTTAGAATTATAAATTTTCCCTATACAGAAGCATTAAATAAGAAACACTAGCTAATAAATTAATTTACGATTGCAGCATTTTTGATACATTGTTATTAAAAGAAATGTATTAATTCCTGTATACTGATCATTTTATAAATAAATCTTTTAATGGTTGTAAAGTATCCTGCTAATGTTAGACGGCATCATAAAATCAATAACTGTGAACAAAGCCCGATTAGATCATTTTAACCCTTTGACAGCAGTGTTTTTCTTTGCTGTACCGCTTCTTCGACGTTTTCCTGCATCCCTGTGCCAAATGACAAACAGTATCATGTCACAAAGCTTTTTCATCAAGAACAGCAGTTACCTCTTCTAAAGTCCTCAAAGCATAAAGACATTTCTGCACGACAGCAGATTCTGCAGGGGAGAGAAGACATCGAAAAGGCACTTAGAACTTGAAGGCCATTAAATTTAATATGCAAGTAATGTATAAGTCAGTTCATTATCATAATATGTTTTCTGGTATCACTGTGTGTGAGCAATTCAAATTGTTATAGGGCGTAGATAATTCATTATCGTCCCTCGGTATTAGATGTTTCATATGCAAATTAAATGCAATGAAGGAAATTATTTTAAAGGATATTTTCCTCCTGCAGTCTCTTGTGGTGGGAGGAAAAAAAAAACCTACACAAAGGGAAATTGCTCTATTTTCTGCCTCTGCAGTGCTGCTATACAGCAGGAGTCACTGTACAGTGAGGGTCATTACACAAGCTTTGTCCTTCCCGGCTGCACTCAACGTTATTTTATGAATGGATTCTTCCCTTAAAGCAGCACAGTGAGATGGACTTTCATCTTTGCAAACTATTTTTCTCTTTCTTTTGTACTGTACTCGTCATGCAAAAAAGCCCTTTTTGCTATGGTGAGAACACAAAGATAAGACATATACCACTGAGAGGAAATTGCATGAAAAGTACCTGGAAAAGGAGGTATCTGAACTTTAATGTAACTCTTCTAAGATGCAGCTTGCAGCAGCATTTTTGGGGTAAAAGGCGAGCACAGTACCTCTGCATCATGGCTGTACTCATGTTAGACTCTAAGAAAAACAAAGATCAAAATGGCTGCAGCAGAATTTGAGGCTTTCTTTTTTTATCCAACAAGATCTTCCTCTGACATTACTCCAGGCTTTTATCAGATTTAACACAACTCCCTCTGAAGACACAAAAGGCTTTACACATTCTTTTTCCACATACGCTGTAGAACTCTGCAAGACCTGTAAACAAACTTTGATGCACAAAACTTGATGAAATTCCCTTTAAATATATATTCTCTAAATCTACTCCATGCTGTGAAGGAAAGGGAGCTGCAGAAAAGTGGTATTGGTGCCAATGAATAATTTAGATAACGGACAAAGAACGTAGAACTTAAGGTGGTGCATCTTGCTTTAAATTTATTTTTTATATTTGCCATATTAAATGCATCTGCGATGATAAAGTAGACTGTCCAGTTTTCAGCGAACATTACAAGGCATTAAAAACTCCAATGACTCCACATAGACGCACCTTATAAATAAATATTTCCTGCTGCTATTGAATTAATGAGCTGGGCACAGATGGTAGGTCTTTATTTCTTCATTTTTTAGATTCTTATTAGTGTAGGAACAAAGATGTCGCATGTAAACTGAAGCTACACACTACTTAATTTATTGCTTTTACTAATTGGTGATGTCTGTCCCTAGATGTTGCTTTCAGATACTTAAAAAAGCAAAGAAAAGCCCAAGAGGTAACACAAAACAAAGAAGCTCAATAACAAATGCATATATTAAGACCAGGAGCTCAAAATAAACCAAACAAAGCGACACAAGATACAAACTGTTAGCACGAGAGGTATGAGTATGTGTGAGTCTGAATGGCCAAAAGACTGGCGACCAGTCCAGGGTGTACCCCGCCTTTCACCCTAAGACTGCTGGGATAGGCTCCAGCCACCTGCGACCCTGAACTGGATAAGCGGTAAAGAAGATAGATAGATGGATGGATGGATGAACGGCCAAAATAAACATGCTAATGTCAAAAAAGTGTTAGCCTGCTGCAGCAAATCTGTTTAAAGAGGCTGTGAGGACTATCTGTGAAAGCTAGTGTTTTTCTTGGATAAAGACTCTATTCCCATGAGGAATAGCATCCACTGATGTAAGGACTTAACTCTTACCAAGGCATGTGTTTAATTGAAGCAAATGACTTAAGAGCAGATCTTATTTTTAACACTACTTTTCTTTGTTCTAGAAAACTTTTTACCAGATACAGTAACAGTCATGTAGCGCTATCGTTTGAAATGTAACAACTTTGTAAACTCAGTTTGTAGCGTAGTTTAGGAACAGGCTATATTTAGCACTACTCACAGCCCGAGTGCTCTGATACATATCCATAACGTATAACGTTAGTGAATCCTTGTTATGTCCTAGTAGGGCTCATCTACCAATCAGAGCCAAGCAAAGAGCAACCTCACTCTTCATTTTATTGAACAGACGATTGCAGTGTAACAGTTGCATGTGGTTTGTGGTGCACATTATCACAAACAGTGTAGCCCATGTTTTAGCCAAGTTGTAACCTCCAGTCTAAGAATGTGATGCAGTACATGAGTGCTAAAATCTGGAGTTCATTGAAAGTCCTCTTGAGGCTAGATTTTTCTAATGGCACACCCTGTACAGGGCTGATTTTTTTCATACTCAGCAGTTTAGAAGATCATAAGGTGACGAGTTTATCCAATCATAAGCACAGCTCATGGTTTTGGTCTATAGTTTTAGCCTTTAGCCTGTGGTCTATCACTCTCCCGTTTAACTTCCTAATGCTCTTCTGTCTTTCTTCGTTTTGCATACCCAGCATCCGACATTACTACAAAATATATACAAGAAAAACACAGATCTCTCTCCTCACTCCTAAACTTTGTCAGCTGGCGTGGCGTTGTCATTGGGACTTCTACATGCCATAAATCAACCCAATCGGGAAGCTGAGAAATAGCGTTTGGGAAGTACCTACTCGAGTGCTGATAATCTCATTTTAAATGTGGATTACAATCAGGCATATATCTAAAATGAGACTTTTTCAAGATCACTTGGTCCTCACAGGGACTCAAAGTTTGAAGAAAAAACATAAGCAGGACCCTTTAGACATCAGATCATAGATTAGGTTTATGGGGTTGCTTCTTGGATGGATAAAAGTTTCTGCTTTTCACCACAGACAGATATTTTTTTGATCCTGGTTTGCCCTTAAAATATGCTGAAATTACAAAGATTGAGAAAATTTGGTGGCAATGACACATAATTTGTTGTTGTCATCAGTGTGGAGGTAATAATAGTTATTCCTGTTGTCGTTTCATCTGCAATTTGTGTGAGGGGAGAAGATGTAGCTGCTGAGATAATATTCTTTAATTTACTTTCGGTGCGTGATGTAGATTTGTGGCAGATGCAGGTGTGTTGTGTGCATGTGTGGATACTGTTGTGTGTGTGTGTTTCAGCTGAAATGTTTGCCAACATGATGAACACTGTCGGTCTTTTACAAGCAGTTTCTTTAATCGTTCTCTTCCTGTGGAGAACACCACACAGAACATACTTGTTATAACAGATTTCATTAAAACTGCCAGCTCTTTGCGATCACATTCAGTGTCTCACTGTGTGTATATAAGGACGTGTTTCAGCATATTTGCCCATGTATAACAATTGCCGTGCACATGTGCAAACACGCCTGTGATCTCTTCACACAGAGAATACTCATAGTGGTACGGGAGCAACTGTGTTAAAATCAATTTGTTCCATCTTTAAAAGGCAGCGCATCAGTGAACAAATTATCTCTCATTATGCTTCATTATGTGTCCTGATGGGCAACGGTGACTAATGTATGCAAGAAGCATTGACCTCAGAAATCAGCAGGGCAAGGAAAGGATATAAAGAAAACTGGGGAAAGTTTAAACCTTCTTATTTGAGGTAGAAGTTGTCATTACAGAGGCTTCAAAACATGTTTTGAGTCGAAATTTTTACACACAAACTCCTGACATTTTAAATATAATCCCCAAACATTCAGGTCTTTAATGTCTCTGGAGTTTCTCTTTCACATGTGTGCCTCGCCGTGGTAAATCATCTGGAAATACTCAGTTTGGTTTTGGCTGAAGGAGCATGCAAGATGGGAAAGTCTCCAGAGACTCCGGTGATGGTGACTGTTTCATGGTTAATTTCCCTTAAAGATGAACATGAGAATATTCCTGCATCGCAAATCCATCAATAAAAAACATAAGAGACAACTGATGCAAGCAGCAGAAAATATCAATCAGAGAAACTCCACTTTATGTGAATGATGTCACCACTCCAACCACTTAGTTAAGATGAATCTTCTCGACTGTTACCTGCTGATTTTTCACATTAGCTCAACCACCCTCCATTTGAACTTTTCACAAAGGAACTGACAAGAAAGAAGCCCTCAACAAATGGCTGAAAACAATGCCAAGCCTAGTTCCTACTGGGAGTGTGTGCGCCATGTTTTGTCTACACACACCATCAAAGTTTGACCACAGCCCATCTCGAATGAATGGAGAGGCAGAGTTTTTGACCTATACTGCAGCCAGACACCAGGGGGAGCAGTTTTTGTGATGACCTCAGTTTGAGCCAAGCAAGATGACATCCGTGTTTTTTTTACAGTCTATGTTCCCTTATCAGGCTTTCATGCTCATAATTTTCTTCACATTACATTTTTACTTGAACATTAACAGATTTTTTTTAGCACTGCTTTTCAAGATGTGTGAAGATGAGTTATCTGTGTGTGTCTGTGTGGCATTAATTACAGAATATTTGAGACAGTGAAACAAATGAAACTTTGCATTGTTTCATTTAAAAGAAAACTGTCAACCAAGCCCAAGCCAATCAGCTTTCTTCAGTGTTACATTTTTTTTTTTATCATGTCTAGCAAACAGAGAGAGAGAGATGTTTCAGGTCAAGGCCAGCAGCAGTGTCACTGAAAAAGCCAGATGTATGTAACAACACCATGACCCCCATGACCTTTGAACATTCATGTCTGAATCTCTCACATCTAACGATCATCTCTGTCTGAATCCATCTGAGTTACTTCTTTTTGTACCGCTCTATCAGAGCTCATTTATTCTTCTTCTTTAATCAATCTTTTCTTCTTCTGTCTTGGCTGATCCTCCATGTATGTCTGGAAAACACAGTTATGAATCTTTGCATCAAGAGTTAACTGTTAATGCAACATGAAGAAAAATCAGCCTTCTCAGTGATGATGTTTTCTGTAGATCATAAAGACGCAACAGTGTGAATATGGGACCAAAACCCACTCAATATCACTGACTGCATGAGTGAGTCAAATAGTTGATTCAGATTGGTAACTGACATCATTTTTAGATCCACTATTTCAATATGAAAGACTGCCGACGGGGACTCTGTAGGACTTACTTAGTACATTGACACGCAGCTTAAGAAATCAAACTATGAGTTCAGGCATCACTAGATAGGACTATTAAAAACATGTAAACAGCTTAGACTGAGAAAGGACTGAACATAGCTTGATCAACTCATATAGATAATGCCATTGCTATCTGATTGCAGTTGGATTCAGCAGGGCTCGGCAGGTCTCAGTACACCTCGGCGTTCAGCGAACGGTTCTCTTTTCTGCATGTATACGCAGACCAGACTAGATCCCCCGCAGTGACTTCACGACCAAGCTATGACCTTAGTCCGACCACTGCATGCATGTAAACGTAATGACTGTCATTATATCAGTGTGCAAAAAGAGGTCCAATTAAACAACAGAAATGTGGCATGAACAGTGGGGAGGCTAAAAGACTCAATTGTGAGCTACCATTAGCTTGTAAGCTTCCATTATGTTAATGCTGAGGGTTATAGAAACATGGTGGGAGCAAAGTAAAACTTGTATGCAGCTAACTGGTCCATTTCATACTGGGATACTGGAGTCTGCAAGAAGGCTACAGAATGAACTACTGCATCTGTGGAGTTGAACACTATGCACACACTAAACACAAAAGATGTGAATTACATGTGAAGTCAATGTAAAGATGTGAGTAGAGGTGAGTTCTTTCAGGCAGAGCAAATGATGAGAATTGGGTGCCATGAATGGCACAGATTCATGCGAATAAAGCCAATCAGCACGAGGATCCAGTGATGTACGACTGACAGACTTTCAGGGGTACAGTCCTCCAGAAAACATGAATATGATTGTATCTGTATATGGCGTCTCCTAGATCTCCTAGACGCTGGGATGGGATTAGGAATAAAAAGGATCTCGCTCTCAAGGAATCAGTGAAGAGGTTGCATTATCTGGAGAGTTGTGATAACCTTCCTTGACCGCTTAAATTCTGGCTATTTGTTCTCAAAAGTTACCCCTGCCCCTGCCAAAACAACCAGCTTCACCTCACAATGTACTGAGGCTCTGTCTTGTTTGATGACAACAGACTAGACCTTCTCCTTCCAAAAAAATTTGCCCCTCTTGGGACTCTTGGAATAACTCTTGGTGAGTTATTCACCTAAGTTAAGCAGGTAAACACGAAACATTCATGGGTTTGTGTATGTGTGAAGTTCTTGATCCTACATGTTTGTTTTTTCAATGGAAGAAATATTTCATTTTCCAGTACAGAAAGATATCTAGTTTAAAATTATGTGTCAAATAATAGATTTTTCAAATATACAACAGCATGCTTAGCAGGATAATGTTTATTAAAAGTTGTTCTCATGGATTACTATGTGGTTGTGTTAAATACTTGATTCTGATTGGTGAATTCCAGCACTCTCAGGTATTAAAGATGAGACACGTGAGCGTCCTGCTAGCCCCGATGTGGTAGCAGAGAAGGGATAATGGCAAGGCAAGTTTATTTGTAGAGCACAATTCATACACAAGGCAACTCAAAGTGCTTTACAGCAACATAAAAATCACAAGATTAGAAAAAAAAAATGAAATAGAATAAAATAAAACATTCCATAAAACATAAAAATAAACAATTTAAAATGAGGAGTGCAGATAAAATACTTTGTTGTATGCAAAGCTAAACAGAACTGTTTTCAGCCTGGATTTGAACATCGTCAGAGTTGAGGCCTGTCTCACATCTACTGGAAGACTGTTCCAGATTTTAGGAGCATAAAATTGAAATGCAGCTTCAACATGTTTAGTCCTGACTCTGGGCACCAGAAGGAGACCCCTCCCTGAGGTTCTCAGAGTCTGAGTTGGTTCATATGGCTCTAACATGTCAGAGATGTAATGCACAGTGGTTATTGTAGGGAAATGATTCCTTGATAATGACACAGTCATGTAATAATGGGCAATAACAGCTTCCTCACTATGCTTCATTCCTAAGAAGGCATTTTACTGAAAGGAGTAGATTTTTTTTGGAAACTTACCCTGGTGGTTTGTGATGATATTCACTCAATTCTTGATGTTTAATTGAACACAAATTAATAAATTTAATGTACTTAATCTCTGTCCTCCTTGCGGACTCTCTTGTATACAGAAGGGAGAATAATAGCTGAAGTCAGCAGAGTTGTTTCAGATCCAAGTTTAGCCACTGATCACTAATGGCTTTAGACAAAAGTGCCAATAAAACTGACTCTTCATAGAAACAAATGAATAAGCTCTCAGATTTAAAAATGCTCACCAACATAA
Organism: Labroides dimidiatus; assembly: GCA_030710495.1. NCBI lineage: Eukaryota > Metazoa > Chordata > Actinopteri > Labriformes > Labridae > Labroides > Labroides dimidiatus. Next base: position 24,899,371 of record CM061153.1, read on the forward strand.
ACAGTGCCTGGCTATAGCTCCACATTAGACCACAACAGCACACAGATCACCTCAGTGGTCACATTCTCATATCCGATTCATTATAGCTCAATCTCATTTGAAAGCCATCACCACCGGCTATAAACACACTCTGAGTCTGCAGCCACAGGGTTTCTCCAGCAGGACCGACTATGTGATGAAAGAGTTAGAAAATGCTCTGTCATTTACCGGCAGCGCTGAAGCCACAAGCCATTTTCCTAAAACAGTGTCTCCATTTGAAAGTATAAAAAAAAAAAGAGACACTCAAGGGACCAGATACAGACGATTAAGACTAAACGTGTCTGAGAAAGCTGCTTCCAAAATGCATTAAATAACCCCTGTCAGATGTCTGTAAGTCAGTATGAATAATATCTTTTAGTTAGTTTATTTTTCAAGAGGATTTGGTATGGTTTGGAGGCCTGCAGCCAGTTTCCAAAACAAAGTGTCTTCTTTCTTGTTAAAGTGGTTAATGGTGTCAGCAGCGGGGACTTTCTGCAGATCTCTTCGATGCAATAACATGTTCCCTCAAAGAAATATCACCCCAATGCACTCATAAGGAATATTTAAGAGCTGTTTTGTATTTATGCTGTAAAGAGTCCCTTCACGTTTTATTGAGGCGCTGCGACGGGTGCTACAAGGTGTCAAACATTGACGCCTCTTATGCTGAGCTTGCCGATTTAAATTTGTCCCATTACGTTTGTTACATTTTTATTAGCTCGTGGAGTGCAGGGCCGTGCCAGCGGCCAACTGAGGTCCTGTTAACAAACACTATTGCCAGGAGCTGGGTGCACAGAGAGGCAGCAGGGCTATAATAGAGCTGAGCAGAGTGGTGCAGAGCTCCTGCATCCCTGTGTCTGTTGTTCCAACACAGCTCCGTGGGGGGTCCTATCATCTGCCCAGGCTCCTTCTGCACACACAGGAATAGCTCCATATATAATTATCCGCAACAAAGATATAATCTTTGCTCAGTGGATACATAGGAGGATGTCTTTCAGAATGTTGTCTATATGCCTCTAAGTGTACGGCAGTATATCTGTCTAAAAAGACCCTGTGGAAGCTATAAGTGATAAACGCTACAAGTGAGAATTATTTGTCACAACATGTGCAGCATTTGATGAGGGTTTTATCCCTACCTTGCTGTTTTTATTCTGCAAAATGTACTCATTACTCTTGAAGAGGTTGATAAATAAGTAATTAGGTCAGAGGGATCACCTGGAGGTGGCTTCTACCATAAAAACACATTGTTTTTTGTCTTATTCATATTATGTATTAAGTTGAACAGGTGCAGTAAAAGATATGATGCATTACACAGTATGTTATTTGTGGCAGTCATTAATAAATAAGCGTCTTTCTTTGTTTGTGTGACGCTGTTGATTCTCACTTGGTTTTATCATTTCTTTATGGAATAGCACAAAGGAGGCTAATAAGGGGAAAATACTGTGTAGCCTGTAGTACAGTATGGTGCTGTCTCCCTACTTGAACTTTCACTGAACTATATTGCCCTGGTCGCGATACTTTTACCCCTTTATTGATTAAACAAAACAAAACAAAACAAAAATACAAACAAACAAAAAAGCTAAAACGCTAAACGAATCCTTTGACTAGTGACATCTTTTGTTTTATAGCTCGTCACAGACATTTAACTTGCATTTCATCACAAAGTTACATGTATTGTCTCAATATTTCCCCACCATTTAGCATGGTTCACAGAGTATTACAAAGTGTTATGCACTCTGGCTCTGTACACGTTGGCAACTGGCTGAATAAGGCTGCTGCAGTGGTTTGCTAAGTGTTTGGTGTTTGAGAAGTATCTGACAGGCCGTACGATGACTGACTAGTTTGTGTGAGAAAACGTGTCAAGGCAGGCCTTAAAATGCTCCTGTCATAACTGCAAACTTAAAAACAAGCAAGCACCAAGAACAGCTTCTATCCAATCATAATATTTGAAGTTTGCAGAAACTTTTGGATGTGGTAACATTTCTTTGGTGAAGCTCACCAACCTTGCAGAGTTTACAGCAGGGAATGTCAAGGCAATTAGGCAAGAGCTGAAAATACTCAAGAGTGGGATGGGTGGATTCTTGTGCTGCTATGTGGATAAAATGTACAACTTTTATGTCAAGAAGTATGAAAAAAAACAAGCCAATTTTTTTTTTTTTTTAGTTTATTTGTAAATTTGTTGTTTTCTCGACAGTTCATAAACATGTATAAATGTATAATCCCAATTACAAATAAAATGTACAAATATGTATATGTTGATTAAACAGATTTTGATGGTTTACAAATAAAATAAAAACAGTTGCCCCCAAACTATGGCCTGCGGGCCAGATATGGCCTGCCTCCACATTTGGCCCCAGCCCCCCGAAATAGTGTTATTATTTATTTCCTGACTTTTTTCTGTGAAGATCCAAGAGAGGGTTATTTGGTTATGATTTATTTCATTAATAGTGTTATTTATTTCATTAATAGTGTTATTAATTATTTCCTGACTTTTTTTTCTGTGAAGATCCCAGAAAGGGTTTTTAATATTCAGCCCAGTGGCATGGCTCCCAAGTAGAAGAGTCCACTTGCTAAACTGGCTGCCTGTAGTCCCAGCTGTCACCCATAGAAAATGTTTGATGCTTTATTGAACAGAATTGACACAGATATGACAAATAAGTAATATAAAAACATAAAACAGTGGTATCTTTTTGAAGTTTAAACATTTGGTATGGTAACATCTGGTTACATTTGGCATCGTTTGCACTATTTCAAATTAAATTCGGAGCTTGAATAATTGAAGTTTACTCAGAGTCATGTTGTTTTCCCCAAAATAACATTTTTTTTTTAAAAGCATGTGACATGCCGACAATTAGCAGTCAAAATGAACTCCATTTAAAAAGAACTAATGGTGGTTGGCTCAACGTTGTCCGATCACTTCTTCACCACCAATCATACAGAGTTGACTTACAGATTATTTAGATTACTTATCTGTAGGATCCACTGATTACATTTGAAACCACTGTGACCCACTGTTACTGAAAGATTAGCATGCTAAATGAACGTTGATGAATACTAAACATGTTGAATCAAATGCTCCGCTGGAAGGCTAATAGAGGCCGAGCTCTCACAGCTGATGAATACACTGACAAGAACAGAGCCTCAGAGATCACAATATGTTTTCCGAGCTCTCTACATTATACATGCTGCGCTAATTATGTCTTTGTAGAATGACTGAATTAAATTACAATAATTCTATCTGTACTACGGAGCTAATTAAAGGGTCAGTGTATTCAATCCCCAGTCTTTTACTTACACTTTCTCTTGCCCCTCTCTTTTATTCCCTCCTAAGCATAAACATGATCAAAGCATTTTTCCTTTAATTAATTAGCCTCTGAGCTAGTGTTAGCTTTTAGCATCATGTTTAATTTAGGGTCAGTGTTTTATACACTGTTACAGACTTGCAATAAGAAGTTGTGTCACAATGAGAATTTGAATTAAGATTAAAGTTAAATTTAAACCAGGAGTTCACACGTTATGTATTTTGAATGATTGGCATCCTTGTATAAATGAATGTATTCACTCATCATATACAACACATTTATCTACCTTTTTCCTGACTACCCATAGTTCATAGCGGTTGTCTGTTTTGCTCGTCTGTCGCCATAAAGACCAAAAGCTGATAATGTTAGCCTTGCTGTCATACTGGCTAGTGGCAACCAACAACCGCACATGTTTTACCTGAACTCATTTTATTTACAATTTAGTATCGATGGTTTTATGCCGTTTTGAGCTAGCTTGCCGGCGGCGGTCAGCCATATCGTTGTGAGGCAACGAGCCAACAGGAAGTAAGTCGATAACCGCCGGCGTAAGTCAACACCCATAGGCTTCTGAAGGAACAGGTAGATCACACACAATCTGGAGCAGAGTAAAGGCAGAAAAAAAAGAGCCTAATTAGATTTTTTGAAAATGTATGACAGTATTTCACAGACTAAAAATAAACTTCAACTTGCCTCACTGTCATCGTAACAACCATTAGAGTTTGAATGATGTTGGACTTATAAGCAGTCAGAAAGTACAGCGGTATAATTTAATGCTTTTTTTGGTGTGGGGCGGGCAATAAAGCCAAAGTGAATGTTTTTTTTTTTTTTTAATTCACTTTCATGGACTTAAGTGTGCCCCAACAACTCTAATTGGTGCTATAACTGGCTGCTTTAAATCTTCAATGGCACTTGTAGGCACTCGTTCACCGGCAGTGGCTAATTATCTCAGGCACTCGTATTTGTACTGTAAAGGGAAGTAAATATAAAAGGAAACAGCAGCTGGAAACATGAGGATACTCTCTGGATCTTTCAGTACAGATCTTCTGTCTTTAGTCAAGAACAGACATAAGAGGATTAAGTTCCCTTCACATGTAAATGTAATCAAATTTATCAGATGCTCAGTAGATTAGGATTATGAGGACATAAGAACACATTTTGTATGTTAATGTGTTTTTTCTTCATCTTCTTACATGCAAAATCTCCAAATGCACCCTAAAAATCTGTCCTTAAAAGAGGTCATAGCCAGGTTGTAAAATTCAAACTCGGGATAAATTTGCAGAGCAACCGTACAGCACAGTTAATGTGGTAGCTTATTTTTAGACATAGACTGGAAATAAGAAGAAAACATTCTCTTTACTCTAACGACAAATCTATTCAAATTTAATGGATAATTAAAACGATCGTGTTGTGCAAAAAATGTGTTAAGTTCTACCTTTGTGCTGTCAAAACATTATCTGAAACAACACTTTGCAGTTTGGTGCAGAGTGCACTTTGTAAAGCATTGTGCTAGTTTCAGCATGTGTTAACTGGGGTCAAAATTACAGGATGAGCAGGCCAATTTGTGTCCAGTCCTCAGCTTCCTACAAAGGACGGCAAAGTCCCGATTTTCTGATAGTTGTAATAATCTTACCAGGATTTTCTGTTGTGTGAGTATAGCTTGTGTCATAGGCAGAAGTGGGCACAGAAATGTTAACAAAAGAGTTACCTTCAATAAGAGTTCATAATGTAAATAATAAAGCCTGTTGAGTGTCTGATTGTCTGCTGCCTCTAATCCTGTAAGGTCCACAGGGTCCTGTGGACCCAAGTCCAGTAAATAGATCAATCAAAAAACAGTATACCTTCAAAGATCCATGGATTGCTCTAAATTCTGTTTTTAGTGACTGAGATCATCTGGCTCAGTAAGAATCATTTCTTCGTAGTGCTATTTTAGATTATAAGAGGCTCTTGAAACCTCAAAGTCAAGTAATGAAAAAATGACTATGTTAAAGACTGAGTGTTCTCACTCCCTTCAGCTGCTCGGGAGAAGATCATGAAAGCTTTGATTTCAAGTTGTAATAATTTAGCGTTATCCATATCTTGTTTTCTTAGAGGAAAAAAAAAAATCAAGGACAGCTCAGTGTGCTCTCTAGGGACTGTCATTTTTCAGGCGAAAGAAGTGAAATAGCAGAAACATAACATACAGATTATATTAATGGAGTGCAGCCTCCTTTGAAGTTGGTTTCTGCTGCATTTTTATGAGCATAAAACAAAGTAACACATTTGTTAACATCCATCTGTTGATGAAAATCCTTAAAATTATGTGCTTTACACGTGGCCTCAGAACTATCTCAGCACTATCTATACACCTAGAGTTTGAGGAAAAAGAGAAAACACGCTGTTGTCTCTATTAAAATCTATGTGTGGAGGTTTTTATGCTCCCTGCGTGCTCTGTCACTCTGCCTTTAAATACAAAATAAAACTTTTATGCTTTTACCTTGCACTTTTGCCTCAAAGAAACAGCTGGACAGTTTGTGTAGTGGGAACAAAACTGAAGTGTAATTTATTTCTCTTGACTCTTCAAAGTCCTCAAATACGACTTATATGGAGAGCTGAGCGCTCTGCACCAGCAGTCAGCTTAAAAAGTGGAATTCATCGACAATGCCATGACCCTGGCAGGTTTGATTTCTTTGGCTTACACATTGCCTTTGCCAATCTGACACTTTAAAGATAATCTCTGTCCTGATTCTGATGACCTCTGTCCAAAACACGGTTGGGTCCCACTTCAAATGTGGGATTTACTCCCTTCATCCCCGCCCAGTCTGTTAACCAGTGTGTCTTTCTGGCTGCATCCAGGGATAAAGATAGGAAAATGTGGAGCTAGCACCAGCTTTACTCCCCACAGACAGACAGAAACAGCCCCCCTGTGATCACAGACCCCCTGGGCAGAGCTCCGCCTCCTTTTGAGCAGAATCAAATCAATGGTTCCCACCAGAGCGCCATAATTCCACCATGATCCCAGTTTTTTGTCCTCTATGGATGCAGTTAAGTAGAAATAAGATGCTTGTTGAGGATGCACAACGTTAAAGTTGCAAAGAAACACCCTGAAAGCGGTGTGTGCAACAACACCGGTATGTAAACAACATGAGAGGGCCTTGAATCCTGAGCTCTTAAAACAGAATTTAGTCATTGCTTTTGATAGGATTTAGTGTCAGTTTCTTAATTACTTAAATAGTAAATGGGGGGGGGGGGGGTGGGGGGTGGATACTTTCCCATTCAAACATGTTGGCTATTTTTGTGTTTCCATAGGTACACAATTTCTGGTCCCATCTCTCTGTCACAGGGGACAATAGACTTTTCTCTCAAAGCTCCTCTTTTCTCTCTGCCCAACCATCAATCATGGCTGGTATTAAAGCACAAAATATTATTATTATTATTGTTGTTATTATTATTATTATTATTATTATTATTATTATTATTATTATTATTATTATTATTATTATTATTATTATTATTATTATTATTATTCATTTATTTATTTATTTGACCCCCCCCCCCCTTTTGCTTTGGGAGCTAAAAATGGTGTAGCTTAAAACAGAAAACAAGCAAGAAAAACAAAAGCCAACTGGATTAGACAACAAAGGTGCAACTATAAGTGCAACAGACTGTGATGCAGTGGTAAAGAGATCTCAGTAGATATTGTTAAACTTACAGATACAAATTTTCCTTGAAAAAAGCTTTCCATCAAAGTCCAGTGATGGAGAATGTTGCTAAATAAAAAGTAAGCATGATCATCAAACCTTACAAACAGTTCTGTGTATGATAGTGATGGATTGTTGTTTTTATTTATTCATTTATTTAATTTTTCTTTTCTTGATTTAAGAAAAAAGTGTTTCACTTTTGTAGTTAGAAACACATACTGTGTTTATAAAAAATGCATCCTATGTAATGTTCATATTTTCTTTAAGATTATTTTTCGGGAGCTTTATGCATTTATTTGGATCTATTTGGCTTGAAATAGACAGAAAATACAAGAAGAAAGAAGGGAAATATCTTTCACCAAGTCATGCGGGACTTGGAATCAATCCTGTTATCATTGCAACAAAGACCGTAGCCTCTGTACATGGGGTGCCTGCTCAAACTGATCTAAATCAGCGCCCATGGTTTAAAAAGCATTTTTAAGCAAAAATAAATGTGGAGTTAAAGTGGTACAAGTTGAGAGTAGCAGCAGAGAGAGGAAAATATGGTATAATTGAGCTTTATTCTGCTTTACCCAGAACTGATGTACTCGGGGATCACAGTATATCATTGTTGAGCTGTCTCACTTTACTCCTTTAAATCGCACAAGAACCACAGATGACAATGGTGCTACTCAGTATTTCTCAGGGTTAACATTATCCATAACACAAGAGCTCTTTTTGTGAATTTAAGGCAACACAGCGACATTGAACTCAGCGCTGGTCCTCTAATCATGCACAGACAGCCGAACAATGAAAATGAGAACAGCTCCTTAACCTTAAAGCAGATCAGAGTGGGATTATCCTACATAATGCAGAACACTCTCAGAATACAAGATAGGCGACGCAAAGGAAGTTCATCTGAGGAGAAGGCACAGTACAGTGGTGATCTTGACCTTTAAACCCTTGTGTTAGCAGAATAATAATCATAATGATAATAATAAAAATCCTAGCAGTTCAGATGTTTAATGTGTGTCTGCTGCTTCTTCCAGAAAATATTTGCATGACATTTTTGTGTAGGTGCAGAAGAAAGGGGTGAGTCACACTGCAGGCCTTATGCTCTATAATTATAATTCCACCAGCATGTATGACATCAGCGAATGCCTTCCTACCCACCATCACTCTTTTCCACTTCTGACCCCCTTAATCACACTTCCTCATTCTGAAACATCCTCTTGTTATTACAAGCTGCAATTTTATTTATTAAAACCTTGTTTGCTAAATATGTTACACTGACAGACACTACAAGTGGGTGCAAGCCTCTCTCTTTGAAGAATTGTGTTTGTGCTTGTTGTAATGATGACAGAAGAAGAAACCTTGTAACATATTTTACATCATCTTGTGTTGGCTGGGTGTTATGACAGTGACATTAAATACAAAATTAGGGATGGGCAATTAATATTTGAGTAGTCATTAACATAAAATCTATAGTTCATGTGACTTTAACAAAAATAATAATCATAAATCATTGTTTTCCTGCATTTAACGGCCAAAATACACCAGATGGGTCTCCAGTCCGACTCTGCTCCATCACAGCACCGGATCAGATAGGTTTCTGTTCAAGTCAATGTTCACTCACTATGGATCCTAACAATGCCCAGTGATTTTCATAATAAAACGAACCCTGTCCAACCCAGATCGTATTTAACTTGAGTATAATAACAAACACAATAATGAGCGGAGTCAGGCGAGAGGAGTCAACAGGAAAGAGAGGCTCATTAATGGATTGGGAAGTGCAGGAGCTCCTTTGAGAAATTAACCGAAAATGAGATGCAACAAACTCTGCAAGGTTAGCCTAACATATCACAAATCTACAACGACAGACATGAGAGCAAGGCATGCAGCAGAAAGTGTTGGGCTGTCCGTAGATCAACAGTCAGTGGCAAGTTTCAACACCTGAAGAAGTAAGTTGGACGATCGACGTGCAAAGCAAGGAACAGTCCTCTCCCACTTTGTCAAAGTCTAACGATGGCAGGTATGTGTATTTTAGGTATAGTGCTTTTGCTTGAAATGCCCATCCATATACAAAAGTGACTGAAAGCATTTCTGTCAAGCTTTCCTCTGTTTATGTCTGTTGTCTAACCCTGTATGGATTAATATTAACACTCAAAGTTTCAATATGGTCCTGTTATATTGATGTGAGCAAACACCAACGATACCTGCCAAATCATTTCACTTGATGTATTTTCTTTATTTGAACAGAGGTAGTGAACACATCTATGCTGATTCTCTTAAAGAGGGGACATTCTGCTTTCTCATATTTAAAACATGGATATGGATGCGGTGGTTCAACAGTTAGCACTGCAGCCTCACAGCAAGGTCATTAGTTCGAAACCCGGTTCCCCCCACAGTCCAAAAACATGTTCATCAGGTTCATTGGTGTTTCTAAATTGCCCGTAGGTGTGAGTCTGTGTGTGAAAGGTTGTCTGTCTCTGTGTGTCAGCCCTGTGATTGACTGGAGACCAGTCCAGGGTGTACCGCATCTCTTGCCCTAAGACAGCTGGGATAGGCTCCTGCGACCTGTGACCCTGAACAGGATAATATTGGTTAAAACAACAATTTGATTGACACTTGTTTTATGCTACAGGGCCCACAGAACTGGTAATGAAGGCCTCAAGGCAGATTTCTTTGACCCTAGCAACAAATGATTGGTGAAATGTGATTGGATAAATGCTTTTATATGAAAAACACGTTTGGAAGCAAGCGCAACTATGGGAAAGCTATGAGAGGAAGCGAACAGACCGTTTGAAATCTTGAATCAGTATACACAGAAAATAAAATAACGTAAGTCTGTTATTCAGAAATTTTTAGGCTAGCAGAGAAGGCTTTGCAGGCCCCGATGGCCCGCCACTGAGATTTTGTATGCAGAAAAACAGTTCATCTAAAGAGAAGGGGGCAGAGAGCAGTCAGTGGTAAAGAAAGCAGCAACTTCTTAGCAGTCATCTAAAAATTGAGATTTTTGTTGGTCTGTAAATTAAGACTTGTAGGCACGTGAAACTAAAAATCTCTTTTATTTATTTCCACAAATACGACTCTATTCTCACCTCACATCTCAACTTGCCTGCCCAATGCAGTGCACAAAATTTCACAACAATATTTAAAGTTTGTTAATGCTGCAAAATTCTGGATTGGACTCTGTTGCCATGATAGCACCACCAGCCTTGGAACTGGAAGGACATTTTTTTTTTTTTTTTTTTTTTTTTTTACCTTTCATCATTTTCAAATCAAAAACTTTGTCTGTAGGTCAGTATTTTGTGTCAATTTGTATAATTGGTAGCCTTGTAAAAAGTGGACCCCTCTGCTCTTCTTTGCTTTGAGTGCTCATCTCACTCTGTTAGGATTCCCATTCATTATGCTTTTTTTCTTCACTCAGCCCATTACGAGAAGAGCACTTTGCAGCATTTAGCATGTTACATCAGTGAGAGCAGATTTCCTTTTACAGGCAGAAACCTTCAACTGAACCAGATTCATGTTGAAAAGCCATCTGCTGCTAAGACGGTGTTTGGGAACAAAGGGAACAGCAGAAAGAGAGATGTGGATTGGGACAAACAACAACAAAAGCAGCTACAACGACAACTCATACAGACTTATGGTCACAGCGCCAATATTAATATTGAAAGTATGTATACTATACATGAATTACAAATAACCTAACCAAATTTGAATCAGGCCTTCAGCTGAAATGGCCTAGCTGGGGTGTGGGAGTCTCGCTCAGCATTTGATTACCCCGGATATGCGCTCTCTGTAATCTACACATTGCATCTTTTTTACAAAATTAGGGACTTGAAGAAATATTTTGGACATATTTGAGCTAATTTCCCTTTCATGATTGCTTTTTCGTTGAATTTCAACCTTTCTATGAATCAATCGAAAGAGAGAAAAAGATTTCCTGCGTACGACAGCGGAGTGTCTGAAAAAGCTTAGAGATAGCATCATTTGGAGCGTGCATCTCATCAGCATAAAGTTTCCTTGAGGGATCCTTTATGAAAACACACCTAAATGCACTGAATGGCAAAATGGTAAGAGTGGAATACATTATAGCAATGGAATGTACAGGTTTTTTTTTTTTCAATAGATTTGTAAGGAATGGTGTGTGTGTGCGTGTGTGCGTGTGTGCGTGTGTGCGTGTGTCCGTGTGTGTGCAGTAACAATCTATTCCTCTTTGTGTCCACTACAGTTTATTGATAAACCATTACCACATCCATCCTGTCCCTGGATGGAAATGGAGCAGAACTCTGCATTATTGAAATGTATGCTCCCTTATTTACATTTCATCCTCTCTTCCTGTAATAATCTTTGGAAGAAGAATCTGTTATCAACCTGAGAGGTTCTGTTCCCATATAAAGAATATGGAATAAGTAAGAGATGAGATTTTATACCAGGAAGATGCGGTTTGGTGATGTCATCTCAGGCCTGTTGTGTGGTGTCTGGTCTTGGTTTGCAGTCTAAATGATTAATTCATTGACCGTGTTTTCAATTGACTGATATCTTGATTACCCCGGAGGAACATTCTGCTCACACTGTCTCATTCTAACACCAACACCTCATAGAGTAACCAATCAGATACCAAACTCTGGCATTTTACATGCTCTTCCAAACCTGGTTATGTTATTCAACTGTCTGGCATTTCCAAAGGTCACAACCTTTCCTCGTTCATTCAGTGCCTTCGATGTCAGTGTTTCCGTGTTCAACATGAGTTTTTCCAGGGCACGTCAGAGGTCTGAGCCTTGTTAGGGCTGCAGGAGGAGCCTATCGGCAACACCAATCAAACCTCCGCAGAGGCCCTGTGATCTTTCCAGACTGTCACTTCCTCTTTGATCTCTCAGGCCCGATCAATGAACCTGTGTGCTTTACCCAATGGGCTGCAGGATTACAGTTCCAGCAGATCTCTGGAGAGTTGGTGGGTGCATGGCATGACTTTTTTGACAATCCCAGCGGCACCAATGAAAGAAAAGAAAGAACATACTCAAAGAGACGACCCCAAGTTTCTCGCTGTCAAGTTAAAGATTTTAAAGTTGCTCTTTTGTTTCACTGTGGTTTGAGCTTTTACCCCACTCTGTCCTCTCATCCTTTGCAGCTCACATCAACCAAAGACAGATACTGAAAATATGACAGCTCCTCCTGAAGCATTAGCCCCAGTCTGACACTAGCACAAGAAGAAACAGAATCAAGTGCTGCTCTGAGAGGCTAAAGACTGAAAGAGATGAACCATGGTGGCCTGTTTCTCTCCTGTGAAAGCAGCTGGTGGGCCTGTCCTGCTGCAGGAAGGTTAGGGATTCATCATTGACCAGAAATTCAAGTGTGTGTGTGATCAGGGTGGCTGGCCCAGCGCTCAGCTAAATGGAAGACTAATGGGTAGAGGGAGCGAGCCTGACGGGCTCTGAGGAGCCCTGTTCTCTCTCCCTCCACCTGTCATCCATCACATTTCCAGCTGATACTGGGAGATAGCTACCCCACACTGGTGGGAGGGAGGCTGAGGGAGCAGGCAGGGTAGAGAGTGGGGGACCAGTCGGCTGGAGACTGGGACAGAGATGTGGCTTCTACATGACACCAGGAGCTCTCAGTGTGTATCAGCTGTGTGAGTCCACATGTTGTGTCAGGGACGCCACGATAGCACCTGTGTTCACTGAGAAAAGGACAGAGATAACATTGAACTTAAGTGTCTAGTGAAAAGTAAATGAGATGCTAAAGGTCCTTGGACGGTTGAATACATCAGGCTACATTCAGCAAGCTCACAATAATATTAGCCTCTGAAGTGACTCAACCACTGGGTCCAAGATGTCTGGTGAATTGAAAATCAGAGTGGTTTGGTAATAGGATTTATGTCTGTTTTATATACATTTTCCCAGACCTCAAAAAGTATTCCATATATAATTTAATGATTGAACAATACAATACATACTGAAGTTTCCTATTCAAAAGATGTTTTATTCCACATAAGAAAATTATTTATTATTATTTTTAGTTTATGATCTATGATGACTCTAACTAACATTTTATGTCATGTACTTTTTCATTTTCAATTGTTCAAATTTAGCTGTATTTTAAAATTTACCATGCATCAACCAAACACCATAAATCTGGTCTTATCCTCACTTAGTGATAACTTATTCATATCAAACCATGTTAATAGCTTCCTTAACACAGTTTGTGTTGTTTTCTGTAACTCTTTCATGGTCTCTCAAGAACAAAATAAATTCTAGTCATTTATAAATGTAACACAATTCAGAGTAAAGAACTGGAGTATAAACAACCGTGGTCCCAATATTGATCCTTGTGGCACACCGCAAGTTACTCCTCTTTAAAAATAGACACATACCATAATACAAATCTATATAATGGATCTGTATTATGGTAATAAACTGGGATAAGACTGGTAATGAAAAAAACAGATTTAATAACTAGAAAGAAGCATCGAGGCAGTCAGAAATCGTACCTGCAGCACTCTTGTTGCCAATAAGTGACCAAGTTAACACTTCGCCTCTCAAATAACTCAACCTGTTTCAGGAATACATCGCTTGTATGATGATGGATGAAACACACTTTGGGGGAAACAATCATAGATTTACGTTCATCAGAATTTCTTTTGTTAGTGATGTGTTTTTAGCTAATCATCATGGCGTATATTATGTTAGGGGAAAAAAAAATCATTTGAGAATATTTTTCATCATTTTCATTAACAAAATAATCTGTGCAGCAATAGATGGCTTTACTTGAGTATTTGTCTGAACTGCTTACAGTGGGTATGCAATGTGCTGCATTACACAAAAAGTTCAATAACATTTCAGCTTGCATTGAAAAAAATATGTTACAAAATACGTCTTTTAAGGCTGTGACAAATAACACAGGACTTTTCAATCCTAGATGTACTAACGTACAACGTAGTAGATGTACTAAAGTGCTTCATATCACAGAGTGTTTTACCAATCCATGCAAACAATCATTCAAAATACATCCACAAAGTTCATAAGAATATTCATAAAGAAGTTGTATCTTATCATGGAACAAAAGAGTGGAGGGAATCACAGTGGAAAGTTGTAGAGAAAAGCTTAGACAGACGGAGTGACCGTTATTTCTAAGAAGTGCAGCTTACAGAAGGAGATGAGATGGTTTTGGCTCATTGACAGTCTGACTGACAACAGTATTCATGAAACCAGGTGAGGGTTCAGCTGTTTTCTTTTGCAGGGGGCTTCAGAGAAACCTTTTCACATAATTGTTGGCTCTGCTTTTTCACTGCAAGACAGAGGACGCCAAGGGAAGTTCTAACACGCGCACATGCGTGAGCACACACGCACACTCACATACACACCACAAAAGCAAGTGAAATGGCTTTTGAAAGTCCTTTTATATCAGCTTAGATTAGAGTTCTTTTAAAAACAGATGTCACCTTGAGGGCAAAGAAAAGAGATTATGGATTTTTCTTTTTTTTTTGGATCACTACGCCGCTAGGTGTCCTTTACTGAAGCAAAGTGTCAAAAGCCTGGAGGCAAAATGGTTCTTAGATTGAATAACAATAATTAGAAAAGGTAACCCTCAAAAATACTGTTGGTTGTGTCTTTGCGAATAAAATAGGAGGAAGGAGCTGAGATAGGAACAAAATAAGCTAAATGTATAATGAAGACTGGATGGATTCAGTGCCTCAGTATAAAGAAAGAAACGTACTTGGCATGGAGCAACTATTTGGTACCCAGTGAGCGTGTTCTGATATGAATTATATACTACCAGATCTCAGGCTCAAATTGCAGCTAAAATATCATAATCTTCACACTGGAGTCTCAAAGAAACTTCAGTTGGTTGATGTAATTCTCTGTTTTTGGCTTTCTCAAGAACAAGTCTGAAGAAGCTTCAGAATAAATTATCTCTGATCAGAGAACAGATTTAATTGTTTCTTTGTTTATGTCTCTGCCGGCAAATTAATGCTCTCACTTCTGCCGTGATGAATGTGTACTTTTGGGCATGCCGCTGTTTCAAGTCAACGAGCTCTTCTAACACGGTTATTTTCATAGTGAGAGAAAACAAAACTCAAACTTTATTGTGCTTAGAGACCTGGAAATTGGAAACCTCTGAATATCAGCCATCCACCTCCTCCAGCACTTAGAGACACTTTAAGATATCTGTTTATCCATATACAGATTCAAAGTAATGCAAGAACAGTGTTAAACCTTTAAACCTCCAACACTCCATCATACAGATAATATCTTAGTCATGTGAATTTGCATTTTATGAACACATTTTAGAACATTTGCAGTGTTGTTAACATATAAAGCAACACCTGCTCAGGCAGGTAACTTGACATGCGCCATCCTCACAATCACATGACCAATGTAACCTTCCATATTTGTGAGTCTATTTAAGCTGACAGATTTCTGGCCACTGCACTCAGCACTACTACAGCATCTACATCAGGGGTCTCAAACTCACCTTATTTAGGGGCCGCTGGAGGTAGTGTCTGGGTGAGGCTGGGTCGCATCAAGTGTTTCAGGAAAAAAAGGGTTGCAAGTATTCAAAAAAAAAAAAGTGCAACTGATCCAATCTTCTCAGTCTTAACAGGTCAGAACATGCAGAACACGAACAGTTCTTCAGAACATTTGGCTTGAGGGAGGAAGCAACTGAGACCCTATGACCAGTTTGGCTTTAAGATGCTCATCTTTAAGTTTGGACCTGAACTTTGACTTATTAAAGTTCATTGTGGAGAAGCGCTTTTCACACAGATAGGTGCTGCCAAAAAGGCACATGATCCAAACACCCACAAACACCGTATAGCACGAAGTGACAGAATATGTGTTCCCTCCACTAGGTGACCCAAACATGTTAAAAGTGACCAATTGCTAATTTGCGTTGTTTTCATGAGCCTGAGCAATGGTAGTCCACAAGTGTTAAAAAATATAAAACACCCAGATGCATGTAAGAAAACATGTGCGGGCCGCACTAACACAAAGCTTTGATTTTAGGCAGGGGGCCACAGAATATTGATCTGGGGGCCACATTTGGCTCACGGGACACGAGTTTGAACCCCCTAATCTACATGCAGGCTCAGACAGGAGGTTTGACTTATTACGTCACTCCTTAGTTTCAGATTGTAAAAATAAGACTACAAGGAGTGATGATGCTAGAACCCAAATACCAGATACAAACAATGTTCTGCAGCTGCAACAAACTTTAAGAGCATTAAAATTTCATTTGCTGGACTGAACAACTGTAGTGATGAATTAATGTGGTCATGTGTCCAAAATACTATTTTAATAGAAGAGTGGTTCCCCAACATTTTTTTTCTCTGTAGAGCCTTTGTATGGTATAAGACATGAACTGACACATTGGCCCTTATTTATCAACGTGCGTACGACCAAAAAATTGGTGTTTACTAATATCCATGCATTTATCAGTCTGAACTTCTGTGACAGCTCAGGCTGGAGTCTGACTGCAGCTTCTTTCAGAGAAGTTACACATTCATACTGTCAAATTGTAATTTTTTATCAACTGATTATGACTGATTGCTGAATTTCAGTGGTTGGTCGGCTAAGCAAATGAGCATCTTTACTTTCACTGTTTTGCCTATTTACATTTTAAAGCAGTTTTATTAGTGTCTTGAACTGAAAGTCAAATTAATAAGAACCTTGTGTGAATAAAAAAAAAAATTCTAGCCTGTAGTCAGTTATGCAGCAGCGCCTGTATGCTTATGCTACAGCTGGGAGCTCAAACCTGTTCTGTTTAATGCAACATACATATTACTTAAGATTTTTCATCTGTGCCATTTCTGGGAGTTTGACAAGTACAGTGTTCAATTCAGCAGGAAACAGCGATGGTTATTATTACCTATTCCCTGTGTGCTATTTTATGGTCATAGAATTGTCAGCATTATCACTCTGTCATAATATTGATGCAGCTTGGAACTTTGCTCATATATAATAAACAGGATGTGAGTTAGTGAGCCTGAGGACTGAAGGACTCGAATACAGGAAGGCTTATATCTTTTTTTGGGAGCAGAAGTATGAAAAGCTTGTAATTAAGTCACATCACAAATCTGGGATGTGACTGTTTGCAATACCTGTTGCAATCAAAAATCTTACCTGTCCCTGTAATTATTGTGTCAGAGGTGCTGAGAGGGATTCAAGGGTGGCAAAATAAGAATCTACAGACAGAAGCAAGTGCTTAAAAAAAATCATGATGATATTGTGATGAGCCTTTAATTTCATTAGACTACCTTAACCTACTGAACCTAGTATGTGTTTATCAAAGAATTAATTAGACAGCTGAAACTCAGCCTTGTGAGTCACTAATCAAACCTGATAAATTCAGCCACTTCTTTATCCACTCAGTTATTTATTTTACGTAACACCCAGCAGGTGGCATGACTTTTCTTTAGAGTTATGTAACAACGGAGCAAAAACAATGAATGCCTTTTTAAAATAATTGGACCCATAAGTTAATTGATTTTGTCACCTGTCGCACCTTGAACAAGCTACCCATTTAAAAAAAAATCATCAAAATGAAACAATGTGGACCCACTGTCTGAATAAAAACCTCAGTATTAGCTTTTGTTATTGCAGCCTGGAGATACAAACGGAGCTCACAGCCTGCCAATGACTTTCAGCTTAGAGCACAAGCAAGGGTTCAGGATTTGATCAAGTATTTCTGAACCTTGTGATGTTTTTTTCAGTAGCTTTAGTCAACTATTTCAGCTGAAGGAGGAAAAGCGAAGGCGCTCAGGTGGACTGGGTGTAAAAATGCAGATACAGTAAAAACTTCTGCCTTACAGTCTTGCTGTTATTCCCATTGCCACTTAGTCTTCCTTCATATTTCCGTCTTTTTTTTTTTTTTTTTACCAATTTCTGGTTTTCAGTGCATCATCTTGTATGTCAGTGGCTCTTGACACTTCTGTGTACTGTAGCTGTTAAAATGCAAATTTCACAGGATTCAGCTTTCCTGTTCTTTATGCAATTTTCTGTGTGACGTTCCCATCTCATTGCTGCTGAGCAGAGGACGCGAGTGTCAGCTATATCCATCCTCCTGAGCCTCAGTAAAACGCCACAGTATCTTGCTGCCACAAACTGCAGCACTGCTCCTGCACTGCAAAGCACGAAGAACAACACGGTCTCTAATGTTTGAGACCCTGACATTGTTTGCACGTCTGTTGTGCGTGTTTTAAGCTGATGGCAGCTCAGGGAAAACCTTGAGCTGTGCTGTTTCCTCACTGCAGACAGGCAGCAGTGATAGTTTTAGATATCCTCAGTAAACACTGCTGGGAGGTGATTTCAAATCCCATTTTACACCGACGATACAGCTCAAACAAATCAACTTCTCTAAAAGGCAGGAAATAGAGTATTCGTGTCATGTTCTTTTGTAAGGCCACTTGGGCATTATGTAAGACACCTTGCCACCTTTAGCTATCAGAGAAGCAGAGCAGGTTGCTGTCATGCTACTTTGAAGTTTGATAGCGTGGTGTTTTCCTGCGGTGTGTCAACACCCCGGAAAAAACACGCACTCAAAGCAGGTTTTATCATATACTGTCAGTCATCCTCATTAACACGCAGGTGAAATTAACACATAAAACACAACTGAAACATTCAACTATTCTCCACCAAGCTCCATTTTTTTTTTTTTTATAAAAAAAAAAATATTTACTGTTTTTCATTTTCTATCTCAAATTACAGACCAAATACATAATATTTTACATGTATAAATTGTCTTTTTTTCTTCTTTTTTTTTGATCATGGATTTTATTAATTATTATCAGAGCGTTTTAATATACCAGAATGTTTAAGTCCAAGTCCAAAATTTTAAGAGGCAGAATTCCAACTAAGTCAAGATTGTTGGCATGATTGATTTTTTTTATATTTATTTATTTATTATTTTATTTTTTTAGAATATAAATATATATTTTTTGGGCCTTTACACCTTTAATCAAATAGTTGTGGGAGTACAGTGAATAGAGGAAGACATTGGGCAAGAGTGGAGAATGGCATGTAGGAAACAGGCTGGACTCAAACCCAGGGCACCCACTCAAGGGCTAACCACATGGGATGCAACCTAGACCACTGGGCCAGCTGCACTGGGCATGACTGATCTTGAGATCTGGCAAACAAGAAACCCAAAAAGCTGTTGATTCTTCTTTATCTCTTGTTCATATAAAAGCTACCTTAGTGTGTTTCAGTTCAGATGCTGATTTTAATCTACTTCTGGCAGTATCACAGGCAGGATTTTATATTTCAGATTTTTTGATCATTTTAACCTTTTATCATTTCTTATTTTTTTATTCCTTCAACCTTGTTTTCAGAAAGAATCACATCAGTTCCCAGGATTTAAAGTGCGTCTTTATTCACAGCTTTTTGTCCCTGTACCAAGGTGCTGAGATAACCTTTTCAGTACAAAGTTTTCTATTTAGACTTCACTGCAGCCACCCTAAAAGATTTCATCTGGCATTTCAGCAGCGACAACCTCAGCACTTTGTAAACAAGTGGTATTAATTGTCCCAGACTCATTAACTCACAGTGTACGCCGAGTAAACAGTCTTAGCCAAGGTTAAATGAAGCATACTGCAACTAATGTGCACTTAGCAGTGAGTGAAAAAAGTGTGTGTGTGTCTGTGTGTGTTTGTTTGTCAGGTTTCAACTTCAGTGGAGAGGGTCAAGGTTGCTGACAACAAGTGAAAATGATAATTGAATGCCGGGTAGGAAAGAGGTGAAGGTGTGAGGTCAGGTGAGGGATGGACAGTCTGAGGGAAACGGAGGAACGAAGAAAAGATGTGAGAGAGATGAGACAGATGCAAGGAAAAGGAAAGTCAAGACAAGGCTCTTCCTTTTTCGTCCTCTTTACCTCTTCAGCCTGATCAAGAGATAAGACATCAGAGGCAGATGGTCATAAATCAGCCTCTTTATTAACGCACTGCTGTCAATGACATAACTAGCCATGAAATAAGCATCGTTTAATGCGCAGGCTTAATCTGCACAGGACATGACATTCATTTATTACAGATATTGCAGACTGCCACATGCTCTGAGTTCCCTGCTACGTACAGCATGACAGGTGAGTGATGATGTAGGCTTGGAGAGAGCAGCTGTCTGTAATTATAATGTCAGACATGTTTGTTTTCAGAGCAGGATAGCGCCGTATGTTTGGTTTGTATGTTGATGGATGTAGTGTTATTTTGTGTTGATGTTCATCTCCACTTCTCTCTGTCCTCTGTCACTCTATATAAACATAAACAGATCCTGTCTTCATTGTTACATTGGTAGAGATGTAAATAATTCATCGTGGGTATTGCTGTTGTCTGTACGCAAACAAGTTTAGTGTCTGGTCAAGCAGGGGAAAAATAGATGATAATGTTTGTACTTGACAGCTGATGAAGACTTATGTTGTATGAGTAATCAGAAAATGAGCAAACAGAGTGGCATTTTCATTCATGTGAGGTGTTGGCATGGACAGCAACAGGATATTAAACAAATATTTTGTAAAACTGTACAAAATATCAGTCTTAACCCTTTATCGGGTAATGAACTACACTTTGTAACTGCTGCACACACTACAAAATGAATTAAAAAATGTTACTTAAAGCAGGGTACACATGCAAAAATTATCAAGCTGTTTTTTTTCCCCAAATTTCCTCCTTCCTGACCAAGGATGGCAAAGACTCGATTATTGTATGTCTTATAAGATTATCCAATCAGATTATCCCGTGGTCTGAGGTGTGTTAAGAGTGAATTTTTCCCGATAATCGGCTTCAAAAGGGGTCGGGCCTGACAATCGTAAATATTATACTTGTTCAATATTTACGACCAAAAATTTTCATGTGTGTGGGGAAAGCCGACAACTCCTGAATCATGACTCCGTGAATCGTGACGTAGAATGGAATATAGCAAATCAGGAAGTGAGATGAGGAAAAAGGAAGCAGACATAAACAAAAACAAGCATGGCTGACCTGACACGGAAAGTTCCTGAGGAACGTCTGTGTTTCCGTAGTCTCAAGTTTTTTTTTCCCCCAGAGTCTTTTTTTTCTCTTTTTTTAATGATTCAGGAATTTTCCATTAAAAAATAGTCCCAAGATCACCATCATTCCCTCTTCTATGTCCTCTTCCATGTTGAGTTTTGTTTACCGGTTGCTGTTATCTGTTGCTATGTTTCTTCTTCTACGTTTTTGTTAGATCAGGTTTGGTCACGTGAGATTTCTGTCTTGGAGGACTAGATTCAAGATCAGTGGTGGGACAGAAGTGTTATGTGTGTGGTGAGCTGTGTTGAGATTATCAGAGCACACCACACACACTACGATAAAAACTGTTTAATGCCTGATTTAGCTTAAGTAATAATAATATAATATAAACATTCTAGACCACAAGCCCTGTCATTGGTTTCATTGCAGGATAACTAAAAATAATCATGTTCTCTTTGCTGCCTAAAAAGCTTTATGGAGTATAACCTAGCAGTAAAAGCTGAACCCATGTGACGTTTTTGAAAAGGCAAATTGCTGCAGTTTGAAGAGGGATTGGTCCGTGCTGTCCCTCTCCTCTGTCATGAAGGAGCCTCTTTTCACGACTAGAAAGAGGTTCCCAAATTTAATTCAGTCAGGCTTTTATGCAAAATATGTTGGATTTTAAGTGCTTGAGGGCAGATGTTTCCTTTAAAGATTTTCAGACACTTGGTGGCGGTGATTACCTTTGTATCTGTTTTGAAGGACCTTTGATGTCATGCTTCCATCAGTTCAAACACAGCAAGTGTTAAAGCCCATCTGCAGTGCTCGTTTTGATGTAAAACTTCAATATTTATTCAAACCCAAATGAACGCTTCCCTCCCCTCTCTTCACACTGGCTCTGCAGCATCAGAGTGTGTGCTTGTGAGTGTGTATGTGTGTGTGTATCAAAGTGAGAAACCTCAGGACACATGTCCCTGTTGGGTAAGAGCCCTATATGCCTGCAGAGGCTGCTGCTCTGACAGGTTAGTCTATCAGCCGTCCTCGGCTCTCTGACCACATAAACATGACAAGGACACAACTCCCGCTGCCCACTTCAATACGCTGTCACCTTACCTGTCATTGGCTATGTCACCTGTCAGTCACTGTGCTGTAATGTATAGAGACCTGCACAGGCCAAGGTCAGTGTAAGCTGTGGTGATAATTAACTCTGCAGAGGACCTTTGGGTCATTTGATGGGGGTCAGTGACCCTCAGTGTGATTCTGAGGTAAGGATTGTCCTCCATGAGCAGCAGTGTGATTAAAATGACAAACTTCCAGACAGCAGCGGTGGAGTGGGCGAGGGCCAAAGTGCTCCATTACAGCTCATTAAGAGGAGTCGCCTTGTTGTAATTAAAACATCAAAACTGTAAACTTTAGAAGCATTTCGATACATATTTGAAAACTTCTGTTTTCCTTGCATCATGTTGATTAAATGCTGTTGCAAAATCAAAATCAACACAAGATAAGGGGTGTAACAGATCAAAAAAAGTCACGATTCAGATCGTATCAGTTGTGAGTCAAGGATTGGATCATTTTTCTGAGAGAAAAAAGAAAGAAGACAAGACAAATATGACATGGTCCTCCATTTATTTTGTAAAACACCTTTTCCCATTAAATAAAAAAGCAACATTTAACTCAAAATGTCTAGTATGGCCATTTAAAGTATATGAAAACAACTCATAGAGCTTCTTAATGAGCAGCGGGTGCCGCTGTCAGCCCCTCCCCTATCCAAAACACTCACATATGGACCAGTCCACCTCACTTGCAGTACTTCCTCTCAGCTGCAGCCAGAGCATATGACTGCAAATGAATCGCAAATGTGCTTGACTCTTTGTAGCCATGACCACCGCTGCACTTGACTAATGACCTAACCTACACACACGTGTGTGCCGAACCGTGGAGAGGCATCCGTACGGATCAACGATGATCTGTTGCACCACAACACAAGATGCATTCACACATGCACAAAACACAGAATTTTCTGTATGTGCGTCATGTGATTTTTGCAAACTGACAACATACGCATGTGACATGCAGAAACCTGGAGGACATATATAGAATAATGGAATAAATAAGAATTGGTTCAGAAAAGGATAGCGGCGTTCATGAAGAAAAACAACATGTAAGACGTCAATCTATCTGTTAAAATCTAGAATTAAGGTAAAGGCAAAATCAGATGTGATAGTAGTACCTAAAGACTCATCTTGCTGCCTTTTTCCCACCATAACTCTGTGATTGGGAGAATTTCTTCATGTATGAGACATATCCAAGAAAATTACATTTTGTAGGCAGAGTGCCTGAAAATTTTCCAAAAACTTCTCAAAGTTTTTTTTCTTTTAAAGTTCATTTTTGGTGGTCTTCAAATTTTGTTTATTTATTTATTGATTGACTGATCGATTGTATATTCCCCTGTCTGCTGTATCTGCCGGACAGACAACCATCCCTCACCAGCATCCTGCTCATCAGTCCAGGAAGAGACCCACCTGAAAACTTC
The DNA here is from genome assembly GCA_030710495.1 of Labroides dimidiatus. Classification (NCBI taxonomy): domain Eukaryota; kingdom Metazoa; phylum Chordata; class Actinopteri; order Labriformes; family Labridae; genus Labroides; species Labroides dimidiatus. Next base: position 24,922,837 of record CM061153.1, read on the forward strand.
TTAAAATTTCTGGAAGCTTTTTTTTTAACATTTTTTTAGTTGTTTTTTTGTTTTGTTTTTTTTTTTTTTAAATTAGGCGATAAGTGGATAAAAGCTTGTAGTTAAGATATTTTCTGCTTTCTATTAGTCTGTAAAATTGTGTGATTATGGTTTGTGTTCAAGGCATGTTTTTTTTTCTTGCAGTTTGTGAGCCCTGCACATTTTAAATATTGATGTTAACAGAACATGCTGGTGGGCTCAGAAGATTAATATCAATGATTGGCGTTTACTTTGTTATAATTGAAGTAACTTGTTCAAGCCAGTGCAAACTGTTAATCATTTCTTTTCACTGTTTTCATACTTTTAAAACATTGGATTTGGGGGCTTTTTGCCTAAATTGGACACTTGAAAACCTGCAATCTACGTGTCAAAGACTTTAGCTGCTGGGACATGTGCTCCACTGACAGAACTACACCAGCACCCCATGATGAATGGCTCTCACACTTTTCAGACAACACAGAGCTTGAGGAGGTAACAGGATAACGTTGAATTCTTACCTTTTCACCTTCATACAGCAAATGTAAAATAATAAACTAGATTTTATAACACTTTGTCATGACAGAGACTGTTTTTGTATAAGGGCTAAAATATAACAAAACCAAACATCATCACTGTTTTCAAAATGAAAATTGATGTAAACTGTTACTTGCTGACACCACAAAGATGAAAACAGGAGCCAAAAATGGAACCCAAGATGTCAGTGTAATTTATTCAGCCATAGCACTGTAAGTTATCATCTCTACAAACAGATTCTTCAAATGAATGTAGAAACAGTCTGGTAGAGCAGGTCATATTTGTCACCAGTGCTTCAGTGAGCTTCAGCTGTATGTAAGGAATCTAGTCCTTCTTGGAGAGCGAGGAGGTAAAGGCAGCAGCCTTAGCGCAGTCTTTTATAGGGGCGAGTATTGGTACAATACGATAGTATCACGATATATCATGATATCTTATATTTTGTGATATATTACAATATTCTACACAGTTAACAAAGAAAAAATAGAGATGATATAAATGTAAATCACATGATATTACACAAAATTGAAAGGTTAAATTCAGTCAAAACTATTTGATTGAAAACAACTTTTCCATTGTGTTGTTTTTGAAATACTCAGTCAAACTCAGTGTTACATGCATACACTTAACATAAAGTGCATCTCATAAAGTGCATCGAGGCACAAAGTGCATTAAACAAAGTGCATCAAGTTTGTCACTTAAACTACTGTGACATTAAAGAAATGTTGCAAAGAAATTATTATTCTTGTTTTTCATTTTAATAACATACTGAAAGCATCTTAACCTGCAGTGCAGCTCATACTGTAATTGAAAACATAAGACGCAAAGTGCTTTGAGTTACTGATAGCACAGAAATAAGTAAAAACAATTCACATATTTCTCTTGTCACTGTCTGAACTGAATAGACTGCAGGAAAAAAAAAAACCTGTGCCTACATATTGCAGAAGTCCTTTCTTATGTAGCTGAAGACAAAGAGGGAAATAAAGTGCAAATGGCATTTCCTTTCTCTAACGCACTCCTTGTTTTAACTTGGAAGTCAAAATACTTCCAAACGTCTGCTCTGAATTGTGCAGGTGTTGTTATTTTGTATGCCATGTTTGCTCCCTTTTCCTGTGCACTCTGACTGCCTCTAAAGGAGGAACATCCAGTAGAGAAATTTGAAGCCTACGAGGAAGTGCTAAAAGTTGCTGTTCATCAAGAATTCGCTAGAGGCTGGCTGCAGAAAGACTGGAAGTAACATACACACCAAGCCAATAAAACAGATTTTACGGCATCAAAAAAACATATTTACAGCCTGGTTCAAAACACGACTTGGGTCTGAAACACTAACTCAGTGGTTTATTAGATATTAGGATTACAGTTTTGTCCAATCAGAGGCTCAACTCAGCTCACGTGACTGACGGACGCCCTATAGCTGTTAGGAAGGAAGCTCAGAGTCCATGTCATATCCAAGATGGCCCTGTCCAGTGATTGACTTCATTTGACTGTATCAGGTACAGACGGGTGACGTTGCAGACACTACGTCCATATTTTATACAGTCTATGCTGCCTTTACAGGAAATGCCTCGGTGACATACAGCAAAGTAGCTCTTCGGCGCCATCTGCCACAGTGGAGGTGTGGAAGTTGTATTTTACATCCAGCTTGGCTAAAATACAAATTTTTATATTTACAAAAAAAAAAAAAAAATTAAAAAAATGATATTAAGGGTTAGAATATCAGTAATTTATTGGAGGTCAAAGTATTGTGATATATTGCTGTATTGATATTTTTTCACACTTCTAGTCTGTTAACCAGCTGGCAAACAGCTAATGCAGCTTATCATAACATTTACCTTCACTAAGTGGCATGTACCTGCAAGTATTGCTGACAATCTGGTGTTGGATATCATCTTTCTGCTCTGCCAAAGCCCTTAAATCTCACGTTGCTTTGAAGAAAGAGCTGCACACTAAAAAAAGAAGGAATCTTTTACTGCAAACCTCAGTGATCACTAAATACGACATAATTCCTAAAATCATTACCTTGTTCTTCTGGGGACTTTTCTAACGCCATACCGTAGCTGATGGCTTTAAAGATGAGTTAACACATACACAGAGCTGTATGCTGTGTTAACTGTGTAATAAAGATGATTCCCTCTCACTTCTTAGCTCATTATGTAAACTAGTTAAGTTGCAGTAGTTGTTCAAGTTTTGCAATTTAGAAGCCAATTATGGAGATAAATGTTAAATCTTTAATAGACTTCAGTGCTCTCGCTCTCTTCTGTATCAGTCCGTAAGTGGCTCTCTGTGGTTTTGCATGATTTGAAAAGTTGTGTCATTACATTAGTGGCCCATGTCCCCTTCTAATCCCATTTGCCTCGTGGTTACAAACAGGGTGCCAGCAGAGCCACTCAGCTGAAGGAGCAGGGAATCCATGCTTTACACAAAGCAGCCCCTAATTCAATTGACATTATGGGCTGGCTTTAATGGATTTCACCTGGCGAGTCTGCAAATTGAATATTTTAAGGCATATCAACTCCTCCCGAGTAACTGAAGGCAGAGGGTGCAATTTTCATTTTGTGAGCATTTGGTAGTAACAAGGCGGTGACATACAGGAGATTATAATCTATTCATAGTGTTCTGCAGGAAAGCACTGCCCCACATGCCTTTGGCTTTTATCTTCCTTGAGCCATTTGTTACACACACTCTTACACTCAAATGTGACACACACAGGGCCCCATTTTTTCACACACCTCAGGCCTCCCCCCCTCTGGTCTTGTCTTTGTGTGAGAAGTCAAACCCTCTGCTGTGTCATCTCTCGAGCCTCTGAGCTGCTTATTGTTTTATCTCTTAGCGTGTTGATCTGCGAGGTGGGCGGCCGTCCTCCCCTCGCTCTCACCGTTAAGGTCAGCGCACAGCGGATGAAGCTGTGTCGATCAGATGAGTGCCGTACACTGACAGCTAATTCTCATCAAAGCAGCTGTGGGCGAGGGCGCCCAGACTCGTGGCGCCCTGAAGCCTTCTCGCCTCTGTAGATTCTCCTCTACTTATCAGGCTTACTGACTCACTGTGAGGAGATATGGCTCTGCAGTCTGCTCATATCCAGGGTCCACCGGCTCCTTGAAAAGATGCAATTCACTTGTAACACCACGGTTTAGAAGGCTGTGGAGAGAGAAGAAGCAGCAGAAAATTGTCACCTACAATTTTCTTTACTAGAGCAGCCTGCTCTGATGATCTGCGTGTTCCTTTTCTTTGCCCTTTCTCTGTTCCTCCTCCCTTAAACATGGTTTGCATTGATTTATTCCCTTCCACCAATTAAAAGCAATTTTGTGAGCATTAGAGTAAGCCATGCCGGGAGCCGTTTACTGCGGCAGGCTGTTTATTACCTCACTGTGTGCTTGTGTGTGTGGATGTGTGTGCCTGCCTCTGTGAGCTCCTGGGTGCCTCTGTTCTGCATGTGTCACTCTGTGAATGTGCCTGTGCAGGCATGGGTGTATGTATGCAAGTGCAGTTGTGTGCCTTTCACTCAGGTCCACATGAGCAGATGGGTGCGAGTGTATATTGGAGATTCCTACCACGTGCGGGGCATTAGTTCTCTGTTTGCAGGCTAAATCCTCATGTTGTTGAAGCGGTGTCAGTTGCCTTTGCCACGACACAAAGCTTATCTTTTACTGACTCCCGTCCCCCCTCCTGGGAAGAAGAGACATGAAGGGGTGGGGCCTGGGAGAAGGGGATGTGTGGAAGAAGACAGGAACCCAGTGGCTGGTGTAAATAACCCCTGGCTCAGGGGGAAGGTTAAGAAGGCAACAGCAAGCTGAATACCGAGTGTTATCCCTGAAGGACCCGATTCCCTCTGCAGTCGCCCTGTCAGCGCTGCACGCCGTGATGGCAGTCAACACATCAGTCTGTCTCACTTTGTCAGGAAACATCACAGCTCCACATCCACAATCCACCCTGTTGATGGACACCCACTGTATTCTTTTTTCTACAAGTTTACTGCTGCAGGAAAAATATGTCAAATTTTATGTTTTCTTTCTTTCTTTCTTTCTCGCTTTCTTTCTTTCTTTTTTTTCTTTCTTTCATTCATTCTTTTTTCGTTCTTAATTTTTCTTTATTTCTATTTTACTTTATTTTACTTTTCTTTCTTTCTTTCTTTCTTTCTTTCTTTCTTTCTTTCTTTCTTTCTTTCTTCGTCTTTCTTTCTTTCTTTCTTTCTTTCTTTCTTTATTTCCTTATTTACAGTGTTCAATAAGAGTACAGAGCAGTGAAAGAAGCAAAAGTTTAAAAACAAAGTTTTACTGGAAAAGGAGTCACTTAATTATGAAAAGGCAGCAGATGATCAATTATTGGTCATTTTTAAAGGTCCTTTAAAATAAACATTTTACGTATTTGCAAAGTTCTGAATTAATTCCAAAAAACTTGCCTGTAAGGAGGATCTGTAGTTCGTTTTTTTTCTAACTTGTTAACCATGCTTTGATCCGAGTGGGTGGGGATGCTTTGAGGCTCTGCACTTATTGGCTGCTTGAAAATTGTCTGTGGGAAGAGGGTACATGCTAATCCAGGTGGATGTAGAGGTAGAAAAACACCACAACAGAACATGTTGAGCACCCCAGTAGAATCTGAATCTGTGTAAGACACACCTCATGTCTCTGAGTACTACGTTAAAATTTACTGTTTTCATACTTTCTTGCCTTATGTATGTAACTATACAGTCAGCCCTCCCTGCTGTTGTTACATCACCAACATGAGCCAAATCTCCTCATAGAGGCTGTTTTCCCAGGTGTGCAACAGAAACAATGCAGAGACTTTATTTGCTTCCACATTCTCAGGGTTACAAATCTGGAGGATGACTTAAGTAGAGGCAAAGAAAAATATGTTTTTCATTATATGGGACCTTTAAAAGAGCTCACTGACCAAGAAATGTTAGATTCCAGTAACTAAAAGCTGCCTCCGCCTCTCCTTGTTTCTGATTCTGGGGACAATAAATGAACCTTTTCTGGAGGACCTAAGATCATCATCATGACCTAACAGGACAGGCCCAGGACATTTTAGTGCTAAGGGGAGGATTTGAAAATGTATGGTTTGTAGAGATGTTGGAAATGGTGTCATGTCTTATACTGTCTTATATATACTGATGGTGAGGACACATCCAGCAGTGCTGGAGATGAGCTACAGCTGTCTGGGTGATTTTGTTGATGGGTCTGTAAAGCCAGAATTACAATAATCCAGCATCCCAAATAAAAATGCATTAAGAAGTTTCTCCGAGTGCTGTTTAGACTAATCCTTGGATTCTTGCTATATTTGTAAGATGGTAATGAGGTGTCTTTATGTGTCTGTTAGGTCCAAGTCTTTAATTACATCAAGAATCCTGGCTTGGAGTCAAGTAAGCGCTGACTTTAACCTTCTTGAGGGCAGAAGATAATTATTTCAGTATTTCTGTTTTTAGTTGCTTGAAAATTCAGGCGTAACTAATCACTGATTCCTTCAATACATTTATTCAGTGTCTGTAAGGGACTTTAATCGTCTGGTTTCACTGAGCCTGAGTTGTGAAGGGATTGTGCAGTTTTCGTGCTCACGTAATCACAAAACCATGCAACTATGTGTGTAATTTGTAAAAGTGGTGATGTTGTGCTTCTCATATTTTAAACATGGTTGTAGTAACAATGCTGGATGTTCATACTGAACGTCTGCAGATTTTCAAACAGCTACATCTGTTGTAGAAATCCCTGAATCTGTTTGTAAACTGCTCAAAACTGTCCATTCTTAAATCAGCATGAGCTCTTCAGAAGACTTACCGAAATGATGAGGTCATGGCAACAGGATTCTCTCTGGTTCATGAAACAATGCAGGGGTGGGCCTCAAACACCAAGGTCTCACCAAAGGCTCCTCCTGTGACAATGCTGCAGAGGGCTGGCCAATCACACCCTTTTTCAACCAAGCTGGTGCTAGCGCTACTTCCAGGCTAGTACCTGAATTAGCACCATAGACTGTATATAGAATGGACAGCATGGCTCCGCCTTTTACCATTGGACAGCTTTGAAGCAAAAAAAACCTCCGTCACAGGAGCCGCCATTGTTGTGGTAGAGTCGTTGTCTCTCAAAAAAGAACATCAAGGGTTCAATTCCCAGCTCCTGCAGTCACATGTCGAAGTGTTCTTGGGCAAGACACTGAGCAGAACTTCCTCCCATCAGTGTGTGAATGTGGTGTCGATGGGTGAATGAGACTAGCAGGTCAGAAAGACTAGAAAAGCGCTATATAAGCACTGGTCCATTTACCCGGTAGAGACTATGAGGAAATCTGAGTGGAAGCAGCAGTCGACAATCTAATCTCTTTTTAACTGCACCTCCTGATGTATTTTACTATTCCTGAAAAAACTACACAAGAACGGCAGTTGTCAATCATCGTTAAACAAGACGGAAAACCCTGTTTTTAACCTCTAATAACCAATGAAAAAGAAACTTTTCAGAAAAAAAGATGACTTGAACACAGTGGAGCCTAATAACATCTGAAGATCACCACAGCTTACAGATGTGAGAAGTATTTCTATAGGGTGTGTTAATTTTTGAAAGTTTGACCACAGCCCATCTGGAATGAATAGATAACCAGAGTTTTGGACCTATACTACAGCCAGTCACCAGGGGGAGCAGTTTTTGTGGCGGCCTCAATTTAAGCCGAGCGAGATGAGGTCCATTTTTATTACAATCTATGATTAGCATCGGTTCTTTCTGTTTCCACCAACAAAGCATGGGCTCCAGTCGATAAAAAATGTTGATAAACAAGCACCAACACTTTGCACCAACTACGTCAGGGGGTGGGGTTATTGTGACGATTGCAATGTGGTGGAAAATAGCCTTTTTTTAAAGCTGCCGAGCAAGTTGTCTGTTATTATGTTAGAGTTTCTCTAACTAAAAATGGAGGCGAAATTGAAGCAGCAGTGGTTGAAGGAGGAGACCTAGTGCTTCCTGGCACTATAGTTGTCTGAAGAGATTCAGGGGAAATTGCACTGAGCCTCTTGGACAAAACCCATGTATAAAAAGCTATACCAGAAATGACAATATAAAGCCTAAAAAAGCACAACACCCCCTCTGTAAAGTCTCCTGAAAGATGATGATAACTTGGCTATTATATAAAGGATTTCACCTTCTGATTATCAGGACAAACAAGAACAAATTTCGTAAGGGTTTGAGACAGAGCAGGTAGCAGCAGTGACTGATGCACTTTTAATATCACAACCCATTTGTAAACTCCAGCAGATGCTACAGCATCCTCAGTCTAAGAAAACAACAGCCTTTAAAGAAGACAACCAAGAAGATAATAAAGATACATTTTTCATCAAAGTCATAAAACATACACACTCATTTAGTCCTTGCTTGCCTCAGCCTCTCAACTTACCAATCAGTCACGAGATCATTCCCAGTGCGTGACATTCAACACTCATCAATTCACTCGTTGACCTTTTGAAAAACTTTAAATTGCCTGAAAAATAGGAGCAGCTTTCACTCAATCAAAGAGGAATACTATGCATTTTGTTTGTCAAAACCACTGCGGCAGAGAATCTGTTTGCTGTCACAGTTCACGGACAACCTTCTGTTTGGAGCAGTTGGGCTTTTCTCTCAGACAAGAAGGAAAGTGCACAGGGCTGAGCTACACTACCAATCGATGCATGTGCTGTTATTTTTTCTGAACATGAGGTGTGCAAATCTCCTTTTCACATTTGAAGTAACCATGGTAACCTTTTTATAGAGTCACTATGGAAATGTTTAGATAACTTGGCAACATGTTTGGGCAAGATAAGCTTAGAAAGTGGAGACTTATTCTCACAAGTGATTTCAGGGCCAATATCTTACAGTCTGCACAGACGTGAAGAAGATGCAGCCATCGTATCAGCTGTATATCCTTTCTGATCAACTTTGAGAATTTGGCAAAAGAGGTATGATGATAGAGCATCTCCACCTTTACGTAATGCACAATATGACCAACACACAGTATGAGAGTGTTTTGTTTCACAGACCACAATGTGTGAGCTCCAAGCTCAGGACCTTTAATATACAGTTTCTTATTTACCAACTGTTTCCTCTGGGCACGCAACTATTTATTCCTCCCATTTTCTCAAAACAGGAAATGAAATGAAAAGGAGCAAAACAGTCAAAGGAAAAAAAAAGAAGAAGGGAAAAAAAACAAAACAAAAACAAGTGTGCGGGTTAATCTCTGTTGCCAAAGGCAAAAGTGTGACATTATCACTCTGTCACAGCTAAACAGAGGCCTGCTCTTCTGAGTGTGTGTATCTCTGTGTGTTTCAGGGTGTGTGTGCATACATATGCGAGCTACACATGCATCTATATGTAGAGATACGTTTGTTTGTGCATTCACATGATTTATTGTGAGAGTGTCCATGTTTTGCTGCTCTAAATGTGTGTTCGTGTAGAGGGTGTTTGCTGTTAGTCTCATAATGAGAGGCATCATGTTTACCTCCACACACACCACACACATTCATCTGCAGATTAGCCTGCAGCTGCCTCTCTGCCCTCATGCAGAAGCTATAGACTTCTCCAGAAGCTTTTGTTGAGCCCCCCTCTACCTGCTCACTCGAAATCTGCACTTCTCAAATACACTTTAATATCCTCTGACAAGGGATGATACTGCAATTCGCAGGCAAGAGGAACTGTTTCACAAACCCTCAGACTAACTGCACTCACTCATGTTGCTTTAATAAGAGAGACGTTCTTGAATTTGTTGGATTAAATTTGAGTCTGTTTGGAGTACGAACCCTTTTATCTGATGAAACAGCAGATGAAAGGCTGTGCAAATATTTTATAAGTCTTAAAATATCTCACAACGAGTGTTATTGACTGTTTCTTTTTTCTCTCTGCTGCTTCTTTCTCCCCCTCCTGCTTGGTTTTCCCCTTCTCGCTGTGCGCTTGAATGTCGTGAAAATCCAATTAGGTGGACACATTCTGCGAGCACACCACAAAACTGCGCTCCATGATAGCAATCATATGAATCCTTCGAATGGGATTTTCGATGCTCCCCCTTCACATGGTGTCTATACTAACGATAGAGTAATTGGCAAACAGATCTCGACACAAAAATGCTTCCCTCTCTTTTTTTATGGCCACTCAGCATAACAATGGGTACTTCTGTAATCTCCACCGTGTGATTCCGAAATGAATATCCAATGAAATGTGTCTCCCTGCATGTTGAGGGGGATATGACTGCGACTGTAGGTCGAGTGTGTTAGCAGCTCCTCTGTTGACACATGAGAGGTACACAGCTCCCTCAGATACCGCATTGTTATCATACTGACTCAGTTCCAGCTGTTGTAGTGCGACCCGAAGTGGCACTGTGACGCAAAGTGAAGGCTGAAATGTAGTTATCTGCTGTAATAAATGCTAATACTCCATAGCTACAGCTGGAGAATCCATAAATGCTTTCTTATCATTTGTGTTGACATTATGTCATTTAAAAAGAGGGAGCAAATGAATAATTCAGACCAGGAGAAAAGGCTGATGTGGGGCTGATAGAGCTAGGATATTTATATTTATCTGACCATGCTGACAGTCAGTGAAGGCCTGTCCCCGACTCATGCTAATATCACTGCTTTCATAAAGTATGTGTCCGTGCATAACATAAGAATAACTATTTATTTGTCCTTTTTAAACTTTAAGGTGTTTTAAACTTCTGTCCAGAAATGTTAGTATTCCAAACACAAGCACTGAAGCATTTTCCCCTCTCAGTTAAATGGTTTACATAGAGGATGTGTGCATTTAGTTGATTAAATGTCATTGATTTTCTTACAGCTACAGACCCAAAATGCCGATCATGTATTGTTTCTAAGCTCTACCGCTGCCACCCACCACTGGCTGAAGCTATAGCTCATTAATGGCTTCTGCAGAAGGCTATAATGGGCTGCTACTGGGATGAAAACAAACACGTATGTCAGGCTGCATCTTGTGTCATGGGGTGCGGCTGTGGCTCAGTGGTAGAGTCATCGACTCTCTATCAGAAGGTGGGTGGTTTTGATCCCAGCACCTGCAGTCACATCTGTGAGCAAAACACTAAACCCCAAATTGGGGTCAGCAGTGTCTGAATGGGTACGAATGTGTTACCTAAACCTGATGGTTTACCATAGCAGTATCTGCCATCAGTGCGTGAATGCGGTGTGGAGGAGACTAGCAGTGTAAAGCGTTTTGAGTGGTCCAGTGAGACTGGAAAGGTGCTCATAAATTAAAATATTGTTGTGAAGTTGTATCTAGCCATATTCAACCAGCGTTTGCTTACTTTAGACTATTTAATTTGAATTTTAACAACAAAGCAACGGAACATTGTCACCTAACATCCGAGATGTCACAGAACATCCCAACTCCACACAGGCATAGCAACAAGTTAATTTAAGTGCATTCAGAGTCTTCAGTCATAGTCTTTGTCTGTGTACTCATGTAACTGGTGTGGATCTGCATTGTTTTGTTTTGTTTTTTTTATTCTTGATGAAAGATGACCAACACAGGATCTTGGCTTCGTTTATTCTGTTAAACATAAAAAACGAGCCTCCAAATTTTTTAACAATCATGCAGCCCCTCTCTGCTCCTGCACAGATAAAAGCACATTGCAGCTAGCTTAAAACATTGCATACAGGTCAGCACAAAGCACGTGCACATGGCTAGCCCAAACAACGACAATAAAATAACATTTCTGACATAAAAATGTGACATAAATCTAAATAAAAAATAAAATCTACCCAGTTCACACATTAAACGCATCGTACAAGAAAAAGGCACACTTAAAATAAATAAAAAAGAAGTAAAAGGAGATAAAATCAAGCAACGAGCACCTACCTCTCCCCAGGGATGACATAGAAAAGGGGAGAGGGCAGGGGGCAAACCAAATATAAAGGACAAGCCACCAACGAAGAAGAAACTCAACAGAAGATGAGGCTGCACAAAAAAAAAAACCTTAAAATAAAATGTACAAAAAGAGGCTCTACAACAGACGCACTCAGGTATAATTTCTGTAATTACAACATAACAACTATAAAATATTTTTAACCCTGTTACATTCACACATCTAGTCCCTCAGCCTACAGTCATGCTCTGTGCAGATACAGAGTACTGCTTTGAGCTAAAAGCCAACATCGACATCCCAGTATGACCTCAGGTAACATGGAGCCAGACATGTTCATGTTCTGTTTTTTTTTCTTTTCAATTAGCTTCACTTTTAGATACGGAGATATGACTGCACTTACCAGGGGATTTAAACCACTAACACTGCTACCAGATTACAGTTCTGAAGTACGTGGTCAACATCATCACTGAGGATTTTCATGGAAGGATTTGGTTTTGTTCCAAAATGGTGGGCCGAAACACCAACATTGCTAGCCTTAGAGACACTCTGCTGTGTGGCGGAAAAAGGAATCTATCTCATAAAGATTAATAAGCCAGCAGGCACACACTCTTGCTCATTGAAGGCTAATGGCTAAGACGGAGGGATGGTGGGCTAAACCCATCAATAATACCTCAGTGTATTAAGACATGGTCTCCTGGGTATGCACTCAGACACTTTAACTCACCAACACATCAGAAAAAAGCATCAAAACCCTTTTTTGTGGCTTTTAAAGACTTTTCTTAAAGTTTTTGTGTAGAAATAAAAAAAAATGGTTGGTTATGATGTTTTGCTTCTGTATCGGAGTGTAGGCGTTTGGCTTGATTTATTTTGTTTTTGCCAGAGTGTGTGTGTATGTGTATGTGTCTGTGCGTGTCTTTGTTCCAGAGTCTGCACTTGTGGCAGTTAAGGTCTATGAAGCAGCAGACTTGCAGATGAGCCAATGCTTTACAATGTTCCATTAGCCGTAAACCACAAACCATCACAAAGTACCGTCCTCCTGCTGTCTTTCTGCCATTCCCCACACTGTAGCTTCTCTATTTCCCCGGTTCCCCACTGAGCCACTGCATTCCCTGCACACTGTTTATGTAGGCGGGATGGCACAATAAAACAGGAAACTCTTCCTCAGGGAGCCGCTGATTGTCGATGCTATGGACCTCAGAGGACAGGAATGGTTAAAATAGATCACCAAACCCTTGCATGCATGTGACCCAGGAGCAGCCCACAGACACAGATGGAAGGAGGACATAGAGGTGACTGCAGTGCAGCGTAGCGGATTGCTGGACACAGACCACTGGCTGGGGACTCCCATTATTGTCCAGCCTCAACCTTATTGGATTTCCCCCGGAAATGTTTATTTCTTTCACTGCCCCGCAGAGAAGCAGCGCTCCTCCTTATCTCATCACTATTTATTAAGGGGGCCCCTGAGGAGCCTGAGCATACAACCAGGTCTGAGATAGGAGGGCAGTAGAAAGGGAAGGCAGACCACAGGTTTAAAGAGAAAATAACTTATAAAATGCTGGAGTTGCAGCATGGTTTCTTTTACTTTTCACCTAAGAAGGGGTCTGATGGCATGAAGAAGCACAAACATCGAGAATGCATCATCGTGCTTCCTGATTTCCTCAACAACCTGCATCCACTCTTCTTTGTTGAGCTGAACTTGGCTCAGACTCACTGCGGTGCTGATGAAGCTCGTCGGGTTCAGCTAAAATTGCTGACAGTTTGAGGCGATGGTTTCAGAGTAACTTTAAACTGTCAGACTAACTCTGTCTCCTTTAAAAGTGTCCCTGCTTCCCCTCTGGGCTGTTGTGTCTTTACTTCCCCTTAAGTTGTGCAACACTTGGTATTCAGGGCAGTGAGTCTGCATTTTAGCTCCCAGCTAATGGCCTTGACTTGCCCCTTATTTGTGTCCTAAATCTTGGCCAAACCAAGATTGTCATACTTTTTTTAAATGTGTACTCAAGACAACAAAATGAGTCATATGAAGCCAAACATATCATGCTGGGTACAGAAGTTTTTCAAATTTGCTATTTAATCAGTTTTTCGTTAATGAAAAGCAGGTGAATACAGCTGATGACACTCAGCTGGCCTGTCTTTTTCACCTGAAGACACAACTGTCTCAGCTCGGATATCAGCGTTTCTGGCTGATATCTTCACATGGATGAAGTAACGCCACCTTCAGCTAAATATGTCCAAAACTGAGCTCATTGTCTTTCCAGCGTGTCCCTCCCATCAACCACAGATTAGCATCCTGCTTGAATTTAATCAACTTGTTCCCACAAACTCTGCCAGAAATCTGTGTGTCATGATTGATGACCAGCTGACCTTTAAGGTCATGTGGCCTTGATTGCTCGGTCCTGTCGATATGCCCTTTATAACATCAGGAGGATCAGACTCCACCTGACACAACAGGCCACACAGCTTCTTTTACAGGCTCTTGTGATTTCATGCATTGACGACTGCAATTCTGTTCCAGCAGGCCTCCCTGCAGATGATCCAGAATGCAGCAGCACGTCAGGTCTTTAACCAGCCCAAAACAGCACACATCACCCACTGTTAATCTCTACCCACTGGCTTCCAGTGGTAGCTCGAATCAAATTCAAAGCTCTTCTTCTGGCCTTCCAAACAGTGACAAAAACGGCTTCCGTCTACCTGGAGTCCCTCATCCAGGTCTACACTCCTTCCCGCCCGCTACGCTCTCCCTGTGAAAGACGCCTGGTGCTCCCAGCACAGCATGGCTCTAAATCTCTAGCCAGACTCTTCTCCTTTGTTGTTCCTAAATGGTGGAATGAATTACCCAACTCCATACAATACGCAGAGTCCCTTTCTACTTTTAAGAGAGGTCTGAAGACTCACCTGTTCAGGGAACACTTAGGAACTTAATCTGACCCTTCTCTTCTTTGTTCTCAGCGATCGAATGAATCAGACGCTCTAAGACCCAGCTCTTAGTGAATTAAAACCCTACGTATACCGTATGTTGTTGAATGTTGAACAATATTGTTGATGTTGAATTATTAGTCGTGGCTACATCATTTTGGATGAAAAGCCAAAAACCCCCAAAAAACTGTCACTTCTTCTGGCACTTGTGACCAAACCAACCTACTAAGGTTTTTCCCTCCAGTCTAAAGTCTTGCTTGTGCTGTACATCATTACATCATTAGATTGTAAACCTTGTGTAGTTTTGTCTACATAATTTTTTTTCACATTTGAAAAAAAAAAGCTGAGGAAAACATTCAAACTGAGGAATAAACAACTGTATTCTCACAAGATCTAATACTAGTGCTGATTGGTTAACATTGCAATACGAGTGGTCAAAGTCTACTCTATCTCGTCTGAACACTGAAGGTTTACCTTAAGCATCTGTGGAGATCAGAAGGGAGCTAATGCTACAGTATTTGACTCACTGAGAAGAGACTAAAGCCTTGTTATAAATATCACCAAATAGCCCTATTCTGACCAAGTTCAGTCTGAAAGAGGTTTAGCTTGTAGTAGCATATATGGTTTAATAACTCTACAAAGCAGTTTTGATAAGACAGCGCTTCTACATTTTAAATGCTCCAGCTGTGATAACAGCATAAAAAGTAGCAGCTGCTTTGAGAGGTGAATGCTTTTTAACCTGCAGGAGTCCGTTTTGCTGGCTGGTTACAAAGCCAAATTGACCATTAAGTCAATAAAAGACACTTCAACCATACTCTAGCACTTGCTCTATGGGCCTGGATATGGTCTGCAGAGTAACGAGCGGTTTTCCCTCTGAGAGTTGAATGTGTTTAAAACATTTTGAAGCCTCACTGGAAACCACTGATAGACATCCTGACTACTGAAGTGTAAAGACAAGACCTCTCTGCAACCCTCAGGGATCCGAGGAGAACTGTGCACGGGGTCTTTGTATTGCAGCCGTGTGCTCACAGCCAGTAAGTTCCACCTCAGCACTTTCTTTCAGTCTGGTTTTATAAGTGGACCTTTTATTTAGTGCGGCAAAAAAAAAAAATCCATCCTTTGAGTGACACTTAAAGCTTTTATTTATTTTTTTGATGGCCAACTTGTTGCCAGGTTTGCAGCAGGCTAAGAATAAGTGTTTTATATTAGGCTTTGAAGTAGCATCATTCTTCTCAACATGTGTCAACTGAAGCAGACAAGTCAAGGTGGTTTGCTGCTTTTGCGTCTTTTAAAGGAGGATAAAGTGGAAAAACAATCAGAACTCCATTGCTAACAGTGAACACAAAGGATTTTTTGAGGCGACAGATATTTTATGTGAAATATAGAGACTGGGAACTATGAGATTTCCAACAATTTTATATTATATTAATTAATATATAATATAATTTTATTAATTAATAATAATAATAAAAAGAAACAAGTAAGAA
Source organism: Labroides dimidiatus (assembly GCA_030710495.1). Taxonomy (NCBI): domain Eukaryota; kingdom Metazoa; phylum Chordata; class Actinopteri; order Labriformes; family Labridae; genus Labroides; species Labroides dimidiatus. The sequence continues at coordinate 24,938,601 of CM061153.1, forward strand.
AGAACAAAGGAAGGAAAATTGTTTAATGCAAACAGATATTTGCTGTTGTTTTAATATCTATAACAACAGATAAATAATTCAGTCATCAGGACTCATTTCTGAAAGTGTGTCCTTTAAGGATTCTCTCAAGGTAGCTTCTTCATCCACAGTCAGCAGTTCATTTCTAGAAGCCAACCAAAATATACAAAAACTTTCTGTGATGTTTGATCACCAAATGTACCTATTATTGACTTTTTAAAAACACTGAAATTCAACTTAGAGTTTTTCTGTGCTCAAGCTAGTTTAAAACAGTCATAATGTTGTTGGTAGTGGTCTGGCTGCTTTTGAAGGTCACAAAGAAGCATCCATATTAATTTCAGTCTCCTCAATCCTCCTCTCATGTAGCGCTGATGTGTATCTCCTGTTATTTTGTTCCTGCCCTTGTGTCTCCTGGGCCCCTGATTGTCCACACCTGTGCTCATTACTCAGCTGCCCCTGATTTTGTCATCAGTCAACCCTGTTTATTCCCGCTCCTGTTCTCCCTGCTCTCCAGCTAGATAGTCTTTGTTCTCTCTTTTCGCCGATACTCTGACAGCATTTGTTTGCTGTTTATGTATTAACCTCTTGCCAGTGAAGCCAACCCATATGTTCCCAAGCAAACTGTGTTTCAGTCACAGAGTACTATTGTACATGCACAGTTAAATTGCATAAATGACTGTAAAGATGTAAATTGTTTATCAAAGGGCACTTCAACAGGTTATGGTAAGTAGAAAGAAGTTATTTAGTGGTTAAATACTCCTGAAAATTATTGACTGAGATTATCCAACATTGTATTTCAATTGATACAAAGATACCCAAACACCAGAACCTTTAAGATAACCCAGTACTGCAGGTCAAGCTGGCAGTGCTTGTCAATTTGATGAGTGTTCTTTTTCATCTTCATTATCTTCATAACACTCTTTAATGCCATAATATGCCTTAAACTGAAAGGAACATATCATAAAGTCATAGTTCGCAAGTTGGCTTTTTTTTTTTAATCTTCCATTCCTTTTCATTGTCTTTCATTTTCAATTATCTATCTATCTATCCATCTATCTATCTATCTATCTATCTATCTATCTATCTATCTATCTATCTATCTATCTATCTATCTATCTATCTATCTATCTATATATATATATATATATATATATATATATATATATATATATATATAAAGCTATTAATAGTGCTTTATATTCTGTTCTGTTCTATTCTATAATCACAGATTCTACAATCACACATCTGTTGATTTAAGGCAAGCGGCAACCTCCATTCTGAAAATATGAGGCAATGCGGAAGTGCTAAAGTCTGCTGTTCCTCGAGTGTCCGCTTGAGCCTGGCTCCTGAAGTACTGGAAGTCACATACACACCAAGCCAAAAAAAGCCGTTTTCACAGCCAAAATAAGCACATTTACAACCTGGGTAAATTTTTTTCTAGCTCGGCAGTTTCCACAATATTGAGCCAGTTCGTCCAATCAGGGGCACAGCTCAGTTCACGTGACTGCTGTGCGCCCTATGGCTGTTACTGTGGAGACTCACAGCCCGCCTCATTTCCAATAAGGCCACGCCGGCCGTTTTGCTTCAAAAATCCGTTTCAGAAACAGACCGGTGACGTCGCGGAGACTCTATCCATTATTTATACAGTCTATGATTTAAGGTCAAGATCATAAAACCAACTTTGGGTGCTTGCTACATGTTTCTTACACATCTGGGTTCATCAGGGAGTATCAGGCTGGAGCTCCCATATTATGACCATCTTTACTGATACTGTTCACTCTAATCACTGACCACAAAGACAATAAGAAGTACTCATTCAGCTTAGCAGTGACAGATGGATGCTCATGAAATAAACAGAACACCATGTTGTAGTATCTGTTGATACACCAAATGTGTATAAACTGGAGTATTATATATAGTACTCATATAGCTTTATCTCGAGAGAAATGTTGATGCAGCAGCTGATGGATTAGTAGCCTTACAGTTAGTTGTGTAAGCCAGGGGTCAAGAATGAAGGCAAGAGTTCATCGGTTTATTTACTGCCAAGACTGACACAGATCTTATCAAAGCTAAAAATACCATCCAGTCTCATCTCAGTGTACGACTCAACGTGATGTTATGGCAAACTCTACAAATGTCTTTCTGCTTTTCTATAGACACAGATCGGGGAAGCAGCTGGCAGAAAGACATCAAATCATCTTGAAAGACTGCTATGCCAAAATATGATCCCACATGTACATGCTCATATGAAGTACCCAGACTCACACATTCACTGTGACCCTTAGGTGATACGTTAATCTTCATTCTTATAGAGAGGGGAAGCATACCATCTGTCACTTCACCGATTTTCACTTCTCATATAACATCCTTCTTCAACATTATAAGACCTCACATCACAGGAAAAGACTTGACTGGAGAGGGCAGATGTATTCATTGGCATACAGACAAGCAATCACAAAGTGGAGGTTTAAGTGCAGCGACAAATTCAAGATGAAAGCAGAGTCCTATCTTTGGTCTCATCTGCCTGCCTGGTATGGATTGGATGTAGAAAGTGATTGGGCCTTCTTTTATAATTTAGTCCTCTTTTCAGCCTTTGGACTAGGCTGTCAAACTCATCCATGTTTTCTGTTATCTTACAGCAAATTAGTCCAAATCGGTTTTATGTCAACACTTCACCTTCACATTACTTACTGTACAGTGGATATACTTTGTAATGCAGGTTACCGTTAAGGGAGATTGTCACTGCAGTTTTCTTAATATTGATATTTTTGTCTTTTGTAGTCCCCCGAGCCGAGGACATTTATGCTGTAATTTTGCCGCAGTCAAAGAAACCTTTTCATCATGTCATTTTCAGGCTGAGAGCAAATGAATCCATTACAGAGGAAGGTAAAAGAAAAAAAAGGATAAAGAAATGGTCACACATCATTTTTAGAGTACCCCTCGTTTTATGCTGAACAGCCAATCCCAAGACTCTCCTATCAGAGAGTTGTTTTTTCATCAGTTCACCCTGATATCTAGAGTCATAAACAAATGAGATGAGACGGTAAATGATGTACAAACAGAATGTTTCATTTGTACGTCTCAGTTTGATTATTGGACTGGTCTGTGGAATACAAAAACAAAACTATGTTTAAAGCACTCAATTGTCCTCTTGGGGAACAAAACCAGGGTGATTAAAACCAAGACAACAGCTGTGACATCTTTTGAAGACAACAATGTAGAGAACCATCTGGATAATATATTGTTCCACAGAACAAAAAAAGAAAAAAGGAAAAGAAAGAAAGGAAAACGAAAAATCATTGTCTGTGTGGACGCAGCTGCTGTGTGTGAATCAGCTGGATGCATCCAATGACACACAGAAATGAGGATCTTTTTAGTAAAGGCAGAAAATCCTTCAGCCTTACACATCCATAAACATGACTTTTTTTTCCTTTTCTTCACAGAGTCAAGTTGAAAGAAGGAGTGACCTTTCTTGGTGCTCGTCCCAGCAACCCCACTCAGTGGATTGTTAGCCAGGACGTAAGGAGTGAAGGCCACCGCGTGGTGACTCTGCACTGCCGCAGAAAGGAGTCTGGCTATGAACACCAAAGGTCAGCAGATAAATTACTTCACTTTAAAGGAATACTGTGCATTTTTGTTCAATACAAGGGCCAAAAAATGTATACATATAAAGAAGAAAATGTTCGTTTCCACACAGTGTTACAGAGTTTCATTTCCCCTCCTTTAAATGTTCTCTAAAGGAGCCGAACGACAAACTGTAAAACCAGTGTAGGTATTAAATGTTCATCTGGATTTAGACAAAAGTCTTTGTTCAGCTTCAACTTCAGAAACCACTTTGAATAGATTAACCCTTCATCTGGAGGATGTAGGTCCAGATATACCCCCTCTTTGAACTCTGTTTTTGTCTCCATCAATTTAGCATCAAGGCTGCTAACAGTATTGGGGAAGGTCTCTAAAGCTGGCACTGAGTATGGTCATCTGTTGATGTGGTCTTATAGCTTGTCAATGGCTCCAGAGATAGACCCATCTTTGAAACAACTTTTTATATAGTTGTGGTTCTCAACAGGTCAAGGCTCAGGACCTTCCACCACCAATTTTGGCCCCGTTTATATGTCGACACTTCACAGTGTTTCACTCGAAAACACAAGAAAACGCAGAAAAAAAAAATCTGCGCTCACACGGAAACACTGAGGGACTGAAAACGCTGTAGTATGCATAACAGGCCTGTAGGTGGCGATATACCTATGGAGTCTTTTGGTAGTCTGCTGCATAGGAAGAGGTGTAGATATTAAATATGAATTATCTGAGTGCAGAAGTGGAGCAACAGATGCACATTATGTTGAAAGGCAGTCAGCAGATTCAGCAGCACAAGCACAACCCGGTAAGTCCACCATTGAACCGTTATTGTTTGGTTTGCAAAAGTTCCCACAATAAAAATGGAATGCGCATGCACAAAAGGGAGCGTGACGTCAGCGTTTTTACTGAAACTCCAGCAACGCAGGCTGCAGCGTTTCAGAAAAAAATCCACTTTGGAGGGCGTTTTAAAAAGTTGCATTTTAGGTCAGGTTAAACAGCGTTTCTGTGTAAACAAAAGGCTGAAACGTGACAAAACTTTTGCGTATCATCCTAATAACCTCTGTCATATAAATGGGGCCTTAATGACAACTGAGACACAAGCAGCAGCGTGTCATACCCAACACAAAAACATGCTACAAAATATCTCAAGGCCTCCTGCATCTTCACATCCTCAACAGAAAAATAGTTTGGCTTCTGCCAAAAGGACTTCAAAATGCCAACCATGTTTCCTCATTTTAAACTCTGACCTCAAATTTAAAAATGAGGTCAAAGTGCGGGCGTCGAGTCAGTTTGACACGCATGATTAAGGTACAACTATTGTTTGAAAATTGCTCAACATGCATTTATGAAACGCAAACAAAAGCCTTGACATGTAAATTCTGACCTTGTTTTAGTTTTGAATCCTCAAATGAGGACCTTCGATTCCATTGCAGTTTTTTCTGGTTTTCAGCTTTAAACCCATGTAGAGACAAAGAGAGGAAAAAGGGGGGAAAGGTCTCTCATCAGTGGTGATAAATAAATCACAGCTGAATAATGTCATCACTGTGTGTGTAAGTGAAATACCATGCTCTATATTTTCTGGGTTATTTGCCTTTTTGAATATGAAAAAAAAACTCAAAGAAATGAAGACAAATAAATTTCCAAAAGTACAAACTGATGTACTTTTTATTTTATTGCATAACCATCAAACTCTCAATTCCCCAGGCTCTACATATGCTTACAAAACAGCAAGTCCTTGCATTTACAAAGCTGGAGCCGACTAGAAATATTGAGGATTTTTGGTTAAAAATGACTGAACGGCAATTGTATTCACGATAAATTAGTAATTCATCAAAAAAGTTTGCAAGTAATACTTTTGTTCAATCTGTGATTGATGGATCAGCTTATTGTTGTAGTTTTATTTGCCCCTTTTTTAGACTTTTACACCTGCTCGCCTAAAAGTTTTGGTTGAGATATTATAAAGAGTAAGAGTTATACATAAAGCTACATGATGGGGCCGTAGCTTGAGTTGGCAGAAAGGTGGGTAGTTTTATCTGTTTGTCAGGAAGCTCAAAGCCTGCCTTAGCATTTCCAACATGGCACCGCTAGCTTTAGGCGAACCAATGGGTGATGCCAAATAAGGCTACACCCATTCTTCCTACAGACTTATGTTTGCAGCACACGCTAGTTGCCACCACTTGATGACCACCAGTTTACAGTGTGCATAGCATCCGTCTTGAGATACAGCACTGGTGATGTCATCAGATCATCTTTGTTCCCTGTACTGCCAAACACACGAGTTTAGGGATCGGGATCGGCGTTGAAAAGAAAATTGTTATCAGCACTTCTCAATGAAACATAAGCAGAAATGACTTTATTTTATTTTACAGCTGCTATAAATTCTCCTCTTTGCACTTAAGTGATATGCAAGCATATCTGCATCAGTTAGGCTGTAGCAGTTCAGTGCCGTAAAAAAGCTTTACAGTCCTTTACATTACCATCGTTTCAGAGAGAGCTGCAGCTGATTGTTACCGTTTCACAAGAGATACAGAGGCAGTGAAACGAATGGTGTGAGTGGTTATCTAAGTGATGTTCCCTCAGCTGAAATGATGCACTTGACTTGACAGGAAGGCCATTGGATGTATCAGTTGAGACCACCATAGAGAGGGGAAAGTTAATAGCATATTGCGATACCCTCTTTCCCTTGCTCTCTCTCCATCTATCCTTCCACACCACCCTCTCTGGCTGTTATTTGCATACTTATTTCCTCCACTGCCACAGCCTCAGAGTTGTTTTGGTCATTTCCTATCTGTATTCACGTCCTTAAACTAATCTGGCAGATAGGGGAGTGATTGCCATTACTGGGAAAAAGGTTGCTGTGTTAATTAAGTGCTGATTGAAGGCCTTTGTATGTTTTAATGGTTTTTCCTCCTCGGATCAGGGAAGAGTTTTAATGGATCTAACTTTCTAGTGACAGGTGTAATTTTATGGATTAAAAGCAGATTTAGGGTTGGGGAAAACTCTACTTATTTGCTCTTTAGCTTTTCGTTCCACTTAGTAAATTCTTAAACTACTGCCTTAAGAAAACAGGACACTTGACATTTGTGCTGCAACTTTATAATCAGTGGTACTGGGGTTATTTAAGTGTAGAGAAGTCTCTGAAACATATGTAATGTGGATTTGTTGGTTCAGAGATTAATTCAGACATTGCTGGATCAGTACCAGGAATGATTGGGGAGTAACTACAGGGCTAGGAAATAAAGAAAGTGAGAAAGTGTTCAGTGGTGATGTGTCTGCTGCTGGTATGTACTCTGTATATTTTTTTGCATATTTATTTCAAGAGTTTGAAATCTTTAACTCTTGAAATAACACAAACTTTATTTGACTTTATTAGTTGTAAGTTCAAACATAAACTGCCCTGATTCAAAGTCACCTCCTCCACACTCACACTAAAACTTCTCAGACCTTTCATTCCCTCGTATAATAAGTTTTGACAGCTTTGTTGTATAAATAGATAGGATCTTACTGTTTCCAAGTACACATCCATGTATGCAAAGTTTTGATGTTTCCTTTTGCCTACTTACTTTATTTTATGAACATAAAAATGATGAACTCTTATCTGCTTGTAGTGTAGTTTATGATGCTGACTGTGCCAGATTCTTATGTGATAACAACAACATTATTCATTGTTTTGATTAACTTTTTTGTTTGCAGGCTTTACTGTGGATGATTTTAGCACAAAATAAATAAATAAATTGGGACAATATATAGTGATCAGTTGGTAATGCAAAATAGTATTATAACAGGGTGAGACAAAATCCTGACACAAAGCAGAGGGCTCTTATTTTATCCTTTCGCATGTACCTAAGCAGCAACCTCGGGTCATGAGAAAAGAAGCCAATGAGAAAGTGCTCAAACCTGCAGCTCTTTGAGATTGTGTTTATGGCTGGTTGCAGAAAGACGGGAACCACAAACACACCAAGCCAAAAAAAACCCCTGAATTTTACAGCAAATGGAAAGATGTTTGAGGCCTTATACAAAATAAATTAATAAATAAAGCCTGTACAATTATTTTGTAACTCGTTATTTCAAAAGTTATCAGACTTGTCAGTTTAGGGCATGGCTGACTTGACTGACAGGCACTTTGTAGCTGAATGCAAAGAGGCAAAAAGCTTGCCGATTTACCTCATCCAAACGCAAATGAAGCTAGGTTGAGTTCAGCATATCCAAAATGGCTCTCTGTCAGCAATAGACGTCAAAAACCACACAGCAATCTCCGTTCTAGAAATATGAAACAACACAGAAGTACTAAAATCTGCAGTTTGTCGAGTGTCCGCTTGAAGCTGGCTTCGGAAGTATCGGAAGTTTCATACACACTAAGCCAAAAAGCCATTTTCACAGCCGAAATCCATGTTTACAGCCTAGTACAAAAAATGTTTCCCGTCGCTAATTTGGCTAACAGCACACACTATACAGGGGGTGAATATTTTTCTAACTCGGCAGTTTAGAAGATATTAAGATCACCAGTTTGCCCAATCAGAGGCACAGTTCACCTCATGTGACTGTTGGGCGCCCTATAGCTTTTAGTGTGGAGACTCAAAGCCCGCCTCATTTCCAGTATGGCTGCACCGACTGATTTGCTTCAAAAATCTGTTTCAGAAACTACGTTCATTAATTATACAGTCTATGGTCAAAACTCTGTGTCAGAAATAAATGGGTGTTGCATGGAGACTACCTCCATATAATACGTATTTTAAAGCATATGGCAAAGACCCACTAATTGTTTTTATGTAGCTGATTTTGTGCTGTTTTTACCTCATACTTTTGCTGTGTAAGGTGACCTTGAGTGATATAAAAGGTGCCCAGAAATAAGATGTATTATCGTTATTATTACGAAACATGATCTTGTTAATCACTCTGCTATCATATAAACGATCAAAGAAGTTAAAAATAAGTACTGATTTAAAGTTTACTTGTTTGGTTTAAAAATTATTTATGCAGCTTTGTGACAAAACAGTCCTTTTATTTCATCAGTTGGTGTTGCATACATCAGAGCAGTGTTCTTATCAGCCTTCTTAGCCGAACAAAATCACATCAAACTTCATATTTTCATTCATTCACATCAGTGTCTTTCTCATTAACTTGCTTACACTGTAAAAAAAATATGTTAAAAATAAAATATCCAGTCATGGTAAAGTTAAAACATTAGTGTTTTTGTGTTTAGAAGGACCTTTCTATAAAACTTTTCATCTGGCTCTTTCTTCCCTCTCCTCCAATGCCAGAGTCCATAACATGTTGCGGTTTGGGTTTGTGTTTTTCTTCGGTTTAGTTGGTTCACTTACCTCTTGTGTGTTCACTAGTTTCCTGTCTTTTATTCCTAGCTGTTGCCCAATCAGCCATTCACCACAAATCAAACGTTTTGTTCTCTCCAAATAAAGTAAAATTGATATTAAAAATACGCTCCAAGCTTACAGATGTGACTGATGAAACCAATGCTGTTGCCTCATTGAAGAGGTTTAATTATAAACTTCATAAATGTGTCAGAAGAATTACATTTTTTTTTTATACCAGCAAAGAGATTAGGAGGAAATAAGGGGTAATAACTGTCCGATAGTATGTGTCAGTAGTATTTCAGGGCTAAAGGAAATGCACATTTGGTTTTAAAAGGCCAAAAGCCTACTTGGCACCCTCATCATGTGAGGGAGGCCGGCAGACACTTTGTCCAAGTTGAATTCTTGCCCTTTAACAATACTTTCTCCATGTAGGTAATTTCTCATGTGCCTGGGCATCTTAAACCACATTAAAAGAAGCTCTCAGTAACACTTGGCAGCTGGCTCCTCCTTCCCTCTGGAGCCATTGTTCTGTTTTTATACAGGTGTTTCTCCTCTCTGCTGTCTCCTCTCTCTCTCCACACACACACCTTCTCACACACACACACACACACACACGTGTACAGTTGTAAAATCATGTTTTATTGATTTACTAAGTGAAGGAGCCAGAGACAAGAGTGAGCATATTTAGTCTAATCCTCACAGTTTGGGCCGTGTACGGCGGACCGCTCCTTAATCCCCTGAGCTGTCAAAGTCACTTCACAGAGACGACCAAAGACGCCCTGTGATGGCTTTACAATACACAATGCTCCCATTTCTCTTTCGTCTTGTCCTCCCCTCTCCCAGTCATTTCAATGAGGCTCTTTAAGAAGGGATTAGGCGTAGCTATCTCATCTGTTGAGCCGTCATTCAGCCCGCTTTCTTCTTTTCTGCTGCCTCGTACAGTAAAAAGAGGATGATGAGGCGGGTGAAGGCTGTAGGTCAATTTGATGTTCCTCCTGTTTCCCTTTTTTTTTTAAAACGTGAAAGTAAAGTTTTAATCCATCACAAGAGTTTTCAAATTGGAATCTGACAAAATTTCCCTTTTAAGGGCCTCAATTTCTCAAAGAACATTTATTCTCAAATGAGGCATACTGCAACACTTAGAAGAGGGAAGCATCACACTTCTTAAAGGGTACCGCAAAAGCTGGATGTGTGTGAACGAAGTATTTCAAATCAAGGCCGTGCAGGGTTATTTGTTACCTCTCATTTGGTAGTTTTTATCTTTGAGTTAGTATTTCAACCACTTTTTTTTACCTAAAATATTCAACAGTAAGTTGAAGCTTGTTACTTGAGGCTTGAGAGAACAGAGTACAAAAAATAGAATCGATGAAGTTAAAAAGTTGTTCAGAAAACTATGACAAGTAAAAAAAAAACCTGCTCAGTCAAAGCCAAGGTTTCTTATTTTGTCTTTTTAATCACTTCACTGTTTTCGTGTCTGTCACACAACTCCTTAAGGTGGAAACTCTCTTGTTACATTTGGCGAATCATTGCCTGCATGTAATGAAACCAATGTCTGTCCTTTGACATGTAGATTAAGTGAGGATTACAACTCCTTAAAGCTCAGTTTGCTGTTTTCCCCAGGTGTACAGCCTTGTTTCGAGTCAATTGCAGTTGCATTGAGAGATAAGTTTAGACACATTCTCCTACCTACTGAGAGAAAACTTCTTTATTTTTAAACTTTTTTTTAATATCACAAAAATATACTTGTTTTTTAGTACGTCTGGCCTAGTTTTAAAACTTCTGTGCATCTGACAGGATGTTTTACCTGTTCAAAAAAAAAAGATGTGTTCTTCTTCAACTGGCAGAAAATTTTGCCTTTTTTCCGGCACATCTTCTTATGATGATTTATTCCTGCTTCATGCACAGTCAAGAAATGTAATAATTGTATTAATTGATTTCCAAAAAGAGAAGAGATAATCAACATAGATAATCGACTGCAAAAAGAACAAAAAAAGTGCTGGTATTCAACATTTTGTCCTTAGTATTTCCCAGATGTCATAACATTTAACTTTACTGCACTGCATTATCAGTCCAGTCCTGAAAACAACTCTAATCTGGGCATGCGTGCAAAGAAACAAGATGCTTGCATGGAAGCTTGGAGAACAGGAGGAATGGAGAAACTTAATCAAGGCAGATTTTTTTTTATAGGAGTGAGTTCAGGATTGAGAGTCCATGCATCTCATGCAATGTTTCAGACATGACAGGAGCTTAGCAAGTGTATCTTCAACTGCAAAGCTAATTGTAGTCTCAAAAGTACGGTCATATGTTATTAATGCTATCATTTATATGCATGTCCAACAGAAGTACATGCTAGATTTCCACATTTCAGGCAAACTTGAAAATAACTGCACTTGTAATTGCCATTGATGTTTACATCACAATGCTCTCTGGGTTGGGACGTTAATTTGCTACGATCGATCTTGATCCCAAAGGCTTCTCTATACACATGATCAACAACATGTCTGTCAAACCATTTCAATTTCAACTCAAGCTCAGCATTAGTGAGGAGAATGCCTCAGACAGCAGTGCATACAATGTGAAAGAAAGTGAGGACAAAGTGATGAAGAGGCAATGATGTCCATCTTTGTATTTTACCCTTAAAAGCCTGACCCATCAAAAACTGGCCAGAAAATTCAGTTTTTTTTGGAACTGTGACGATTATCAACCTCTTAAACAAAAAAAAAAAAGTTTTGGCAACTTTTTGTAAAGTTGTTTTGGAAATATGCATTTCTAAAAATGAGTAATAATTCAGATGTTATTCTTACTGCAATGTCTTGAAAATTAGTCAATGATTTTCCTGAAGAAAATTTTCCTCAAGGGGGCGTAATACATTTTTTTATTTTTATTTTTTTTTCAACAGGTTTTCAATGAAATATATTTCAATGTTGATGAGATTGAGGTCCTTGAATCTCATGTATAAAATATGAAATCTTTGGAAACAAAGGGTTACTATTGTTATTCACACCCTATTGTCCTTTATTGGTGTCTGCCCTAAGATTCGCACCCCAGGCAGTAGATAACAGATCATCATTGGTAAAACCATGACTCCAGCAAGGTTGGGTTGTCATCTTGACACACGCACACACACATGCACACACACACTTTGTCTGAGCTTAAATCATCTGTGTTAGAACGGATCATTGCCACTGGACCTTGAACTGGGCTTAAGTGTCATTGAACAATGTCCGTAAGGCTGCTAATGGAAGCCTGTGTGAATGTTAATGTGTGCCACAATAATGGAGCTCAGCATGCTGTTAGCATGTGTGTTACCGATGGGTCAGGTGCACTCTATGTGCTGGTTCACTCACTCACTTGAAGCTGCTCTCTGAGGCCAGCTGAGCCGCTCCTTTCTTCTCGTTCACAGCTGATGCTCCAACCAACCACACCCGACTCGCTCTGAATACACTTTGAAAAGAGAATAGATCTGACTTCATCATTTTGCAGTTGGCAGCCTTTTCTACTTGCTTACATTCAGCCTTCTTCTTGACATGTGAATTGCTTTATATCTAAACATAATGTACATTTTGTCATTATTCTTCACATAAAACATTCTTTTCAGACAGGATACTGTCACATTTTGAATCTGCTTCCCCACCCTGCAGACATTCCTATGCTAATGCAAACCTGAACACTTTCCTTTCTTGACAGCATTGTGTCTGAAGAAAGTAATTCTGAGGTGACAGTTTTTCATCAAGAAGTGTCAGAGTGTAAAAGCAGGTTTTGACTTTTTGACTGAAACTTTGACTGAAAATGACAGAGCTGAAGGCAGCCTAAAGGAAGCATCATCAAACAGCTTATGACAGGTCTTTTGGGTTTGACAAATCCATCTTTTGAGCATGCAGCAATCACCTAATCGTTGTTTAGGATTTTTCATCAGATGTTTAAATAAAAGGCAAGGTCTGCTTTAAGTGTTACATCACAGGGTCACAGAGAAACTCAGAAAATCTGTACATCCTTTTTTTGTCTAATGACTGAATAGCAAGGCAAAGTATTTGATCCTGAAGGCTGAAATTTACAGAATGATACATCATTACCAAACACACACATTGAGATAATGATGCAGCTTTAACACTATATGTGTTTGATACATTTCATAACTTTTGCACATAAAAAGTACTCAAGAAAGGAAAGATTTCAGAGGTTGGTTTATAAGACTACTGTGACGGTTCAGAAGAACTAATTTGTTTTCAGATGACCCAGAAGCAGGTGGAGGCAAAGAAGGCAGTTCTGAGGGTTTTTTTATTGACAATTTGCAGATGAGTGAATGACTCAAAGTCCAGAGGAAGAGGAAGAGAATTGTGGCTGTTTGCTGGGCTGCTGCAGGCTGACAAGGAGGCAATACACTGGTTCAATACACTGGCGCCGGTTCTTCCACAGGCCATGGCTTAAGGAGGAGGGAGAAAGCTCCACAATGCACAGGAATCACCACAACTACATTATATCAGGGAATTTTACAGATTCCATCAGAGTTTGTATCCACCTTTTTCCTAAATACCCATAGTTCATAGCAGTTGCCAGTTTCGCTATTCCGGTTGAACATTCTGTTTACGTCTCCATGGAGACCCAGAGCTGAGGATGTTAGCCTAGCTGTCATACTCACTCTAATAACCAACTTTTAAAAAGCAAGAAAGTGACAAAATAAACAAAAATCGAAGATGGAGTCATGTTGTTTTAAAAAAGTTTACACTGAGCCCTGTCTAACATTAATGATTTCACATGAGTTGTTTTGAGCTAGCTTGCTGATGGCGGCAATTGGAAGTCGATAACCACCAGCGGAAGTCAACACCCATAGGCTTCTGAAGAAACAGATGGATAGTTGGCTGCTATGCCCTCATGTTTGGCTAGCTTTGAAGGGACGTCATTATCCAGTGTTGGGCTGTACATTTCACAGCTAGGCCTTCAGTAGTGCACCGTCTGAATTATTCCGTCTCTCAATAACTACTTCATGGCTATAGAGACCATCTTATCATGCAAAAATGCTATGTTTTATTTTGGAATTCACTGTCAGGAATTCATACACAGAAACTACCTAAAAACTCCCAGTGACTTTCAAAATAAAGTGACTTTCGTTTTTAGCTTGACTACAACAGCAAACCAACATAATGAGCAGAGCGAGTTTGAGGTTTTACAGCCCAACATGAATGAGGAGAGGATGGAGGGAACTCCTTTGTCTGTGACTCCAGCTGTCTGTCAGTGTGCTTACCCTGGCTAGGACACTCTTTGACTGTCCAATCAAAGGGTTCGAATATGCTGATGTTACCGTACGTCTGCTAGATGGCCTTAGTGTCGTCTACTCAAAATCTGATTGGTTAAAGCAACAGTTTGATTGACATTTATTTTATGCTACAGAGCCCACAAGACTGATTGCAAACCTCCAAGCAGATTTATTTGACCCTAGCGGCAAAAAATGGCGGAAATTTGCTTGGATAAATGCATTTATATGAAAATACATGTTTGGAAGCAGCGCAACCAGGGGAGAAGCTATAAAAGGAAGCAAACGGACCATTTGAATTATTTAATAAGTATACATGGAAAATAAAATTAACGTAAGTCTGTTATTCAGATATTTTTAGGCCAGCAGAGAAAACCTTGCAGGCCTTGATGGCCCACCACTATCATTATCCCACTACATCATAGTGCAGGGTTAAGGTTAGATAAACAAAAGTCAGCGGGGTGCATTTTAACTAGACTCAGGTGTTCCTGGGATACCCACTGCCAACGGGTGCATAAAATTCACTTTATATCCATTAAATCTCTAAAGACAGCCATTAAAATTTTAATTGGTGTACAAAGCACCCAGTGACCTTAAACGAGTCCTCGTCGTATTAGTAACAAGTTAGTTTTTGAAGTCTCTGACCTGCCAGAAACACCTAGGTCAGCTGTGAAGGAAGTAAAAAAACTCTCCAATTATACGGTGCAGCACTTGCTCCAGACCTCCAAACTGCCTCTAGATGCACGTCAGTGCACAGATTGTGTACATCACTCCGTGTGCACATCGACGCATCTGCTGTTGTTGTGAACAGCCTGCTGCAGCCGAACTGAGCAGCAGTAAAAACATGTCCTGTAGTGTTATGATTCCTGGCAAAACGGCAACCTCCACTCCAAAAATATGAAGTTCATGCAGAAGTGCAAAAAACTGCAGTTTCTCGAGAATCCACTCGAGGACGACTGCAGAAACACCAGAAACCACATACACACCAAGCCAAAAAACAAACAGATTTTTATAGCGCGATATAAACATATTTACAGCTTGATTCCAAAACTGCTTGAATCTAAATGGTTAATTTCTATATTGACACACACTGTACAGTGGTATTAAGGGCATGGCTGACTTACTGACAGGCAGATGCCCTGTAGTTGTCTGAAATGAGGCAAAATGCTGGTCTCTTTACCTCCTCCAGACTGGAATGAAGTTAGGTTCAGCATTTTAAATTTGCCCCCTATCAACGATTGGCTTCAAAACTACTTTTCAGACACAAATGTAACATATATCTATAACATATAACATCCACATATTATACAGTGTCTGGGCGAAAGAGGACATATGGTAACCCCAAGTGCTGCTCTTCTTGCATTTTCTGTAAAATTTTTGAAAGCAAAATAACCCATTGCTGAATGAGTTGTTTTGAGCTTGCTTGCCAGCGGCGGCAACCGGAAGTTAATAACTGCAGGTGGAAATCAACACCCATAGGCTTCTGAAGAAACAGGTGGATATTAAAAGGATTAAAACATTAAAACAGTCTTTGTCAATAAATACGTCTGAGTCCTCTCATTATTTTATTGGTCTGAATGCAGTCAATGCTTCAAGGGGGTCCAAGTCTGAGGCATCAGTATTGAGTCTCACAGCTGCAAACAATATCTGTGTAATTTTATTTCATTTTTTTAAACAGTGAATACGAAAAAATATTTTATATGTTTGTCTTTGGACTTTTTCCATTGACTCTGGGACATGCAGAAAACTTTTTGCCAAAAAAACTGAACCTTTCTCACTTTCAAGCTTTGACATTTGAGAGATCAATTCCACTCCAGTCAGTAGTTCCCCTTTAGTATTCCTGCCGTTTTTCTTGCTGTTGCCTCCTTCTAAAGATCTGAACTCTTGCTACCAAGAGCACATTTTAGCACTCTTGAAATAATGAGTTTAACCTGGATCATTTAAAGGTCGTGAGTGCACTGAGTGTTTTTTAATAACTTACAGTTTATTACTAGCATTTTCTTTTTTTTTTTAACTTCATTTAAACTAAAAAAAAAACAAAAAAAACCCCATCTATTTTTCTTGTCGTCTTGGGCTGTTAAACCTATTTTCGTTTCTCTATGGATGTTTTAAACAGTTACTGTGAATTTCAGACGGTAATTTTGTCAATTACTGCAAATCATTGTACGGTACAGTACGTTGTGTTCCACAACCTAGATAACCATCTATTTTCCTTTTCCTTCTATGCTGTGATTTATTTATCATTAAAAGCAGGATGGTTTCCTTTCAGTATAGCTCGCACCTGACCTTCTAGTCTTTGTAGAAGCCTGCATGAAGAGAGATGACAGCTTTGATACTGAGTGTGCATTTAGAAACGGGTATATATGCAGATTATTTTTCCAGTTTTCCATCATTTTTCTGAAAGGAACATGACAACCTTTCTGTGACAAAATACTCGGTAATGGTGCCACAGCACATCAGAGAAATCAAAAGCAGTCGTTATAGAAAGGGACAAAATTGCACCGTGGAGTAGACCTGATATTGGCTGAAGTGCACTTTGGTAGATTGAAAAGTTCACTTTGTCACCATTAAAGGCTAGTCCGCTCAAAAACAAAAGCAGTCCTGCCTCCCCAGCATGTCATAAGCTGTAAGTTAAAGTGCTGTGTTTGGGCCGTGGTACTTCATTAGGACTGTCTTGGTGCAGATGGATCTCTCTTATGAGCCACCACCTCATTAATCGCCCACACCACACCCAGCAGGATGACAGTGGGTTGTCCACAGGGAGACGTCCAAAGGGGACTGATTGGGAGTCAGTGAGGTGAACGAAAATTCAAATATCTTTTTTTTTTAATCATCAAAACTTCAAACAGCCTCATCTCAGCTTGTTTCACATTGTCTGAATCACATCTGTGTGGAGTTATTGTAATTGAATTCAGGGCACAGTAATTCCACTGTGAAGATACATGAGTTTTCCTCTCAAGCAGCCTTTTAAATCTTATCAATGTGGATGGCTGTGATTCCAGAGGGGGGAAAAAATCATAAAGCTTTGTAATAACGGCAGAGGTTTGGCAGAGACCTCATAATTTATCTCAATTCAAAAGTCTGGAGAACCTTTGAGAACATAATTATATATAGTTTGTGACATTTACAGCAAAACTGCCATGAAAGAAAAGACCCAAGATGGCTTTTTCAGTCCTGGAGGCCCCTGAAAAACGGTGTAACATATTCATACGTGGATGTTTCATTCATTCTCTGATATTTCAGGCTCCGAGAGACATTTCTTCCCTTGCACTTTGCTCCCGAGATGTTAAAAGTGGAGTAACATTAAGAGTGACAAGGTTATTTTAAGGGTAAATGAACAAAATCCTTCCTCCAGCATGAGCTGAGAACATGTTAAAGTTAATGGTATTTCTGTGATTTCAAACTTCGTTTTATATGAGGTGCTTAACCCCTCATGATTTTTGCATGAATCCAGCTTTTTTTAGGTGCAGCAGCCGTGAGAAGGAGCTGTGCGCTGTAGGCTTTAAGCTGTTTAATGCTGCATAAATCAAGTCTGAAATGAAATGGCCCAATTACATTAGGGGCAAACAGGAATGTTCACTTGACAGTCTTAATGCTAACAACCTTAATAATGCATCAGCCTGATTTCCACTGGCTTTCGTTTACAGTAAATGCTCTCATCGGAGACTCATTGGCAGTATTTACAAATACACAACTGTCTGCACTGCTAGATATTTCTCTGTTTATCTCTTAATTATAGAGACAAGGTGTGATGAATGCTTATGTGTGATAGCGCAGACGTGTCACAGCTTTCCCCGAGATTATTTTTGATAAAGACAGACTCGACCGAGTGAGGCTGTTATTAAGTGAAGACGAAGAGGAAGATTTAAATTGTAGTTAATAGAATAGATGTGGTTTGGTTTCTGTTATCAGGACTGGGGCAGGGATGGAACACTCTTTGTGATTTTGCAGGACAGCCAGCTGATTACAGAGTTCAGCCCAGATTACATCTGACTGTTCAAGCTGCTCCTCTGTAACAATGCCAGGGAAACAATATGAAGAAATAGTCCGCCTCAGTGCATTTTTTTCCCCTTGTTCACTTCAGTCCCCATTAACTCTAAATACAGCACAGATCTGATCTGTGCTGCAGACCTCCTCCTCTCTAAGTGACCATGAAGTCTGAAACTTCACACATCACACTGGCTTTACATGTTGACCCAAATAGCTTCCAACATAGGGGACAGCTAGATTGCGCATAGCTCAGATTTGTTCAATTTGTTCCATGTCAAACGCTGTTTAGAGCATGTTTGTAGCTGGCACCATGTGGTGGATAGTTTGTGTGCAGTGCAGGGACAGATTGAGGTTTGCATGTGTCCCGGAGAGTTCATGTGTTTGAGATTTATAAAGGTTTATCGGTGAATATCCTGCTCTTAGAGGTTAATCCTGCACAGGATTAGATTGTGCCCTCCAGTGTTGCATTACCAATGTTGCTTTTTTTCTCTCTCATAACTAAATAACAGCAAAACTGCTTTTATAATAAATACTCTACTTGCACGGAATAAAAGTACTTTTACTTGTTATACAACAGTTTGGGATTTAATTGCATATTCCTGCATAGTGCCACGTTTGCGCCATGAGTCATGCCTCCAACAAGACACTTGTGTTGTTGCTGCTATTCTGGAGTTATTTTGAGGAGATTTTCAACTCCCAGAGGAAAGAAATCTGCTTAATATATTCGTTTAATTAGTTGCAGTCATCTGTAGTTCTCGCTTTTCTTTGACATGTGTAACATGGATTTTCACATGTACATACAGACTTGATTAAAAACCGTGCGTCAGACATGCCGTTCCTTTTTTAAGTTGTGTTGAGTTTTATGAGATTTGACAAACAAATATTGGTGCAGACTTTACTCATTAGATAATATTCCGGATATTAGAAGTGACTTGCAGGAAAGACGAGACATGAGGTATGAACGTTTGTGTCGTGCATCATTTAAAAATGAGTTTTCGTGATGGAGAAATAAAACTTTATCGAGCTTTTTTAATTATTTAACTAATACCAGTGTGTCTCATTGTTACAAGCAACTAGAAGACTTTACCTCAAAGCTTTATTATTATACTACATGTTTATGCTGCTTAAGTGCAGGTGTACTTTAAATTAGAGTGAGTCTGGCACTCAGGAACAGTCATGTGGTTTATGGATTCATACGCCATTTGAAGCTGATGTTATAAAAGGAACAACAGACCTTTATCTCCCGTCATGTCATCAAATCATGTACATGTCTGACTGGATACAATAAAGCGTCACTCAAACGTGAACTTAATTGGCATTTATTTAGAAAAATACGATATGTAGAAGATGCAAACCTTTCATCAGCCTCACATCGCTTGTCAGTTGGAGTTTTTAGTTGTTTTCCTGACATGACTGCTCTAGTTTTCCATCCTGAGGCCATGACTGATGTGTTGCGCTTTGAGTAAAAAGCTTAAAGAAAAGTTGTGTGTTACAGTGAAAGTTAGGAGTATCTGAGTTAAATTAAGTCCACATGAGGTCTGACTACACAAAGTTACTCTCTAACACAGGTACATGTTAACACTGCTGCTCTGTAAAAATACATTTTAGGACTGTAGTTGTAACCATTTTTCTTTTTTTTCTTTGTCACATGTACACACATACTATCAGGACTCACACCAGAGGCCTGTACTACAAAGCTGGATATCAACTCTTTCAGTGAATCCAGGGTTTTCCAGTCCTGATCTGTGAAGGCTCACATAAAAGGGGTGGAGTTTGAAGAGATGGACAATGGGAGAAACCCTGCAGAGCAGCTTACTTTATCATGGAGGAGCAGACAATTATTCTTCAAACATACAAAGAATTCAGTCACATCATCCAGGACAAAAGCAACACTGTTGCTGCAGCAAGAGTCAGGAAGGAATGCTGGCAGAAAATTTCTGATTCTGTTAATGCCTATATTCATGAGATTACTGTGATCCGTCCCGTACGTTCACTGTCCACACGCTTCAGTCTATAGATGATTTTCTTCTATGTTCCACCACAATATTGCAAAACAGTTTAGTGCAGAACATTATTGCCTTGAACAATATTAGTTGGTAGATCTATTTTTTTTTCTTTTTTTGTTGGTGGGGGGGGCTTCTTATGCCTTTAATTTAATAATGAGAGAGGACAGGACAGTGGATAGAGCAGAAAACAGGGTGAGAGAGGCGAGTGACATGCGGGAAAGTAGCCACAGGCCGGAGCTGCCTACTTTAAGGGCTTTCGCCATATAGAGCGCAACCTAGACCACTAGGCCATCTGCGCTCCACCAGAGGAATTTTTGTCAGATATCTGCATCTTCGTAAACAAAGAAATGAGTTTCATGGGGGACTGACAGCTATGACTGGAAAAACTTGAGGAGGCGGGTGAAACTATTATGATTGGTCAAATTTGCAAATAAGTCGCAGTGACTGGACAAAATGGCAAGGTCGCCCAGAATTCATGGGGATTGATTGAATTTGTGTCAATTGTCAGGATCACAACTTCCTGGCGGGACTGAATTTTATATGTTGTTTTTGGCGCCCCCTGTGTGCAAAGTATTGCTTCTCATGGCCTGTATGTGAGTAATTAGTGTTTTTTTTTTTTTTTTCTTCTTCTTTTTTCACTTCCTTTTTCTGCTTCCTCACTTGTTGAGAATCCTTGTTATAGAAATTGTTCACGAAATCAGTTTCTGCAGTCTAGTCTGACCGACACTTTGCCCCTGTGGCTTCAAGGACTTAAAAGTACTGTTTGTACAGCTGAGAGTCTTGTTTGCCTTCCAAGGTCATGTAGATATTATTTAAATTTTAGCCCGTCAAATCAGCAGCCAGAAAATGCTCACAGGAGCTGTAATCAAGAAATAAATCTATCATATTAAACAATAATCTGCTTTTATAGACTCATCAGTAAACAACACCATCACTAACTGCTCCTGTGAATGAGATGTATAAACTCCTTGACTGTAAGTCCTCCCTTTGTGAATGAAAAGTTGCACTGAGCTTTGTTTTGAAATGATTCAGTGTGAAACAAAGGCACACATAAGCACAGCACGCACTTGTTTCCCATGCCCTTCTCCTCTAAATATATGTATGACTATTCCCTCTGCAGGAATTTCCTTACATTTCAAGACTAGATGCCACAGTTTTCAACCTGTGGTTGGAACTAAATTGTTACTCTGCTCGCTGCAGGTAGCACTCAGCCCGGGTGGCAAAGTGGGCAAAGATGTAAACATGCAATTGTCACCAACTGTTGTGACAAAGACTTTGGTTGTTTCTCCTCTAATTACGTCTTTGTATTGTCAACTGAATGAGGACCTCTCAGTTCGGATTATGCAGCTATGAGGTTTCCCTTCATTCAGCGCTCTTTTCAAATGAACAATGCTGAACAGAGAAAATAAGCTGCACTTGTCTTTAATATCATCATTCACAATTCTTTCAAAAGCTGCTTCCCTACAGATTTATCTGACTGAATAGGCAAAAGAAATGTCGGCCTCAGCTGCCACCAATTAACCTCCATTTAGCTTGGCCTTCAAGATGATTGGCTTTTAAACCAAAGCCTATTCCACTTAAAGAAAAAACCTGGTCTGGCACCTATGCTGTCTCATTTCTCTAACCTGCACAGGAGAAATATTTAAACGAGCCTATTAAAACAGGCCCTGGGCTGTTGGGGAAGGTGTAGAAACAGTATTTGCAGAGAAAAAAAACACACACACAGGGGGTTGGATGTGCACAAAGGCAGGGATGTTGAGGAACTCAGCACATGTAACACGAGCAGGCAGCTCTGTTTTCAGTCACAAGTGGATTCAATCAAGCAAAAGACAAACAGAAAAGCTGTGAGCCACATCCTCTCATCTACACTACAGCACTTGTGCGTGCTAGCAGTGACAAGCAATCTTTCGCTGTCCTCCGTTATCATTCACAGCCTAACAGGTTTAACTCCGAGCTCTGTCCAGCTGATAACATGCAGGAGAAAAGAGTAGGGTGACACACAGAAGGCACCCCTCTGCTGTAGCCCGGCGCCTGTTTAGCAGCCCTGAGCGGCCCTGACATGTAATCAGACGCTGTGTACACCTCAGTGGGCCGCAGGGGGATCAGAAGCCAGACCCTGAGTGGCCTCAACAGCAGTAGGACCAGCGGCCATGTTCAGGCCTCCAGATGAGATGCCACACTCTGTACATGTCACCTCTTCCACCTTGAACCTTCCTGTACAAACATTCGGCACAGAAACATGACTGCACATGCACACAGCAGATCCATGTGTGTGGGAGTAAAGCGAGCTTCTACCCCAGGTGAGAGCGACACATCAGACGCTGTCATTTGCCTGTGGTCCCGCTTAAGAGACATCTGCAGAAGCTCCTGAGTTCACTATGTTGAAGCTGCTGTGAGGCGTTTTTAACAGGTAATGGTCAAACTGGCACTGCTGCCACGATATGACGTCCTACAACATCAAACGCGACCACCAGCTAGGAGACTGATTGTAATCCTTTTTAAAGTCTTTTTTAAACAGCAAATATTCATATATTCCACAGCAAAGATGCACAAGTAGTGATCCACTTGACTGGTACAAGAAGAGATTGATTTCCTGAAAGCCCAATTTTGCACTTACATCACTTAAGATATGGGACTTTTTTGCTTTTTCCGTTTTCTCACAGGAACTTTAAAATCTCAGGAAACCAAACTGTAGCTTAAGCCATCAAACTATGTTATGAAGTCTTTAAAGGGGCTGTGAGGACTTTCTAAGTGATCTTTAAAAAGTCTCACTTCTACAACATAGATATTTCTAAATGCTATTTCTTAGCTTCCCGATCAGGTCGAGCAAGACTGGATTGATTTTCGGCACTCCAAAGTCTTTATGACAACATCCCACCTACTGACGAAGTTTAGTGTTGAGAAGAGAGATCTGTGTTTTTCTTCGCTGAAAAACTATTTCTGTGATTTATTTAGTGGTGATGGCGGACACTGGAGCTGAACTGTCAGACAGAAAAAGGACGTCATAGAAGGAGAAAACTAAACGGGAGGGTAATATAGCACAGGCTGAAGGCTAAAACATAAGCCAAAGGCTAAACTGTTTGTAATAATGTTCATCCCAACCCACATGCAGCAGTTATACTGCGGTAAACTGTTCAAACTTGAGAGTCTACCAGTAAAATGAAGAGTAAGGTTGCGTTAGCTCTGCTTGGTCAATGGCCACTGGTAGGACATAAGGATAAGCAAATGTTACACATTAGCCTACAGATGCATCTCAGAGCATCTGGCTGTGAGTAGCGCTAAAATAGCTGGCTACCAAACTACAGTAGAAACTGACAAAGTTTGCTTGTTGTCACGTTTCAAACAACCCTGCGTAACTGTTGATAATTACCATACCTCATTGTGCTGTATCTGGTTAAAAAGTTGTCTTGAACAAAGAAAAGTAGTGTTAAAAAGAAGATCCAATCTCCATTCCTTTCCAAAAACATACACACGTCTTGTCATCACAACAGTGTGCATGTGATTCCAGCCAAAAGGTGTCACTGCAATCCACTTCAAACTGATAGTCCTCACAGCCCATTAAGTCAGAATATGCAGGTCTCATTATTGTATGAAAAGTAATTTTCAACCTAAAACAGAAGTTGCTGTAAACTTTTCTGATGTGGCTTGAATGTTAGTTTTGGTTAGCATGCTAATTCTGCAGGCTAAACATCATAAAACTGGTCCTAAACCTAGCAATGGCAGCAGGACATATGAGAGCCACTTTAGGTTACCAGTCCTCACAGAGGAACTTAAACCATGAGCGGTGGTGATGATAATAATGAGCTGAAGATATGTGGTGATAATAGTTTTGCTGTTTTGTGTTAGAACGTCAAAATAAACTGAATACAGGCATCCTCACTGAAATTGTTTTATTAACTTGTGACCCTACGTATAAAAAGTTAGTTAAAAAAGTCACACTCAAACAAAAAGGCTTTCCAGTGTCCCTAATCATCTTCCATTATGACCTCAGCACCATTAGAAATCCATTTATTTCTTGATTTCATAATGATGACTGAAAAGTCAAAGTAAGTGCCATGACCCGTCTTCATTGAAGAACGAAGCATTTTGTCCTCAAGCAATTACTTCTGTACCTTCGCTCTGACTGAACCATGTTCCTGATAATGCATCAGCAAACGTTTTCATGCCTCTGTGGCTGTTTGTCACAGCTGATGTGTCTGTCACTGAATTGCAAAGCTACCACAGCATCACAGTCCTGTCATGAAGACGGCTCCCGCTGATGCAGTCATACGTTTGAAACACTTGCTGTTGGTCTATCCTTGTGTGAGCTCAGTCTACTCTTCACAGCCTCTGGATCTGCCCACCATCTCTCACCGGCTGTAAGTCAGCCAGCAGCATTGAATCACTCTGATGAATATGTAAATGGGTGCCATTAAAGCTCTCTTTCTTTAATTAGTCTTTAGATTTCATGACTGAGTGCTTCCAATTATGGATCAATGTCTCATTTCTGCACACAGACCTCTGGGTATGTGGAGGCATTTTCTTTACCCTGTTACAAAATGCTCTATAATTTCACCTCCGCCAAGACAGCGCTCACATCACACTCACTAACTGCTGATCAATGAGAAATTCTGCTGCTGTAAGCCTACTGATATGTGGATTATGTGCACTAGAACCCCCCTTTTTTCCTTTAATATAAAAACATGATCAAATTTCAACAAATATGCTGTTTGATTTATGGGAAAAAGGCCTGTGTGGATGTGGTGCTGATGTGGGTACAGTGGATGCGTTTTGTCAGGGAATAAAGGGCTGATGTGTGTGTGTGTAATTGCTTTGGTAGTCATTTAGCACTGAGCTCATTAAGTGGTGGCTAAATTCTGCTTAATACCTAATGCGCTCCTGACTGGGACTTGGTTGTATACTGGGAGGAGCTGCTGATATCAGCGCTTTGAGACTGTAAAATGCTGCTCGAGTGTTTTAAAAACAGCCATCAGGGTGCATGGGTTCAAGTCTTAAAGCCTGTGATAGCTGTTCAGGGTTTTTATGCATCCAAAATGTTAACTAATCTTACTTTTAATGGGCTTTTGACAGTCTGTGTGTCCACGTGCAGCCCTGATGCTCATAAACAGGAGTTTCAAAGCATTTAAAAACCTTGTTAATGTCTGTTTAAGCTTCTGATGCGATTTAACTAAGAGACCTGAGAGTAATTCCAAAATCTGGAACATGAGATAAAACACTGCTTGGACTCTAATTGCACTGTCGTCGAGCACGCACACTCTTGAATTAGTGTAATACACAAAGATTCCGTGATAGCTGAAAAAAATGAGCAGTTAAATCCTTGTTACATCTTTCAAAGTGCATCCAAATGACTGTTTGTGATAACAGCGCAGCCTTGTGTTCCCTGCTAATGCACTCACCTTTTATAGTTTAACAGCTACGAGGTGAAAATCGCGGATTTGCATAATGAATGATAAATGCAGTGAAAAAAAAAATATTGGACAGAGAAATTGTGTGAAAGCATCGTCACTTTTCGAGTCCGGTGTTAATGGCAGGTGTGCATAAAAAATAAAACAATGCGAACTAAAGGAAAACTGATTTTTGATATGAAATTAAAGCCAGCGTGTGGGTGCATCAAGTGCATTTAATGTGAGAGGCTTGTTTAAAAGGACCCTCTTAAGAACCTGTTGGAAAGTATTTGTGCACGAGTTGATGGTTACCTTCGTGATCTACTGGATGATGCATTAAGACTGTGGTACAAAGCAATCATGCCCACACTGTAATTATCATAAACAAAGCAGCTGTGTTTACCCATATGTTTATTCTGGACAGCAGGAGAGGGACTTGTTTATTTGGTAAGTTTATTTCATGAGTTATTTGGTGCACATGCATTACTTTGCCTGAGTTTGTGTAGTATGTTTTGCCACCTAGCAACATTTCTTTTATGACGGTTCTGGAGCTTTCTGCTGTTTAAATGACATTAGCCTTCATTTAGCTCTGTGAGCTACTTTTTTTCACAAGATGCGGGCACAGATTTCTGCAGAATTTGACATCTGGCTCCACTGTCCTTGTGTGCCACTGACCTGTGTGCTGTGATATCAAACCCATCCTCTCCTCCATTCTTTCACCCTGCTTTGTGGCTCACAGGAGATGCAGCTTAACCTTGCACATCCATACAAATCCAGGTTGCAATAGAGTACCATTGATCTCATATCTGGACCCCTGTTGGTCAATGACTCTTGTTTGTTCTCCAAGTTCTGTTGCCATGCCAACAGTGGAGGAGCTGAAAGGAGTTCCTAGGTTTTGCAGGTTTTTAAGGACCCTTTGCCCTCAAAGGAGAAGTTGCCGCAAGTGTCGCAGCATCCACAAGGGCAGGCACATGATGTCACCTGCAGGTGTAGCAGGGGAGCCTGTGGAGGAGAGGATAGAGGGGCAGGGATCAGCTCTGCAGAAACCCTCACATCAGCACCCTAGGGCTCAGTGTCTGCTGCCCCCTAGTGTGTGTGTAAATGAGTTATCAGTTATAGCTGGCTGTGCTGAATGCCTGTGATCCCCGGACTGAGATGTGAGCTCTGATGTGAGGAAATTGGGTGTAACTACTGAGAAAAGTAGCAATTTATTAAGTCGCAATTTGCCTTTTAGATGGCTTCAGCTATGAATGAGACAGATATAGAGCTCAGCTGAGTGGGGAGAGATGTCTGCTGCAGGGAGGTCTGAGGTCACCAGTGATGATGGCTGCAATCATTAGGGATCCATTACAGCACCTAGTCTACTCCAGCTGATGGACTCTAACGATGCTGCGCTGCAGAAAAAGCATTTAGTTTTGATTAGACAATTGTTGGCGTGGAGCATTTCATTAACTTCAAGATGAGATTTTGTTGTGTGGGAATTAAGTACGGCACTGCTAACAGACTGTGCCCCACTTCTCCCTTTCAGACAATCTGGAACAAGTGGAGAAACAAATGTAGCAACAGAAAAATGCCCTCCTGACGACACTCCTCCACCTCGATCTCTATCCTGCCAGCTAAACATTTATATTATCTTGAAGTTATATCATTTAACTGGTTCGGAATTACAGCGATAAAACACTTTCCCATGTCTGTTTCAGCACCACATATGGTCTTTCTCACTTGGAAAGACTGAATTCTTCCTTTTCCATTGTACATTTAATCCAGTGTGTGACATTTTGTAAGACTTAGAGGAGAAAGGGGAGCAGGGGAGTGTGTGGGAGTTGAATATTTTAGCCTGCTGCAGAATGCTGTTAAGCTAATCGGAAATGTGATCCCCTCTTTGGGTTTGATGCTCACAAGCCAGAAGCCCTCAGTTTCCCCCCCATGGTTCATTATAATCGTATAATTAATAGCACTCAGCCCTTTTTCTCTGTGTGCACGTTAGAAAGGGGGTAAAGAATAAATGATTAAATTAAAAGGGAATCTGATGCTTATTAAAAGTGGGTTTTAATTCAGGCTCTGTAGATTATTTGAAATGTAACAGCCTGATCTTTTTTTCAAGGACTCCTGAGAATAAGATAAATGGAAAATTTAATTTGCCGAACATGTTTTTTTTTTCTGTCTTTTGGGAAGAACAAAGCAGCAGCGGTGCAGAACACCTTCTTTGAAAGTGAAGGTGTCTTAGTGTATTACAGAATGTGTCTGATTCTTTTTTTATTAACTTAAAGCTGAAATTGGATAGCTGACAGCAGAGAAATGACAGGAAATTAGAGGACCAAGGAAGGGGAACAAATGCGGGTTCACAAACGGAGAACATTGAGGTTCCTGGTCAGTGACCTAATACACAATCCATCATGGTGCCACCATCTTTACTAGTGTCTGATTTGATCAATTTATACAACCCCAATTCCAAATAAAATGGTGTGAAGTGTAGAACATTCTATGGTTTTTAAATCACTGAAAGCCTACATTTAATTTTAAAAAGTGCAAAGACAAGATATCAAAAGTCAAACTGAAATGTGTTCTTGTTTTATGGATGAATGTGCTCATCTGAAGTCAGTTTCCAGGACCATGTTCAGAAGAGTTTTGATATGAACAAGAAACAATGGAAAAGGTTGTTTATAACTAAAACAACACCCACATGAGCATCTCCTAACTACTTAAGATAATTTACAACAAGGTTGTCACATAACTTTGTATAGAGAGGACACTCCAGAGAGGCTGAGTTTCTCAGAAAGGAAGACAAGAACGTCTTGTGAGAGACTGTGGGAGCAAATACCTTCAGTTTCAGTATAACTGTCCTCAGCAAAAATAGGTACAAAATATCATGACAGGATTTAGAGATTTTGTGAAATTCCTTGCTCTGGTGTCTCAGGTGGAACTTTTACTGAAAATAGAAATGACTTTGTCATGGAAATCACCGCATGGGCTCAATAAACATGCAAAAGGAGTGAAGATGGGAAATCGCTGCACTTGCAAACGCTGAGTCAAACTGTACCATGCAAAGAAGACAACATACATAAACATGATCTGGAAATGCAGGAAACTTCTCTTGGCTGGAGCCAGTTTAAGATGGACTTGAAGTGAAGAGATTACCTTGCACACTTCAGTACGACAATATCAAACCACATTCTGCATGTATTACAACAGCATGGCTCTGTAGTCGAAGAGTCCTGGGAGTCCTGCTGCCCTGATTTATCACACACTGAAAACATTTGGTGATGCATGAATCAAAAACTACAACAGTGACTCCTGGGTGTTGAGCAAAACTCCATAAACTTCTCAGACCTTTCAGTGTTTTTAAAGGAAAAGGTGACATGACACAGTGATACAACCCCGACCCAGCTTTTCTGAAACGTGTTGTGGGAATCATACTTGAAATCCACTTTTATTTCCACACAATGTAATTTCCAGTTTGAACATTTGATATTTTCACTATTTTTGAATAAACACAAGGTTACAACATATTACAACTCAACCTTTTTGGAATGTAGATCACTGATTACTGAAAGGAGAGAAGTAGGAGTGTGGGGGATATAAAATGTTATTTTCATAAACCATAATACAAAAATATGAGCTGGAAATGTGACCTTGTAAATGTGCAGACTTACAGATGTCAACATTTCCAGCTGCTCTCAGAGTCCTTGGGCAGTTTGTTCAGGTCATCAAAGTTAAAGGCGACCTATCCAAAGATATCCGTCAAGGAAAAAATTTAGCAGTAGAGCCTTTTAAGAAGCAGCACCTTCAGGTTTAAAAAATGAATGAAGTAAATTATATGTCTGATAATTTCTTGAAAGATTTTGATCCATTTTGAAAATCATCCACTGTGAATGCAATCATTCAAATCACTGATATGCTGTAGTTTGGACCTGAACTCCCTCACCGACAAAAGTCATCAATGACCTGAGATTTTACAGATTTCACTTACTTTTGCTCTGTGCAAAGACGATCGAGGTTAGTATTAACGATCAGATATCCTGCTGTGCGAGGCGAACCCTGAGGGCAGCCAAGCACACGCTCTGTATATAATCATTTATTTAACCAGGTAAAAGCCTCATTGAGATTAAACTCTCTTTTACAAGAGTGACCTGGGCCAAGGCAGTTACAGACAGTACATTTAAAGCCAACAGTACATTCACACACACAGACAGAGTTTCACTTTAAAACAGTTTACAATAAAAATGCAATAAAGAAACCAACAAAGCATACAGCAGAACAATTAATTTGATGCTTAAAACGGGACATATTAGGGGTACTAAAAACAGAAACAACAGCTGACAATGTAATTTTCACCATCTTTTAAAATGGATTTAAATTCTCCCAAAGAGACCAATTGAGGCAGGTTCTGGGCAGTCTGTGTTCTCTAGAATGAAGCAGATGACTGTCGAAGGAGGTGCCACGTATGCAGGCGTGATGACAGTAGTACACTTGAAGCATGAAGGTGAATTGAGGATCATTTGGATGATTTTTGGTATCAATAAAACATGTCCTGTAAAAAATAGCATTAATAAGCTCACAAGGAGAAGTTAGATAGATATTGCTAATGCAGAGGATAGCAGTAAGAAGTGTTTAACAATCCCATAGTCTGCTGGGTTTTTTTTTTATTATTTTTTATTTTTTTACCCAGTCCTTTTTTTAGCCATGTGAGATTTTGCAAGATTTCAAGGTTTGTGAGTCTGGACTTTTGTTAGTAGCGAATAGAATATTTTGATGTCTGGTATATTGTTAGCATCTGTGAAGATTTTCTAAAAGGTTTTTGTGTGGACCAGGCTTTTATGAACAAGGATAAATATCATCAGCCTGATGTAAATAATATCTTTCTTTAAAATCTACAAGCTAACTGTCAGATAGCCTTCCAGTAAAAACGTATGTTCAGGTACTCAAAGAGAAGTGCACCAGCTCACCTTTCAATGATTCCTCCATCCTTAAATGTTTAAGGCTGTTTTGTTTTTCTGCTTAACATCATCGACTGCAATAAAAAGTGTGTTAGACAGGCTGGGTCGATCATTTTACAGCAAGACAGACATGTGGTGGAATTTCCTGGAGAAAAATTTGTTTCCCAAGACAGCGATGTGTTAAAGGATTTATGCCCCCTGTAGTAAATTTTAAAAGGCTGTTAGCAGAATCTACGTAATTTCATCACATTCCCACATCTCCACGGCAGCCTTTAAAACAGAAAGCTGCTTTTAACAGCCCACTTTAGCATTGCTCTATTTTTTTCTCCGCCAGTTTAGAGGTGTGTTTTGAATGTCAGTCGATGCACCATAAATCAAAGGTATTGGTTTAGTATCTCAGAGGAAATGATGGCAACATGAGGGATGATCTAGCTCGCCTGATTGCATCAGCAGACTTTCAATGCAGCCTTCATGTAAGAAATTTTCAGACATGTCTGAAATACAGGAATCCTTCACATGCTGGCACAGGGCATGGTATTAAAGTTAAATCAAATGTTAAATTGGTGTCATGGACGTCATATAGACAGGTTAATGTAGGGCCCAGGTGGCTGTGGACTCAAATCAGCTGGCACTTTGTACAGAATGATCTTTATGGCTTATACTCTGAAGAATAAGAAAAAAGAGCTCGCAGACTGCAGGGACATTTTGTTGCTGTCATGAAAGAGGAAGAAAGGTGCTTTGAAATGAGTGCTTATTTAACTTGCAGTTTAAACATGAATCTAAACTGATCTCCTGAAAAGATGTGTGTACGTGTCATGGCTACCATGGTTGAAAGGAAGGAACGCTTTTTGGTTGTTGTCTGCCTTCACTGCGAAATTGAAACTGAAGTTACAACTTCATCAACTGTAAGGTGATACAGCTTCTCAAGAATGTATTCTTTTAATGGGGAGCAGGGAGAGACTACAGATAAAAAAAAAGGAGTCTTATTGAATGAAACCAGACGGGAAAATAATTATTATAACAGACTTTGTGTATACAGCTCCATCTTACCCCAAGCCTACATAAAGCTTAACAACAAGATCAAATCAGCGTGGAAAGATAAAATGATAGAAACAGAACAAAGCAGAGGTATTGCTGATAATTATCAGACAATAACAAACAGAAACAGAGGGAGGTGAACTTAAACTGATTAAATTTGTGCAAAAACACAGATCCAGTCAAACATGCAGAGATAAACAGTAAGATGATCTAAAAGTCAAATCAAAGAATCTGGTCTCGACACAGTCAACAAATTCAGGAGATTTATGACATGGGAGACTGAAATTTTGAGCCTGGATGCTAAAACAGTGAAAGGGTATTGATCTTCACTTTTAAGATTCAAGTCTGGTGTTACCAGGAGATTCTTGTTGGATGGACTAAGAGGTTGTGCTTCTACTGTATGGGGTTAAAAGCTCATAAATATTAACAAAGCTAAGCCATTCAGCTCATCAAAAGCAATTAAAAGAATCTTAGGATCACTTCTATAATTTTTTGGCAGTCTGTGCAGTGTTGTCAGAATTGGAGTAATGTGGGAACTGGGATTTGTCCAACGTAAAAGTCTGGCTGCTGCATTTTGTACAAGCTGAAGCCTTGTTAGAGCAGATCGACAGAGGCAGGTGAAAAGATGATTCCAAAACTCGAGCTGCGAGAATGTGAGAATGCGAATGATGAGTTCTCAATCTGCTGATAAAATGTTTCTCCTTTTGGAAAAAGCAAGACTGGGCCAGTTTTCCAACATGGATGTCACATTTCTGAAGAGGGTTAAAAAAAAAAATGTTGAGACTTCACGAGAAGGCTTTGGCAAACTCAGAGAAGAGTGTCTAGAGCCAATAAATTGGAGCTCTGTTTTATTTTAAATTGACTTGAAGAACATTATGAGACATATGCTATGAGCAGGGCAGTTTTCCAGTGAGAGTGAGCTGCCACTCTTTAGGGTTAACAGAAACATAAACATGGCATCTTGTGTCAGTGAAGCAGTGATGAGATATGCAACCAAAAAATAGCAACTGACTGATAGTTTGTCGCCAGGAAAAGGAATGGACTAAAAATTGACCCCTGAGGCACACCATGTAAATAGGATGGTGGAAATTGTCCCAGATTTTCAGATGGAATATTACCACAGGGAGCCTTGTTCTTATGAGTTTATGGTCTCAAACCTCTGTCCTCTGTAGCGGTGTTTCTCAAATTGTGGTCCACAGACCACTAGTGGTCAACCAGTGCCTCTTAGTGGTCCACCTTGACAGTGTGTATTTTTTTTATGTAACATTTAAAAAAAAAAAAAAAGAAAGAAAGAAAGACCCTCCCCACCACCTCCAGAGAAATTGGTAAAGCTAACGTTACTCCATTAACGAGCCTACAGGCAAAATCATCATGTATCGGTGGCGTTAGACAGGGACAGTAAAAAGAAAACCAAATGAGGAAGAGAAAAACTCAGACCAGGAGGAGGTGCAGCAGCAAGATGATTCAGCTGGTGTGAGCATTGTGGACATTGTGGAAGCTAATGTTAGTCCCAATACTAGCAGCCAGTGCATGTATGATGTCAGTTTATATTACATCAGTTATCTGGGCACAACATGATGGGCCAAGATGACCAAATTCAACTTCAGAAAAAAAAAAAAAATCCACGGACAAATTGGTAAAGCCATATTGCTTTATGTACTCTTAATGTACAGTTTATGGTTGGGACTTGCTTTGTTTGCCACTTTTTGAGATTTAATTTTGACTAGCAACAGCTGAATGTTTGTACTAATATCTTCTATCTAAAGTTAATGTGACACCGTTGTATGTAGGGAGTTATTTGCTCATTTACTAATGTCATGCCTTCTTAAAAACAGCATGATGTTTATTCAATGAGTCACAGTCCCATTTTAAGTAAGTCATATGATTGGGTTATGGTGCAGCTGTATGAGATTGACAGGCTTTTTACCTGTCAACTCAGACAGATAGTTATTTCATATCCCAAAAACCAAAACAGCAACTAAAACATTGAACTCAAAATTAAATAATAATAAAAAAAATAATAATGCCTGGCAGTGGCTACATCTACTTTCCAAAGACCACAGAAGACTTCTTACTCAAATTATAGGAGGTCTTCATAGTCTTTACATCAATTCAGTCTCTCCTACAGGATTCCAGGATGAACTGAATTTTAATGTGATCCTTCTCTGTCTTCTATCAGACTCTTACTCCCTCGTGGAGCCTAGGTACAATCCATCTCTGCATAACCATGAACCTCCTGTGCCACAGAAGCAGCTCCACCTCACTGACATTTATCACTATTATACTCACTCCTGTCGTCCCTTTATCTGACAGTGTTTCAGGAGGAGTTTACACCCCTTTTTTTCCCCATCGTCACCATCTCTCTTTCCATTCAAGAAAAGGCTGAATTCCTAAGGTCCGCTGGGATACTGGTGTCTGAGGAGGCTTTTCCTTCTGCGCTCCCTCACCCTTTGGCTTTTTCTCCCTGCTTGTTCTGCTGTCTCCTGTCATGTGCCTGAACAGCAGAATATAAAGGTACATGTGGACTTAACCAACCTTTTGTACTCAGGTTTCTTCCGTCTACAATGCTGATGTCTTTTCTACCGAAGCTCTCAGCCTCCACATTTGCACGGCTCTCTGACGTTTGCCTACCAACAAATACTGTCATGATGAAATGGAAATCCAGGTCCATATGCACTGTGGAATTGTTATTGTAGAATGGTTTACCAATGCTGCATTGACTCTGAGGTCTTTTTCACATGCTGACTGTACAGTGGTGCATTCAGGCTCTGAGTGATTTGCTTTGATTGCAGAGCAGCTAATCATAAGGCCATAGAGGACAAATAGCCTGTGCTCTGACTCCATGCCGTGATCATCTGGGACTTTTCTCAGAAATCAGGCCGAAAAAAAGGGTTTGACCCCTGAGGTCCAGGCTTGATAGAAGGGGCTCGGTATAAGTTGCTTCTAATGGGCTTTTCTCAGACAAAGAGCAAAGATTCATCCCCAGCCTGGACAAATTCAGATGAAGTTCATAAGCTAAGTCTTTATTTGGTTTCAGATTTCTTTTAAAGAAACACATTTACTGGTCTTAACTCTCAGTATTAAGACAATATTAACTTTTAAAGGTACAGCACATGGAAATGGGGATATCTGTCAGTCAGATTCATAATTTAAATGCTCTCGCACGTTGTCTTCCTGTGAAATAACAGTGGCCTCTGAGGACAAAAAGCTCCTGTGTTGCATAATAAGTCTGATCCCCTATTTGTCAAGTTTTTAACCATCAAAAAAGGTTATGTACAAAATCTTTTGTGCATAACCATTGTCTTCATCTTTGTCCTTCAACCGGTGTTTTTCAAACAGCTTCCCACTGACAAAAAAAACAGTGTGTGACTAGTTTTTCCATGCTGTGCTACTGTAGAAACATAGTGGGGCAAGATGTTGGGTTCCATTGTAGGAGACTCGCTGCTTACAATAGATTGTTTTGGCTGACAGAATGGAGACAGGCGGTTGGTTTGCATTGTTGCATGAAACTGACTTTCAATAAAATTAGCTTGTATTAAACGAAATGTTGTAACTAAGGACAATCTGAAGTCGACTGCAGTGACACCTTTTGGCTGGAATCACGTGTACAATGTTGTGATGACATGACTCTTAATTAAGCGTGTGTTTGTTTTGGAAATGAATGGAGATTGGATCCACTTTTTAAAACTACTTTTCTTTGTTCAAGACAACATTTTACTGAATACAACGCAACAAGGTTAAGGTATTTATCAACAGTTACGCAGCACTGTTGTTTTAAATGTGACAACAAGCAAACATAGTCAGTTTGTATTGCAGTTTAGTAGCCGGCTATTTTAGCGCTACTTGCAGCCCGGTGCTCTCAGATGCATTCATTGGCTAATGTGTAATGTTAGCGAATCCTTATGTCCTGCTCATCTACCAAGCAGAGCTAACGTAACCTTGCTCCTCATTTTATTGATAGACTCTAAAGTTTGATCAGATCGCTGCAGAATAACTGCTGCATGTGGGTTGGAATGAACATTATCACAAATACTTTAGCTTGTTTAGCCTTTAGCTTATTTTTTAGCATTTAGCTCTATTACTCTTTCACTTAGTTTTCTTCTTCTCTTCTGTTCTTTTTTTGTCTGACAGTTCATCTCCAGTGTCCTCCATCACTACAAAATAAACCCAGAAATAGTTTTCGGCAGAGAAAAATACAGATCTCTCTTCTCACTGCTAAACTTTATCAGCCTGGCGTGGTGTTGTCATAGAGACTTCTGCGTGTTTAAAATGAATCTGGTCCTGCCTGACCCGATCGAGAAGCTAAGAAATAGCATTTAGAAATAATCTATACTGGTGCTGTTAATCTCATTTTAAATTGTGGATTATGATCAGGCAGATACTGTATCTAGAAGTGAGACTTTTTCAAGATAGAGGCAGCAGCAGAGTTTATAAAGTTACTGACAAACAACAAACAGTCAGAAATACCTCAAACTAGATGCCCACAAAGAATTTCGAATCCATGGCACACAACATATAACAAAAATAGTTTGTGAAATCTTCAAAAATCAAAAGTTAAAAGCAAAAGTGAAGCTCCTGTGTTTCGCACATAGAGCGTCCAAATGAAAAGTGATATCTCTTCATGACCTCAAAGAGCAAACAAGACCATTTTTCCCAACAGATATTCACAATGAGTGATATGTTTGACTACTAAAAGACAGCGGGAGGGGATTTCTGACCAGAAAACACTACTTTCATACAGTTTATGGGACAGGGTTCTTCAGAGAGATAAGAGGCATGCTTTGCCAAGAGGGGGCATTTAAATCGACACAAACCTTAATTCCTGAAAGGTTATTCCACTCTGCGTATTTTCCATGCTTAGAGTGAACTTTACAATGTTTGTCACAGTCGAGTTACTGAGGAGTGAGCTGGCTTGTGTTCTCACTAGCTGAAAAATGCATGAAATGATCAGAAAGCGTCAGGCTAGCAAAGAAGAGCAAACTAGTGGCAGCAAAAGCAGCATTTTTTTATTCTGAAAATTTCTGAAGATTGGTTGCTTTTGAGAGTGATGGGCTGCTGGCACAGTTTGTGAAGTTGACCTTGCTTATTGCAGGAGCAGGTTGGTAGTGTGTGGGCGATTGAGGAGAAGGCATGTTGAATGTCTGACTTTTCAACATCAGTTGTTTTAAGCCAAAAATGTATGGAGAGGTTCACATTCCTCATTAGCATTATGTTCCTTGCATTAAGGCTCAGTAAGCCAACATTTGCAGAAAAACTGCATTATTGTAGATCTTTCCCCTTTAATTCTAAGTTCCTCACAGAGGCTGTGGTAGAATTGTTGTGTTAGCACTATAGTTTTGTCAGCATTTGTTTTAAAACCAATAGCAGCAGAAGCCAGTTGGAAGGTTCAGAAAAAGATTTCAAATGCAGCACCACGCTTTGGGGAGATGTTATTAATCAGAGCCATAATCCACACATTAATAACAGTGCGAGGGGTTTGCTCTGAGGATCTCCTCAATACAAAGCAGATGAAGACAGAACAATGAATCTACTAATAGAATGACAGAAGATTAATTTGGAAGTATCTGCTAAATCAACCATTCATCTTTGTTTGTACCAACGTAAAGGGAATATTTTCACTTTTTTTTTTTTTTTTTTTTTTTTTTTACTGTGATGGACATTTTTGACACGTCCTCTTTCAATAAATCCAGAGGCAGAAAAGTCAACATTTTAGAATTACATTTCAGTATGAGCCTCAAATTCTTTAAATCGTGTGATGAAATATTTGTTCTCAGTCTGCAAAGAAAAAAAAAAGAGAGCGAGAGAAAGAAAGAGAGAGAGAGAGAGAGAAAGAGGGACTTACTTACTTATTGTTGCACCACAACTCTCTGCAGCCCAGGGTCATGGTGTATTTGTATTTTCGTATAGCTTGTTTACCCATTTGCATATAAGGAATATGATGCCTTTTGTTTTGCATTTCACTGTTTTCTGTTGCTATTGCATATAGTTCAATCTTAGTTGGACATGCAAACACATGTAAAGAGGTTTTGTAGTCAGTGCGGGGATGTTACACACTAAGATCTTTATTAGATCGAGAAAACTTGATATTACATGAATGATTGAGTCCAATGGGTTTTCAGCATGGGTGTGCAATCACAGATTCATGCATGGATGCTCTGGTGTACAATACATACTGGGGACACTCATACATGTATGCATAGATGTGTGTGTGTGTGCGTGCGTGTGTGTGTGTGTGTGTGTCCTGGCTTCATTGTACTGACTGGTTTATTGCTGTTCCAGGTGACGGAGCATGAGAACAGCAGAGTTTCAGGGTGCTGTTTTCAGGCACCACTGAAGCCACAAATTTGATTATTTTTTTCATCCACAAGTAGTTTAGAGTTTGCATGAATCCCTCCACCCCACCACACCACCTCCATTCCTTTACACACACAGACAAACACACACACTCACACACCCTGCCTGCATTATGCATCTTCATCTACCATTCTGTTTCCATTCGGCGTCTCTTGTTACAGTGAATCAGCAGCATTTCTCGGTGTTCTGCGGAGGATTGTTGTGGCCCTTTGTGGTGTGTTCTCTACTTCTTTCTCTGTGTGTGTATTATCTGAAATACATTCTAAAAAAGGAACAAAATATGCTTGAAATGTTTGTCCAGACATTTCCTCACGTCATCCTGTTGTTTTAATGTTAGAATAACAGCAAAGGATGTCGAGGAAAACTTGATGTTTAAGCTGAAAAACTGAGGCGTTAGACCTAAAAATGCCACTTTATTTATCCCACAAAGGCCCCTCTGTCTCTCTGTCTTACTTCTTCTTTTTTCCCCCCTCTCTTATTCCCTCTGGGCGAAGCAGTGGACACACGGATCCTCTCACATCAGCAGGAGATTAAACAAGGAGTGTCACAATGACACAGCGAGTTTGATAATGGCACAATAGAAGCTCCTTCCATTATAGCTCTTTCTCTGGAGAAATCTACTAAAAAGAAATTTCTCCATTAACTTTGTCTTTTGTCTGTTTATTCATTTTGACATTTAGATCCATCTTCCTTTAACCTTCCTCTGGCCTAAATTCAATAACCTTCTACAATGCTACATCCAGATAAGACAGAGCTCAATCTCCCCTGTTCAAAGCCTGTTGGGCTGTTTCATTAGTGAAGACAGAAGTCGAACAATGTAACTTTAGAATGGTTGATAAAATGTCTTTTAAAAGCCATGTGGAAGACGTTAAGCATATTAATTATAAAGGAGTTCAATTATTTATGGGAACAAAATTGAGGAAGCTAACTCATGCAAACACTTTGTTATCAACTCATTTATATTTGCCATGGCAAGCTGGCAGCAGCGTGTTCAGACTATTCTAAGCGAGGTCTGTCTGTGACCATTTCTGTGTCCCCTAAATATATATTCTATAACTACATCATACAGATGTTATATTTCCATCTATTGGGCTATTGAGATCGTTTTGAGTGATTTACAGACAGATTCATTGATTTCTTTCACATTTGCATACACAGAGGTTTGACAATCAGCACGTTTAGTATCGGCATCAAGCATCATTACTTTTAATCATTTTTTAAAAATGTGGGAAAGCATAATACCCCCTCTTTAATCATTGAAAATGATGTATTTATTTAAAATAACTCATCTCCGAAAGTATCAGCAAACTACAATATTCTTAATTTAGATATCAATTACAGATCTTGTATACTGTTGCAACATATACTGAAATCAAGATGACTGACATGGACACACCAACAGAGAGAGGCCAATACATTCAGAGCTCCCCCTACTGACCAGCTGCAGTATACTAATTTTACTAATAACAATTGTAAATATGGAGAAATATAATACATTATCAAATATATACACATTAAAGTAACATTG
Source organism: Labroides dimidiatus (assembly GCA_030710495.1). Lineage (NCBI taxonomy): Eukaryota > Metazoa > Chordata > Actinopteri > Labriformes > Labridae > Labroides > Labroides dimidiatus. The sequence continues at coordinate 24,977,995 of CM061153.1, forward strand.
AATCATAATTATTTGCATAAAGAAAGAACATTAGCAATATATTATTAACTTATGGCAAAGGGGTGGGGCTTAACATGTTTTTACTTCTGCCCACTCCATGTCTGTTTCTGTGTTTTAATTTTTGTTCAAATTTGGTTAATTTATTTAATTTTTTTTTTGGTTTTCAAATCAAGTCAAATATAAAGGGATAATAACAAAAATTATAGCATATCTCACTCTGAACCTAAGCATCATTTATTTATTATTCAAGCTGGTAGCACACTTTTGTCAATAACTTACTAACTAACTAACTAACTAACTATCTTACTTACTTAACAAATGAAAACATAAATAAATAGATAAAGGTTTTATTTCTTATATTATAGAATAAAGTCCCTTTTGTGATCAAATGTCCCTGTGGCTTGTCTTATAGGAAAAAGAACCTGTCTCAGAGGACAAAATTTCCTATGCACAAATCACCACAGTTTTGGCTGTGGATGGGTTGCTGTAGGATTCATAACTTGTGTCACACTTCACTGGAAATAAAAAAACAAACTTGTTAAGTTGCACCTTCTACACAGCAGTTTTTATGCCCTATTTCTCGAGTATTTATGTGACTCAGGTTATATATGTAGCTTAGCTTTAGATTTCATGTGTTGTCAGGAAGGTATGTTGCTTTAAATTGTTTTTGCCTTTTCGTAGGAAGGCACGCTTTGTCTCCCATGCAGTAGTTTCTGACAGAGTTGTCCAGCTCTGCTGCTGATTGGTCTGATTTTAAAGACATGTTGCATCTCAATCATGCAGATCACAATCACCAGTTTGGCAAATGTGTTTATGTCTGTCTTTCTTTGTGATGTTAAGTGGACAATGCCTGAAGAAGGGCTGTGAGAAGTGTTGCTTTTCTCAGATAAAGTTGCTTGGAGCTTTTTGTGCAATGTGTGAGTCCTTTCTTTGATTCTCATCTTCACAAAGATCTCCTATCCAGCAGTTGTAAAAAATAATAATAATAAGAAGAATAATCTGCTGTGGTTTGTACCTACTTTAGGAATCTTTGTTGTTCATTGTTCAAATGTGTTGTGAGGTGCTGATTCAGCTGAACAGTTGAATAGTGTGCCTGATGTTCAGAGGCTGTTATCATTGCAGGTGGCAGTAATGTCTCATATCAGTGTCCTGTCCTATCAAGGCACTTAAAGCTGAAAAGTTAATAATTCAAAAGAAATGAATGTGTGACAGATATGTGGCACGTCTCCCTCACTATCTACTTCCAACCCATCCGGTCTTCCTTGAGCTGTCTTATCTAACAAAGGCAAAAAATATCAATAGAATAGCTTTAAAAAGGTACACATGAGCATTAGTCTCACCTCTGAATGGGCAAAGAGTTGATCATATTAAAGAGGAGAAACGGCTGATAATTTAGAAAATCATCCCACTGGACTAAAAACATGCAGTTTATTTTAGGATATTTTAAACAGATTGTTACACGTCAACCTGTCAGAGAGTCTGTTTTTAATCTAAGATGCATTTTTTTCCCCCTTTTGACATCTAATAGTAGCTTAATTATTTTAAATGTTTGAACAAAAATAAACAATCAGCCTTGGCTCAGCCAACTGGCAAAGCAATCAATGCCGACAAAAATAAGTTTCAAAGTACAGCTTGATTACTAATTGGCTTATTCAAAGCTGAGAATTCAGTTTGAAATATTTAGTTAAGATGACTCAAAATCTCTCCTAATCACTATGAGCTCAACAGCTTACGAACAACAAAGAGTCGAACTGATACTGACAGTCTGTGACTTTTCTTTGTGCTCTGTGATGTGAATTTGCTAAAATAAAATCTTCTAAATTTGGCTGTAGATGGATCACTGTTTTTGTTTTTAATAGTAATGACTGTTTTTTTTGGCATCTTGCCTTCAGTGGATATGAAATATAAAGAGAGAGAGAGAGAGAGAGAGGATAATATTTGGTCTGAGTTCGGATTGTCTGCTCCTTGTTTATTTCTGTAGACTTTCAGATCTTCTCTTAGTTATTCTGGCCCATTTTATTTTGTGCTTGATATCTCTTCATTTCCAGTTGTGCAGAGCTGTTTTCCTCCCCTGTTTCTGTTCCACTTCGTCCTAAACTCTCGCTGGATGGAGGTGTCCTCATGTTTCTTGCAGTTTGTCATATTTTTGTTTATATCCTCTGACGGCAACAAACTACAATACATTTTTTTTGTATTGCCTTTTTGTTACACTTATTTCTACCTACGGTCTCCTTTTGTTTACATCTCCTTGAACTTGACGATACCAGCAGTACGAGAGGCTTCTGACAGTCAGTTTGTGTCATTCTTTATTTCATTGCCGGCTTTAAAATGTGGTTTTGATGTATGCAGTGTGACTTATAGCATCTTAAACAAACATTACAGTGCAAAGCTGTTCCGTCATGTTTCCCTGGGTGTCGCCGTGCGTCCTGTAACTCTGCTTGTGTCTCTGTGATTAATGGGCATCCTGCATCTGCCTCCACAGCCTCCTCTCAGCCATCTCCCTGCTATTCTCAGTGAGTCAGTCGTCAGCCGTCTCAGGCAGCACCTTGTCAACTCTGATTTCCTCTTGAGTCGGGTCCCTGAAGCCACAGGGCCAGCTGCTACCGACTTTAGGGCCTGTTATCTCCTGAGCCCTTCTCTGTCGCCTCTGGGTGCCCTCAGGTCATCTACCCGTCTTTATATTCAGTCCAACAGCAGCTAGTTTACAGATAATTATCAAGCCGAGGCCAGCTGTGTGGCACACATCCACAGGCCCGCTTTTGTTACTAATTGAATTAGACTGCATGCTGGAAGTGACGGAGAAATGAACAGTTTCCCCCAGCGAGCCATGTGATTAGCACACTTGGAAGAGAAGGGGTCGACTCGGGATGCCGGCCGGGCTGGTGTGTGTGGGTGTGTGCGTGTCTGTGTGTGTGTTGTTGATGTCTGTGACACAGCGTCTGAGTCACAATCACCCTAATGCCATCGTGTCTGTCAGGTTTCATTTTATGACGGGTGTCAATGGGGGTCAAGTACAGCGGACAATCACAAACAGACTGCTGCCAGGCTTAGTATGCGAGGTAAAGAGCCCAAAATGTCCCTTAATTGTTCCCATTTTTCACCACCTGCTTTTCTAATTATTGGCGGCTAGATTTATAACCAGCAGCAGCTTTGTTTTTAAAGAGACATTGTTAAAAAGCTGTGTGTAAACAATTTTCACCATAAACGTCTATTATGTGTTAATTACAGGCGTCTTTGGGCATTTTTATTGCAGTTCACAACTGACGCAAGACTGCAAATAGTCATTTGAGACAGACAGGGATGCTGGTCAGCTCGGGTCATTAGAGAAAGGAAAGCTTGACGATTAAACTCCTGCAAACGGGGGTCAACTCTACCATATGATTAAGTTTATTTTAAGAATCTCCAGCCCACACACTGATCTTGATGTATGCTCTATTAAGACATTCTTTTGGGCTTCACTTTGCCTCCAAAAAGCCCATTTCTTTTTTTCTCTATTCTGGTATATGACGCATACATAGGCCTCCACCTAGAGCACACTGATGAGCTTTGGGTCTATGAATGACTGGTCAACTTGGCTTTTCTTGGCACTCTGATGAATCATAAATTTGGTTTAAGAAAATAGTGCATATTGCTCGACTACCACAGTAACATCTTGATAAGGTAAACGTGAAATTAAACGAAAACCACGGTGAACTCAGAGCACTGCAGCTTGAGAAAACACACGCAAAAAGACAAAACACAAGCAAATTAAGAAAACATCTTCAGTTTGACAACAGATGTGCAGCATTTAGGAAATGTGCTGCAAAGACCACAACACAACAGAAGAGTTTCCAGAGAACACTTAAAAATGATGCACACATTATTAGCCAGTATGCTAATATCTGAATCATGGGATCATAATGTTAAAATAAATCAAAAGCACTTAGTTTATATCTCATTTTCCAACACCACTGCCAAGTTGTGTTGCAGTGTATTTGCAGCACATTCTTCTAATGTGTTGTGCTGTGGTCTTTGCAGCGCGTTTTCTAAATGGTGCACTTGTGTTGTCAGATACATGAATATGTTTTCTTAATTTGCTTGTGTTTTGTCTTTTTGCATGTGCTTTCTTAAGTTGCAGCGCTGTGAGCTCTCAGGGCCACCGTAGAAAACAGTTTGAGCGAACTTTTGAAACTCGAACAACGTGGGTACAACCGTCACAACTTGAGGAAACGAATGAAACGAAAAGAGCTTGAGTTGACAGGGCCTCTGAGCGAGGAGGTGGTGGCGGATGACGCCCTGCCATGACAGGGGACAGCTGGGTGGTGCCCTGCAGTATAGACAAGAGATGACATGGCTGGCCTTGATTGCCATGTCACTGTTGGAGTCCTCCTCGGGAAAAATAACCAACCTGGTCCCATCTTCAGGAGGCACATTACTTTGGCTCTCCACAGCCAAACAAACACACCTCAGCATGTTTTGAAAATATGGTATCTTTGAAAAAACAGTCTGAACTGTCCAAGTAGTCTGCTGGGTCTATTACTGGTCTGTTCCTTTTGTCACTACTAGAGCAAACAAAGAAAAAAGGAGGAACCAGGTGCAGACCTACTTATGAGTTACTTATGAGAGTTCAACCTTTATTTAATCTGGAGATGCCATTGAGAGCATGCTCTCATTTACAATGACACCGAGAGTACAGTGAAACAGTAAATGCAAGACAATAAAGAAGCAAGAGAAAAAAAATACATGTAGATATGAGAGAATAAGTGGAGCACAGTTTAGAAACAGTTACACACGTGTGCATAGTGGTTCCTTATCATGTTTTGAAACTTTCCTGTGTTAATAACTAAACGTAGTTTTTGTGTTTGCTTCACAGTATCCAGCTGTGGGCTGCACAAAAGCTGAAAGATGTTCCTCCAATTTTAGTGTTTACTCTTAGAACTTCAAGCATTATCCACTCACCTGAATGAGTTTGATAGTGGCGAGTGGATACATTCAATAAAGAGGTAACATACAATGGCAGATGTCCAGACAGAGCTTTGTAGATACAAAGTAACCAATAACTGATAATGAGGGCCAGCCCACTTTATCATACAGGATGTGATGAGTAGAGAAACTTTCACCAGTAATGAATCTTAGGGCAGAATGTTACACTGCGAGACTACATCCACACGAAGCCGAAACGGTTTCATTCTATCTCATATCAAAAAAGTTTGCTGAAAATGTGGAACCCACACAAGAAATATGGGCGTCCAGACGAAAAGCGCTGAAACCCACTGAAACCGCCATATTACATATGCCAGGGCTGTAGGTGGCGCTGTGACACTGCCACAAAGTCCACCAAAAACAGAGAATGACACAAAGCGTGCACATTTGGAGGTGAATACAAGAAGTAAGTGAGAGTCGGGGGCATTGCGTCATCAGTTCAGAAATACGGATAGTTTGTCAACATGGAACCAAAGCAATGCATGGTTTCAGATTTATCCACTCTGAGCCTAGTTTGAAAAATTCGGGCGACCAAAATGCCGGCTCTGTTTGGATGAAACGTGCAAAGGATAAAAAACTGTTGTGGATACACCTAAACCTGTCTTCATCTGGAAGGCCCCTAAGTCTAGCAGTTTAAGCGAGCTAGCTGTGGCATGCCTGTAGATCACATCCCCATAATCCAAAACTGACAAAAAAGTGGCTTCAATAATTTTCTTCTTCTACAGGACATGGGGAAACTTGTTCAGTGTCTGTATAAATATCCCAATTTCTGTCTTAGTTTTGTAGCAAGAGAGTTGATGTGAGATTTCAATGTGAATTGTTGATCCAGTCAGATACCAAGATATTTATACTGTGACTCTTTATATAGAGTGACCTTCAAGAGTTGTAATGTGTGTATTACTGTCAGCGGAATTTCTGGATTGGGTGAAAAGCACGTACTTAGTTTTATATGGCTTCAAAATTTATTCAAAACAAAATCAAAGAACACCAACAAGCTCTTACGCTTAAAAAACAAAAACAAAATAATCACTGTTGTTACCAAGTCCCTACGAGTGACAGAACGAGCTCCCTCACTTTGATAGTGTGGGCTCACAGTTAACACAACTTCACCAGCAGGTAACTTTGGATCTCTCACACAAGAGAATGTGCTTGCTTGTGTGTTTTGTTTTTTTTTTTTTTCTTTCTTTCTTTTTTTTTTGTGTGTGTGTGTGTGTGTGTGTGTGTGTGTGTGTGTGTGTGTGTGTGTGTGTGTGATTGTATGTATGACTGTGAAGATGGAATTGATTGCCCACTTATAGTTGGTCAATCCATAATTTTGCAGACAACTTAGAATTTACAGCCTTTGCAGATAGTCTCCTTCGGAACACTTCTTGGGAAAAAAAAATGTAATAGTGAAATTTTGAAGCATTTCTGTTGCCCAAATATTGTGCTGGTTTATGTTACTTTATTTATTTATTTATTTGTTTGTCTGTTATCCCGTCTTATATCTTTGTATTTATCTATTTATCTGTTCAGTTATTTATTTTTTGAACATTTGTGCAACATATGCCACCCTGTTGGGTCTCCTTCAGGAACATGTATGTCTCATGTCAGAGACTGGTGCACAGACGACTGTACTTTCAGATAGATAAGTATCTAAGATAGCTAGATAAGTAAAATCCTAAAAAAAAATAAACATACTCTTCTGTATTTGGGTTGGACTTTCTTAAAACTTTTTCAACAAAGAGGTCGACCTGCCTGGGATCCCCTGTGGATGATACACCTCGTACCGACAAGCACCTCATAAGCCTTTAAGCAATAGTCCTAGTGTACTTAATTTAATGTCTCTTCTCCTGTCCTTCATCTTCCCTGCGCACCATCCAAACATCCTGTTTCCTCTCTCCGCTCATCTGTCCTGGTTTTGGTATTTTCAGGTCTTCTTTTAAGTTGGATATTTTTGTCATGAAAATGCAAAAACTTGCACATTAGAGTGAAGAAGCAGGACTATTTTTACCTTCCACTGTGCAATGTTATAACCTCAATATCTTGTGTGCATTTTTTATTGAAGGAAGAAACATTAAAATCTGAAAACTCATGGCAACCGGCAGCTGCTCTGAAACTCAGCCAGCTGGATCATGTGAGGAAGGAAATAATTGACGTCTCTGAGGGGTAAAAGTTTCTCTGTTCTGTATGCTCTTTGAATATCATGAAGATGTGAGATTAGTTGTTGGAGTAAGTTCAGTGTAATTACACCTCAGAGTCGTGCAGACTTTTAACTGTGTCTCATGGCTGATACCTGAAAAGTGTGACGTTTGCCAACGCAACATTTGTGCGGCAGGAGTCTGTCTGCGTTGTGAAAGTAGGCCACTCAGGCTGATGTCTGACACTGGTCTTTGTGGTGCTTACTGACTGTGGGGAGCTCAAAGGTTTATTTCTGGACATTGAGAGCAGCATCTGTAATCTTTGTTTGTCTGACAAACCTTGTTTATTCCCCCGTCCGCTTGCAGCGATTAACATCTCACTCTCACGGCATTGCGGGATGGTTACATAAGTCCACATTGTCATACTACGCCATCCATGGCTCCGCACTCAGATTAGTACGCTCTGTTGTGAAATGTGACAAGTTATTTAGTTGTCATCTTAATTATTTATACACAACTCTGCTGGATGTGAAAATTGGGTTGTTGTGCACTGCTGTGAAACAAGTCTTTCACTCTCTCAGGATAAACGAAATATGAGACTGACAGGGAAACAGTGTCAGATGTATGTGATTGTGACAGCAGCGGGTAATCCATTTCTATTATTTATTGTGCCACTGTTTTTAGCCTCACATTCATTATTTACGTACGTAATACATTTGCTCTGTTGTCTTTCCAATATGTATCACATCAACCGTATCGCTCGTTTGTTCGTTATTGGTTTTATATTGGTTTCTTTCCCTGCTTCCGTCTGTACAACATTTTCCACATGCTACATGTAAATGCTTCCTCTTCTGCACATCAACTACCGTGTGGATTTATCCCTCCCCTCCTCATCCCCCCCCCTGTCCCTGCATTCAAATTACAGGCTGCCGTTCAGTGCTGGTGTACCACAGAAACTGTGCATGAAATTTATCGGCCAGAGTCCTGCCTGTTTGACACGCACGATGCGGCTAACAGATCTCGTGCCATTTCCCATCTCCTCAGGCTCCTGTGTAAAGCTGACCTTTCCCGTCTCCGGGCTATATTTAAACTCTGAGCACCAGAGACTTATGGTGCCATGGGAAATTTTATTATCAGCGCTCCCCATTTGTCTGACTTAATTCAGGTCTGCCGTAGATCGGGCCAAAGCGCGCCGTATATTTACTCTCTGCTACTGCAAACGGGGGCAGCGGTGACAAACCTGACCATCAACACTTAAGCAGAGTGACACCTTAGTTTGAAGTGTGTTTAGGAGCAGCTGGAATGTTTGCAGCTTTATTTACAGTAAACATCAGCTGTGAAAAAGTGTGCTAAGCATAAAGAAGAAGGGAGCGATATTTTTTCTAGGAAGCAGACAATTTGGCCACAGAGTCAAACCCAAAGAGAACTGACATTTAAAGAAATCTCAGGTGGTGAAATGTCATAGATTTCTGCCACAGACACTTTCATCCACCGCTTGTGCACAGTTTGTCATCATTAGGGGCTGAATGAGCTCACATACACACACTCACATCTACTCACACACTTTTTCTTTTTCAAACTCTTGCCCAGACATCTGCTTAACCATTCACTGACACCCTCTTTTTTTTCTGTGCTCTGGCAGGTCTGAGACGGGAGTTCAGAGGGTGCTCCAGGTGGATCTGAAATTGGAGAGCTTTCCAGAGCCGCTGGGCAGCCGCTGGATGGCCTGGCAGGTGGAGTACCCACCCAGCCGTGCCACCACACAAGAGGCTGAGACGGAGATCCGGCTGGCGCAGGAGGACCTGGCGGGCATCGTGCCCCTGGCGATGGTGAGTGATGCCACTTCCAGCTCAGTGCCTCGCCCAAACAGACGGCTGCACACCCATCACCCCAAAAACAGAGCAGTGATGTTAATTTGAAGCACAATATTATTTAATCCTACACTGTGAATTTTTGAATCAACATTTGCATAAATGTTCTCTCAACTCGTGAATGAAATACTTTGCATTGGAGAGGCTGTGAATTGCTGCACTTTTAATCTCTCCTGGTGGCAGCCTGAAGGACAAACATGAATTTATTTAAAGCCCTGTCACATGTTTTTATAGATTTAAAATGAAGAGTGAGAGTGATGGCTAAGTATTTTTTGTTTACCTCATAGCAGGAAAGATATTCATAATAACATCTGTAGAGTTCCTCCACATTGAAGCACTTACTTTAAAATTAATTCATTTGCTTTTACATGCAGAGTTTACAAACAGGCTGGTGTTACTGGTACCTTCAAGTCTTATGCAAAGCAGAAATATTTTATTTCTGACATCACCCATCATTGTGACAGCTGTAGTAGTTTGTTGTTACAGCAATATAAGAGCACGTGTCCTTGTATTTTATTAACTCTCTGAATGCTCGCTTTAAGTTTATTTCAGTTGTTTATTCACATCTCTACTTAAAGCTCCCATGGGGAGTTTTAAGCTGGTCATAAAACAACAAGAGTGATGATTCATGTACATTATTCTGAATAGCTTTAACTGAAGCTGCAGGGTACACGTCAGACAAAGTAAGTTACAGTATTTCTTCGTTGACATTTCCCGCAGCAAAAATTTACAGTAATTTTGACTCATAAAAAGACAGCAAGGTGAGATTTTTCATCAGAGAACACTTCGCAGACGTGCAGATGGCTGTAAAGACACACAAGATACTGCACGGGTTCACAGGGGCGCCAACTGAAACGTTCCTGACAGGAGCTTTACAGTCAGATAGGCACAAGTGGTTTCCCCAGAGTTGTAAAAGCACAAAACAGTCATAGAAGTAGTGTTGACTAACTGCATTAGTGTGAAAAATGGTAGCATGGCATTTTGGGATCTTAGCTGTCACAGCGACCAGCTTATTGTTTTGTTTTCTGGATCGCCAGAAAATGAATCTGTTTTCCTGGGAATACAAGCTTTATCATCGCAAAATGATGAGCTTAGTTGGTAGCATCATCCACTATCTGCACGGTGGTGCAGTGGTTAGCACTGTTGCCTCACAACAAGAACGTCTCCAGATCGTATGCCGGTTTGGGCAAGATGGGTCTTTCAGAATGGAGTGTGTATGTATGGGGAGTACATGCGTGGGCTCTTCGGGTACTCCAGCTTCCTCCCACTGTCCAAAAAAAAAACATGCTCATCAGGTTAATTGGTGATTCTAAATTGCCCGTAGGTATGAGTGTGAAAGGTTGTCTGTCTCTGTGTGTCAGCTCTGTGACTGACTAGATTCTCATGTTATCAGTTGTACTGGTGAGCCTCCCTATTTTCATGAGGGAACCAAATAAATGTGTCAGGATTTCCAGAAAACAAAAAAGAAGTTAGTTTTTATCACAGGAAAACTAAGTACGTAAAATGCATGCAGGACTTTTGTAAGTTAAGCCTTCTGAAGATTAATATTTTAAAAGGGTTGATAACATGACTGTCCTTTACTGCACTGTTCACTTTGATGTTTGTATTATTTCCGTACAGACGCACTTGAAAGCATTGAGCCCTGCACGTGAACAGCAATGTTCACGTGTGATGTCCAGTGATAAAGTTCAACAAATCCAAATACAGATCCTCCATCACTGATGATCACCTCTCAGCTCCATGTGGCCATCTCAGAAATTCAGACAGATTTAACAGTGCTTGTTCAAGCCCAGGGCAGACTAAATTTTTCTAAATGTTTTTTTTCTTCTTTTTTTTTATTAAGTTGTTATAAAGGTTTTCAGTATTTGTAGAGACTTACAAGCTAAACATAAAATAAATGCAATGATTGTTTTTGTTTTTACTGTTAATTACTTCTGTGGTAGTATTTCCCTATTTGACCTGCACCATAAATTCACATATTAACAGAATATCATTATTCTTCTGGTTATTAGTAGCAGCTAATCAAAATATAAGTAAGTGCATTTTACAATGGGAAAAAGTGAATATTGAGCAGAATTATGTTCAGGTTATTGTTGGTGCAGCCTTCTGACACAATTTTCTCTTTTGACCCCTCATAAAGATTAATTTCCCACCCCTGTTCCATACATATTATTATTGTAATGCACCAAAAACATCAAGACAAATTTGTTTCAAATGTAGGTCTACTTTGCAACAAACCTGTTTCTTGTTTTCTTTACAAAAACATCAGACATGTTGATCTCGTGTTTTTAAGGTTACTTAAATGCTTGTAGCTGCTAGCTAAATGACAAGACAAGGTGAGTTACAGCACACTGCTTAAAAAATGACTTTTTTTCAGCAGGATCAGAGAGTTTTTGAAGAAGATACTAAAACAAACATATTAAACTTGTTCACCAAAGAAAAAAGAGATACTGCTTTGTCCTCAAGCTTACAATCTGAGTAGGTTTACAGTTGATGTGACAGAGCAGGAAGAGCTGCACCATTAGTGTGTGTGTGAAGTGTGTTTAGGAGCAGAGCAGGAATAGAACATCTATATTTCCCAGCAGGCCTTGAATGGGGTCTAGAGGTGAGCTCTGGCCTGAGGGTGAGCCTCTGGCTGTCTGTCTCCCTCAGAGAGCTGCACAGGTTCTCTCTCGTGTCGATTAACCAAAGCTCCCCCTATAGGACTTCACACAGAGCGACTTTTTACCCATCTCCGCAGCTTTGTTCTTCCACGGCGAGAGCCCTGCTTCTAACTCAGATCAAGAACGATCAGGTGGAAGAAAAATGGCTGACATCAATCGCATCAACTGAAGAGACAGTCGCTGTGTCGTATGAGCGCTGATTACTAAAACAAAAGTTGCATTCATTTCTATTTCGGTGCCTCTGATGCTGGTGATATGTACCTCTGTGTTGTGTCGACGTTGTTCTCTCTAAGTATTGCCCGTAGCTGTGAAGATGATAGATGAGTGTGGGCGGATGTTCCTGGATTCAGAGGAAGGCTGCACATCTTCACCCGCTGATCTGTTCTCAGGATAATTGATGCTGTGAGTTTAATTCTGCAGCATTGTTCGAGTTCTCTTTCTCACATCTTGTCAATGAATCGTCAACAGCTTTCTTGGCTTGCTCTACGAATATAAAGTTTCCCCCCAGAAATCAACCGCAGAAATTACAAAGATGATTTTGCAAAGGCTCTAAACATAAACAGAATTAACTGAGAACTGTAACAAAATCTTACTTTGGTTGATCTGATTCGGTGTGCTTTTCATAACAGGGAGGAAACCTCATCTTTACTTCTGCAACTGTAACTGCTGTTTTTATTCTGATTATTCTTCTTGTATTGCACAAAAAATTCACAGCTGCAAAAATCTATCTCAATTAACCCGATATGAAAAAAAAAAAAAGTCTAAATTTGGCTAAATCAATTAGGGGCAGGATAATTCAGGCAGGAGCCTCTCAGGAGAGAAGATGAATAGTGTTTCATGTGTACTAAAACTAAAGACAAGTCACGTGTGAGTGATCTGCTTGTACAGAGAAACATTTACTTTGCTGGATTTGATATTTTACTCAAAGGGGAACAGCAACTGTTGTGTGGATGGAGTGTATTAAAAAAGATCGGGCTCACTGATCGATGTAACATTTCAAATGTTTTCATTATTTAACCTTTTGGAAAAAGAGCTGAATTGGGACGTTTTCATTTCCTTTTATTTTACAGTAAGGCTGCACACTCTCACTTCACTTTTCTACTTTATTTTTCCTTCAAGCGCTTCCCTCCTGCAACACCAACTTCCCAAGGTGCACTGCGTCTCCAGCCAGCCCATGCTACTTAACACACAACACAAATACTTATACATACAGACACATTCAGAACTCATTAACTCTGTCTGACTCCCATTCTCCCCCTTTTCCCTCCCCTCTGATACAAACACACACACACACACACATACACACACAGGAGCACACAAGGCTTTGGCAATCTGCATGCACCAATATGAGAGAAGCACACAAGCGAGAAAAAGGAAGCCTGAATTAGATTACTTGGGATCACTGTGGCATGAAAGGCCCACAGATAAGTTCCTCTCTCTCCCCCCCTGCTGCACTCCTCACTGTGAGAGAAGAGGAGGTAAGGTAATGTAAGAGCAGAGCCGTCAGTCCCCCTTATACACACACACACACACCACCCCCACCATCAGAATATTGCCTGCGCCAAAGGGAGAACAAACTGAGTGATTCCAGATGAAAACAGGTTTGTGTACACAGAGATGAAGACGCAGTAATAGAGTCGTGCAGATGGAGGTAGAGCAAAGTCTTGGTGTGTGTAATGTATTTGGATAGAATACATGGAAATATGATGATGGGATGTCCTCACTGAAGAACCAAGAAGGATCATGAGGTCATGAAACAAATATTGAGTTACAGTTGCCTGGCACTTTTGTTGTGAGGTATAGGAATATCATTAAGAAACCACACAGAAGGGTCAGATCTAATGACTTAGAGACGTCTGCCAACAACAGAATTCTTCTAACATCCTGTTTTTACAACATGCTGCTTCTTCTTGGCCATCGTCTTTCTTTACTTTTCTGCAGATGTACCAAAGTTGGAATAAAGAGTACGAGTTGCCTGACCAGAATTCATTTTTCTTCCCCTTTAGAGTTCAGAACTGTAACCCTCCACACGCAGAAGCTCTCATGTTGGCCTTGAAGGAATGCGTGCTGCTTGATGCTGCATGCATACGTCCCCCCTATGCCCCTGGTGCAGATTGTCATAGTGTAGAGGTGATGTTTAACTCCTGAGGAAATTTCAAGTTTGGTTCGTTAGTATTCAGCAAAAGATCTGTAGAATGTAGATTTATGCCTTTTGCAAGCTTTGGACATAACATACTCAGCCAGCAGAGGCAGGAACATTGACATCCCGTCAGAGGCTTCTTTCTCACCCTTGGTTAAAAGTAAAAAGTCTAATATTCTTGGGAATTTTTCTTTTGATTCTTCCCTTCATAGAATGAAAGCTGAGCCACAGTAACAAGTCAAACATGCCCACAGCCTGGTGCTGCAGACTCCACTTTCAGTCCTTAGTGGGACCAACAGAATGTAAACTGTTCAAAAAGCGTAAAGGCCCACAGATCAAAACAGGCACTTTTATTCATATGTTGACAATAGTGATTTCATTTGTACTTTCTGAAGATTCTTTTTTAAACGTTTTCAGTTTCTCTTCTACTTTTAAGACAAGAACTGGCTGGATTTGTTTGATGAGAAAATATAACCCTCAAGTGAGTTTCTGGCTTCAGAACAACAAGAAATACTCAAAATAAAGGACTCCATGGCTCAGTGGATATCAACGACACCCAGGCCTGTGCAAATAGAACAACCAATTTTGAATTTTTCATACTTTAAATTCTGAAATGATCAAAGTGTGAATTGAAAATTGATTTAATTTGGATTCCAATTTAAATAATTTGGCACTGATGTATTTTGAATTATTTAATTAATCCTTTAATGGTACAGGATAGACAAAAATAAGACACTGGGCTTCAGCCTACTCCTTTTTCGGTGGCTGTAAGATAAATTATTATCATCTTGAAAAAACAAAAAAACCCTTTTTTTTCTGTTTTTAAACCAAAATAAAGCACTCATTCAGATTTTGACACGATTTTTTAATGAAATGGCCCATCTCATAGTTGTCTTACATTGCCCAGGCCTACTTTAATAAGCTACAGCTCTGTTGATCAGAGTTAAGATGAACTTATAATGCCTTTCTTTGTAGTCTATTTGGGGCCATTGTCACAGCCGTGTTTTGTATGAAAAAAAAAAAAAATCAAGGTTACAGATGAAAGACAGAGGAGAAGAAGCACGGGCTAAAGGGAAACTGAGGGTGAGAGATAGTGGAGAGGAGGTGGGGGTGGCGTGTGGGGAAATTCTCCAATCTTTTTTAATCAAGTTGAGAGGGGGACTTCACAGAGGCTGCTGAAGGCATCTGTTGACACAACAGCTCTGTGGTTCTGCTCAAGACGATCCTTTCATCTGTAATTAGCTTTAATTAGTCTAATAAGTTTTTCATCATAATGAAAAAGCTTCTGTAGTTTTGTTCTGAGCAGAAATAATCCTCAGAAACTGAATGAGGATCCATGACTGTCTGTGTCTCTAAAGGTTGTAATGTAATAAAGCTAATGAGTGTTAGTAATGGGAAGCTTATTTTGGGTTTGATCACATTTATGGCCTATTACTTCAGCGGCTCCTCAGACGTGTGCTCTGCCCTTTCATGGCGTGTTCTGAATTACTGTGCCCTTGCTGGAATTGATTATTATAAAAAGCTCTTTTTATTACATTTTCCAAGCCAAGTGATGGTCTCTGCTACAGGTGACACCTCGGGGAGAGCAGAGACGTCGTTTTTTTTAAAAAAGACGATCTCTCTCTCTCTCTCTCTCTCTCTCTCTCTCTCTCTCTCTCTTTTCTCCGTTCCCTTTGAAGAGGGCTCCTCCTGCGTGTTGTCACAGACCCACCTGCATCGGGATTGCTCAGAGCGCCGCTCACCACTTTGTCACCAATTTCGAACCGTGAAGCCGCTTTTCTGCAAATGCAGCAATTATTTCAAAAGCGGAAAATGAAAAGAGGACTCAAAAGTTTTAGTCAGTTTAGCGTGCTGAAATGCCTCAGAACTCTCTCTGTCGACTTTAATAGCGCTCATCTGTCCGTGCTTGCCTTCTTTTCACCTGCTTTCCTCTTCTGCTTTTCTCAGCCCGTTTTTCAACTTGCTCAAAACATACATTAACATATTAACAATGCAGATTAATTGACTCCCTTGTCACCCTCCGCCTCCTCGCACTGGCATCCTCCATTTTACTTTAAGTGTGAAGGAGCAGTGTTTTTTTGTGGGTCAAGTCGAGATGGATCTTAAAGGCAGTAATTGGATGCCTGTGCAAATCCTCTGGCACAGTAGGAGGCTGGTCCATTATCTTTTACCATTGTAAAGTAATACGCTCCTGTCCAGGCTAGCCTCATCATCATTACCCGAGCTGTGGACGCCTGGTGATGGAGCAGGAGCAGGAGGACAGGGCATACATCATATCTGGACTCATCTGTCTTCCCGCTCTGGCTGAGACACCAAACTGTGCTCACTCACATGAGTGTTCGCGGGCATGGGGACGAGAGAGAAATGAAAGCGGCCGTTTGTATTCACGTACCGCTCCAATGTATCGTTAAACAATACATCATCACCACGGCCTTCTCAGGCCACTTGTGCTCTCACATGATAAAGTCATCTATCAACATCCTCCAATGAATGTTTCATTTTACCCCTTTCGATTCCATTCCCTCTGTTGCAATGCACATCTCCTCTGCCAGGAAAGTGAAATCTGGGGAACCATTTATCAAGCACACAGTTAGACACACAGACATAAGCACTTGTATGCCAGCTAATCCTGCTGGAATGTTGCACGGCTGTAGGTAATATTATGCAAGCTGTTTATCAGGAGCCTGTACACCTTGCTAGAAAGTGCCAGGCACATTTTCTTTTACCCACATAGCTTGAGTCACACAGTTTACAGCAAGCGGCTGATAGATGGACCCCTAGCGAGCGATCCATTAGTATCCACCACAGCTTAGGGGCTGATGATTAAGTGGTAGCGCTAATTGA
The DNA here is from genome assembly GCA_030710495.1 of Labroides dimidiatus. Lineage (NCBI taxonomy): Eukaryota > Metazoa > Chordata > Actinopteri > Labriformes > Labridae > Labroides > Labroides dimidiatus. The sequence goes on from CM061153.1 coordinate 24,994,595, forward strand.
GGCTGTCACAGTGTGCATGTGTGGCGTTCTACATGTTATGCTAATTAGGACAACAGATTGTGACAAATAGTGACCAAGTCCAGAATGCAATCATAGTCTTTGAGGCTGAAGGGCTTAACACCTCCCATGATCCTTGACTACAATTTTTTATTACAGGGTGTAAAAAGCAAAACATTTTTAGTGAAAACTGCAAAACATTGTGCTGTGATGACCTGATGTGAATGAGCCTGATGTGTAAATGAAATATATTTGTTTGATGTATATGATTTATTGAGAAAATACCTAAATTATAAATCAAGTGATCTGCTGTTGTTCGCTGCTGAGATAATCGGTAATGATGTTTACTAGAAGCTCTATGTTATTACTGTAATTATACCCACTAACCTTGTTTCCACTGGCAACCTTTGACACAACATAATAATTTTACTCCACACAGCAGTTTGACATCAGTGTCTAATAGCGATGTGTCTGTCGTAAACGATTTGGCTTTTAGAACCGATTCCTTGAAGTAAACACAGACCCAGCTTCTGATTGGGAGACTTTTTTTTTCGGTAAAATCCATACATGATTGGTCAAGCTGTGTGATGTAGTTCACTGAAGGCTAAAAGTTTATAAGTAATACATATACAATCAGAGAATGGACCTATTTTGTCCAGTTGAGATGGTCCTTTGGTTTTGTGCTTTTAATTTATTTTTTCTGGCACTCTGCTCCATGTTGAGTATATAAAAATGCCATATACTTAATAGAAATTTGATATAATAAATAAAACAAATACTCCATGGAGCCATTTGGGAGCCAAAAGAGCTGCCTCATAGGAGTGAGCCGAGCCAGAAGAAGCAGCTCTCTAAAAAGCCCCATAATTCCTATCACTAGTGACTAGTGTTTGAAGTTAGGGAATCAATATGTTTGTGCAAACCGAGGAAAAAAGATATTCACAGCAGAGAAAAGATGCAGAGAGGTTAAGACCCAATAACTTGCTACTTAATGAAACATGTCATGAAATACAGCGATGTGTAGGGATAGATAAGAAAATGTCACACACTCAGACAATGATGTGGCAGAAAACTAAATAATGCACTGTGCTGATTCATGCTGCCCTCCTCACTCAGTTTTACTTCACCATCAGTGGAAATGTTCAGCAAAGCAGCAAAGTTGGCTCATTTTACAAGAGCTGCAGTTAATGGTCCCAGTCTGAGAAGCTATCAGCAATCATCATCTATCATTGTCAGATGACGCCACACGATATGTAGTTCTGAAAACAGATGCAAACCTCCCAGTACGCTCTGCACAGCATTTAAGGACTTCATTTTCCATGCAGCGTTTATGTCTGCAGCTTTAACACTGTCAAATTAGACAGTTTTCTTTCCTACATTTTCTGGAGTAGTGCCTGCTCATTTGTTTCAAGTGGGCCTCAGTACAACAGTACTTCAAAAAACAGCCTTATATTTCACGATTCTTGAAGGAAGAGTTAAGTTTCTTAGAATGAACATAATGTCTCAATTATGGATACTTTTTTTTCTACTTTCTTGCAAGAAATTCCATTTTTTTTTTACTTGTAATGTCTTGAAATAGTGTGAATAGTTAATAGTGAATATATATACACACACACAAACACACACACAAGCAATAACAAGTGCTTACTTTGGGGTTTCCCGACAGAATAAGTCCTTGTTAAATAAAAAAAAGTCCTTTTAAATCTAATATTTGGCAGCAAAAATGTTATTTATTGAATAGGTAGTTGTGTGATATGTGGGATAATGTGAGCAGGTTGTTGTTATAGAGCAGCCCCTTTAAGGTGAAACAAGACCCCCAAAGACCTCAATATGCTCACTATGCATTACATCATACTCAGTTCTTTGTTATATATATATATAGTAAGGGATTAAAACGTTCTTTTGTTCACGATTGACTTCTCTTTTTTCCTGTACATCCTACATCCTATCATATTGAAGGCCAAATGGAGAGATGCTTTTATTTTGAAAACCAAAATTCTGCCATCTGAAGAGGTGTATTATGTGTTTTAGTGTTTTAATCATAGACTGTAAAAAATGGACGTCATCTTGCTCGGCTCAAACTGAGGTCTCCACAAAAACTGCCCCCTCTGCTGGCTGGCTGCAGTACGAGACAAAAACTCTGCCTATCTATTCATTCTAGATGGGCTGTGGTCAAACTTTAAAAAAATATTACACCTTGTAGAAATGTTTCTCACATCCGTATGCTGTGGTGATATTTAGATATTATTGGGCTGCATTGTGTTCAAGTCTTCTTTTTTCTGAAATATTTCGTTTTCATTAGTTATTAGGGGTTAAAAACAGGGTTTTACGTCTCGTTTAACGATGATTGACAGCTGCCGATCTTGTGTAGTTTTTTTGGGAATAATAAAATACACCAGGAAGAAGAGTTCAGAAGAGATTAGATGGTCTAACGAAAAAAATATATATATATTTGTCACCCGCTTCCACTCAGACTTTCCCAGAGTTCCTCGTAAGTCTCTACTGCGCAGACTCTGGCTGCACAATTGGGCCAATGGCGGCTCCCGTGATGGAGGTTTGGGAAGTGGGAAGTGTGCCAGCAGATTTCTCCCTTTGTAAACCTCCAAGGAGGTAGCCTTGTGATATTGTGATGTATCCTCAGGAGAAATGAATGCTTCACACAGTAAGGCACACTTTATTTCCTCCACTGTGAGCACAGAGAAAGAGAGTGTCAATTCTTCCTAATTTAAATGTCATGTTGATGTATCTTTATAGATAATACTTCCACATCATGTTTCTCCCCAGGCAGTACAGATATTTGCCACAAAAAAGATAAAAGAAGCATTAGAGTAAAGAGGTGTTGCTCTGTCTCGTCACAAAGGGTAAGCTGGCATGTCTGATCGTTTTGCAGACCACATTATTTTTGCTTGTGGTGATGTTTTCTGGTCAACAAATACCTCCTAGGAACACCTTAATGACCCAGTCTCCAAAATATTGACTCCAGCACCCCACGATGTTCCCCTAAACCCTTGTGGGGAAGTAAGAAAAAAAGAGGTGTTTGTGTGTTTTTCTTTTTAAGTGTCACTCTGGAGGTCTGAAATACTCCTACGATTGAAAGACTCAAAATGAGTGGGCTTGGTTTGTTACCTTTTCAAACCAACAATTACATAGCCTCCCTCTGCATTAGTGGTGGTAAGGCTTCAATTTAACACATTTGCCTGTCACAAAACCTGCCTCTGAGAAGCATGCTCTTTACTCTGACATCAGAAGATTATCAGTCACCATTAGAATTAAGCTAGCCTTTCCACAGCGCTTCAAAAACCACCTCGAGCTGTGGGGTCAAATAACATATTTACTGTGCTGCAGGGATCCTCAGAAGGTGACCTGCAATACGCTGCGTGATTCAAGTATAAAACACTTTTCTGTTTGCTTTGCCTACAGAATACTGCTAAGACCTGTGCCCTTTGGAACCACTTATTTTTTAGTTCCTCTAATTGAATGCTGTGAACCTTCAGCCTCGTCACTGAAGCTCTGTCTGTTCTGCTAAACCTGTCAGTTATGTTGGAAACAGTTTGCACAGGAAGACAAAAGTGCAGAGATAAAGTAAAGGGCAGGAGACTGACAGATCAATCACAGACTGACACAGTAAATGTCCAGATCTCACATCTGCCCATTATTGTTAACATCCCACTTCACATTCTGGCCCAGTTCCACCTATTCTGGCTTTAATCCCGGTCCACTGAGGTTTGAGAGCACTGTGTGTATTCTTTCTTTCAGCAGTAATGGACTCTATGGTGGGGTTGACCTTTGTGCCTGCTGAGAAGGGTCTGTGTCCAGAGGGCAGCTAAGCCAAGCTAAGCCAAGTTAAGCTGGCAGTATGGATCTCGATCAGAGCTGGGCGAAGAAATCAGAGAGAGATCAGGAGGTCATCTCCTGCCGGCATGGCTGGCTGTTGGTGAAGAACTCTTCATCGATCAGCCTGAGTGTGATAGATACCGGGCTGAAATTGAGCAGACTGGTGCGGGCAGGGTTGTTTCCTCGACTTCTGGCCTCTGGGCCCTGGCTCAATGGGCAAACAACAGGGGCACTGGAGAGACATTTCTGTACCATGGCTAGTATCAGTCAAAGCACCCGGCAGCTCCCTCCCCTGAGCCCCTGCAGCTCTCATCTAAAGGGGAGCGGAGAGCTGGCTGTGTCCCTGGTGCCTGACCTTGATTCTTACAGAGCTGAGTCTGACGGTTGTTGAAATTCTTCAGGGACAGCCGCTCCTCCCTCCTGACCCATTGATCGAGATGTATTACAGGTATCATATTCATGAGAATTGCAGGGGATTCGTCCTATAAACTTAAAATATTGTACTCCCACATCCAGCCATGGTTTATTCACAAGCTCCGCTTCACAGCATGAAGTGTAATTCATGTCTGCTGGGCTCCAGAGGGCGGCTCTGTTCCTGCACCACCAGCCATCAATAATGTCCGGCTTTATTTTGAAAATACAGACACAGATAATAACAACCTTGCTTGTAGTGCGCTTTCATATTACAGGCAGGCATTTTTATAAGAAATGCACTGAAGGTGAGCGGACTATAAATGCTGTCCATAAAAAATAAGAATTCTTGGTCTATTTGTCACTTCATGATTTAATTAATATCTATAAAGGGATTTGTCCCGTCATCATCATGACATGTCCCCACATTGTCAGTTTACCTGTAAATTATGCGCACTCAATAATAATTTATGGTTTAGAGCTATTCAGAGTGTCCACGGAGTGTCCTGTGAAGCCTCTTGCATAACTGACCATGTGGCTTAAGTGAAGAGAGAGTTCCTGATGTCATTGTTCAACCTTCTCTAAAAGTTTGTGAGGGCAGCAAAACAACATAAATCTCCCCACTTTTAAATCCACAAAGCTTAGTATTTTCTGTTTAAATTCATAAAGCTCTTTTTTTTTTTTTTCCTTGAAGGTACTGAACTTTTTCGAAGGATCAACAGACATAGTTTGTCTTTTGATGTTTTCTGTCTCCCCATGCTGTTTCAGTCTTGCCAGCTTTATCATCAAAAGTGAAATTGAGGTCAGACTATCAGAAGTTAAAATGCTTTTCAGCATACAGTAAGTCAAAGAATTAAACTTTAAAGCAAGCGCCAAAACATTTAGATTTGGGATGGGAAGTCTCTGCCCTTTGAATGACCTCAAAGACCCAGAGAAACAGGTCAAACAGTTGCCTGTTGAAGTGATTTGGAGGGATCGTTGCTGGACGGTCTCTCGGCCAGAGGTTTTAACTTTGTGTATCCTTTTCATAAGCGCATAAAGGGCGGATTCTGCTTTCCGGATGAATGTGATGCACAGATATGAGATGCACAAGATCCGCATGAGACAATGCGTGTAGCTTTTTCACAAACGCATGTCTGCCACAATTCTAGGCAAGAGTAGAAGAAGTTGTTTACACCGTTAACAACATTTTTTTTTCCACAAATTCCTTTTCTCTGCCAAGTTTGCTCGCAATTTCACGCCAGGAATTGTTCATCACACGGTAACCACGGTGATCTCTGTGCGGTTAATCATATAAATGCAAGGGGTTTTTTTGTACTTTGGACTAAGGGAGCACCTGTTCGTCCATGCATGTCCGTGTGGAGGTTAGAAATCAGAAATTCTCCGTGTGAAAAGGACCACCTGAGTGTGCGAGGCTGCTAAAATGACGTTTCTCTGCATGAAGGCCTCACAGACGCATCAAGCATTCACCTGGCTTACGGCATGATGTTACAAGGAAAGCACAACAAATAACTCTTCAATAACCCAAAACAAAATATTTATAATATCAATAAATTTTACTTATATAGTGCTTTTCAAACTCTGATGGGGATGGAAGCCAGATTGAAATGGTTTAAATATTGTGGTTAAGCTATCTTTAAAGTATTTGGTTTGCAATTTTTTTGTTTTCCTTTTGACAGGTTCATGTTTAAATCTGTTCTAAATCTCTATGCTAAGCTAACATCCTTACCACAACATATTCACTTTTACGTTTGAGTCTCAGCTAAAGAAGGGTCCCTACACTTTTGTCTATATACAAATCTGAAAACAGGGATTTCTGTTTGATTCGGCTTGGACTGATGAAACTCTGACTCTATTTTGACTTTGTAGATGGAGAGGAGTGCTGGAACTTCATTTTCAATATCATTTTAAGGGTGTTTTTTTTTTTTTTTTTTTTTTTTCAAAATAAGTTGCTCAATTTAGAGCAGTTGCTTCAAAGAGATGCCATTGATTCATGTTTCATGGTTCATCAGCTACTTGTTGCTTAGACAGCACTCTGGGCATTTTGCTTGTGATATAGCATGAATCTGTCCGGCGTGGGTGTGAGTGGGGCTGGATAGCTGTCAATTGTTGCTCAGTTAGCTATCTATGCTTTCAATGCTTTCACAAAAGGGGCTAATGCTAAACAAGAAGTAAGTACCATCTGGAGTGGGAGGATTTTTTTTGTGGCCTTGCCAAAGAACAATAATTTTGACAACATTTCAAGATGATACACAAACACTATGAGATTGATTTCTCTGCTCAGACAGCTTTACGAAAGCAAAGAGTTGACCAGTTAGGGGCACATCAGTCAGTTTTCACCAGGCTTAACACCATTAGTAAAGCTGCGATGATAACATCTGATAAGATGTCTTTCCAGGGACAGTGAAATACAGGAATAAGCATTTGTGAAGTGCCAGTGTCCCAGCACCAGAGACCCCACATAAAGAGAGACATACAGAGACATTACACTCTGTGGCACCATCTTTCTTTGTTCAATCTGCATCATGCATGCCACCTCATTCATGGTTAATCTGGCCTGCTTTGGCCCTCTGGTCAGTACCGGTTTACCCAATATGAACACAACGCATGTTGCGTAGGGCCCTGCAAAACCAAAGGAGGCCCTGTGAAAAAAAAAAAAAAAAAAAACGTGACAACATGATCGTCCATCGCGCACATGTCAGTGATTCCCACAGCATCACCCTAGCAGGACAGCGTCAAAATGAAGCGTAGCCCCCCCATTTGAGACATCTTAGGAAGTTTAACTTGCCTCAGAAGGTGCCAATGTCTGACACAGCAATAATCCAGTCTGTGCTCTGCTCTCCGGTATCTGTATGGTTGTTTGGATCTACCACTAAGCAGAGCAGAAGAGACTACAGGGGACATTCAGGTCTGCAGGGAATCATTGAAATTACCTTATCCTCTCACACTTACAGGACTTACACTTGTTCAGGGTCAGGACATGGGCAGCCAGCAATACTGCAGTCCCCTCACACCAACTGTTCTGACTTCTGCCCTCCAATAAACAACACCAGGAACTGTGTGCCAAAAATATCCAGACACAAGAACAGTCTTCTCCCACAGGCTGTCACTCTGATTAACAGTTAACTCAGTCACAGCTTGTCGGGAACAATCTCTGCGCAAGAACCCAGAGAAACAAACATCCGCTTTCCTGTAAATCACGTTAATTATTCGAATATTTTGAATACTGAAAAAATTTCATGCTGTTAAGATCGTCACTACATCTACCATGGAAATGAGCACCCTGTTCATACTTTCAGTACTGTCAAATCCACCTGCACTGTAAAAACAAAAAAAGTTGTGTGAACTCGAAATTTCAAGGCAACTGTCTGCACTGTTTTTGGGGGTTTTGAGGCCAACTGAAAATTTTACATTTGAACCAACTGATACGTTTTTGTTGAGATTTGAACCCTGTTCTTCCAATTGGGAGACAATGATTCTTCAACTGAGCCAAAGGCTCCCCACATGTCCATGACACACAAAGCAACCAACACATAATCAGTTTGCAAACTTAAGTTTTAATACAGTACTCAAACAAAAATATTCTACTTTTTGATGACAATATCCACACAGGACAGGAGAACAGGAGAGACGATGGCACATGTGAAAAACTCACATGTGTAGATGAAGACCCCTGGAGATTTGAGTTGGAGACCCCGAAGATTACTCAGAGAATTAAGTTATTACTAGAATTAGGTTATAGCCTTAAACCTATAATTTGAAGTTTTGCCAACTTAACATATGAAATAAGAGGAAGTGAAGAGACCGTTTGAAATTATTGAATTAGTATACATAAAAAATAAAATAACATAAGTCTGTTAATCAGAAGTTTTTAGGCCAGCAGAGAAGGCCTTGCAGGCCCTGACGGCTGCCACTGAGAGAACTACAATAATGTAGTTTGCAACATAACAGAACATTTTTTATTCACTTAACCAGAGAATCATTTTCAGGCCACAGTTCTACGTTTTATTTTTTACAGTGTACCCGGTCCATAGGAACCTAGCTGTTACAGAATTATCTAGCTTTTCATCTGTGTTTTGTCATCACTTGCAATCCTCAATGCCTCACTATTGTCACACAGTCTACAAGTGTTATTTTTTACTGAGCTTGGTGTCCTTGTCTTCAGTTTAGATCTATCTCTGTGTAGTGCATGGAGGGTAAAGTCAAACCAATTTCAAATCCCTACATGCTTATGTGTACCTGACCAATAAAGCTACTCCTGAGTCTGCTGATCTGATAAAACCTCAACTTTTGTGCTTTTCTTGCACTGATGCTGTGTGCTCCTGACCTGGCCAAGAAACAGACCTTTGTTGAGTTGTAAAGTAACTTATAGAAGAAGAGCAATGTTTTATAAAAAAAAAATAAAACACTGCGGTCACCTCCAGAGAGAAGAAGTGTGTTTCTCCGAGAAAGTTTGAAAAGTGAACATATGATGTATCCATCAATGTGCCTTAGGCTATAATCTTCAACAGTCTATAAAAACCACCAGCCGAACTCTCCAGGCCTTTCACATCTCACCTCCTATGTGGGGTTGATTCACATTGTGGACTCTGACAGGCTTTGAAGTGCCCTTTTCATAATGTGTCTTAATTACTGAATGAGGTACCCACTGAAGTGGCTCTCACCATGCCTGTTAATTCCAAGGCGTCAATTCATCCTATCAACATGATCTGCACCATGATCTCCCATTACCTCTCTTTTTAAAGTGACACTCTCCTGAGCAGATCCATTGTCAGAGCAGCCATTTAGTTAATCTTCTCTCTACCAGTCACGACCAGCAGTAATGAGCAGATCAGGTCTCTGACCAGCATGTTCCACAGACAGACCACTTCCAACCCTCGGCGACGAGTCTTTTGTGTGCTCTGTACTGCAGCCATCCAGCTGGGAAGGAACGAAGAAGACTGGAAAGGGAAGACAAGGGAGGAGCTGGCTCGTTCTTGGAGGAGGAAGAGTAGGAAGAGAACGAAGCAGGAGAGGGGCCCTCATTAAAAGGCAGTGTGTTGGCTTCACAACCATCCCACCACTTCAATGCGCTGTCATGCGGTGATGTATCGCTCTGCATGGTGCTACCAAGGCCTTTATTCCCACTCTCCTCCATGTTTCTCGCTTCCAGCCAATTAAACGCCCACTGGAATAGAAGGGAGGAAGTGCCACATTGAATGTCGCACAATGTGGCGAGAGAAGCTGATGAAAGGACATGTCTCTTTTAGTCTGCTTAATAGCTTCAGGACTCAGTATGAGTGGCGTTTAATGTCTACAGCGTATAATTTACTGTGCCTTCCAATCCAAGTTTCGGTTTCTATCCCTGAACAGATATTTTATCTCCCAGCGGATAAAAATGTTTATCCGAAATTAGGATATTTGAATTACTATACAATTTTGTTGACTGTTGGTGTATTTCATTTCTCCTTTTATGGGTTTGCTCTTGAAATGTCACAAAACATCATAAAAAACCTCATGATAAATGTCCAATGACAAGTCATTAGTGATGGTGGTAAAGCTCCAGATTAGGTGTTTCGCTTTATGGCTTTGATTTGTGGTATTTGGTGAACCCAAGCAGCTTTTTAACTTTAGGACATAAGACTACACACAAAGCCTGCACACAGTATGTTTACAACTTTCTCCTCTCTCGTCTGCACCATGAATAATACAAGCTCCAAAAATCCCCATCCCACCACTGAGCCTGACCTATTCATTTGTTGCTGTTGCCAGGATGCCAGGGTCAGAAAGTGGATGTATTAGCAGCAAAGGCTAATCACAGCACCAGAGTAGCTCCACTACTTCTCATGCTGTGCATGTCATTCAGGCTGACACCATAAATCTCACTTATTTTCAGATCCAAGTGAGACACAGGCAGAAATTACGGCCCAGAGCGCATTACCAGGCGCTGCGGTGAGCTGAATGCTAACAGAGATCTGTGATAAAGCAGACAGGCAGTTCTCCCACAGATTATTGAACAAAAAGACTGCTTTCTGTGAGACTGCAGAGGGAGAGATCAACTGGTAAGCAAAGCACAAACACCAGAGTCAACAGCTGACAATCAAATGAACTTCAAAGAGTGTTGCGAGCTCAGAGACCTCTGCTATAATATGAATGAATGCTTTGGCACAGTTACAGAAGTGTCTCTTGTGCTTCATCAATACCACAATGATTTTCTTTTTGCAATCTCTGTATTTAGTGGAGACAAGACCAACAGGATAAATGTCGATAAGAAAGATGCAGAGTGATGGACAGACAAATAGATGTCATTCCTGATGACAGTGGGTTATAACAGCCTCAGAGTTACTCAGTTCTGATTGGCTAAATAATGTTCATGTAGTTGCACAGCTGTGCTCATGTTTGATTGTATGGCTCTCGGCAGTGAGCTCCTTGTTTTGGGTGTTTTTCTTGGACATAACTTCTTTTTCTTCCTCCTGACTATATTATGGACCAATTGTCCTAGGAGTCCCAAGGCATCACGTTAACCCAGAGGTACAGGCTGGGTTTGGTCAAATCTAAACTGGAACCATATGATCCTTGGGCTAAGGTTGTTTTTTATTTTTAAGGAATAGAAAGGAACAGTTGATGGACACTGAAGTCTGAATTTAAAATCCAAAACTTTCAGAATCTTGCATTTCTTGTTTCCAATTCAAGATGGGCAATTTTCAACTTCAATTTACTCAGTCAACATTCTGCAGATTAGATACTGCCAAAGCAACTAGAATCCTTTAAGCAGCACATTTAAAAGTCAAAATAATTCTTACTTCTTGATACATGCCGGATTGTAATCTGCGATTTAAAATGAGATTATCAGAGCCAAAATAGTTTATTTCTAAATGCTATTTCTCTGTTTTCCTTTTTGGGTCATCCAGGACCGGATTAATTTACGGCACATTGAAGCCCCCATGAAAACACCACGCCAGCCAATTAGCAGTGAGAAGAGAGATCTAAGTTTTTCTCTGCTGAAAAGGATTTCTTAAATTTTTTCTTTTTTTTTAGTGATGGTGGACACTGGAGCTGATTTGTCAAAAAGAAAAAGGACATAACAACAAAAGAAAGCAAAAAGGGATATTGTTAAAGCACATAATAAAGGCTGAAACACAAGCTAAACTGTTTGTGATAATTTTCATTCCAACCCACATGCAGCAGTTATTTTGCAGTGATCTGGTCAAACTTGAGAGTCTATCAAGAGAATGAAGAGTGAGGATACATTAGTTCTACTTGGTGAGGTTGCAGTTGGTAGATGAGCACTGGTAGGACATAACAGGATTAACTAACATTACACGGACAAGTCTCAGAGCACCAGCACTGACTACTAAACTACGCTACAAACTGAATTTACAAAGTTCACTTGTTGTCACATTTCAAACAATAGCGCTACGTAACTGTTACTGTATCCGGTAAAAAGTTGTCTTGAACAAAGAAAAGTAGTGTTAAAAAGAAGAACTGCTCTCCATTCATTTGCTTCAAAATAAATGTACGTCTCGGTAAGAGTCACTTCCTTATGACAGGTGCTAGTGTTCATGGGAAATGAAGTCTTTCTCCTGGAAAATACTAGCTTTAAACGGTCCTCACAGCCCCTTCAAGATTTTTTTAGGTCCAGATTGTTGAGAGCATTCAGTGTTCTTTTATCTTTTTATCACAAGGCTACAACACCAGTAGCCTCTTTTGGATGTTTGCGTATGCTCATACTCCAGTTTCCTACATGTTTTAGTCTCTTTCTTACTCTCTTCACGTTGCCAATGACTGGGTGCTACACTGTCACGACCAGGGGTGTATAGATGTGCTGATCTTGATTGACTGACAATATTAATGTTAAAAATCTTAGTGCAGAAGTCTGCTGCTCCCCTGGATCAGTAAAATGTTATACAAACTGGCTCTACTTTGAAGTCAAAACCAGTTCACCAGGGTTTTGCTGTTCCTATTGCACACTGTGCTCGACATCTCCTCCAGGGGCGAAGATGTTTACCTTTTACTTTTCACAAAAGTAGTGTTGGCTTAAGTAGCTGACAATTTAGTACCAACTAGCTGACAGGGAGAGGGCAACAACATCTGGCAGAAAGTGGTTTCCAGCCTGCACCTCAGGAATCAAGTTATGTGAACTCAGTATGAGGGAAAGCAAGGGATTGTCCCTTCCTCACTGATCACAAATAAAAGTGCCCAAAAGTTATCTGCAGATACCAAGAAAATGTGGTTGACCAAAAGTTTTAAAGAAGATGAATTTTAACATGTATTGCGAATTTGTTATCTCTTGGGGAAAAACATTATTTTATTTTGTAATGTGTCTTTATAAAATGACGGATCCTAAGAAACAAGCAGCTGTCGAAGGTTGAGATATTTTTACATGAATTTGAAGTTTCTAGACTTTAACAGCTTATTTTCTCTGAGGGGAACAAAAATCTTCAGTCTGGTATTTCTGTCCCAGTTCCTTCACATGCCCATGTATCACTATGCGCTCTTTCAGACTTCTATAAGATGACTGAGTTACGGCGCTGATGAGCACTGCTGGTCTCCATTGGGTGTTTAATTGCGCTGTCTGTGTCTGTGTGTGGACCACTGATGCATCACAGTGAGATCCCGCTGTGGCTTATTACTGCTGGGCTCTGCTCTTTGCAGCTCATAGCCTGCTGGGTCATCTCCAGCTGCTGTAATCTAGCATTAGCTTCTGCTTTCACCAGGTCCCAGCCATTTACCCCATCATGTATTATAGATGACCCTCTGGAAATGGAGGGCTCCCAGCAGACACAGTATTAATTTACAGCATCTCTTGATTTTAAGGGGAATTGAATCAAAGTCAGCTGCACAGGAGGAGAGGGGTTTATATTGCTATATAACACTGTCACAGTCTATAAAATTGTAATGAAAAACCATTCGAAGATTAAGTGTTTTTTTGTGATTCATTGGTATCTCTTGGCTCAACTAATAATCATTTCACTCCAGAGCTGAATGGTCTCAGTAATTGATGCTTACAAACGACCAGGCTCCTTTCAACCGAACTTAATCCTCCTTTTCTCTTCCTTTTTTAATGCCTGTATTCACATGCTCACAAACACAGTGGGTTCTATGGAAAGCCAGTTAACAGGGATGTGAACAAATCTTGTGGTAGCAGTGGCAAATACATAAAAATAAAGACACAAAGTCAGACACTAGACTGCTGCTGTCTGCAGATGTCAGGTTTATCAATATTACTCTAAATGAGCGTGACATTTAATTCAGCAGGCGTCTCTGCTGTTACATTTCTCTGTTGAAATGAAAATAATGGCATCTGCCTCAATAGAACAGCACTGAAATGTCTCAAGAGCTGAAAGTTCATTGAAGGCCAAAATGCATATCAAGGGGTTCATGCAGATTTAAATTAAGGAAATCGGAGCATGGATTTTTTGAGACCATCACAGTGGCAGAGTGAAAACTGCCATCAACAAAACACTTCTTGTTATTCTCTACAGTTAGCTGGGGACAGAATTCAGTTCCCAAATAGCAAGAAGCTACATTCAATGTGAAGCACTTTGACCTAAATGGCAGCTTAAGAGCAATTCCTTTGTGCTGAACAAACTACAGAGCTAACCATTCTGTAAGGATGACTTTTCTTTATGAAGCAGAAGTTGGCTCAAGCTTTACATAATTGGACTCCAATTATTTCCTGAGACAATTGGTGTGTGTGTGTGTGTGTGTGTGTGTGGAGAGAGGTGGTTGGGTGTGTGCAAAAGTGAGAGGAGAATGGGTGTGTATGTTCAATGAAAGGTTAAGATTCATGTTCAGAGTGATGAAGCTGTGCCACCACTTAAAGAACCTGAGCTGTCCGGACTGCAAAAGTCTCAGTCCAGGGTTAAACTGCAGTTTCTCATGAAGCCTAGTTAAGCTGATTGGCTGGTATAGGTGCTAATTTACACAGGCTATTACTGACCAACTGTCCAAGGTCAAGGTGCAGAATCAATGCTTTACTCAACAGAACCCTTGTTTTATCTGTCAAGGCCAAAATACAGTAAATTGTATTGGGTCAACCCCTTTGTTTCTCCTGTGTATGGGTAGATCCTACGAGCTTGAGCTAAAGCTAAATGTGGTTCTAACTCGACCCAGTCATCAGCCATGTTGTAATTCTGTATCCATTTAGTAAATGTGTCGTTCGAAAGATGACGTTTCAGGACGATTGTAACTCAGCTCTTTCAAATGCTGCTGACAAATGTGTCCTGCTCGTTGGGGGCCAGGAAGGGTCTATCCTTGCATCCTTTTTGGCCCAACCTTGGTCTCTCGGGAGACCAAGCAGTATACTTTAAGTCATTTGTTTTGAGATCGCAAGATACATGTTTGAAAAATAAAAGCTATGAGATTGGTTCAAGACAAGAGTCTTAGAGCAACTATTCAAGTGTTGAGGAAATCCTCTATGGACCGGGCTGTCTAGTTCACCCTCAGCTATGAAGGTCTCATTATTAAAATCAGGATATTTTATGACAGAGGAAGATGAAAAAAGGTAATTTTCTTTGGCTTCTTCCTTATTAAGTGAAAACTCTTCAAATAAAGTGCACTCTCTCTTACTTTTTGTTTTTGTTTCACTCAGTAAAAGAGCTGCGTAGAAGTCTGTTGTTGCAGATTTCAGACACGCCGGAAAACTTTCACTTTATTTTCCCTCTGAACTTTGTACGTTATTGTCGTTCATGCGTTTACATTTTTATTACTATATTTTTTTCCCTGGTACTGCTTGTGTTTTATTCAAGAATATCATTAATTTAATAACCCTGAGAACCCTCAGCCTCTAAAGAGCAGACTGAGCTGGTTTTCTTCTAGAATTTTAGATAATGGTAGCTAATTAAACAAACAAGGCTTTTATACAGTCAAAGTGGAAGAGACGTCAGATTAGACTATCAAACAAGCCAGGATTTGAAACATCCCCTTTCAGCACTCATATGAGGAAATCACACATGTACAAGTGAAGGCAAATCACAACCACCAGAGACTCTAAAGAGGGCCTTCAAATGGCTTTGGGGACTAGATGAATAAAAGCTGGATCAGCCATAGCAACAGATCCACTCAGAGACTCCATGTTACATTTCTGATGATGTGGTTGAGCAGAGAAGCAAATGATTCACAGACAAATGCTTGTGTAATGGAGCAGAGATAATTCTCGAACATGAAATATAATTTTTTTTTTTTAGCTTTTCATTTGGCTCCTGTTGGTAATAGTAGAATCCAAATTTTATCAGCCCATTGGTAATTTTGAAGACTATCCAACCACAATGTCATGCTAATTACTTTAATCAATTAGCTAAACAAAGATTGTGGCAGTGAAGAGAACATTTTTATCCAGATGATTATTTTCATGGTTTTTAGAAAGACCATGCTGTGTTTTATTTTTTTCCATGTAAAGCAAGTCATCTGTAAACTCAAAAGTAGTTACATGGAAATTAGCATAAAGGGGATGGGAAATGTTGTATGTAGCTTTATGTTTCTGTTTCTGTCTTGTAAAATTTAAAAAGAACTACAGACAAGGTAACAACACAGCAGCATCAGACACTGAGACAGCTGAGGATACCAAATACAGTCAGTTCTAGTGCTGTTTCCCACAGAATGAAAATATTGAATTTATGACTGTTCCTATATGAAGATGTGCTGTCAACCTATTTGTTCTATCATCAGGTAAAAACTTTTATTTTCAACTCATTTAAGAGTGTGTACACAGAGGACTTTAATTTGTTCAACTTATTTTCTTTAAGGTTGCTACGGCACAGACAGCTTTCCTATCTCTAGACACACAGTAGTATGTCCTGCCCGCCTCCTACTGTTTCTCTTTTCTGTACGTGTCCCTGCTTTTGAAAATGCTCATTAGTAATAAGTTTTTTTAAAAAATGTCCAAATAAAACAACTCACATTTTATTTTATAATCTGAGATCTCAACAGGTGATTAACGTGGATGGGGCATGTTAAGGCAGCTGTACATTAGTGATGGGAAAAGCAGTTCTTTTCAGTATACTGAGTCAGTGGAGTCGGTTCAGTGAGGTGGTTCATTCAAAAGATTCGTTCAATGAATCATTCAGTACTTCTCTGCAGCTATGCCTGCAAATCAGAATTTAATAAGCTGAAACACAGCGGAACGTTTGGTTCTGCTTGCGATCGTACTGAGAATGGTCAGTGGTGAATAATAAGCCACATATTTTCCCCGACTGTTCTGTTTAGTACTTTCAGATCATTCACTGACTGTCCGACTGAGAGGAAGAGAGAAACTCAGAGGTGGAGCTTCTGTTAGGTACATTTAGTGAACGACTGACTGAATGTCAACGTGCAAGGCTGCAAGTCACCAGCCTCAGTTGCACACACACTGTACTGATTGAAACACGATCGAATTGAGACTGTAAATTAAGCTGCATATATAAGCCATTTGCAAAGTGACAGCAGCTATAAAAAGTGCATACATTTTTTACATAGATTGCGTTAACTATTAATAGCTGATAGTGATGTTAGAATATTTTTTATTTTTTTTATTAAAAAATAGATGAGTATATATATTTAATGCACTCTAAGCTGACTGAGCTTGCTCTCTCTCTTTAGCAGTACACTCTGCAGTGGTTCTGATTTCACAGCAGTTTGCCAATAATCACTAAAGGAGTGTTAATTACGGTAATAACTTCTCCTCCAAAAGGCTTTCTCAGTTCTAAACAGACTGATGGACAGAGCTCAAAAAAACATAAGCCTCAGTGTGTCACATGGGGTCGCTGGCAGTCATTCACCTCATTCCTGAAATGAAGGCCACATGATCCATGTGTAAGTGTGGCTGTATCTGCTTGGATAGAGAATAAAAAACTGCTTTATACAAGGGATAAATGTTGTCTGAGGCCCCCACTCTTTCTTTCTTTTTTATTTCCGCCCTGTCTGAGCTTGTGATTTCTGATTCTAGGTTACAGCGAAGACTAGACCGTGTTGGGCCTGTGACTACGCCTGCTCTGATGTTTTTCTCTCATTTTCTTTCCAGGACTCAGAAATTTTGAACACAGCCGTGCTGACAGGAAAGACCGTGGCCGTCCCGGTAAAGGTGGTGACCGTTGGAGTGGATGCCTCTGTAACTGACATTTCCGAAGCCGTCAGGTGTCGCTCTATGGATGAAGATGTGGTCAAGGTCAGTAAGATGAGTTGCTGAAAAAGAAAAGAAAAGAAAAGCTTGGCAGTAAGATCACTGAAATATTCAAAACAAACAAACAAAAAAAAAGTTATTATGTACTGGTTGAAATTGGTGTCATGTTTTTCTTATGACATCCATGAAGCATCTGACTCAAATGTTCACTCAGGTCTTAGTGCTCCACTGAACAGGCAAAAATTTGCAGCTGACAATAACATCAGATCTGTGTGAAGCCGTATTTACATAATTTTTCTACAATCATTCTTCCGTTTGAGGTTTGACTGGCACTGTTTTAATTGGTTGTTGTGTCATCTTCTTCTGCGTTTGTTTAATCGAACATGACCTGCAAGTCAATGCTGGTTACATCAACTTAATTTCAATAGCTTCTTAATTTCAAAAAAAAAAAGAACAACAAATAAGTGCATTGACTGACAGACAGAACCCAGATATTAAGATGTTTTGTAGACACAGCATTAAAGCTTTCAGGAAAGAAAGATGAGATTTTCTATGTTTAGCACATCTATATAAATCCTCCAGAAGGATAAACAAACATCAGCAAACAACATGAAAGTGTGTGTTTGATATGCAGTGACTGTTGACAGGTTGCTCAAGTTTTCCTTTATTTTTAAACCTGGGGCACAAGGCACAACAGAAGTAAAAATCCCATCAGGTGTTATATAGTTGAGCCCTGGTATTGGTGGCTTTGCTCTACAGAATAAGAGCTGCCAAAATCACATGTTCAGCAGTCTGTTTCCAGTTTTATCTAGAAACAGCACCCTGCTGTGTTCATGCTCTAGGAGATCAGAAGGGAAGGTTGATGCTGCGGTTCAAACTCATGAGACATGTTTACCAGAAGGAAAGCTGATAGAAAGAAATGCAGTTCATGAAGATATCTTACCATTCATGTTAGGGCAAAATATGGATAGTCGGTATGTTGTCGTCCTAACATGTGATACAATTATCAATGTCTTCTGAGTCCTAATGCAGCCAGAGCTGAAGTCCGAGATTAAGTCTTCAGCGCACGAGTCCGAGCCCTGGACTTCAGTGCTATAACACTGTTATTTCAGCGGCAGTGAAAAGAAGCAGGGAGATGCACGAGCTAAAAAAAAATGAAAGCTGTTTTTGCTTTTTATGCTTTATTCTGTAATATATTTCTGTGACTTTAATTCACAGACTTTAATATGTAGATCATTTTAACTTGGCTAAATAACTTAGTAGAAATAAGACCCTAGAATGAATATAGTATATTAATCCTGATCTTTGTATTTTGAGGGGAATTTTGTATGCTTTAGTGAACTAGCTGCCTTGACTTATCATTGAATGAACATCTTCTAACATACAGATTAGGTCAGAATTACTGTGTCTTTATGACAATGTAGTTATGGGCCATCTATAGCCAATGAATCACCTGTGAGTCACCTGGTTGTATCCACTGCTTCCTGTATCAGTTCATCGTGTGTTATGCATGAGTAAGAAATGGCGAGGTGTGTATCAGAGGGACATTAAACTGCAGTCAAAGCTCTGCCTCTGAGATCTCCTGCTCACTCCTCATAGCCTGTGATCCTGTGTGTAAACGTTATTAATTTGTCTCATTTCGACCGGGGGAACCAGCAACATATAAACGCAGAATGGCGTTAAGCCTGAACAATGACGCAGAATGCAAATTAAATGATGCGACTCATGCTGGGGGGGTTCTGACAGTAAACTTGAAATTAATACCCTAAATCACGTTTTCACTTCTAACCTCTGCAGATTTGTCTTGCTTTCACAAATTTGTCCTGACATGAAGCAGAATTATATTCACAGCTACAGCTTTCTCTAAAAACTCTGAAAGCCCGCCATCCCAAGAGACACATGTGAGAAGGTGACCATTCAGTCAAAAGACCGGCAGCCATCTTGGCAGCCAGATATTTCAAAGTGAGTCAGGGGTCCCCCGGAATTCACAAAGAAAAGGACTTCAGTGCGTCATTTAACTTGCCATTTAGTAAATTGGTGCTAACAAAACAGCGGATTTGATGATATGAACATTTAAAAATGGAGTGAGTACCGCGGAAACGTGACTATTAGGTTGACGGAACAAGTGACCTCTCAGGCTGTTTCCATGGCCATGGGAATCTTGACTGAGGTCCACATCCTGCAAATTGAATCTGGTTCGGATGAGATTTTACTTAAGTTGTGCACAATTCTAATTGTAATGGAAACACCAGCAAGTTGCAATTGTACTTTATCAAAATTTTGGAAATATCACTTTTAATTCGTGAAAAAGTGTTATGGAAACGCAGCTAGTGAGACATAAAGCAGTGGACGGAAATCACGGTTTTAGAAAGTAAAAGTGAGATGCCATTTTTGCCCCTTATCTTCATCCACTGTGATACAATACGGGACCAACTCCCTCATCAAAGATGATGAAAAACATTTTCATCTAAAGACCAATGTGAAAAGTAGCTGCTTGAATAAACATTGGACAGCCCGTATTTTTTCACTCAACAATGAAAAACAGCCGACGGAAAATAGGCAGCAGCGAAAGACAAACAAAACTAGTCAAAGATGTATTTATATTTTGTTTGTGCTGCTTGAACTTTTTTTTAAACTCGTTTCAAACTTTTGCTATTTGAATCACTTTTGCTGATTTTTGATGAGGTTTTTGTTAGAAAAGGCCAAACATTCTCTTTGTGCTTCATGCGTCCATTTCCTGGCATAAAACACATATTTCTGGTTTTACCTTTGACCTTACATTAAATTTCAGTTGTTCACAAAGACAAAGGATGCTTAAGAGGCAAACCACACGTCCAAATATGCTTTACAGTTCTGGTTTGTATGAAAAAGTTTCCAAAGCAAATCTCCCGGCTCCTGTTAGCCCTGAACTGTGCTTACTCAAGGTCATGCTATGAGTGTGCTCCTTTAACCGCTGCCTCTTCCAAGCAGGGCTATTAGAATATTTACAGCCTTTCCTCCTGCATTGAAGTGAGTGATGCAGCTTATGCAGAGGATCCTGAGCAGCTTAATTGCTCCTGTCAAGCCAACTCTGTGTACAAGCCAGAGACGGGCTCACCCCACCTTCATGCTCCCTACTCCCATCGCTCATATCTGCTGTGGATTGTATCTGTCTGCTGAGTTGTTAATTTCTTGGGCTCCATCCAGAGACAGCCCTAATGTCCTCTGTAAGTATTCTCCCGTTAGCCGCCTAATGTTTCTGATTAATGTTGCGGTGGATCCTCCTGGACGTTTATGATACTTTGTGAATCAGAATGACGGGGGAGGGTGTAATTCACAGAGACAGCCCCTCCCTCAGTCTGACACAGCACACATCGTGCAGGAGGGCGTCAGAGAGGTTAAAGGAGCTGCTGATTAATCAGGGGTGTCTTTAAATGTTAAAGTATTGATTTGGAGCTAATAACAGCACAGCGGGAAGGTGTACGCATGTCAGTGTAATGTGTTGGGATGGCTGGATGCCAGCTGACATGCTTACCATAATTGTTCTGCTCCGATTATTTGGGACTAGATCAAAGAAATGCAAACAGGCAGTTAATTTCCCCGTCATGGGACAAAACTGTCCCAGAGCAGTATGTTAATAAATCCTACAAATACTTTTCCTTCAACAAATAAGGACAAACTGACTTCCTGATGCATTTTGTTAATGTGGTGAGAAGAATAAGACAGATAGGATAAACATGTTTGTCAGCTGCATCCATATTATTGATCACTCATATCACCCTTAGATATGGAGCCCAGTCAGGTGTTATCTGGCCTGAAAGCTAATGCTCGTGCAGACAGAAAAGTCAGAGACGAAGGGGCTGTCAAAGGCACTTTCCTATCAGTGTACTGAAAGCAGTGGGAGAGAAAGAGCTGAACAATGAGGGCTGATAAGAAGCGGGGACTCCTCTGACATCTTTATCAGTTCAAACACACACTCACACTGGGTGCCCCGGCAAAGCCCCATCTGCTCCATGACAGAGTGTAACCAGAGGGACAACATCGCCCTTGTAGAAATCTTTAAAAGCTTCATTAAGCAACTCTGTTATTTACTTTTACATTGTAGTGCTATGTGGCAACGGTGAATCAGAAGGTCTTAGACCCAGCTCTTAGTGAATGAAAGCACTGAACACTGAATGTTATTGAATGTTGAACAATATTGCTGTAACTGAATTTTTACTTGTGGCTAAATTATTTAGATGGAATGAATGAATAAAGAAAGAAAGAAAGAAAGAAAGAAAGAAAGAAAGAAAGAAAGAAAGAAAGAAAGAAAGAAAGAGAAAGAAAAAGGGGGCTTCTTCCAGCACTTGACGGCAGCACCTGTAGCCAAACAAACTAGAATCACTTCATTGCACCTACAAAAGTTTTTCCCTTCGGTCTAAATTCTTTCTTCTTCTTTATAATAAGGACATGATTTTTTTTTGTTTTGTTTTGTTTTGTTTTTTTTTTTTTGTTGTTTTGGCTTTGTAATGAGATTTTTACTGTAGTCTGTAAAAAAAAAAAAAAAAAAGATTGACAACTACCCAAAAGTGGGTGGTTGCCACTTGTTACAGACATGGATGTTAAAGGTCATTCACCTCCTCCATGTTAACAGACTGGTCACAGACCGAACAACATAAAACACATCAATTCTGAATGAACATATTTTTCATTAAAGTTAATTGTTATCACTCTGGTTTATATTCAGTTGTTTATTTTACCGAGAGGTAAAAAAAAAAAAAAAAAAAAAACAACACAAGTTTAAATGTGATTTTTTTTTTTCTTACAGTACTAATTTCACAGCACTGATATTAGAAATTAGAACCCCCTCCTCCACTCCTCACCCATAGCAACACTGGGGAAAACCTCATAAAATAAGTAATAGAAATAATAATAATAAAAATAGAAAATGGTGGTAATGAATAAATGAAATACAGAACAATAATCTATTAGGGGGATTAAAGTAATCTACCCTTTTATCTGGGGCACAAACTAACACTGAAGTGCACAAAAGAGAGGAGCAGTGATACATGAACCAAAGGGCCAACCTAATTGTTACTGTTGCCACTTGTTACAGACATGGATGTTAAAGGTCATTGACCTTCTATACCGCTTCTCCTGTTCAGGGTTGTAGGTGGATGGAGCCTATCCCAGCTGTCTTAGGGCGAAAGGTGGGGTACACCCTGGACTGGCTGCAGCCGATCATAGGGCTGACACATTAAGACGGACAACCTTTCATGCACACATTCACACCTATGGGCAATTTCAAATCACCAGTTTACCTGGTGGGCATGTTTTTGGACTGTGTGGGAGGAGTGCACAGGGAGAACGTGCAAACTACGCACAGAAAGGCACACCGTGCCTGAACTGGGATTCTAATCAGCAACCTTCTTGCTGTGAGGCAACAGCACTGTGCAGCCCTGTCAAAGGTTAGTGATTCATAAAGTGATCAGAGCTTACACTGTCAAAACACAATAGAATAGAATAGAATAGAATAGAATAGAATAGAATAGAATAGAATAGAATGCACTTTATTAATCCCCCAAAGAGAAATTCAGGACTTTAAAAGGGTCATATCAGTAAAAACTTGTCAGCTGACCCCCTGGCAGATTACATGTCTCTAATCTACTGTTTAAATGTTGGATGATTACAGCCTTTTCATCCAGTTTCTTTTCATTTCCAAAATTTCTCTTCTGGTTTCAAGTGTTGTAAAAGACGAACAACTTTGCGTGGAGCTTTTCAGGATTAGATTTTGTGTCACCACACCAAATAGGGCTAGGATGGCAGAGAGTTCTAAATCTCTACCTGTAATTTTGGAAAGCGTATCAAATATTAAGAAACAGAAATGAAATAACCCAGGACATTCCCAAAGCATACGCTCATTTGATTTTTTAAACAGATGCCTGCTCGATAATCCATCCCAGGTAGTCAGAAAACATAACCGCTGATGGCTTTTGTAACACAGCATCAAGATGAAAACACAGAATTTCAATTTAGATTTGTTCATGAGGTGCACTGAAGATTTCTGATTAAATGGATGAATAAAACATCATCAGATCACTGCTGATGTCAATTGGGATGTACTGTAGGCAGTGTGCCTTAAGCCTGCTTTTGCTCTACTTAGGCCATGTTTGCTGTAAACACCAAAGCCTGTTGAGACCTGATAGGTCAATACTATTTAAATTGCAAAGTAGTGCCTTAAGTGAGAAAAATAGGCGTCATTACTCTCGTCATTCGCTTGTTGTATTTGTAACATTTTAACGAGCAGTATCAGTTGTTCATATCAGGTTGTACAGGTTGGTAAAATAAACCAAAAGAAGGGTTAAATTTAGAATTTGAAACATTCCTGTGTGAAGTGGCCCACTTAAAGCACAAATGTACCACAATCTGAAACCGGAATACATTTAATGCTGAAAATCCAGCCCCCTGTTAGAGATACTGATTGCTGTACAGGGATAAATAACCTCACACTGCGAATCAAACAAAAGGAGAGAGGAAGATAAGTTGATAAAAATAATACCTCAATAGAAGAAAACCTAAGCTGGGTCCCTGAACTAAAACACTCGTACATGATGGGGTTTCTGGAAGTATTTCTTCAAACTAACTAAATTTTGTTCAATAATAAAAAGACAGCATCACATATGTACCTCCTATATCACTCTGTTATTACAGATATGAGTAAAGTTCTTCTATTACACCAGTTCGTTTGGGGTTTTGGCTGTTTCTGTGTTTGTGTTTTAGAGCAAGAAGTGAAGTCATTTGGAAGAGAGAGAGTGATGCTGGAGGGGAGCGAGGGGCTCGAAAACGCCAAATTATCAAAGCTGTACAGTCTGTGCACTTGGCTTATTCATTAGCTGGTGAATTAGCAAGTTATCCATCTTATTGTTCAGTACTTAGAAGACTGGAAAAGGTTGGAGAGCTCACAGCTTCTGTGTATTACTTGGTGTTCCAATGGGGTACTATAGGGTGATGTTCAGAAAACTGAAGTTCAAAATCAAACTATGAAAAATCAGTAAAAAAAACAACAACACCCAGAAACATATTCATCATCAGTTGTTAAACGAGGGACAGTTAACGTTAGTTGTTACAAGCCAGAAAAAAGGATTAAATGACCACTGAAATTTGGACTAGATGTAATATTTATCTTGAAAATGTTTGTCACAACAGCTATTTTTACTAATTACAAAAAGTCATCACAAATATGTTGTTAATTATGGCTCATCTTTAAAAATAATTAATATCTGGACTGTTCTGGTCAGTGTGATCAAATCTAATAAGATATTTTGACCAGAAATCAGGCAATGGTATGAAAAAGTTTGCAGCTGTTTGCAGTTTGATTTAAATCACCAACAGCTTGTAATCAATGCCAGGTGGGTGTGTTGGAAAGGAGAGGAAAAAGTTCTGCTGGCCCTCACCTATCAGTCAACCTCTGGATGGTAAAGAGAAAAAAAAGAAGAAGAAAAAGAGTAAGACAGATAAACAAGCATTCAGAGACTGCAGATACAGCAGTCATTTCAACACAAGTTCCAAAATGGTATTATCATCTTTTGACAGTTTCAGAAAACGTTCACCTTGACTTTCGTTACATCAGGTTTTTCTTTCCAAAATATAAATGTCAATTCAAGGTGGCATTTAAGACCGAGAAAAATGATTCTGTTTTAAATGAGAAAAGATAGTTTGGTAAATATTTAAAGAGAGACTATGTTCCTTTTTGCTTTAGGCATTATGCTGTCCCGCTTTTTCCTTGAACTGTTGTTTTAGAAAACCCATATTTCAGCCTTTGTCTGATATACTTCATTTTCATTTATTTATTTTAGCTGCTGTCTCCTTAAGGCTCCTCATTCCACAGGCCCCTTCCCTCTGGTTGGCCAGCCCTCTGGAAGCTTGTCGGGGCACAGCTGTGAGCAGACCTTGGTGTTTTAGGCTTATATCTCTAATGTGTCATGAACCAGTTAGGAGATCCTTGTGTGATGACATCATCATTTCAGCGAGTCTCGTTAAGATCTTGCACTTTTTTTTTTCTTTTTGACTAGCCAGTTTTGAGCAGTTTAAGGATTCAGAGATTTCTACAACATGTGAATATTTAGCAGTTAGTAAGAAATGCTGACATCCAGCTTTGTGACTTTATATTCGTGTTAAATATATCAGAAAGCATTTACCCACCCTCCTCCTCAAAAAAAAAAAAAAAAAAAAAAAAGAAGAGAACAAAGCATTGAGAAAATCACCTCCTGAAAAATGACAAATTATCCAACTATGTTAACATACTGATGACTAAGCTGCTTGAAATGAAATAGAAAAACATGATGCCGAGGAAAATATTTACAGTTACAAGTTTTCTTTCGAGACGGGTTGCAGAGAAACTAGTGCGCCTAATGTATACATGTGAAGAATTAATTAAATGGGACGTCTTTTATTTAGCAAACAGATGACAGCAGCATGCAGCTACTGCACAGAGTTGACTGTACACAACGTAGAATCAATACCTCAAATCTCCAGATTATCTGCTTTTATAAACCCGCCAAATTTAGTTTCTACAAGAAGTCTGCTGTTGGCTTCACTTTGGACGTGATGCGAAATGAAAGGAGCTCCCGGAAAGCTATAGAATCTGTCACACAAAGATTTCTCCGTACTCACAGAGAATATCCTGCCATGGCCTTATGATGAATGTGTGTTTATGGTTTTATCTGGCTGTGGAGAAATAACTTGGAAATAGAAAAAAAGATATTTCCCCTCAGCCCATCTAATTCCATCTGGTTTCAGCCATGGTAGTCTGCTATATGATGGGATCAATAGGACTGACAAAGTGCCTGAAAAACAGGATGTCTCTGTTTAAGACATACTGATGAAATGCCTCTATCGCTCTGTATGTGTGTATGTGTGTGTGTTACTGTTGGAGATCCCTCCTGAGTCCCTCCTCTGGCTCTTTGTGTATTTACATATGGTAGTTTTTGTCGTCTTTCCATGGCTGTAACGTACAGCTTTAAAGGAAGAAATAGAGGAGATTCTGGAAATGAATCAAGCTCTGTCGTGAGTAAAGAAAGAAACATGAGGATAGTTTCAAAGAGAGGGGTGTAAAGCAACAAAGACTATGTATTTCGAAAGCAAGCAAATTGGCTCACTTCATTTGAAAAACACTTTATGAAACAGATGGCTTTGGATTTGGTCATTTTATCAAGAGACAACAGCTCTCCTCTTACTTGTTTCCATCTGTTGGCTCTTCTTTTAGCTGCAGGCTAAACTATAATAGCGGAGCAGAGCACGACCTGTTTTCCCTCAGGTTCAAACATGTCCTAGCTGCCCTCCTCCATGATTTCCCTGAGAGTAAGGCACATA
Source organism: Labroides dimidiatus (assembly GCA_030710495.1). NCBI lineage: Eukaryota > Metazoa > Chordata > Actinopteri > Labriformes > Labridae > Labroides > Labroides dimidiatus. The sequence continues at coordinate 25,021,242 of CM061153.1, forward strand.
GAGGACCTTTCATCTTGTTCAAAGTAGTGACAGCAGTACTGTATCAGCACAGAGTGTAAAGCCTTTTAATCAAGTGAGAGGACCTGGCCTACAGTGTACGCTGCACTCGGTAATTCACAGCGTGTTCATCCAGTGCAGCTGTCAGAAGAGCTCAACTTTAATTCTGACTCTCTTAATTCCCTCCGTCTCTTCTCTCCCACAGGTGTCGGACAGGTGCGACTATGTTTTCGTGAACGGCAAAGAGATGAAGGGCAAGGTGGGGATGATGGTTAACTTTACCTACGGGTACCTGAGCGCTCAACTGGAGCTCAACGTGTGGATCCCCCGGTTACCCCTCCAGATCGAGGTGTCAGACACAGAGCTGAGCCAGATCAAAGGCTGGAGGGTTCCCATCATGGCAACAAGTCAGAGGTACATCACCATCTGTATCTGTCATTCATAATTTAATATGACACCCTGTTCTGATGTCTTGTTAGGAAAAAATAATCTACCAGACTCTTCTACTCTCTGCTGTCTTGTCAGAATGAGCTTAAACCAAACACAAAGGCTTCTTAACTCGTTACATAATAGACTGAATTTACTTTGCTTCCTATTTAATACTGTGAAAACATATCAGTAGCATGTAAGCATAAATTGTTTTTCACCAGGTCAGATCAAAGTTAGGGAACTAAATAATCAAAACAATCCAAAATATATTGATCAAAGTACTCACACTACTACAAATTATCTAAGGTGTACTCCCGAAGCACGAACAAATAAATGAATAAACCCCAACTTGTCATAACTTGGGTCAAGAGGTCACAACAAAAGACAAACACCATGTTTAATGTTTAAATATTACTTAATTAAACCAAATTAGACCAATTAGGAGCCTAGAGTAGCAGAGACTAGCAAGGGACATTTGAGCTCAAAGAGAAGAAGATACAAACACAAGGTTACGTTGCCTTTCTTTGGCTAAATTACTGCACATTTAGATATTATAACGTGACTTCTGTGCTCTTGTCAGTGCTTTAAAAAATGGAACAAGGGTATGTCCATCACCAAGCAGCAACCTCCAACCACGAGAGATGAAGCGAATGCAGAAAAACAGCAGCTTCTGCTTGAGGCTGGCTCCAGAAGTCCCAGAAACCACATATTCACATTCAGAGAAGATGCATTTTCCTGTGAAAATAAACGAGTTAAAAGCCTGGTACAAAAATTCTGAATAGCTCATTTCTCTAACAGCATACTGGGGATGAATTTTCTCACAACACAGTTGTCAAGAAGGTCACGACTTTCCCCAAAGAGAGGCACAGCTCACCAGATTGACAGGTGTGCACACTAGCTGTGAGCAATATGGCTCAAAGCCCACTTCAGCGTTGCCTCTTTACCTCACTCTATACCTCAGCTGAAGTTAGGTTTGAGTCAGCATTTTCAATACGGCCCCCTGACGATGATAGACTTCCATGGCCCATAGACACCAGTCGGTCAGACTGTAAGGTTCAATATAATTGTGCCAACAGCAAGCACACAAAAAAGGTACAAAGCATTTTACACTAATTTATAAAAACATCTGAACATCGTTCTTTTGAGACACAAATATCAACAGTGATGATGATTTTTTAATCTATTTAGATTACCTGCAGGTAATTCTACTAAAAGGGCTCATTGGACCACTTAATCATAATTTGTCATCTTAACAAAATTTAATTGAAGCAAATACTCAAAATGTGACATTTCAGAAGGTTCCTCAGTGGGAAAAAAATAGTTTTTCTTTCTTTTTTTAAAAAAAATCTTACATTCCAAACAGCATCAGATTTATTTCAAACTAAAATTGAGAGTATCTCTGTTTTATTTGGATGTAGATGAACTCACTTTAATCCCTTCATCTTTTATAGTGGTTTTTCCTTCACCCTCTAGATTTTCCTGTTTCTAGCACATTCCTACATGCGGTTTTTTCCCCTTTCTGCAGCAGCACGAGCTCTGTAACAATTGGCCTTTTTTCCCACTTTATTTCATTCACAGCAGCATTAGATAAGATAATGATGAGAAGTGTGACTGAGCTCCACAGCACCTGTCTCTGCTGGTACTGACAGTGCCGATAACAAAACAGCTGACCTTAGCAATACAGCTTGTCATTAGGACTAGCTTAAGGTTGGCTGCCATTACACCTCGTAGTCGTCTGTTGGATAGGTCATTATTAGACCTGTCTGGAGGTCACACCTCTCCCAGGGGGCCTCATCACTAACAGCACATCTGCCAACACCACTGTGCAGAGCTACTCTGAAACTGTTGAAATCCATCAATTGACAGAGCAGCCATCAGCCTACCTGCAGTAATTATTCTGGAAAAGCGTGGAGGTTGGACTCGGACTTGGAGTCATCCCACGCTGCAGTGTGGCTGCTCTAATTATCTCTGCCCCCCTCTTATTTTGAGTGACAGAGGTACAGTGCTCAACCAATGCCACGGCTTGTTGAAGATGTTGCTGGTATGCCTTTATCAGCGGGGACAGCCAAGTCCTGTTGTCACAGTGGCTGCCAGGACCATAGCTGAAGGGTTGCACTGAGCCATGTTTCTCCCTGTCCTCCTCCCCTCTTTGTTTATCAGGGGATAACAGACATGACCTTGCAAAGTTGCTGGTTGGTGAAAACAGGCATTGGTCCACCATCAGGAACCCAAAAGGATCAGAGCCACAGAGGGACAATAGCTTGTGTCGTACCCTTCTCTGTCAGCCAGGCTGGCAAGTCTCGGCCAGAGAAATGAGAAATAAAGAGACATCAGACCTGTAAGGGGGATAGTTGCAGAAACATTCCTCAAACAGTTTTTGAGTGACACTTCTGGTAAGGCTCACCCCTTCCCTCCATAAGCCCTGTCAAAACAGGGATGAGATAAGTCTTCGCAGACAGAAACTTAAGTGTAGGCGTAGCACTCAGACATGCAACACTCCTTTAACACAAGTTTCAAAATGCGGATATTGAGATTCCTTTTTCACCCTCATTTTAGAGTGTTTTTAAAGTCTCTTGGAGTACAAAACTCAGATGTCAATATTTTGACACCAGAATGCCATAAAGTTTGTGCAGTAAATCCATCTCCACGGTTAAACAAACAGCTGTACTTGACTTCTTAACAAGACTCAAACAAAAGCAAAAAAAAACCCAACAACAATCAGCTGTCACAGAGTAGAGCTACGTTTGTACTAAGAGGCAGCACTTCCTGTTTTATTTGTCTAACTCAGTGTTTCTCAAATTGTGGTCTGCGGACCACTAGTTGTCCACTATGACAGTTGAACGATTTAGTTTTTTTTTAATGGAACATTTAAAAAAAGGAGAAAAAAAAAGTTTGCCATGACTTACAAAAGTTTGCAAGAGCAACCCCCCCCCCCCCCCCCAAGAGAAAACGGTCAAGCCAACGTTTCTCCATTAACAAGCCCACAGGCAAAATCAGTTCCTTAAGTTGGGGACAGTTAAAAGGAAATCAAATGAGGAAGAGCAAACCTCCGACACTGGCCAGGAAAAGGTGCAGCATCAAGATGATTCAGCCGTAGTGAGCATTATGGACACTGTGGAAGCTAACGTTAGCGCAGTTCATACATCAGTTGCTTATCTGGGCTGTTGTTCTGCGGGCTATTTAGCTTGGTTGTCCGTGAGTTGTTGTTTTTTTTTCATAGGTAATAAGTGGTCCTTGGTCTGAAACAATTTGAGAAACACTGGTCTAACTGACCTTCATCATGTTATTGCAGCAGACAAAATATGCGGCGAAAACTCAAAAATTAAAAAAGAACACCATCCACGGGGTAAAACTGAAGTAAGTAGGTGGAACACACACATACACACACAGACTCACAAATGAATATGCAGCACCTTCTCTGAAGTCAGATCTGGGCTGAAAGTGAATGAAGTGGAAAGAGGAATTGTTTTATGAAGCAGGTTCTTCTCAGCACAGAATGTGATTTGAGTATTAGATTAACCTTTGATTGGATACGGAGATGGCTGCAAAAGCACACAGATGTTAAATGCTTTATTCTGATTGGTCAAAACCAAGCCACACTAACTATTTCTCTTAGGCATAGGCCATGACAGGGACAACCTGATCTCTCACATCATGTCAAACCCATGAGCATTTGGAAGTCCAGAGCTGGTACTAAATGTGACTAGCTTTGCATTTGTGAAGACTGCAGCCAATTCTGATGTCTGACATCAGGATTATCTGAAATGTTTACATACGTAGTTATAGTTTGTGCTAAAAATTGAAACTTACAAAGTCATCATTACTTACAAAAATAGAGCCAAGGTGAGTCCTCATACAAATGTATCATATAGAGAGCATGAATGAGGAGTCTTAGCAGCATTCTTACTCAGTGGCTAAGAAGTGGTTCTGTCTTCTCAGTTTCCTTCCCACCTACTAGTATGTTGGTGTATATACCAGATGTGCTCTATAGGCTGTCAACATGAAGCCAATCATATTGTGTAACATCACTGTCATAATGTTTGATGTCTCCACCCTACACTCAATCATTATCATATGGTGTGATGTCACAGGAAAGAGTAGAGCCCCCTGAGCCATAGTGGTAACACCATAGACTGTATATAGAATGGACAGTGTGGCTCCGCCTTTTACCATTGTATGGTTTTGAAGCCAAAAAAAATTGTGCTGCCAGAGTCTGCGCAGTAGAGACTTACGAGGAACTTTGGAAAATCTGAGTGGAAGGGGGTGACAATTTTTTTTTTTCTTTGCATCATCAAATCTCTTCTTAACTGTCCTTCCTGATGTATTTTATTATTCCCGAAAAAAAACTACACAAAAATGGCAGCTGTCAATCATTGTTAAACTAGACGTAAAACCCCGTTTTTAACCTCTTATGACTAATGAAAAAGAAACATTTCAGAAAAAAGAGGACCTGAGCACAATGCAGCCCAATAATATCTAAATATCACCACAGCATACAGATGTGAGAAACATTTCTACAAAGTGTAACAATTTTTTAAAGTTTGCTCACATCCCATCTAGAATGAATGGAGAGGTGAGCCGAGCAAGATGACATCCATTTTTTTTTATTTATTTTTATTTTTTTTTGTACAGGTTTTTTTTTGTTTTGATATTGGATATTAACAGTGTGGATAGTTTGCTTGTGCATTTTCAAAGCTCTGCCAGCTAATGCTAAGACTAACAGTAATGTTCAGTTTGATATTTATTCATTCTGCAAGTTGGCAGATGAGAATCCACTGATAAGGATATAAGCTTTAGTTGACAGCTGGATCCTTCTCACACTGTCTAGATTCTAATTTGCATAAGCACCTGCTTGCAGTACATTATACCTTATGTAAGTGGTTGTACTTCACTGTTTACCTCTAACAATCATAATCTCTCTCTGAGCGTACTATCACTGACTCAAACATGTTGTTCCATACTCTCTCATACAAAGCCTTTTGTCAAACTCATTGACTGTGAATGTCAAAAAAAAATGTTTATGCCAGAAACAGTCACAAAGCAACTCAAACGTATTTAACCAAAGCAATCAGTGATGAGAAACTTTCAATTACTGCCATGTGAATAATTGGACGATGTTGACTGAAGTCATTGGCAGGTGCTTCTTTTCTCCTCTGTGTTTAATATGAAAATGAATCAAGAGACAGTGATAGAGCAGTAATTTATAAAAAGAGAGCAAACATTTAAAAAGAAAAACAAATGTTTGATCAGGAATTCATGGATCAGAATCCTTGTTATTCTGTTGGACTGAAGCAAATCAGAGAAAGTGCTACATTTTATGCAGCTCAAAGTTCCTTTTGTTTATACATGAATTGGGAGGCCAGCCTTTAATTAGCCGCTGTGGTCTTAGGTAACCCAGAGAGAGGAATCCATGCATTTCATTAAAATAAAGATAATATTAACAACATGGACTCAAATAACCTCATTTTAGTCTGGAAAATGGATGCAGCGTTTCTCCTCTGCGTGGGAAATGACAGAGAAGTCAAAAGTGGGGGAGTAAGCATTTATGAATATGCATTAAATGTGTCATGTAGGGGCACGCTAAGGAACAGCTGATCTGCTATTTTAGTAATTTAGTGTCACAGGCATAACTGTTTAATTGAAAAGAGAAAATATATTTTAAAGATGTGTTAGCAGTGCTTTACAATCATTATTTAAAATAAATACATCCATCCCTCTCTACCCTAATGTGCAGAGTGATACCCATTCATTCATCCTCCCTTCCGTCTCTCCTGAAACTACCAAGGATTCAACTGAATCCTCATTCATAAAATTGAGTTTCTTTCTGTTTTAATCCAGACCACATGGATTAAGGTACCAAATCCCCCTGCAAACAACACGCAAACATGTCCACACACGCTCTCTAGGCAGATTAAGCATTAGTATTAGGTGTCCTATAAACCTATTTTACCGTAAGTGATGGGTTCCTAAAAGCCAACCCATAGTCTGCAAAAGTGGAACATTTTCTGTCTTTCAGTTTGGAGTTTTATGTGTTTCTTTCCCTTCTAGCACTTGTTACATACATATAAAAAAACAAAACAACAAAAAGATAAAGAAATGAAAGAAAATAAAATAAAACAGAATAAATCCCTTGTACAGAGAGGAGTATTTTGTTGTTTGGACTCTTTCAATAAAATCTAATCAATCCATACTGACACAGCTGAGGCAAGCTTTAATAGTGAAACTTCTGTTTATAACTTGGGTTTTCATTTCAGTCACGAGTTTTTAAAAGCACTGTAAAATTCTGAGACAGTGTCACTCTTCCACTGATGCCTCTACATGACCTACATAGTGAAATGAGATTACCAGAAACGAGATTGGTTTCTTCTTTACACCGAGTTTTAGCGTCTGTATTCGGGCCAGAGATTTTCCATGAAAGAGGAGTTGATATCCGGCACTTCCCTTAAAGTGTCTATATTTAGAACTCCACTCGTAAAGTTTGGCAGCGAGACGCAAGTTAGCAGTCAGGGGAAGTTTATTTCTTTAGATGTGTTTCTTTCGGCATAATGTTTATGTATCTCATGGCTGATACTGGAGCTGCATTAGTAAAAGAGTTAAAAGATATCTGCTGATGTATTTCTTTAGACGTAGAGACTCTACCACTGGGGTTTTGCTTGGTATTAAAGCAAAACGGCTATGAACAGGATTCAATGTGCTGGCAGGGAGTATTTCACTGCTGGTTTTGGAAAAAAATGTCACATAGTTTTCTTATTCTAGTATTTACTGGGGCACTGGAGCACTCATCATGACACCAGTGCTGTGAAAGGTAACACCAATACTTCTAGTCACTGGAAGCAAACTGATGGTGATAAATCAGAGTTCACAGAGGTTGTCGCCATGTTAAAAAATTATTTCATGTGGCTGCAAATAAACACATTACTTCAACACTGTGTCCTGCAAAAGTTGTCTTGAACATCTTGAAAAGAAGTCTTAAAAAGAAGATCTGTTGTCCATTTAAAAACACGTGTTGGCAAGAGACGCATCTTAAGGACAGTGCGTGATTGTGCACATTGGAAATAAAGTTTAATCCTTAAAAAAAAAAAAAAACACCAGTTTTATCCAAAGGGGTCACCAGAGCCATCACATTAAAAACTCTCATCAGTACCTTTAATGTTACAGAGAGATACTTTCACACAAAGCTCTCAGGGCCTTTGAGATTTAGAGATTAAAGAGGAGATAAATAGTCTCCTGATTTGTATTCAAACACCACCTCTCTGTCATAAAAGGCATTCATCACAAGTTTGTTAAAACACAACCAAGGTTTTGAATCTGGTAATTTGTCTCTCGGTCGGATCTTTTGGTGCTCTTGAACCTAGTCGAGTCCGCCTTTTGATCCTGTGGTGTCCGCAGTTGAATTATCCTTTCTGTGAATGGCTGTCATTCACATTCATGTGAAGGTTCTAAGCCCCCTTAACTCTGAATCTCAGTGTGCTCAGGGCTTTTCTCTGGAGCGTGCAGCAGCTAACATCTTTATTCCCACGGCTTCGCATGCAGTCAGATTTCTCTGGGGATTCAGACAGAGAGAGACAAGCAGAGCGGATAATCGCAAGAAAAACAGTTTAAGAGATTAATTTATTCCCCTCTCCCCTTTATCATGATCACAACATTTTCTGGTGTGTGTGAAAGAGAGGGAGGCCGGGGAACAAATGGGGAGGATTTCTGCGGCAGAAAGCGAGTTTTAGTCTCCAGTACGGTAAATGATTAGTAGTTTTGTTGACGAGGCACTTTTCTTTTTGCAAGTGTCCCAAATGTGCCCAAGTGTTTGACTGAAGAGCTGTAACAGCATTTATTTTTTTCATATCAACTGTTTAAAACATTACCCATAAAGCTGTTTGTTAAAGCAAAAAAAAAAAAAAAAAAAAAGACAGTTATCGGCAAAATGGAAGGATATTGCTGCAGCATTGTAACCATTTAAACCTAGTTTGTCACACTCAAAGCAGTTTTTCTGTTGAGAAATAGCTGTGTCTCTGTTGGCTGATTTGTCGCCTAAAGTCATAAAATTAGATTTGCTGGCATCAGAGCAATCAGGGAGAATATTTAGCGATGCAGTAAAGAGGTGTAGACATGTTCAAAATCCAGACTGTGGGATCTGAAATGGTAAAGGAGAGACACTGAGGGAGAGAATAATAGCCATACGCAAGATTGATCTTCTCTGAGTCATCTAATCAACAGCAATGCATCATTTCTTAAGCTGTGTCAGTGAGCACTATATGAGTTACAGTTCAGTGTGTTTTTGATGGAGGCTGTATAATTAAAAGACTGCAGACAAAACTGACGACTCTGTCTCAGAGCGGAAAGCTGTGCCGATGTGTTTTTTTGTTATCTGAAAAGTTTGAGGTTTTCATTTTTCATTCTGCTCTTTTATGTTGAAATAATCACCAATTACTCCAGTGTTACATAGCTGTGATTGCAGGAGTTCAACAAAACACATTTAATTCTTTCACCAAAATCTATTTCCATGCACCAACAGGCGTGCAGTCTCGTAACGAGGTACGGTCTGGCTTAATGTTGACATACTGCTATTTCAAAGCATCACGCACGCAGTGGTTTTCCAATTGCCCAACAAAAACGAGTCGAAAGTTAAAAGCTTGGCATTTTCTTTAAATTAAAAGGGCGCTTCATTCAAATAGCAAATTGTGTTTTCACAGGTGGGTTCACAACACAATTACACCACCCTTGATGCACACAGTGACCCTTTCCCTCACATAATTATATTACTTTCAGCATCAAGCTCTTTCTGTAGTGATAAAAGAAAATGAGGACATGCTGACAGATTCTCCATCCAGAATTTCGTGCCTTGCTGTTTGAAATGTGATTATTTTTTAAAGCAGTGCACGTATTCAAATTTCCACCAAAAAATTGCACCAGGGTTAAAGTCAAGGTTATCAAAGTCTCAGTTTGTCTCAGCTCATCCTGACTGCTTGATCTCACAGAAAACATGTATCACAGCGCATAACCCACAGTACATCGTAAGGCGTGGGCAAAAAATCCATCAATCCCATTCATCCTTTCTTGCAACCATGTACTCCCCTGCACAGAGCATTCCGGGATACCTAGACTTACAAGCCGAGCTGGCAGCACCACTGTAAAACAAATTTTCTCTCATTTTGGTAAAATCATTCATGCAAATGAAACAGCTGTTTACTAAATAAACCTTGAGTTTGCTGGTTTGTTTGAGAAGACTGCTGAAAACAAGACGAATGAATCTGCAGAGGTGGGCGGGACTTGTCAGTTGGCACGCATGGGCCAACCTGTCTGAGAAGCTTTACTAAAAACACCTCTGATGTGTTTTTATGGGGGTCTGAGTCCGGCTCTCATTAAGCTGAACAGAACAGGGTGACCTGTCCAGAAAGTCAGAGACAGAAACGGGATACAATCAATTGAGCAACAGGTTTTAACTATTAAAAATATCTGCCCACTATAAGGAAATAAAGGATTTATCAATAAAAACCAAACACAACTTAACCCGAGAAAATAGAAAGCCTTCAACAGCATAGTGTACTCGACCACTGTAGAAATTATATCCAAATGAAGTGTGTACATCAACCACAGAAAGGAAATAGTAACTTGTGTGTTTTTTAGGGTGGAGGTTACACGATCGTGGTATTTCCGTGTGATGGAGTTCTCTCGTGATTTTTCGCTCTCTACTTGTTCAAAGGACAGTTCCAGAGGAGTGTGGCATGAACTGTCAGAAGTACAAAACCGTGGCGTGGGAATGCGATGCACATGCTTGCTGTGAAATTATGATTAAGGAGAAAATCACTGTGTGCACCACATGTCATAGCAATGTGCTGAATAGTTATGAACATTTTAATACACAAAGATCAACATCATTGTGACTCTGGAAAAAAAAAATTGGGAGTTGCCTTGTGTTACTGAAAACTGTGCAAACCTTTGAATCCCTGTATATTTAAAATAATAATGATAATAAGAATGATTCATATTTCTCTAAGTTTGAGTGAAATATATATTTTTTGTGTTTCTAGGTCTACAAGGGAAAGTGAGGACGAGGATGATGAGGACAAGCGAGGGCGAAGCTGCACCTTGCAGTACCAGCATGCCATGGTTCGAGTCCTCACCTACTTTGTAGCTGAGTCAGCCGATCCTCGAGGCCAGACCAGCTTCCTGCTGGGCTCTGATTGGCAGGTGGACGTCACAGAGCTGGTGTGGGACTTCCTGAAGGTGGAGGACCCTCAGACTGCTCAGCTGCTGGACAGGAGGATACTGGTGGGACTGAATACGGGGATGACTACCATCCAGGTAGGTCACATGGTAGCTTGAACTGAGCATTGTGTAAATTTATTTTTTTGTTGTTGTTTTTGTTTTGTTTTTTTGAGTGTGCAGGAATTCTGTAATGGAGTAGCTCTAGATGGCTGGATGGAGGAAGATGTTTTCTTGATCTCCTGATGTAACAGTGTCACAGAAGTCAAGCACAATAGCATGAAACGCCACACTTAGTCAGTCAGAGAGGTTGTACACAAACTTTCCTGGCTGCCAAAATTACTTTGCAGGAAGAGACAGAAGAAAAGTGTAAAGCTGCTGTCACAAGCTATCTCATGCCAACATGAATCTAAATTCAGAGATCAACTTTTTGCCTCAGCTATCATTGAGCTTCTGTCAGCTCATGTTTCTAATCTGGTTTGTTGTAGCTGTGTCACCACATTCCCAAATTACTTAAGATCATTTCATATTGTTACATTTGATAGAAATCATTGCATACACTATGAAAATGATAAAAAAAATTCTTTGGTGTCTAAATAAGCAAAAATCGTAGCAGGTAACTTTTCTTACACTCTTGTGGCTCTGTGAATGAAGCTCACCGCTGGGTCCCTGTGGTAACTGAATGTAACCCAGATCTGATCCATGTGACCTATAAACCCTGTTGCTCCCTGTCTTCTTGTCTTTCTCTTTATCAATGCTGTGTGGACAGCCAGAGGAGGATCTGTTGAAGCTCCTGATAACAGTGAATATGCATTTAGTCATTCTCTCCTCCTGCCATGGCCAAAAAAAAAAAAAAGTCTCTTGAAGCTGCGGTCTTATTTGTGTTGAAGGATCGGGGCTTGCTTTCATTATTGTGGATTCAAGACATTGTACCTAATTGTCCCAGAATCTGAGGACAAACAATGTGAAATGCAGCACTGAAGGCTGCCAGTGCCGCTGGCAAAGGGTTGTTTTGGTAATCACAGAATATAATAAGGTTGTTATTATTCTCATGGCTGAAAACTAATATGGTAATCACCACATGCAGGTCGTCTGAATTATTTATTTAATGTCAGAAATGAATTTAGACTGAACCTTCTGACACTTAACTGTCGTTCTTTAACATGAGAATAATACTAGAAGCCACTGACATTGCTTTAGTTTTACTAGAACTGAGACAGGTGTTTTCTGGTGAGTCTCAGTCTGTACTGCAGGCTCTCAGCAGCGTGCGTCCTCCCCCTCGGCCCTTTGGTTTGTCAGACTCTGCAGGCTAACTAGATGACTATCAGCCTCCTCACGACATCTGTGTGTGTGGGAGCTGCTCCCTGGCGTTGAGATCTCATCTGTTTGCATGTGTGTGCGTGTGCGCACAAACATGGCTTCACCATTACAAAACATCGACGTGCTAACGAAGCATGCACAAACCATAACTGTGCCAAAAGAGAGCCAATGTGACAGCTGTGACTACCCACGCCACATGACGCATAAAGACACATAGAATAAAGATATGAATCCAGAGAGAGCTGAACTTACTACTGAGGTTGTTTATCATAAATGAAGTCAGACTTCCTGCCTCTGTTGAGGGTTAAAGTGTGCTTTGCCTGTGGATTACCAGTATTAATCAAGGGGAATGGATTCTTACCTGCAGGAGGTATGGGGGCTGAATGGCAGCCAAGTGAAGGTGTTGTTTGATCTACACAGCCTGAGAAAAGAGATAAATCAAAAAGAAGGTTCTGTGCATGGTTTTGCATATTGCACAGGGCCTTGTGAGACTTTTATGCCAGATGAAACAGTTGGAGAGACATTTTCTTAAACCACCTAAAACTCACGCTAATCCGCTTTTTTTCATGTCAGTGACATCTCCACCGCTACGTGCTCATTGATGTGATGTTTTTGCATTCCACTTGCCAGGAATCACTTGTCAATCAAGTTGCGTGACCGGTGGAGACATGTTTCTGATGGATTTTTCAGCAGATGGAAGTTTCTGTGGCTAGTTGTGCTTTTCTCGGTTCCGTCTTGGTGCTATTGTTGCTGATTTCTCCAGGGAAAGACCTAACGTCCAAGCCTGGGTGTTAAAGTGCAGGAAATGAAAAAGCTTTCATGAACAACTACACAATAGGTTGAGTCACTGCTATAGAGAAGAATGGCTGTAATTGATCACTTCTGGGTGTTATTGCCTGACAAGCATATATTGTGGATGAAACCAAACACTTTTTCTTTGTTATAATTCTTTAAAGCATTTACAAATTTTTTGAACTGGTTGTGAAACAGACTGAAATTAATACAAATGTTTCTTTGTGACCTACAAAAAAAATGACAACAACACTGAAAATTTTTGAAAAGTACTTTGGCACAAGTTAGACAAGAGGATTTTACAACAAGCCAATGAATATTCACAAAATGTGACTCATTCCACTGTTGAGAGAAAGTAGTATGAGCTTTTTCATTTGGAAAACAACCCTTGCATGCACAAAACAAGATCCACTCATTAAAAGTCACAAAAGTTTCATTAAACCCCTTCTTCTTCTTCTTTTTCTTCTCCTAGGTGTTGTCTCCTTTGTCAGACTCCATCCTTGCAGAGAAAACTGTCACAGTGGTTGATGACAAAGTGACCATCACTGAGTTGGGGGTCCAGTTGGTTACTGGCCTCGCCATGAGCCTGCAGCTCAGTCCAGGAAGCAACAGAGCCATCCTGGCAACCACCACCACACAGGAGGTCCTGCAGAGCCCCAAACAGGTCTGCACTGATAACCCAAAATAACCTGTTCATGACCTCTGAAACCAACCATACATTGCTTTACAGATTTATACCACCTGTTATAAAAATGACAAACCCAACCAGCATCATGAAGTGCTTTAATTTGTTCATTAGTAACTCTTTCTTTCTTTCTTTCTTTCTTTCTTTCTTTCTTTCTTTCTTTCTTTCTTCTCTTTTCAAACTGATTTTATGTTTTTATGGCAAAATTTGTGGAAGAAAATTAAAATTCTCTGAGAAGTCAGACATTTCTCAGAAATAACATACAACCACTAAAACACATTTTTCTGTTCAGGAAAGAAAGTAAATAACTGTAATTTGTCAATCAAAAATAATAATGTGCTTTTTTTTCTCCTGCTTTTTTGTAAAATGGTAAATTCAAAACATTCCAAATAACAACAACAACAGTTATATTTTAGCATTAAATATGTAATTTTGATTAAAATTGCACATGCTGGTGGATTAACCATTGCAGAAACATAAAAGTGTTTTGGTAGTCAACTTTGCCCTGTTACTTCAGGGCAGTGGTGGCAAATACCTTACACTGGGTGGTGGTGTAATAAATTTGTAAAGCACTGTATGTTTTCAACTGACCACTTGAGTCAGCACCCCCCCCCCCCCCCCCCTTTTTTTTTTTTTTTCTTTTTGAAGACCACTTCCTTCTCCTAGAATTTTTGCAGCACATTTTGCAAAACATAAACAGGGCAAAACATAAACATCCTGGATGCCATCCTCACTCTCTCGCCAGCTCGATGCAGCTGTGCTTGTTCTTTTTTTGTAATTAAGTGTGAATCATATACCTCCATTGACTGTGCCAGAAAACAGAAAATGTGGGATTCTTAATAACTTAATAAAATCAGCTTATGAGGTGTTTTTCTCTGATCTTGTTGTTATGTCAGAATAAAAATTAAGGAGTCATTCCCATTATCAGTTTGTAATTTATCTGAACAACACCAACGCAGAGTGAGTCTGTACTTAAACCAAAAGAACAACATGAAATACAGGTTGATTTTTTGAGTAAGTAAATGAGATAAAGATAACTTCCACCATTTCTTAAGCCAAAATTTTCTTGTTCTTGTCTTACAGTACAGCACTGCAACTTAAGAGAACACATGCAAAAAGACACACAAGCAAATTAAGAAAACATCCTCATCAATCTGACAACATACACGGGTCTGTTTGCAGCAGGTTTTTCTAATGTGTTGTGTTGTGGTCTTTGCAGCACAGGTGTTTTCTAAATGCTGCACAGGTGTTGTCAAATTGATAAAGATGTTTTCTTAATTCGCTTGTGTTTTGTTTTTTTGCATGTGTTCTCTTAAGCTGCAGAGCTTTGAGGGCTACCAACTTGTCTCCATATCTGAGAGTGAATCCAAATTAGTTTAGTTTAGTTTAGTTTAGCCAAGTTTAGCCAAGTTTAGCCAAGTTGGCTAATTTTCAACCGTAGTCAATTCAACTCAACTCAACTTTATTTATAGAACACTTTAAAAACAACCACAGCTGAAACAAAGTTCTGTAAATAAAAGCATTAAAAATAATAAAAAAAACAATAAAAATAAAATAATAGCACTTAAATAATTGTTTCATTGTTTTGAAAACAATTAGAAAGAATAAAACAGTACTTAAAAACTAAAAACAACCCATATAAACACTAAAAACGGGGGCCAAGTCTCAAGCTGGGTTAAAAGCCAAGGAATAAAAATGGGTTTTAAAATGAGTTTTAAAAACAGACAGTGACAGGGCTTGTCTTATGTGGAACGGAAGATCGTTCCACAGTTTAGGAGCGGCAACAGAAAAACCTCTGTCCCCTCTGAGCTTCCATTTGGACCTCGGTACCTCAAGGAGCAGCTGATCAGCTGACCTGAGGCACCGAGCAGGATAACATTCAATAACATTCCATTTCTTTTGCACTGTTCTCTGACATTTTATTACAGAACATTGATAGATCATCTGAGAAGATGATAATCAAGTCAATCGATAATGAAGATAATCCCCTGTTGATGAAATACTGTTATTTTATATGGACTGAAAAACGAGGCATGAATTGAGCTCTGCTCAAAGCCCTGCCTGTCTTACCTCACATAGAGAAAAATGCAAAAATCCTTTATGTAACAATAGAGATTCTGCTCTGTTAGATTAAATGCTATTTAAACAAGTCTTATAAAGACAATTACTGAAATTGTTTTACAGGAGTAATTATTATCTATTTAGCACATTAAATCATTCCCCCATGGTTTCATAATAAACTGATGCACTACAGGAAGTAATATTTTATCTTGCTGGGGTCAAAACTGTGCACCCTGTAGCCTTCATAACTAAGCTTTCCAGCTTCAAGCTTCTCAAATGAGCAATTTTACAGTCACAAAGTCATGCGTGTGTGTACTCATGTACACTTGTCTTTTTGTTTGCTCAAACCCTCCCTAACGCTCTGAACTCCTCTGCAGAGGAGTGACAAATGTGTTTCCTTGGGCAGCTAATAGAAACTGGAGTGTAATCTCAAAACATGCAACAGCAACAGCTCAGCTTCTGTACCAAAACATGACATACAGCGCAAACCATCATATTTCACCCTGGCTACTCTCATTGTTGCCACTTTGATCTGTCCATCAAGACTTCTCAGTTCTCTGGACTGTACCTTTTTATTTCTGCTCACCCTCCTTCTCCAAGTAAGAAGGAAAGGAGAGTCATTTATCAGGCCTATCTCCCCATGCAAAGTGTAAAGATAAGTATGCAGCTCTGCACTCTGAGTCCCCCGGTGTCAGTAATTAGGGAGCATCGACAGACCACTGCGGGGATCTATTTGTGCGCCTTTGGGGATTTGTCCTTCTGCAACATTTAAAGGCGAATTGTGAAATTGTACTAGGATGAGGCTTAAAGGGGCTATGTAAAGCAAATCCTTATTCCCTCAAACAATGTTTAATATCCCTGTTTGATCATTTCAGCTTGTCTTTTAATCTGTATTCCCTTAGCTTAGAGAGGATAGCTGCTGAGTTAGCACAACCTCACAGCTTCATCAGCCTCCATTTCACTCACCATGTCTTTTTCAGTCACATATGTCCATATATACTGTTTGACGATGTGATGCAGTGACAAAACAAACACAAAATGCAAATAACCACCATGTGAGAATATATTCTCACATGGTGGTTACAGCTTCTGGTCAATACTGCACCTTAAAGAAGTTTAATCATTTGAGTGCTTTATCCCGGAGAGCAGTGGAAGCTGTTCCAGTCTTGTTGGAACTAGATGCAGTGTTTGTGCACTATAGCTTCTGCTGTCTATTTATATATCTCTCTGATTCTCCTTCTCCTCATGTTGTGTGTCTCCACAGGAGGCCTTGATCAGCGCCTGGCTTCAGTTCAGTGACGGCTCTGTGGCTCCTCTCGACCTGTACAATTCTGACTTTTTCATCCTGACAGCAACCTCCCTTGATGAGGAGGTTGTGACAGTGCAGCAGAACCCCTCTTGGAAATGGCCTGTCATTGTCACCGAGGCGGAGGGCCAGGGCCTGCTGGTCAGGGTGGAAATGACAGTGTGCGAGGTCTGCCAGAAGTATAAGCGCCGCAGCATCCTGGCAGCGGGGAACTGTAACATCAGGGTTAAGTTTGGTCACAGTGACAGCTCGAGGGGGGGGAACAGCGACTACGGCCCTGATGGTGATGAAATGGAGAACCGAGGCAGGCTCTCTCCCGCCCAAGACAGAACTGGCCTTGATGCCCACTACTATGGCAGCTCTATTTCTGACATGGAGGATGGGGTTTTGCGGAGAGCCACCACCACTAGAAGTGCAATAATGCGTCGGCCTGATGGGGATAAGCTATCAGATGGCAGCCAGAACATGCCCATTGATTTTTCTGACTTCCCTGCACAAGTGGACCTGCCCCGGGGGCGCAATATGGATGATGACCTCATGCAGACTTCACGTGGGCTCACTGACCTGGAGATTGGCATGTATGCCCTGCTCGGCGTCTTCTGCCTTGCCATCCTGGTCTTTCTCATCAACTGCATATCCTATACCCTGAAATATCGCCACAAAGAGCTCTCTATCGAGGGCCAGGAGAACATGAACCATGCCCACGACTGGGTATGGCTTGGAAACGAGGCAGAACTGCTCGAGAGCCAAATCAGCCTATCTCCCCAGCAGGAGGAGCAGACCTCAATGATTGACTCCAGCAGCGGGCTCGAGGAAGGCAGCCACTTGCTAAACGGAGGCTCGGCCCAAAAGAACGTTCAGGGCCAAGTGCACAGGGCGGCAGAAACAGTATGCATATCCAAGGACAGCAAAGGAGACTCACCAACTACCAAGAGGAAGCGAGTCAAGTTCACCACATTCACCACCATCCCCTCAGACAATAGCTACCCCACTGTGAACACACTGACTGGAAGCTGCAGCCAGGATATTAAGTGGGTGTGCCAAGACGTGGAGCTGGGTGACTCCAAGGAGTTGCGTAATTACATGGAAAGGTTAAATGACAGTGCTTTAAAAGAGGTGGCATAATGTACCGTGTGCACTTGGAACAAACTCACCCTTATGCCTTTCAGAAGACGGTGGGTCTGAACATAATCTGGGCCCTAATCAGTAAGTGAAGAGATCATTGACTTCAGAATCACCCCAAACTGCCAAAGGGTCATTAAATTCAAGAGGACTGTCATTAAAACACAAGTAAATGATCACAAATCACTAACAAAAAATGTCAATGAATGAGGATATTAGGTGGTTCTTTTTCTCATTTGTTTATCAGATGATAACCTTTGTATCCTCATTTTATTACAGGGTTTAGGTAGAACCATGTAATGAACCCAGGACTGATCTGCAGCAGCTATGAACTGTGATAATCAGATGATATGTAGATTCCAAAAACAGACAGCAACGTGACAAGATAGATGTTCCGAATCTGTGTGCACATTAAATGGTTTTGAAAATTTTGTAACACTTTGGATATTAATTTCCTACACCAGGTCTTTTCTCCGCAGAAGATTCCAGAAAAAGCCAAATGAAGCCAAGAGAAATTCCTGCATGACGTTGGAGAAAAAAAAAAAAAAAAAAAGGCACAAATTTCCGGTTCATTCTCATCCTCTTAACGTGGCAGAAGACCTGTTATGTATATACTGAACAGTCTCCAAAGCATTGTATTGTTGCTCTGTATATTGTATTTTCATAACATTTAAAAAATACACTACAATGTCAAGAGTGTGTATTAGCTTTTATTGATCCCAGCATCATGAGGCTTTTTATTTAAGCGCTATGGTTAGCTGAGGAACATTGGCTTAAGAGGACAGGTCAATTACACATTCTTCTTTGTATCACATTTCTGCAATTTACCCACAAACAGGAACCCAGTCTGCCCCCTTGTACATCTGTGGGGTTTAGCGAGTCAGTGATAGTTAGCATAAACTGTTTTTGATGGACAATCATTATGTTACCCTCTGGTTTGTTAACTGACTCTTAAAAGTCACCATATTTGGACATGGGGTGTGGCTAGAGAGGAGCAGGAGATTGGCAGATTCCAAGTTAGAAAAGCACTCAAAGCAATACAGTGCATGCTCATTCCTTAGCTGGCTAGTTAGCTTACGAAGCTCCATGTTTTTACAGAGGAATTTTCCAGTTATACAGGTAACCTTACATAATAGTTTTTTTTTTTGTTTGTTTCTTTTTGGGGTTTTTTCCACTAAAGAACTTTTAAGAGTCCATGACATTCACTTGCTCCATGCTCACCCATACCTCGCTTGGGACAGCTAGCAGCAGCTAAAGGAAACAAACTGGTTAGCTTAAATAGTTGTTACAGCTATCTGCCTTTTTCTAGGCAAGGACAAACCACAAAAATCTAACATGGATGTATTGGTAACTATATTAATTGCACAAAACATTCAAGCAAGCAAATTAGTTGCAGTAAGCTCAGACACCTGTCAGGTCAAGTTCAGTGACTAAATTTGTTTAGCTAAGACTAAGCAGACAGTTAGCAAAGCCAAGCACGCAATTTAATCAGGTAAGTAGTAAAAAAAATTAATTTTTCATTTTTTGGCTGAAAGACTTTTATCACCGAAACAACACAGCTGAAACAGCATGTTGTGATGATGCAAGCTAAAACCGCAACTGGCACGCTCTTGTCTGGATAAGGACCGACTTATTTCAAAATATCTGAGAAAGACCCACAGGTTATGATTTGTAAAGCATGTGATACCCAGGCTGAAATGACTAAGAGAAACCGCTTGGAGAGGGAGAGCAGAGTGCAGAAAAAAGGACTCGTCCCTCTGAACCAGATGAGGGTCATACCTCTTTTACAGATCAGATCTATACCCTGTTCTTTTATTTAACCGACTAAACAGCCTCATGTTATTTATCTTGTTTTTATGATGGGATGGTTAAGCGTTCACAACTCCCCTGCTCTCTGTATTGAGCACAGCAGGTCCGCCCCGCTGCACAGACTCGAACAAGTGAGCGTGTGCACACGCACACACACACAGACAAGCACACGATGTGTTGGACAGAGAGTCCAGAAAAATGTCACAACCATGACAACAGATGCAGAAAAAAAATTGTCATTTAAAAGCACTCCCAGGTCATCTCTGTGAAGATCTAATCTCATGTTGTATGATTTCAGAAGCGGTAATTTCTAAAATAAATCCAGCACTGGGGGATGTGGGTGAATTTAAATTAAGCAGGCTAAGGGTTAATATTTGGCCAAAAGGAGTTTAACCTGAGTGGACTTCAAGTGGCCACTGGAGAAACTAAGCACTCTAACACTGGCTCTGTTTCACAGCTTCAAAGGTTGCTGTTGCTCAGCTAACAATCCCATCTCCTCTATTAGAGTGCAGTATCCTGACATGACAACCAGCGTATGTAAAGGCTTTTAACCTGAATAACTGGACAGCATGGTAATGTGACATTTCCTTCTGCCACCCCACAGTTTAAAGATTTGTGAGCTTTGAAGAAAATGCCAATTAAGGTCTCATTAACCTCTGTCCCATAGCCTGCGGGAAAAGAGGCAGCATACTGATAGAAAAACTGGGATGAATTGAGCACTCTATCTCTTGGGAGCTTTAGGATACAAAGGAGGATAATTACAGGCAAGGTGGGAAATGTTTTCCTTTTGGAAATGGATATTTTATTATTCAGATAATTGCACAAACAATAATCATCTCTAAAAAGTTTCCAAACAAAAGCAGTCGGCTGAAAAATTGCATTTTGCTCAATGAACATTATTATGATCACAGTCATGTTGGCTGATTGCGGTTTTCTTTTTTTTTTTTTCTCTTATTATTTTCCATCAAGCGGAGAAATGTTCACATTATGTTAACTGTTGCTGCAGCATGGATCAGATTTTTAATCAGCAAAGCACACAATATTAGCCCAGAAGAGGAGAGCTGAGATACTTGAGCAAATGGAAGCAATACCTTGAGTGTAATTAGGGATGCCATTTAGATTAGCTCAGTTATGTCAACAGTCAGCACTGAATGGAGCCCCTCCAGACATCCAGGAGAAAGTTCACTGGCTTTTCCACTTTTATTTAATTAGTTCAAGCAGCTTGTTGACTGATTCTTTTTCTACCTCTGTGATGCTGCTATTGATATTCTACGTGCTGAAGCAGGACATTGAATTAACAGCATAAAAAAAGTAAGAACATCAACAAATGGAGGTTGTTTAAGGCAGTGATGACCCAGGAAGAGAGGGTCCTCTGTGTGGGAGTGGAAGGGTTCAACTTTTGAGTGGGCTCTAGACTTTAAAAGTGCTTTATAACTGCATATATAAATGCATTTATAAATTTTGTGGAGTCCTATATTTATACTAATGTACCAAAACTTGAGTACTGATAGTAATGTTTTATTCAATGAACTTAACACAGAAACAATAAACCATCCATTTCTCATTTATAAATGATGGTATGATGGTTAAACATTAATAAAATATCTATTTACCATTTATAGATGGTTTATATGCTGTTTATAAATTATAGTTAAACATTCATAAACAATCAATTAACCATTTATAAATGGTCTATTTACCATTTATAAATGATGGTTATTGTAAAGTGTTACCAAACAATCAAAGAAAATTCAACACAAGGCTGTTAGTGGCTTGTTCAGTGCTAAACAAAATATTTGTGAGTATTTTTAGTACTGACTGTAGACATTTAAATTTATAATGATCATAATAATTTTATTTGTCGAGCACTTCTCATAAATCAAATTACAAAGTGCTTTACATGGGCAGCAAAATAAAACAGGCAGATCATTAAAAAAACACAAGGAATAAAGAAATATAAAATATCTAAAGGAATAAAAGTCTTCTAAAATACATTTCTAAAGGCGGTTAAAACAAGATAAAGTAAAATATAATTCAGATAAAACACGGGAAGCCTCTGCGATCAAAGTATGTTTTAAGAAGAGAATTAAAAGAGCTCACTGACTCTGCAGACCTGATCTCCTTGGGCAGACTGTTCCAGAGTGTCGGAAATTTCTTTAAGAAACACACATCGAAACGTTAAATCAATTGTAATTCATTTATTATTAGATTTATTCAATCATAGAATTTTCTTGCATCTAATTGGGTGGACCAGATGTCAATGAGGGATACGCCCCTTGTTGTGACCAATCATGTGCCTCACAGCTGTGGGGAATAAAATTTTCACATGTCAAGAAAACAGAAAGCAACCAAACGGAAACTCCTGAACAGAGCAAATGCAGTCACCTTTTCTGGGCATCAGTGGATGTCAGTGAGTACAGAAAATTATTTTGGAATAACTGCACACCATTTTGACAGGTATATTCACTCCTGCATACACGCAGTGCAGCATTTTTTTTAGTTATAAATCTAAAAGTCAAGATAGTTTGATTTCCAAAACAAGGCACAAGTAAGAATTAAAATCATAGAATCCGTTTCTGAAATGCTTAAAAACTGTAATTTCAAAAATGCAATCAAAAAAGGGTGACTCATGCTGAGGATTGTATTTCTGCAAGAGTTGTGCTAAAAAAATGCATTATAAAGAAATTATTCTTTGATCTAGTTAAAAGTAAAGTTTGAAAATTGGTAACTCCAAAGTATAGCTGTTTTGTGATTTGTTGGCACACACAGAAAAACCTTCATATCTCTGTCCCCAGAATTCTTTGTCATGTCTTGTGTTTTTTCCCTGTGCTGTGGCTCTTCGGTAGCAGGGGAGAGAGGCAGGGTCTGTGTGCAGTGTACCAGTTGTATTCTGGGACCATGGCTGCCATGCTCAGCCTGTGGACTGTGAAGGACGAGGAGAGCCCCTGTAGGTCTGGGAGGGATTTAACTGTCAGCCACAAGGGGCATGATTGATGGAGGGCCCCTTGTAATTAAAACACCACTGCAGCTCTCTTTCAGCGACCAGCGATGGTGACTCTGACCTCTTTAGGTAGGAGGAAAACAGGGCAGCCCATTAAAGAGCCACCATCTCCACCCCCATGGGCACAGGTGTAAGACATGTGTTCCTACCTGCTGGGATATGGCTCAGGAGATATAATGATTGTACGCACTTCCCTTATTGGAGCTTGGTAACTCAAGACTCATTTTGTTGGCCTTGAAGTCTTGACTCCCCTGAAAGGAAAAGGAAAAAAAACCTTCCCCAGGCTTCCATCTTAAATGGATTTTTAATTAAATTGATGATGTGAGACCAACAAACTCTCACTAATGGTTGGCTGTGCTCCCTGTGGTCCTAATGTGCCGGCTCTGTATTTGCAATTTCCAAATGATTATTCGCTGCTTGATTTATGTTGCTGCTTTTGAATTCATTTTTAAATCACTTCACAGTAGTTTTACAGCAACTAAACATGCACAAACACACTGTCACTGAGGAGCGGCTGACAAGGTCAGCTTGACATTCTGGTGTGCCCAGTATTTTTTTATTATTATTATTTTACAGACGGAGCCACAGGGAACCAAAGACAACGTTGTTGTTCGCAAACAAAACCCTGGTGCCAAATCTGTGTCTTGTAAACACACTCTCCCACCTGACCAGTGAACCATGCAGGGAGACACACACCAGAGAGGACACACTAATGATCTCACACAGTTACTTAACTCACCAGCCCTGTGAGACGTCTTCTATGATGTTGTTTAACTCAGATAAACAATGGGGCCTTCACAATCACAATCCTAGGATAGCAACAAATGTCAAAAATGTGCTTTGAGAGTAGAACTAAACCCCCCTAGGACTGCATGGTTATATGAGAAAATGTGTTCACAATTTCTTTTTCTTTTCTTTCTTTTTTTTTTTCTTTTTTTTTTTTTTTGTTGTTGTTGCTTTTTTCATTGGTGGTATGAAGTACTTGTTAATTGTAAGTGTGTTTCCTACTGAGAATGCCAGGTCAGCCGAGGCTCCAGTCAATCAACCGCTGCATGAGGTCAATTCTACCTCATGATTTAGTTCATTTGAAGAAAATGTAAACAGTGTGTCATTGCACACTCCCATAAAAAGTTTCAGTGCTTTACTTTGCCATGCTACAGTCCTTCACGTTTCATTGTTCACAACAGCGTGTTCTTCTTGCTGCACACTAATCAGCTCTTCAGGTTTTGACTTTAGCTCAGTTATCTGATCAGACATGAATTTTGATATTTTAGCATCTCAACAGCCCCGTTTCCCCAAGTGGGCCGGTATGGATCAGCACAGTTTGGTACAGGTTGGATTGGCAAAGCCTGATCCTGTCTTCATTTCCACAGCCAACCATGCCCTTCTTGGTAGGCATTGATAAGCCAGATGCCATCAGCTGCGTCAGCTGCATAATAGCATGACAGCATACCAGCATGACAATAATACAACAGAGAAGAAAAATGCAACACGGAAAAATTAACGATAATACAGAGGAAGGTCTGCACCTCCGTGGTCAACCATGGAACGCTGTTTCGTGATGCCATTTTCTAAACAAAAAGACAGTCATCTTCACAAAGTCGACAGTAAATGTAAACATGGCAGGGTTATGTGTTGTTTTTTATAACTGCTGTCGCACGGGATGTGACTATTCTTTCAACCGACTGCAGTGTTTCTAGCTCCACCTTCTGGGCTCAGATCAGTATGTCTAGCACCCCAACTGAAAGGTACCAAAAAGTTGGGGACCTGTTCCGGCTGAAGTCAAAGGAAGCACCACAGAATGCGTGCCGTACTAAGACAAACCAAACTGAACCGCTTGGTGGAAGTGATTCTATTTTTGGCAGCAAATGCTAAACATCTTGAGGGTATTGTATGGTAAAAGCTTGTTCTTTTAGCTCAGTCTACCACTTTGAAAGCCAACAGTGTATTTTGGTAAGACGAACATGTGTGGACCATGTCATAATGCAATTTAAAAAAAAAAAAGAGATAAAAGCTTATTTTAAAGACTCCATTTAGCTTTTTATAATTTTCTGATTTGACTTTTAAAAGGAGGTAAGGAACTGCTAAAGTGACTAAGTCTCCCCAATGATAGTCCAATGATAGTGAGTAGTCTTAGTTTAAAGCAGGGTTGGGGGATATGGTCAAGAAAATATCCTTTTTTGGATATTTTTAGATGAATGGTGATATAATACCATAGACATCTTGATACTTTTTCTATAATTCAGTCTTAAGATTTCAACATTTTTTTAATCAATGAGCATATCGGTGCAATTAGTTCTTACTGTTAACAGTCTGTGCACTAAGTATTACACCTTGAATCTTTGAGGGGTTTTTTTCATTTAACATTGCGCTCAACAAAGGCCAGATGAAGTCTCTGACCAAAAACACTGAATCCACTGCCCCGTGTTGAGTGGTACACTTCTCAACATATCACTCCTGCTGTTGGTTCTTAAAGGAACCATCCCCTCTGTGCTAAGCCTCCAGCTATTTGAGAGCATCCCAGTGTGACCTTGGGGAAAAGAGCTGGTTTGGAGATGACACTTTTCTCCCATGAAATGTACTGTCACACTCTCATGGCTCACAAGTCCTGCTGGACTGCAAATCGGTGGTCACAGCAAAGTGGGACACTTTCTGCGAGCCTTGCACGAGGCTCTCCATGATGTAAGTACTCTTGAAAAGTAATTGTGACTGGGTGACTGGTACTTTGGGTCAGTGGTTGTTCATAGTCGAATAAATATGTCCTGTTCCGCTCTTGCAAGAGATAACATCTTCAGAAGTATGGCAGGCCACTGCTCCGGTAATGTCGTCATACTTTTTTACCTCTGTTTCACCAGACACAGCATGGGTAAATAAAGCTTGCAAAGTAAGTGGATTGTTTTGGTGCAGAGGACTGCGGGGGCGTCATGTTCTTCACCCTTTTTCTATTGCATTTTGTGGTCCTTTTGTAAACGTTGAAGGGATTTGTTGTTCTGAATTTTTTTTGTCCCAATCTGTGTTCAGCATGTTTAAAATGCACTATTCTGCTGCTTGTCTGAGATAAACCTGAATCACCTTCAACTAACAGAGACGAGACTACCTTTCAGGTAGCTACTGAAGACTCATATATTGTTGCTCCAATCCTCATCTGACCCGTAGTGTTGCTGCACACAGGATTTTTTATGTTAGGTGAAAAGGGACGGATGGTAACAGAAAGAACATAATTTCAATGCGACGTAACTATAATGATACAAAAGATATCATCTTACCCTGTAACTTGTTCCAAAATGTAGATATACTGTATAACCGTCAAAACCTGACATATACTGTTTATAATGTCCAGCCCTTGTTTTTGTGGGCATGGGCTGACAGTTTACAAAAATTAGCATTAAGTTCCTTGTCTGTCTCCTGTGGTGTCATTGTCGCTGTTGGAATCCCTCTTTCTTTGCAAACCAGCTTTTCAACAGCGAAGCGAAACACAGAAAAATTTCCACACAGCGTACACTCAGGTTTACAGGAGTGTCAGGGTGGAGTTCCTAAAAACAAACTTACATGGTGGATTTGGCCCAGTCTGCTAAAGTTAATCAAGTCTCCATGTTGGTTCTGATAAGTTAAAGAAAAACAGCGATGAAGGGATTTCCCTCAAATTATGTTGATGTATAATCAGTATAATAAAAGAAAATGCAAATCCTGTATTTTTGAAAGACTCCGAAGAGCAATAGAAATCAGAAACACAAGAAACAGTTTTAAGTTTAAGGGGGAAAAAATCCAGCTTGATTCCTTGATACTGTCCTAAATCCACACAAAAGAAGTCTGTGAAGGTTATCGGTCCCTAGAATAAAGATTCAGCCCTGCAGTGTGGAACCAGGTGTTCTCACAGTGTGATATTTCTACAGACTGGGGCTGTGGCTTAAACCGCATACTTCTTTTACATGATGTGCACTGCGTACCGGGTAGTGTTGCCCCACATCAAACACTGTTCCTTCGCACTTACTGGAAATTACGATCACATTTCACAACCGTTCACAGATGTTCTTCTGCTATTCATTGATTACAACCATCATCCATCGTTTGATGCATTCCCACCCCTTCTCTTATGTAGCCAATATGGCGATCGTTGAGTGTGAGAAGTGTCCAGCTTCCCACACTCAACTTTTCAATCATTCTGAGTGCGCCAGCTGAGGAATCAAAGAGCACTGCTTTTTCCATACTGTTAGTGTGAACGCACTTTTGCACTCAAAATAGTCAGCCTCATACACAGAAGTTAAAATCTGCTCTCATGGGAATGGGATCATCAGGACGCAAGAAATAAACCCCAAAAGAAAATAAAGTACAGGAGCTTGCAGTGCCTCTGAGAAGAAACACTGTAAGCTCCCAAACATGTCATCTAGAAACATCCACCCAGGAGGAATGTGGTCCATGATGTAAAGGAGACAGGTTTACAGTCAGCGTGGTTTCCTACCTCCTGGAAAACAACAGAGGGTCAGAGGGCAACTAAGACGCACTTGACGACTCAGTGTGTCTGAGAATGATTTACCTTGATACTTGTGCTGTTTTATGGGAGTCAAGCCTCATTCTGTGGGAATAAGATGCTCTAAACCGCTGCACCTGCACATTATTACCAAGGTTGATACCATAAATCGGATAGATGTATGCAGTTTAAAGCATTTTATAGCTGCTTATTTCACACATCATCTCTCTAAATGAACATCCTTATCCTGCCGCAGTGTGCCATCCCACAGGTATAAAAAAAAAAAGTCTTTCAGGTGACATGACTTGGTGAACCAGAAGGATGTCAGGAGATAAAAACATGTTTTCTTTTTCATATTTCACATCATCAATCAGACTTCACTTGGGATAAACCCTGAGTAAAGCAATTTGTTCTACACGCAGTCCCACCTGGAGTCTTACAGAGAAAAGGCTGCAGGATGCCGAGCAGCACAGAAAGCTCAGGTTTAAAGAGGATAATTACGTTCATGTTAATATGGATGATTAGTAGTTAGAGATGGCTGATGTGTCTGCTTGGCCATTTTCTTGAACGTTGTGTCTGTATTAGCTTGTCTTAATTAACACATTATGGCTCCTCCTAATCCTCTCATTACTTGAGGACATCTCTGGAGCATCTCCAGCTCGCTCATTACAAAGGTTAGACATAGTAATACAATTAAAAGCAGCTTAGAAACTCTGCAGATTATGTAAGATTGCTACATCCTCAGAAAAGTCATTAAGGGTGGATGGAAAAGGGTAAAACTTTGACTTTTGATGTAGAAATGATCCTGATTTAAACATTAAATTATAAGATGTGAAGATAAACAGCATTTTTTTTTTTTAATCTTTAAAGCTTTACTCCTTAGGTCTTCCATTATGGTGACAAACTTTTATTAAGAGCCAAGGATATGCTACAAACATAAACATTTGTTTTTCAAATGGATTCAGTTTATTCTCATCAGCCTCAAAATGGCTGATGTTGATGGTTCAGGTTAAATAGTCATAATGGAAATTTTTTCTGTTTTTGTTTTAAAATGATTAGACTACAGTGTCTGTCCACTTTACAGCCTAATAAATATTTATATAACTCTGTCGATAATAATGCTGTCTGTGATGCTAACTGGGAATTAACCAGACCATCTAATTTCAGTACAGCAACAGCAGACTACTAAAGAGGCATCTATTGTTGCCGCTGACCATCAAAGAACACAGACCTGAAGGGGTCAGAATTTAAAAAGGGTTTATCATTCATTCATCTTCTGAACCACCTATCCTGTTCAGGGTCATGGGTGGCTGGAGCCTATCCCAGTTGTCTTAGGGTGAGAGATGGGGTGTAAATCACCAGTTTCAACACGATACGATACGATACGATACGAGATCGACTCCCAGAACAACGATTCAATATTTGCCGATATCACAAAGTCTGCAACGATACAATTTTGATTCGGTTCTATTTAGAGGCCTGCGATGGATATCAGACAATATTGTGAATCCATTTACCACATTCTGTTACTTTTCATGTAAAGGAAAAAAATATCTATTGATACATTTTGAGCCTTATTTTGCTAAATGTTTAGGGCATTTACATGGAAAAACATTACTATTTATTTATTATTTTCAATCAATTCGATTTTTGCTCTAATAATCGATATATATCGATCCAGATTGATGTATCGTTACACCCATAGTGAGAGGCAGAGCACACCCTGGACTGGTCGCCAGTCAATCACAGGATTGACACACAGAGAGAGATAACATTTCCACCATAACCAGTTAACCTGATGAGCATGCTTCTGGACTGGGAGAGGGATCCCAGAGAGAACTCATGCATGCACAGGGAGAACATACAAACTCTACACAGAAAGGCCCATTGGGCAAACCGGGATTCGAACTGATGAACCGCTTGCTGTGAAGCAGCAGCGCTAACTGTTGCACAGTGCAGCGTAGGGGATATAATGCTAACCCTTATTTTAAACATGGACATAAAGTAAGGCTGCACAGTGGCATGACAAAAAAATAATAATAATAATTACAATAATAAAGGCTAAACTTGGATTATATTCATTGCAAGAATTGGTAAGCTTCAGCATGAGGGCTGAGTAACATTATTGTGAGCATGTTAGTATGCTTTTGCAGCGCACTAGCTAGCTCTCTTTAATAAAAGCTAGCTAACATTACCATCTGCTATTTTCCTGTTGTATCTGTTATATTATCTATCACTGCTAGTCTTCGCTTCACATTGTGAATGGAAGTGAGTGCAATCTTGGAAGACTAAATGCTAGCAATAGTATGCTAACATGCTCACAATGACAATGCTTATACTTTATTTTTATACTTTATGCCATAATGGTGTGACTTATGTGTGAGAGGAATAGTAATGTAGGCGAACAGTAGAGATCATCAGGATTCATCCTCTGGGGACTCTGAATATCTGTAAAATATTTTGGTGGGGCAACAAATTAAAAAAAATATGTGTCATAACATAAGTGAAAGTTTGGTACGTGGGGGATAGCATAGGTTGATCCTCTTGGAACCATGCAGGAGTATGTAAATTATATTAAAATGTATATAAAAGTCAAAACCTGGTGGGTTGACAGACTGACATTAGCCCTACCTGACTTATCATGCCATGAGCACAGTTTAAAAATATATTCGATCAAGCTCTGAATGTTGAACTTCAAAGGAAACCTTGCCTCATAGAGAAAGCTCCAGAAAAAAAAAAAAGAAAAAAAAAAAAAAACAATAGGAAAAAGGAGCTGGTATAAATGTATGCAGGTTTCCTCTGAGGCACTGCTGTTTCCTTAAATCCAGGCCAATAAATTAACTTAAAATATAGGGAAGCCTGTTCTAAAACCATATATCTCAGTGTTATTGCCTCGCAATTCTGCCTCCATAACCACTTCAATGTGTCAGAAACTGCTCTCAACATGAGAAACAAGCCGCCACACTGGAATTATGACCTGGAGGCGTCCTGTTGGTTTCAAACATCAAGCTGTCTGCTAAGTCACGGCTATGTGGGCTCTCTGACCAAATTAAACAGGAATTGGCCCTCTGTGAGCCTCCAGGCTGGGAGGGCTTAGCATTAAAAAATGATCTGTGATGACGTTTTGATTTCAATCTGTGTCTGATGAAACTAAGAAGAAACGCGCTCCCTCACCCAGTGGGAATGCAAAATGAAGTGCTACACCTCAGCGTTTGCAACCTTTTTTTCCAAACAGCCTGCCACAGGGTGTATTTTTTGTAATATAAATAATTTAAGCACTCTACTTTGAGTTTCCCTCAGGACCAACAAACCGCAACCCTAATCATGAAAGCCTCCTGACATGAAGGCACAATCAGTGATTCACGAGTAAACAACAGGGTCACCTCTCTGACTGAATTCTAAACACAGGGCCGGGACATTTCATCATTTAACTTTGGGTTTTGCTTTGTTTTCAAATATGTATTGACTAAACTGATTAGGTCAAAACAGAAGCTTACTTTTGATTAAGTACATGTCTGGAATGAAATGTGATTACTTGTTCATTTACATGTATTTCTCCATATTTTACAACCTGCAACAAAGCAGTGCTGACATGCAGTGAAAACACAATATCTGCATTGTAAACAAGTATGAAAAACAAGATAACACAATGCAAAGTTAAAGCAGGTGATATATCTTGCAAACATCTCCACTAAGCATGAAGTTTATTCACACAAATGCTAAAAATGACAAACACAATGTTAATTTAATAAATTTTAATGGCCACAAGTAAAACCACAAAAGAATACTCCAGTTCCGTAGCATTAAGAACACAGATGACAATTCCAAAATAAAATGTAATAAACTCTTTTTAAGAGGACTGAGATGGCAAAGCAAATACATTATATATAAAATACGCAATAAAACATGGAACATCCATTTATCCGCCCAATTAAACACAACTCAAATCACAAAACACAGGCATCCCAAACTTCAGAGAGAAAGCTCTTTGCTTCATGTGCTGTTACAAATGTCACTTTATGTACACCACAGGGTAAACACCATTGTGAGCTCCCCAAGGCAGTTTTACATTTCCTGGAGTTATGTCACTCGACTTCGTTCCTCGAGCCCTGAGTTTCTCTTGCTTTAATAAAATTCATTGCTTTGTGCTATAGCCATTCTGAGAATTGTAGAAACACACACACAAGCAGTTTTCTTAGCAATAAAAAGCTTAAAAAATGCATCACAGTCTAATAAATAGAACAACAAAACATTTCCTGGCAAAGCTGCAAAGTCATGATAACACTGTAAAAAAAAAAATCAACAAACACTAAAAGTTGTGAATTTGTTATGAAATTCAAAATATAAAAAGGGATCTCAGGATGAAAAGGTTAATTCTTGTTTGTATATTTTAAGTCTGGCACTACTTCTCATCAAGATCCAAGCACTAAAGCTGTGGACGTTTTAAAAGCTATACTCAAGGTTGTCTTGTGAGCTTTCTTCCTAATTAGATGTTTGCTATGTTGACATGCAGTTCTGCAACTTCACCAGAAATGAAAAGCTTATCAAGTCATGAGCTATTCCTAACGCGGCGAGTTATCATTATTAATGTACGCAGCTCCTCTGGGATTTATGGCAGCTTCACAGACGGATTTATGTGGATTTACAGTATGTCATCACAAGCAGAGGAAGCAGATTTCTTCTGAATATTAGATAAATATTAGATTAGTCGAACAGAAAGTTTGTTCCTCAGGATCGTGTCCAACAAAAGCTCCAGTCTGTCCCCACATCTATAGCAACAAGTTCTATGAATCAGCAACACTTAAACATAAAAGTACCATCTTCATTAAAACTTCACATTTAACTGGATCATTACTCTATTACTGCATAGGTTTGTGAAGCTCTCCAAAGGCTCAAGATTGGTTATTATAATCAAGACATAATGCTAACATTCAAGTACACTTAAAGCCTCCTCCCAGACTGTGGATGTAAGAATGCAGAAACTGTTTTAACAGTCATTTTAAACACTAGCAGATCGCACCAGGGTCAGTAAAATGGTTAGTCGATTTATAAGATTTTGTTAGAAAGCAGAAAATAAAAGCCGTACCGTAAAACAGCTGAGCATTCTTCATAACAATAAGATATCCAGTTACTTCTTTTATGGCACCAATCCTCGAGGAAAGTGCAAATGATCAAAGAAAGGCAACATGGAAAAAAACTCAAACATGGCTCCTGCTTCCGATTTTGCTGAAGCTAATGCATTTTTTTTCCAGGTATCTAACCCATTAATGACATTTAAAAGGACGAAGAGACGCCATTTAAAAGTTAAAATATACTTAAATAGAAATATAAAGACATGACAGGGTCACGTGTGACTTCTTCTAAAAGAGGTAAACCAAACAGTGGTTGGATTCTGTAAAAAGTACCTACAGGACAGGGTCTTTGGGCACTGAGCGAATGACTGGAAAAGGCAGGTATGGTGAAGGGGGGGTAAGTGGAGGGGAGGGTCATGAGGAGATGTGTCTCTGCCTCGGGCTTCCTGATTGGGCCTTCTGCTTGTCATACTTGACAGAGACGATGAGGAAGACCAGCAGGGTGACGCCCTGGATCCCTGCCAGCAGGAAGAAGTAGTAGTGCAGGGAGCAGTCGTTGATATTACCTTTGAGGAGAGAAGAAAACAAAAAGTCTATTAGAACAGAAAACAAACCAGCCCTGCTTTGAATACCAAGAGCTGAAAAACAATCCTGGTGTTCAGGTTAATGCGAAAAACAGTGAGCGAAAAGAGTCATAAATGACACGTATGGAAATTTGGAGAACAAAAGAGTCAATCAAACTAAATTCAGAGGGGGGCAGCAGGCGGTAGCTTTAATCACACAGTACCACTGCGTGTTAAAAGAAAACTAAAGGCAAAGGTAAACGGCCACAAGCTCACAAGTGTGGCAGCTTGTTGTGTTTCTGTTCACATAAAAGAGAAGCTTGAAGTGCAAGCGGCAGGGAAACGTCAGGAATTAAGAATGCAGCAGAGGAGCTTTGTGTGAAAACCTTGTAGAAATAAAGACAGTTGACCTCCACTTTTCAGCAGCAGATACAAAAGGAAAGAAGTAAACGTATTGATGATGTGGGACTGAAGTAGAAGAAATAATAGAGCAGTTTGGGCCCTCAGCTGTGATACAAGCCAGGGAGTCTTTCATCGGTATTAAAGCACGCTTTGTTTCCTCGTGGGAATGCGATGCAATAAAACAGAGTAAAAAATAAAGTGATGTTTCCGCTGTGATCTGCTGCATGACTTGTGTACAAGAGGGAGAGGAAGACAAACAGACTGAAGAGACTGACAGACAAAAGGTCTGTTCAAGCATTAGAAAAATAAGAAATGGCTTTTTTTTCTAAGGGTCTGGAGAATTAAACCAGCTGCCTTTAAACTCTGACTCTGTTAACATTTGCTGCTCTGTTGATTGAAGTGTTTGTCCTCACTCAGTGACAAAGCTCAAGAGGAAAAGCTCTAAACAAATCCTGTTTGCCTCTTGCTCGGGTTTTACATGAAGGGCAAAGCTGACGACAGTATGATCGTCTGCTATGTTCAAGTAAGGAGACAATTGGATTGGCTGTAGAGCAGCTGTTGTCTTCTTGACCATGTCCGGCAGACCAATTGACTTTGTAGCAGACAGCATGAGATGAGAGTCTTTGCTATTTCAATTTGATTTTTCTTTCAGTTTTTCAGCAAAGCGTATTTAACAACATGCTTCTGCGTTATGTAAAAGGCTCCATGTAGGGCACAGCTTCTCCAGTGGACGGAGATACCTAAAGCTAACATCCTATATTATCATCAATTGAGTTAATGTGAAGCCCTGAAGGACCTCTGCTTCCTATTACCTTCTCCATGTTGAGCTGTCACACCAAATAAAGAGCCAGGAAACTAAAACCGCACTGAATTTAATTAGAAAATGGGACAATGATGATTCGGGATTTGCCTAACAACAAAGAGAGAGAATGAGGAAGAGAGAGAGAAAAAAAGAAAAAGTGATGCCAAAATACTCCCACTGTTAAGAGCTGCCATCTTTTATATTGAAGCCAGTCTGTCCTGTAGGAATCGGCTCTTCAGAGCTGCTTCTTTAGTTTCACTATAACACAAATTTAACTTGCCAATGAGATGGCAAAGAAACCTCAGATCTGTAGTCAACTACAGAGCAGAGTTTTGTTACAGTTTGAAGTAAACACGACTATAAAAGTTACATGACCTCTGTGTAGTATCAATCAAAAATTTTTGATACCAGTACCAATACTGATACCTTCACTTTGATACCGGTTCTTGAATGAAATTTTGAGTTTTATTTGTCAGCTTTAGTATTTTTCCACTGAGCAGTTTTCGTACATAAAAAAACGTAAAAAAAATATCAAGATATCAACCCTCCTCCTTTATCCGGGCTTTTAACCCAAACTGACTAAAAAGAGACAAAGTGTGATTCATTTGCATGCATTCATCTGCTTCTGGCTGCAGCTGCGGAGGGACTGCCTGTGAGTGTTTTGGATAGGGGAGGTGCTCAGCACAAGCTCAACATGCAGCGGTTGCTGAAGCTCAATAAGTGCTTTCATTTCAGTCTCCAAACTCCAGAAAAGTTGCTAGATTTGTCACTAGTGGCTTTTTTCAAAAAGTTGCCACAGGGGTCTGAAAAGTTGCTAAATATAGTAACAGCTGTCGAGTTGGAAACACTGTCCTGCGTGCCGCAACCACGTGTAGCGTTACAGCCAATCACCGGTAGCATTTTTAGATCTTGATCACTGATTAACCCTTTGGGTACTGAAACTTGGCACCGAAAGATGAGGTGTATTTTTATACTCAGCAAAATCTTTGGCTTTACTTTACAGTAGTTGGCATGTCGTCCATCTTTTCATTCAATCTTTGGAGACTAATGAGAGAAGCCACCAGGACCTCTACATCTACTCTGACTGAGTTACAAGCTTCAGCAGCTGAGATGGAAGAGACTGTATATAGAAACTCAAAGCTTTGTGGCAGAGAGGTAATGAGAAAGCCACTGTTGAAGAAAGTTCATATTAGATCTCAACTAGAGTTCGCCAAAAGGCATGTGGAAGACTGCATGGTCAAGTGGAAGAAGGCTCTTCAGTCTGATGAGGCCAAAATTGAGCTTTATGGTCATCAGACAAGGCGTCATGTTTGGCGGAAACCAAACACTGCACATCACCAAAAACACACCATCCCCGCTGTGAAGCATGGTGGTGGCTGCATCATGCTGTGGGGATGTTTCTCAGCAGCCAGCCCAGAAAGGTTCGTAAAGGTAGAGGGCAGAATGAATGCTGCAAAATACACAGAAATCCTGGGGGGAAATCTTTTTCAGTCTGTGAGAGAACTACAAAGAACTCTACAGCAAACTGCAAAATCTACTCAGGAATGGTTTAAATAGCAACAGGTAAATGTTCTGGAGTGGCCGAGTCAAAGCCCAGACCTGAATCCTATAGAGAATTTGAGGCTGGACATGAAAAGGGTTATTCATGCCCGATACCTGCGCAGCCTGACAGAGCTTGACAGAGCTTGAGCAGTTTTGCAAAGAAGAATGGAACAAAATTGCAGTGTGCACATGTGGAATCTTGATTGAGACTGATCCACACAGACTCACTGCTGTGATTGCAGCCAAAGGTGCATCTACTTGAAGGGACTGAATAACTATGCAAACAATTATTTTCTTTATATTTTTGTTTCATTGACTTTACTTTATAGAATCTGATTTCACTTTGACATTAATGAGTTTTTTCAAATATATTTTTTGTGGAGAAAAAAAAGCCATTTTTATTGACCAGGATGGATTTATGAAAGCAATAAAAGGGTTAAAACATGCAAGGGGATGAGTACTTATGATAGGCACTGTATTTCTGATTGTGTGCTCAATGAAAGAAAATACACTCAAAATGTTTTTATCTTCAGACTTCTGTCAAACCAAACAGCTGAATGTGGTGTAAATCTTGTGAATCATCCAGAGCCTGTGCTTCATAACTTGCCCTTTACAAAGTCCTGGGATGACTTGCTTACAAATAGGAAGAGATGTTGCAAGATTTCAACAACAACAAATGTGCTTTTAGTATTTATTTTATCAAAAGTACAAAGAGTTCAAGTGGTTGGTCTGTGCACACACTATGTGGACATCACAAAGACCCCCCTCTATCCTCTTGGTTTCATGTATGGGCGGTCTTGCAAAGAGCTGTCAGACAGACAGAAGATGGATATAGATCAGAGGGTGTGGTGATTAATAACTACACTCCCGGCCAGTCACATCACGGCTCTTATCGCTCAGACACAGCTTTTCTAATCACACCGAAGCATGACATCAACAGCTCAACCAGTGGAAAAATGATCCTCCAGGAAATCATACTTTAGCATTTACAGTCTAGGATGGAACAAGTGACAGCACAGCAACATGAGCCTGCAGCCCGAGGCAGATGGTGTGGATTAATTAGCACTTAATTAGTAAAATGATGATCGGAATCAATAATAAATGAATGGAGGAGAGTTATCATGTCATCACATCAGTACAGGCATAATTTGGTCAAAATTCAACATTCACATTATGAGTGGTTAAGTCAGATCTTGAAATACAACAGCACAGTTTGCTCTTTATTAGATGTAAAATGGTTTAACATAAACCAGGGATCTGTAACAGGTTAGAAAGGAGGTTATGATGAGCGGGATTAATGAGATCTGAGCATAAACATGAAGATTAGACAGATAAGTTTCTTTGAGCATTCTGTCTCTGATAAAAGCACCACATTAAAGTAAAAAAGTAAGAAAAACAGAAACTAAAATTTTCAGTTTTGTTGCATCAGAAGCTAAATGAACTACTGCATATGATGCCACTTGCTACTTTTCCTTGCAATGTAACCCCTCAAGCCTACATTCATAGAGAATGTTGGTTAGGTAATGTAAGGAAAGTAAATTAAATCTAGATTGCAGATTAAATTGAGCTGCCCTTAAAAACCTAAAACAAAATTGAGCCAATTTTTTTCCATCTTTGCTTGCGATCTAAATTTTGCATGATAAGCCGACTGCTGAGAGGAGAAAAATAATATTTTGGATCTGCTACCATCAAATCAGAAGTTAATTGGAAAATACCTAATTGACATTTTATCTTTATTCTCCTCAGTAATCCACATGGATGAGTTCGAACCACTTTTGTAAATTTCTCATTTCTCTCGGAAATTTAAAATGATTTTTTAAATGCTTCAAAAAATAATAATAATAAATTAGTGACATTCCAAAGTGACTCTGTTTAAATGTAAATTTTCTGATTTACTGATTAGCTATAAGGTAGGAGGACACTATGAAAGCAGTTAAGATAAGGCGCTTATCTACCTCAACTTAACACAGAATAAATAAATCTGATATCTACATCAAATTGGTCTGCCAAGCAGGGCTAACATTAGAAGCAAAAGCCCCACCATCCCTCAGTATTTCTTGCAGGTTTACATCCAAATGCTTGTGCTAGACATCTCTTCAGTTGATTGGTTTCATGACAGTTCAACCAGTCGAGTGACGTCCAACTTTATCTGTATTCTCTCCATCAAAACAGCCCCAAACTACATCATGCTAGCAGACGGCATCCGTCATCTGGGTAACAGAGCAGCACAGGATTAATGAAGTAGCCATTAAAAGAGCTACAGCCCTGGCTAGTGGTAGGATGGCTGCACTAAAGCTTATACACACATTTCTAACTACTGACAGCAATTGTGAGTCAGAACTTGTCAAGTTTCAGTTAAAAAAAAGCTGTAGAGTAATTGGTTGACAAATATTTCCATCAAGGGTTTTTTTCGATAACCGACCTTTGTGCTGTTACAAATACGGAAGTCTTCAAAGAAATATGAGATAAGGAAAGCGAGGCAGAGTAATCAAAGAGATAATGATCTCTTAATATATACATTCATCTGGACATCTGCCTGAACACTATCAGATTATTATTCATTCTGTGACCCAAGAATGCATAATGTCAGTATCAATGATTAAATATGCCAGTGTTTCAAATTAAAAGCCTGTACAACACTGACTTCAGTGTATCAGAAACAGCTGTCACATCACATCCTGCACTTACACTGAATCCTTCATTGTGCTGTATGTGATTTAACAAGACACCCTAACGATCAAAGAGCAGATCAACTAATTCATAACAAGTGATCTCATGGCATTGTGTGACTGCTTACGATCAGCAGAGCAGATCACGCTCTGTGATGTCACCACCGTGCGTATAAATAATTCTAATTCTGCTCTGTTTTGTGCGTGTGCTCTTGTGATAATTAGGAATCGAGGGGAAGAAAGAAATGGCGTGATGATGGGATGCTTCACACAGGAGTGACTCTTTGTTAATGCTCGATGCACTGGGCAATCTCTCCAGCCTGAAACCTTTGATCTAAGAACAGAGAGCTGCTGACTGATGACTGTGAAGTTCTGCCAGAGCATTAATGAAATGAGTGGCAAATGGGAAACCTGACACTTTGACCACAGCAACAGTTTGAGCTTATTTTGTTGTCATCTTATCCGGTCAAAAGTTTCCATTGAGAGAAATATATTTAAAAAAGCAAAGCGGGGTTTGAATAATTCATGATGTGCAAAACAATGTGCTTGACAAGAGAGCATGGGAGTGGAAATGAAGTGCATTTGAAGGGAGCACGCTTGTGTTTTCAATCGATAATTCAACTAAAGAGTCTGTAGCTGGAGTCTTAATGAACAGAGCGGTTTGGCATACGAAAAGAAAAGAGTACAACATACACGTTATGTTGAAAGAAAACCTATTTATCCAAGCGACATGCAGAGAAAACCCGGTCTGCTAAAAGCAGAGGCTGCATGGATGTTAGTGCAGGATTTACAACAACATATTCCACACTTTGAGTTTGCTCTGAAGCAGTGACTGAATGTCAGTATGAGGCATGTAACAAATCCTGATTTTAGGACCTTTCTACTCCTTTGGAGGAGAAAATGTTGTCCCTACGGCTCTACAATGATTCTGACAGATGACTGGATCGCAACCTTTGTTCCTGATTTCAAAACGTCTGCGCTGACTAGGACTGAAAAAATCAAACAGCGGACTGGCAAAAGAGAAAACATCATTTTGCAGAAGCATCGAAATTTGTGCATGGTCTGAGTTCTGCAGCAGATCTTGCTCTAATTTCATTAAGTCAGGTTCTGCCTCCTCTTTTCAGCCTCCGCCCTCCAGGGCCCATTTGGCTACTTAGCAGTTTCAGGAATATGGAAGGCTAATTACAGCAGCAAAAGACTTAACAAGGACCTGCTGTAAAACAAATTAATGAAGCCCATAAATATTTGACAGATATTTTAAAGGGAAATTCTTATCAAGGGAAGGAAAGGAGCAAACCAATCAGACCGGAACATCTGGAACAAACTGTGTTGTTGCAGAACAGACGATCCTTATGTGAGCTCAGCGGTTCTGTTTTACAGCTCTGAGTTAATAACAAAATCAGGATTGAAATGAACGTCCAAACAGGAGGGGTCAGTCTCACACCATCTGAAGGATATGAAGCTGTGGGACACTTTATCTGTGAGTGGGTTTGAGCAGATCATGCAAGTCCACATGATACGGGTCAATATCAATTTAGCATCTGAAAATGGATCAATTGATCCGGACCTTCGGAGCAATGACCCAACATTTCAATGCTTCAGTGCATTCAATGCCATCCACCGCCTGGGATTAAAATCAGAGAGCGAATCAATGCGCGTTTGTTTCTGCTATAAATATAATTCATTTCTGCAGCTCTCCTTTTGCTCGTTAAAACTTCATGATTGATGCAAGAGATTAATAAATGGGCCCTAACATGCTCACTACTTTTATGTGCCGTCTGCTGCCTTCAACATGTCTGATACTCCCTGAAAAGTTTAAAAAAACATTTTCCAGAGTCAGTTTTTTCAAACATAATACGAGCCGATGTTAAATTTCCCAGATCTGACATTAAAAGCTTCTATTAAAACATTGACATTTCACTGAGTGTGATCCAACACTTCACGAGCAGGATGTGCGAATGTCAGCTCGCTCTGAATGTCTGAACACGTCCCAGACATCTGACATAAGATCAGTCAGTCCTTGAACACGGGCCAAAGAAATGGCCAAAGGGGCCATTTCCTGCCTTGTGACCACAAAAAAAGCTTTTCACTCTGAGTGAACCACAGTTACATAATAAGTTGGAGCTAATAAAATGAAACAGTAGACATCTTCTAGAAACAGAAACCTTTTTTGTGTGTATGGTGAAATTCCAATTAAAAAAACAAAGGCTGATCTTTAAATGACGTGGCTGATGAGGTTAAAACGCCTCCATGCTCTCTCTGACAAGAACGGATGAGATGGTGTTGAACCAAGCCAATAAAAATACCAAATAAAAGAGTTTGATGGATGACCACTCCACCAGATGTAACCTCCTGAGGGAGGACGACATGGCGTGGGATTTTAGGGATCAATAGTTTCAACACATGAGCTCATCATGATTCAACTTCGAGAACAGATGCGGCTGAAAAACTGTTAAACCCTTTCATCATTCCCATTGGAACTGTCGACACGGACTCCATCACACATGTGGTCTTTCACTCAAGAGAATCTAAATGGGAAATACATTCACCGACAGAGACTCTGCACTCCAAGAGCAAGCGGCCGGCATGAGAGAACGGTGAAGACGCAACTCCACTGAAGTTTTTGTTCTGTCTATGTGAAGAGAGGTGTGTTCTTACTGATGTTTCCATGACCTACTGAGGAGGTCAGCACAATTTAAACCTCTGTTACAGCTGCAACAGCAAATATATTCTCATGATGAATTACTCTGCCTTCTGCTTAATTGGTTAATTAACAAAACCATCATGTCCATAAGGATGCTAATGTCACACAAATTTATGGCTAATTGAAGCTGAAACATCTCACATCTTTAAGGCTTAAACTTGCGATGTTTTATTTGTAACGTTTCTTAAAAATAGGTCCAAAATGACTTTAACATGTCTTCATGTTCATTGAACTTGGCTAACTGACAAAATTATGCGTCACATTTTTTTTAATTTTTGGCTGACCAATCATATCTTTCAGATCTGTTACAGAGTTAGGTATTTTGGGGGGTTCCACATTCACAACAAAAATTAAACACTCTCTGTCAAAATTTTAAACTTGGAACATTACATACTCTCTTTAAAAACTTTTAGCGAATGATTAATCAAAACTGTATCATTACCTATTGTATACATGAGTTTACAGTTAAGTCACAGTCCTCAGATGGTGCTGAAGTGACGAAGCAATGAGTGAATATAGACCCAGGGGATAAGACACACCAACAGCAGAGCCACAGTAGCGTCGTTTTGAATTAATTATGTAATTTTTATTAGTGATTTGTCAAATGAAATGCCAATAT
Source organism: Labroides dimidiatus (assembly GCA_030710495.1). Classification (NCBI taxonomy): domain Eukaryota; kingdom Metazoa; phylum Chordata; class Actinopteri; order Labriformes; family Labridae; genus Labroides; species Labroides dimidiatus. The sequence continues at coordinate 25,062,805 of CM061153.1, forward strand.
CAAGAACCGGCTCATAAATTGTTTTGACCTGTACTTCTGATTTCATATTATTACCTATAAGCTGATGCTTCCTTGTTATCTGCGATTGGATGCCTTGAATTTCCCTCAAATCAATAAAGCATCTATCTTTCTATCTTTCTATCTTTCTAATAGTAATCAGCCAGACCGGAGGATACAGTGACAGCATCGCAGCCAGCCAGATGTACAGTCCACAGGGCATCAACACAAGTGGTGGCTGGCAAGATGCTCCAACTCCTTCGTCAGTGACATCGCCCACAGAGGGACCCAAAAGCGTTCATTCAGATACTTTCAACTGAATATGTACATCTCCACCCCTCATGGACTGACCTTCTCACTCAGTGTATTAAACAAAGGAATTTAATGTCCCACAGTCTGAAGAGGTACTGTGAAATCCTAACTAGAAAAAAATAGATCATATTTCCTCTGCAAATAATTTTGGACATTTGGGATACAAACAAAAACTTTCACAATTACACCCAAACAAGAGGAACCAATGAAGACCTTTGTATAGATTTCACACTATATTCAGAGGGCTGGGGTTACTTCTTTGCTCACAATGTTTTCACTCATAAAGTCAAAATGTTACGATAAAATGAATAAATCCAATCCTTGGATCCAATGATAATAAAAAGGTACATTTTAGCTGCAATGGGACATAAAAAAATCTGTTTTATAAACATCATTAGGATCTAGCTGTCATTTGAGTTTTCAGTAGTAGGGCACCTCTGAAAAAGAATTACATGTGTAATTATGTAAAACTCATCTGAAATAACAGCCCCAATGGTTTAAATATGTACGCTGTCAAAACACCAACAATTATACAGCATTTAAGTATTTATTCTGCTTTACATTAGCTACCTGTTACATTCAAACTATAGAGCAACAAAGTAGTTTTCTGTTCTGCTTATGAGTCGGGGCTCTGCATGTTGTTCTCTGATAAAGTTCACACAGAGTATGAGAGGCTTTCGTTACCAACATTCTGACTTCACTCTCTGTGAAAGCAAGACTTTAAGAGCTAAGATTCACCTTTTGAACCAGCTGGAAATATCATACAAAGGGTAGACTTCACAGACTATGTGAAACTTCACCAAGACTGACTAACATTAGTTGAGAGCACACAGGGCAGGGGGAGGTGGAGCTACAGCACGACAGGAGAGCCACACATCTACCAGTGTGATGCCAGACATGCAGAGCCATCTCCATGTAACGCTCCGGGGACAGCTTTACTTAAGAGAAGTAGGCCTATGTAATCAGACCCCCAGCCAGTGATTAATGTTGCTCATCTGTCTTCAGGCTTGTACAGCTCAGTTCAACTTAGCACAGCTCACCCAAGATGCTGTTTACTGCACACCACTTTGCCCCCAGCCATGGAAATCAGTTGAATCCTTCCACCTAGAGAGCCATGAGATGTGAAGGAAGCTAACATCCAACAAACTGTTGAAAAAAAAAAACGGTCACAAAAACAAACTGCATGATTCCTGACTGTAGTTAATGCCCAGGCTTTGTGTGATGTGTCTTTTATCAGTGGCCAGGAGGGAGTATTGTTCCATTTCTACAGCTAACCTTTTAAATGACTTGTTTTGCAAAGCAAAGAGAAGTCTTACAGGCAATCCGGCTCCAGTTTAACTGGCTCTCAAGAAAAGCAAGGCTGAGCAAAGGATGGATTTATGTAGCGTGCCAAGCATCCTCGAGTGCTAACATCATCAAAAGTACCTCCCTACCTGTCGGCACACTGTATTAATGAGCTATTAGGTGTTTGTGGGTAAACAATTTACAGTGTTGGCTTATTTACAGCATGCTCAGGGAAAAGTGCATCTGGGCTGGGAGCCTCCTCTCTCTAGGGCGCCTATCCATCTGCTGCCATCACCACACTATTCATTCTACCCCATGGACAGATTTACACAAACCTTTTGTCGTTTGTCTGACGTGTCTATTTATTATGTGGAGCACTCTTAAAACAAAAGCTGCCCCCTCCCACTCCACCCACATCTAATCTACAAACTCTTTAAGTGGATTTTAAATCAGCACAAGCTATAAAAATTCTTAAGCTATGTCCTGGAAGATGCATTTCTGTACCTAAATCGATAACATCAGTATTATTTCTAAAACACCAAACATGCAGTCGATGTGCTAAGTCAATAGTGTTCTCTGCATGCATCTAACAGCAGGCCTGACAACTGCAATGTTCAATTCAGGAGGATTATGGACAGCCACAAGAAAAAGTCTAGGAGCAAGGACTCATCACTTCTGCCTTGATGCATGAATGTTGAATAACTTGAGAGTCAGAAACACACACTCAAGTCTTACCAGGGCAATTTTTTTTTCTGTGCAGCAGATACAGTCAGCATCCCAAAAGACATCACATCTGTTCGCACTGTGGGGGCACAAATCACAAGCCACGGTGCTGAAAAGCTGCTGAGTGCAGTTCTGCACAGAGCCGAGTAGGAGAACTGTGGCTGCAAGCCATTCGGCGGGGAAAACGAGCGTGGTCGCCTGCCTGTGGGATCCAGAATCCAAATGTGTTTGTCTGCGGTCAGTGTGCCAGTGACTTTATGTGATGTCTACCTCTTCCAAACAGTGCAGGATTGTTTCAGGGGTACCATTAATTTTGGATTACAAGGCAAGTTAACCACGTACCAGGCCATTTCAGGCTGCTCTGCGTGTAAATTAAAGTTGTAGTCACAAGGTGCATGGAAGTTGTTAAAATGTGCAAGGCCGTTCAGTATTGATGACATTATGTCACATTTAATTCACATCTCTAGCAAATGTAATTTTATCTCTTACCAGGTGATTCAACCAGGTAGTCAATGTTATCTGTGGGTTCTGTAAGTGGGATCATTCTTCCAGTTTTTATAACATAAGGGCAACAACCCAATCCTACTCTGTTTCATTTATTGATGTCTTGTTCTTTTTCATTTGACAGTCAAGACCCACTGTCATATACAACAGCTTGTTAGCATTAGCATCAGAGTTTAAAATCCGCACATCTTGATGATGCAGACTTTGGGAAAGAATCGATTTCACCTATGAGGACACAATGCCGACTGTGTCTTTGCCAGAACTCCCTTTGTGTAATCCAAACATGAAACTGCATGATCTCATTAAGGCATGTTTTGAACTACTTCCTCAGGATGATGTTAGTATTACTAAAGAGGTGGAATAAAATTATGCGTGACTTTTGCTTTTAATTCATGTTGCAAAAACAAACTACACACACAAAAAAAAATATTTTTCTTTATAAGCCAGTGAAGCAAACATTTACTCATCACAGTAGTAACATCTGGCACCAACAACAAAATAAATTGGGAGTGTTTTTTGGCCACTAAGTTCTGGTTTTTGTTCACAACCTTGTTTATAATTTTGTCTGGAACAGAGTAAATCTTGCACAGTGGGGTTGAAGCAGGAACAATGAAAACTGCAGGGAGCAATGATTTATGATTTAAAACCAAAATAATAATCTGAAAGAAACTTAAAGTAAGTCAGGCTATGAAGCATGTCAAGGATAAGGTCCATTCCTATGAACAGCCTTGTAACACTATAGTACATATTTGATCCATTCATCTTGTAAATATATAAGTAGCAGAAAATTAACATTTTGTTTTCTACAATGCAAAAATAAAATAGTGCATGAGCCTTTTTCTCTTACCAAAGTCTTTGTGTGATGACATCCAGCCAATCGCTTTGATGGAGACAAGAGCCAGCAACCCCGAGCCAACAAAGGAGCCGATTCCAGAGAAGAAGAAGAAGAGCCCCATGATGGCGCTCTGCATTGATTTGGGGGCTGCAGAATAGGCAAACTCCAGACCTGCAACATGAGAGTGAAAAGACAAATGTAAATTATATTACAAAATTTCATCACTGAACCTTAAGCTCTACCTGAACACCTACAGTCAAGCTGCTGTCTATGCTACTGAAAAAAAAATTGTATCCTCCGTATCATTTCTATCTCAGACATCTGTGTAACATGATTGGCTTTGTTGACTGAGACCATTTTCCTTCAGTGTACAACCCCAATTCCAATGAAGTTGGGACCTTGTGTAAAATATAAATAAAAACAGAATACAATGTTTTGTTTTGTTTTTTTTTTTTATTAAAACTCAACCATGCAAAGCCAAAGCATATATCAACACCACCCAGAAACTCTGCCAGCTTCTCTGGGCCTGAGCTCATCTGAGAGGGACTGATGCAAAGTGGAAAAATGTGCTGTGGTCTGACGAGTCCACATTTCAAATTGTTTTTAGAAATCATGGACATCACGTCCTCTGGGCCAAAGAGGAAAAGGACAATCCATATTGCTATCAGTGCAAGGTTCAAACACAGCATCTGTGATGGTATGGGGGTGTGTTAGTGCCCATGACATGGCTAACTTGACCATCTGTGAAGGCTCCATTAATGCTGAAAGGTACATACAGGTTTTGGAGCAACATATGCTGCCATCCAAGCCTCGTCTTTTTCAGGGACATCCCTGCTTATTTCAGCATGACAATGCCAGGACACATTCTGCATGTGTTACAACAGCGTGGCTTCATAGTAAAAGAGTGCGGGTATTAGACTGGCCTGCCTGCAGTCCAGACCTGTCTCCCATTGAAAATGTGTGGCGCATTATGACGCACAAATTTCAACAACAGAGACCCCGGACTGTTGAGCGACTGAAGTTCTACATCAAGCGAGAATGGGAAAGACCTCCACCTCCAAAGTTTCAACAATTAGTGTTAGTGTTCTCAAACGCTTATTGAGTGTTGTTAAAAGGAAAGATGATGTAACAGTGGGAAACATGACCCTGTCCCAACTTTTTTGGAACGTGTTTCAGCCATCAAATTCATAATGAGTGAATATCTGCTAAAAGTTTATCAGTTTGAACAACAAATATCTTGTCTTTTTAGTGTACTCAATTGAATTTAGGTTAAAAAGGATTTATGAATCATTGTATTCAGTTTTTATTTACGTTTTACACAACGTCCCAACTTCATTTAAATTGGGGTTGCATTATATCCTAGACCTAAAAACTTCTTCAGCAGCTGTTTCCCAGCTCATTTCTCCATGGCGACACCCGTCTGTGGTGTCACTGTTGGGTATCTACTCTGCTTGGTGCTAGTTTCCAAAAAAACTGTTATTTCTGGAAGAGAGTGTTTACTATGTCTTGAAGAAAATAAAAGAGAGAAAATGGGCAAGGGACCCAAGAGAAAGAAAGATGAGTCGGGGGGGAAAAAAATACATCAAATATGAGCCTATTATGCCTAGAGATCTGTCTGCCTGCAAGCTGACATTGATAATTTCATGGCACCTCAAACATGTGATTTTTCAAATGAGGCCCTATAGCTCCATCTGTCAGAGGAGATTACGGAGCTGCAGTTAAATACGTTTGCCGTTTAAGACTTTCCTTGAAGGGGGACTGAAGAAATTAATGTGACGAACAGTTTCTTTGCAGATACCTGCATTAGTAATGATAGAAAAAAAAAATGCTCCTTCAGCATGACAAACACAAGGTTTTTACTCACAGGAAAACATGAATGACCTTTGTAGAAGTTCACAAAAATAGTTTTGCATATTTCCCGAGCTAACCTTTTGATAGCAATAAATGCTGGTCAACAGCTACACATAACACAAGAGACTGCAAAGGTTCGCGAGGGGACTGGAAAAGAGGGAAAAGTGCAGACAAAGCTAATGTTATGGTATATATAATGGAGTTGTCTGTTTGTAACAACAATATTACTGGCGACAAAAAACAAACAAGTTTGACCTTTCAAAATCAAAAGGCTGAGTTATCTGAGGAAAAAGAGAGAAAAAGGAACGCACTGAATTTAAAATGTGCATAATTTGTCTCTTAAGGGTGTCATTGTAAGGGCCAATTTCCTTTTCTTAAAAAATAACGTAGGTCTTTTACATTTTTCAAAAGTGCAATACATAATTAAAAATACTGTAGGGATCATTTTGCTACATTTTTTTTTTTACATCTTACTGGCTGAACACAGACATACTTCAGCACAGAATTACCTCTCGTCCTACAGGACTGAGGATTGCAGCGAGGGAGTCTAACAGCACTGGAGGTTTTAAACAGATTTATTCAAACAGAAGGAGACTAAGGGGAAATATTTCTCCTAACCAGACATATGTCACAATTCTGTCAGCCAATTTTCCTTGAGATAAGCCCTGTGGGATTGTATGGAGAGAGGGAAGAGGGTACGTTTATTTTAAGGATCCCTATAGCTTTGTTATGTCTGGATTTGCCTTTCATGGGGACTCTTAATAGTTTTATATGAAACCCAGTGTTTCAGCGAAGCCTCAAAGAATTCTGTTCAAGAGCTTTTTGATACCAGTACTTATTAAACACATTTCAGTATCCATTGATATTAAGCTTAAAGATGACTTGTTCATTCTTATAAAACTCCCACAGCGACTGGATCAGCTTGATAATCCTTCCACTGTATCTAGCAAAAATAAGTCCTAAATATTAATAGCTCAATCTTCGTTCTTGATATAGACACAAAGTGAACGCTACAAAGACGAACCCTCAGCAATACGACCTGTAGTAATGGGAGAATGACTGAGTCATAGCCAAAGGCCTGAACAAACTCATATCTCTGAGATAATTGAGGCCTGAGGCACTGAGAGTGAAGGCAAAGACACAAATAAAGAATGAACTACACACATCTAAACAGACACATAACAGAGAGGCAAACACGTACAGGGCAGATCTGTTTAGTGTAGTTAGGATAAAAATGGGGCAGCAGCTGCTTCGATGCATTGCTCTCTCTAACATTTAGTGTTTGTTTTTCCTCAGATAGACTCCCCTTTTTCAGGAAAGATATTGTTGCTGTTTTTTTTGTTTTATTTAAAGATGTTGGCGCTGCGGTTGGATAAAACATTTGACCGATTTCTGACTTTGTATACATCCTATTTTGGTTCAGAAATAATGCCCTACATCTGCTAGCTCTTAAAAAATGGGATCCCTGGGTTGGGTTGGGTTGGGTCAGAGCGTGCAGACTGAAAATAAATAAATACAAAAATTGGCAGTGTGTCAGCAGATGCTAAAAAATGTTTGCAACTGTCAGTTTCAGCGTTACATTTGCTGACCTGCTTTAAATCAAAGCGATACTTTTTAATGATTTTCCATTTAAGAACAAGGAATTTATTTTTCTAGGGAAAGCACACACGGCAAATATTTCCAGTGAAGGATTACGGGTGGCCTCATGTTGACCAGTGTGGGTTGGAATGATAGTTTCTGGAATGAAATCCCTGTGCTGCAACAGTAATACAGCTTGGAATTTAAATCAGACCTGGGGCCACATTTGTAAGCTACCTTGTGCCAAAAGTTGGTCCAAGTGCTGCGATTGTGAAATTCTTAGCATTGTTACGTCTCCTCACAAGTACTCATTTTTCTGTAGACGATTATGAACGTTTTTAAACTTATTCTTGTAAAGGAACTATTATCATGAAGTGTGCTGCTTACCTCTTGGCCAGGTCACCCTTGCAAAAGAGATTTAGATCTCAATGGGTTTTCAATCTGGTTAAATAAAGGTTGAAAAAATAAAAAAATAAAATGAACTGAATTCATTCACAAAGGAAAGATTCTTGGGTTAAAATTAAGAGGTAATAATTAAGATAAGTACCAAGGTTTATTCTCTGCTGCAACACCTAAAATCTCAAAGGAGATTGATTGAACTGTGTTTGTAATATACGGTGAGGGATTTGTCAGCAAATAGAAGCCTTGTTCTTTTTTCATCAGGGCTGCAACTTGCTTTTTCTGAGATTTTTACTGTGTGCAATGCAGCAAATCAATAGGGAACTGTGGGAGAATAGGCAAAGGGCTTTAACTTTATCCTTGTGATTATTAGGGTGCGGTAAAGTGCCCCTAAAGTGGAAGTTGATACAAAGTGTTCTTTCAAAGATGTTTAAAACTCATTTTCTGCCTCTTTGGTCTACATGCTAATGTAACTGTCAGCACCCTCAATGAGCCACACTGATAATTAAACACACCATCATTTCCTGTCTATTCAAGTGTATTATGTCCCTATGAACAGTGTGTCAGCATGCTAATTGGATAATTAGGGGATGAACTTGCAATACAGAACATGTCAGTACAATCTTCATTATGTCTTTCAAGTGTGATAGAGTGCTGTATACGGGGTCAGGCACACTCTGGGATCACTTTTGAAGCTTGGATATTTTCAAATTCATACTGGTAATTATTAGCACACCAGGTAAGAAGTAAAGAGGTGAAAAGTTTAAGCTATGTTGCTAATTGTCTTGTTGTCAACTGTGACAAAGCCCTCAGGGACTCATGGCACAGAACACAGAGAGGATAAGTGTATTTATCCGTCTCATTAGCTAGCTTATGTAGCTGTTTGGAGAAATCGGCAGAGCTAAATAAGAAGAGCGCTAATATGAGGCTGCTCGCTGGCTCTGGCTACTACAAGGCTTTCGTCATGATTTCAATTTTAAAAGGTTACTTTGTCCACACCTTATTTATAAAATGTCCCATTACAGAACAATGTCTTCCAGCTGTGTGAGAGGATCAAGATAATCAATTATCGATCGACCTATTGTGCTATTTGCTCTGCAACACAACCCACAAACACATTAAGCTGCAGCAGTCCGGCAACAAATCAAACTAACTGTACAAAGAGGGGTTTACACATTAGTCTTCATCACATCAGGCTATGAACAATGGGTGTTTTAGTTTTGTTTTTGATATCCAGAGAGAAGGTGCATCCAAGCATCTCGAAACATGAAGGCCGCCACTGAGAGATACTATTCTTTTCTGTTAGTCTAAATCATCATGTCTGACTGGTTGACCGCAGGCTTTAATGATACACAGGAGATGTTGAATAACTGTACCTGCAATGCTGGCAAAGATTTCGCTGATTCCAATCAGCACATATTGAGGCACTTGCCACCATATGGGTAAATCTGCTGCGTAGTAGATAACGTTGCCAAGCACCTGGTCAATGGTGCCGTTTGATTTGACGATGTCCAGACGTTTGGTCTCCAAAATACCTGAGGGGAAAGATGAAAGTGTTAATTAGCAGAAAAAAAAGGGATCAAGCTTTTGATTCTGCAACGTGTACACTGAACCAAAGATAAATACAAATACTGCAAATTCAGTGGCACTATGCATCATGATAATGACGTTTATTTGAGTATCATCCTGATCCGCATGACACCAAGAAATAATCAAGCGCTGCCACAGCTAGAGAACTCAGTGACAGGTCATTAAGCATCAAGCTACTTTTAGGTCAACCCTACCACTTCATTAAGATCACATCTAGATGCTCCCATATTATGGCAGTTAGCAATGGATCAGTGCAGACAGTTCGATAATAAGAGCCAAGCAGTTGTCATCAAGCGCTGCCGCCTTCTAAAAGCTTTATTCGATAGCTATTATCATGTAACCAGAGGCTATTTCCAGATAACACCCAGAGACAGCCTTGTATCATAACTACACTTAATGCTGTGTTTGAGAGGAGTTGTAGCCTTGTAATCCGGCTATCCTATAATACCAGGCGTCCATCTCAGGCCACTGGGCCGCCCAGAGCAAGACTCACACTATAAACACACATCCCTGCTTTTTCCCCCCTTTATAAAGCATCACACATCAGACAGCCCAGTGTGATCCCTTGCAACTCTGCCCCAGCTTTTATTAAAAAAAGAGAGACAGTTTTGGACTCTGAAAAGCCATTACGATTTAAGTAAAGCAGATTAGTACATAAAGTTAGGAGAACGTGAAGAAACATGCAAAAAAAAAAAAACATTTATATATAAATATATATATATCTTCAAAAGCAATGTCAGAGCAGCCTCTCAAAGCTGGCCACAGCATGTGGTGTATGTGGCTGAAGTCTGGGACAGTGGCACAAAAATAAAAAAAAGGATCAGAAGCAGCCACAGTCTGTATGACAGCATGTCTACTGCTGTCCCTTTGCGCTTGCCGGGAGGTCGAGCCATCCCTGTGCCATGTGTGTCAGTGAGCATGACGACGAAACCCTGTGAAATATCCCTGCACCAATACCATCGCGACAAGTTGTTCACATTTCTTGCACATGGAAGATGAAAGTGATTTTAACTCTGAACAGCAGAGGCTCAGCCAATGTTGTGGACACAGAGTGGCAGGCTGACAATGCAATATGCTGGACTGGCTGTGCGAGGGCAAGAAGATGCCACACTCGGTCTTTCACTGTCCATCTGTCAGTCTGTGAGCAGTTCAGAGGCTCTGCTAGTGGACAGATGTGGGGAAGCACTGAGCACGCATAGAAAGCAAGATGAAGGAAATGAATTTGACAAAACTGTATGGCAGCTCTGAGGAGTCAATGTGTGTGACTAAATCAATGTGAAAAACAGCAAAACATTTCTGTTACATAAAGCCACACACATGCAAACTTAAAATGCTGTATCCTCAGTCATTTTTCAGTGATTTAAGGTGCAGTTTTGATCCAGGTGTCTGATCTGACTCATAATATTCAGGTCAGAACTGTGTCGCACACAAGCTGTGTATTCACCTTCTGTTCTGTGACCAATGCTTACACCACTGCTCCATCCTAAACTCTTTCTCTCCACTCCCTGGACCCAGAATTGCTCCCTGCAATTTTCAGAATTTATTTTGCCTGAATTCAAATGCAAGGCCTGCACTTTCTTTCAAGAGGCCAAATGGAAAAGTAAATACCTGAATAGCTATTGAACATCAGAAACGAACATGTTCGAGCACCTTTCCTTCTGGGATTGCTCATGTCCTCTGAAAAGAAAATAATATTTTAAACCGAGCACATTAGACGCATTTGATTTGGTAAATAGACCTTTCACCACCTCTCGCTGCTGATTGAAAGGGAGGTTTCTGATGGGCTAAGTCAGGCTTAAATAACTCCCAGGCTGGAACATTCAAAAATTCCTCTATCAACAAACTTTCTCATTTCTCCCTCACCATGTTCATTTAAAGTACAGCACAGGGATAAAGTTTAGTCCAGTGCACAGATGTTCAGATGAAAACTTTTCCTTAAAGAACACAGACCTTACACTCAGTCCATCAACTTTGCACTGAAACTTTAACCAACTCAGTGTATTTTTAATCCTTCTGCTGATTTCTGAACTTTTTGATTTGTTCAGTTGCTGTTGTCCCCACAAGACAACTTTTAGATCGTAATCAATTTTGAAACCGCAGGTGATCACACACATTATTACAGTTCTGACCAACTTTTAGCACTGCAAGCCTAAGAACTCGCACACAAAATGATTCCATACTAATACTTAATGTTTCCATAACCAGGTATCTGTATCAGGCTGATACCGGCCTTATTTCAATGCCTCTAGTACTCATGAAGGCTGCTGATGTCATCCACCAATACTCAGGGAGAGTGGAGTAAGTCCTCTTGCCAGTAGCTGATGCTACACTGCTGCGGTTTGACACCACAGCAAATCATCATGTGTGTCAGGTCCTACATAGACAGTATGAATGAACATATCTTAAATTCAGAGAGAGTTGTTTGAGTTTCATTTTGGACTTAATGACAGAGTGGCTGTGTTTTTTTTTTTTTTAAGAAATAAAAGTCTTTGTTCAAAATGATCTGACATTATGTTATTGAAATTTTATGTATCAAAAGTACTAGTGGTATCGATACTCGGTGAGTACTTGGGAGGAAGTACTCGTACTGGTATCGGTATGAAAAAAACATGGGATCAAACATCCCTAGTTTCCACAGAGGCAACATCTCACAGAAACTTGCGTAATCAAACGGGACGTCAGAAGATAAACAAACATTGCTCACCGATGTCAGCTGTCTGTATGAGCATGTGCTCCGTTTTGCAGTGAAATACAAAAGAAGGATGAGAATGAGGGGGAAATCTAGTTGCCAAGATGAGAAAATATGGAGTTTATGTTTGTGTGTTGTAAAAATTTGCAGTATATGGTTGGTGAAACTTCACAGTCTGTTCCTCTCACCTCTATTGCAGGCTGAGATCATAAATATCAAACATGTCTGATATATACAACCCAAGATCAGGGAAAATCTGAGGTGCCAAGCAGTAAAGCAGTAAAATAGTCATATTGACACTACACACTTGAGAATTATTCAGACGAATAAAAGGTTACTACAATCTCTGAATCAGGTTCAGCCTCTAAATTCAGAGGTGGCAAATCGAGCCCTAAAATGGGCCAAAAATAGCCGAGTGTGTGGCCTGCCCTAGCCATCCTGATGTTTATTAAGGCATACAGAAGGCAACAGGAGAAAAACACAATTTTCTATAGTATGAAAAAGATGATACATTTATATTGTTAATATGTCAAATTGAATTGTTTTTAAATCACATTCAGATTATATTTTTGTATCTTTCGCTTGTTGATCATACGTGACCATATATGTGCTGCTGTCACATAAAAGGATTTAATTAATAAGTCTACAAATCAGATGGGAAGATGACATAACACACACACAGCGAGTTCAGTCTTATTTGATGGCTGCTAACTGCTGTTTGGCAGAAGGTAAATTCCTTCTCGTATTTTTGTTGTTCTCAAAAACTATTAAGAAATAAATTTTGCATCTGTTCTTGACTATATCACTCAATTAAACCATTTGAAACAAAGAAGTGATTTATTTACCTTTTCTTAGTTTAAACAGAATATTTAATGAACTCACCAGATTCAATCAACCCTGCCTATTGTTCTCCAGTTTGATTCGCTCAATGTTTAACAGTCAACGGGCAAATCGGGTTGACGCACACCAGTCAATATCTGAAAGGTCACTAATGACAGAATAAATTCTTCATATTCTATGTGGTGAATGTATTGCGCAACTGAGAGAGGAGAAAGGGCATTGGCTGTGGAAAATATAATGTGCATTGATTCTCAGGGGTGTAACTGATTTGCTTTCTTCCTTCCTCCAGGCTTGTCTCCCTTAAAACACTCTAGCCTGAATATATCAATGCAGCAGCACCCGCTGACAGGCCTGGCTGGGACTTTATTTCCAAAATAATCCACAGGCTGGAGGTGAATAGGACTGAGCAGTGCTGCCGCATGCAGGTGCAGTCACTCATTCCCAAAACGAGAGATGCTACAGCTCCCCCTGTGCTCTACAGGGCGAAAAAAAAAAAGAGGAAAACCTCTGCGGCTGAATTTCCTAAGTAAGGTGTAAAGAGATGTTTGATTGAGGGCTAATTAATACATCTATGACAGACCATCTGCTGCATTCCATGCAAAACAGTACAGTAAAGGCAGCCATTGTTGAGAGAAAAAGAAGAAAAGAAATTGCCAAAAAAAAACTGTGCATCATATCGAGAGCAGAACAAAGGAAGCCTCAACAACAATATGCCCATACAGTGTGTGCCAATTCAGAGCACTGTTGTTGAGAAACTGTTTTAAAAGTGCTCTAAAAACAGGACTCAAAGTATAAATAAATAAATGAAGTCTATGAGGGACTAGATCTAACTCAGAAGTTTTGATAGCATGTTGCTGTTACCACTATTTTTAACTCTATTTTTTTTTTTAAATCATATTTTGTTTTTGTCTGGCCTGCTCACTTGACAGCATGGTTTGGATGTGTGTGTTAGTGCACTCACCTGCTGCCACAGCTGACCACATGACAAAAAACATCCCTACAGCGATCCTCTTCAGAGGGGACGGCAGCAGGCCGCGGCGTTTCAGGATAGGGTCCACCACTTTGTCCTTAAGGGGAATCAGCATAAGGATGAGCACGGCGTCAAACATGGTGAGCCAGGCGGCCGGGAAGCGGAAAGTCATCTGAGGAGGAGGGATCAGGAGGAGAAGGATGGAGTGACACTGAGCTAAAAGCAAGAAAGCATGAAAACTACAGAGACTATCAGTCCATTCCTGCACAGTTCACCTGATGTTTGTGTGCATACAGCGAGAAGTGTGTGGACTTGGTATTGCTTTGGCACCCCCTGGTGGACAAAATTAATAATGATAAAATGAGGAGTGTGCATTTAATTCACAGAACACAAAGCACACAGCTCAATCAAGAATCGATTAGAATGTACATGGTAGATGTTTCCGTTTCTTCTATAATAAGTTTTATAAGTTATGAAACCTCCGCTGAATGCGTTATGGTACAAAAGAAAAAAAGTAAACACCTGACTAAACTCAAAAGTTCTCAACTCGACTATAAATGTATCACCTAAAAGTATAATTTTTTTTACCAATCAATCAGAGTAAATTCACTGAGGTTATAACAAGTATCTACACAATCAGGCAAATGAAAGACTCTTACTGCTTGCTACAGATTAAAAATGCCATCTGAGCTCCTGATGTGTGTCTGGTCTAACACTTCTGATAGCATCGTTTATTCTCCAACTGAATTTCCATTTCTTGGAGTAACTGCTGGTAATCTATATGCAGCTCCTTTGAGAGTGTTTCCCTCCTCTGTTTGTGTAGTCTCATATTCTAAAAGAGAGGAAATCCTGAGCAAGAGTCTTTGCAGAAGGAAGTCTGGCATGAATGAGGAAGGCCTCCCTGTAGGCCCAGGTCTGATGTGGGACTTGTGTTAAGATCTTGTCCAACAGCTCAAATGGACCACATGTGTAAACAGCATGCGTATTGAAATTCTAGATTCCAAGCTGGGGTTAGATGATAAAGAAGGTATGAAATAAGAAAAATATACATTTAATTATAAAGAAAGTTTAGATTTTGTTAGAGTTTTACTTCTTTAAGGCATTGAAATGTATAAACACTTTGATAAAGTAATGCATAAACAACATTTTTGCTTAGATTTGCAGAAACTGCTCATTAAACTCTGCCACCCTAAGGCTGTGAGCAAGGGGCAACATCCGGTTGAGAAAAATGAAGCCTATGGGGAAGGGCTAAAAGTTGGTGTTCATCGAGAATCCGCTAGCGGCTGGCTGCAGAATGATCAAAAGTCACGTACACATCAAGCCAAAAAAAAACAAAAAAACAGACGGGTCTGAAACGCTAATTTCGCTATAGGCACACACTGTACGGTGAGTGATTTTTTTTTCTAACTCAGCAGTTTATTAGATGTTAGGATTACAGATTTGTCCAATCAGAGGCTCAGCTCAGCTCCCATGGCAGCAGGTGCCCTATAGCTGTTAAAAAGGAAGCTCAAAGTCCGCGTCATACCCAAGATGGCCCTGCCCAATGATTGGCTTCATTTGACTGTATCAGGAACCGACGGGTGATGTCGCAGAGACTATATCCATATTTTATAGTCTGTAGCTGTGAGTTGACTTTAATTTGTCAGGAGTGAGAACTCACAGATAAAGCAGCCACTTAGTAACTTCTGTATTTGCATCACAATGTATCATTAAGGTAAATTAAAACCAGCATCAAGTCTGAAAAGAGAATCAGACTCAGTGATTTTAAAACTACTGTTCAAGCCATAACTAATGCAAATACTTATTGCCTACACATTCATGGAAACTTAAAACCAGGCCACATCAACAGTTTAGAACTCTCGGGACCTGATCATTTCCAACTGTGTCAATCCTGACACAAATTCCCACTTCTTTATGAGTGCAGGCTGTTTCCTTGAAGAGACAGTATGTGTTCAGCTAAGCCAAAGAAATGTGTCAGGTGAGGTGAGAGAGCACTCACAGAGGCATCTAATCTCACTTCTCTTTTGATGTGGAGAAGTGTTGAGGCTGGGAGCAAAAAAGGCTTAGTTCTGTTTTTTAAGATATGAGATAAATAGTGTGTGAAGGGGGGAAAAAAAACTGGCAAAGTCTTAAACTAAGTTCAACACAGTGGAACATGAGAAAATAAAACTACAGCAGAGTTTCAAAGTGTTGCATAAGTTCTGATTTCTATTACTGTGAAAGCAGGAGTATTTCTACACAGTTTAAAGATGGGTGTGTGGATTCTGTACAACAAAAAGTTACATTTACGAGCAAGGGTTTCACTTCACATTTCCATGAAATCAGAAGATAGCACTATCACCTCAAGCTTCCCTCTTTAAAAAAAAAAAAAAAAGAACAGACTACCGATATAAGCGACACTTCCTCATTTGTTCTAATTCATCAGTTTGGATGATTTAAGAGGAGTCCTTTGTCGTGTGGAGTTATTGAATGGGTTGCTTTCACCGCATACAGAGGGAGACACAGATACACCAGCAACACTGTTCAGGTGGGATCAGTGGGAGGCGCTGCTGAGAGGTGCAATAACAGCCAGGTTGCTAATCTATGGGATAGTCTGTGAAGTTCAGACTTAATCCCTGAAGCTTACCAACCCTTGCTGCTGCCTCCAGCTGTTGCTTACCATTGTGAGTCAGTGACCTACTGACTTCTTTGGTTTCAGCAGTGACAAATCTAGTTCAAACGACTTATGTCCAGGCATGTCCGAGCACCAGACTCAATGGCATTATACAGCAGATTCTTAAAATTTGCTGTAAACAACAAATCGCAGCGCTGAGCCACAGATGTCATCACACTGGTTTTATTTTTGGATCGGCTGCAGCAAAGCTCAGGGCCAGACTTATAAACTGAAAACTGTCCCTGACTGGCTGAAGGGGAGAGAGAGAGAGATGGAGAGAGAGAGAGAGATACAGAGAGGGAGGGAGAGAGAAAGAGAGAGGGATGAAGTTGAAGCACTGAAGACTTTAAGTCTTCCTCAATTCACTACACGGGTCCTGCCTTAGCCTCACCTCCTGTATAAGTTAAGCTGAGACTGGGAAATCAGCTCCCAATAAGACCTCAGTTAGAGCTGATGGCTTAGACGGCTGAGCCCAGACTCCAATATGGAGCTATAGTAGATATTTAATATTGTCCTCCAATGGACTTCAACCTTGTTTGCTACTCATAGCTATGAAAACCAGTCCATACTCAATCAGTTAATCACGTCACGTTTGGTCAAAGTAAGTTTGTTGACGACAACACAGATACACAAATCTTAAGTAAAACGGAATAAAACTTTGAGACAACATAAACCATAATGCCTTAGCGTTCTTGCAGCTTGCAGAAAAAAATTGAGTGGGCAGACTCAGACAGTGCTGATGTACATTTAAAAATCAGAAACTTACAATGTGAGAACTATGCAACAACTTTTCTTCCATCATTTCAACCTTGTCTGACCACCCAAGGTCCAGCAACAAATTATATTTCACCTTGCATATTTTGAATTAAACATGTAAGGCATTTGAATAGAGAGCCTCTTCATTTGACTTTACCTTGTGGGGATCAGCGGAGATGTTCGAGGCACTATCAGGAAGTCTTAGATGGAGGCTTTGCAGGATGTATGTTGTCTGCATCTGGAACACAAGAAAGAGTCTCAGCCTGACTTAAAGGCAGGGTTGGTAGTCACAGAAAACTAGCATGAATTTGAATGCAGCATTTCCTCAGGATTCCAATTAGCCTCCACCCCTCCACACTAGGAGCTCCTCCAAAACAAAGCCCCCGCTCACATGCAGGAGCACTGCTGATCCAAGACATGATTGTGACTGATTCAAAACTCAAAACCAGCACATTGTTTCTGCTTGCACTACATTACCAGTAATAGAGGTATAGGTAGTTTTTCTGCCATTTTCCAGTGTACTTGGATCCCTCTTGATTATGCAGATTGAAATAGGGCTAGCGCACACCATAAAAATGTATGCACAGGATGTGGGCAGAATGGCAGGACAGGATTTGATTGGTTTAATAATTTGGATCCCGAACGCTAGGATTGGTTGGTGTTTTCCCAGGTTGACTCTCGCTGTAGACTGTGGATATTTTTCGCTCTTTTTTAAGAGCACATCATGCATTGATTGCCATCAGGATAAAAAGATCATTTGAACCAGTGTAACAAAAAGTGTATCTAAATCTCATTACCAACCCTGCCTTTAATAATCACAAACCCAGTCCTCTCTGATACTTGAACACAAAATGATTTCTTCTGATTTAACTTTTTTTGAATATTTGAAACCACTAATTTAATATTGCCTTATCAAATGTCAACAAATTTTAAATAATAATAACAAGCCAATCATTTTTAGTCAGCCTTGTAGTGTCTAATCTTACCTGGAAATACACGGTCCAGTAAGGGATCAGGGCCAAGAAAACTGGGAGGATTTTTAGCAGGGATTTCACTTCCTCTACTTTCTCCTCTGGAAATTTCCCACCGTAGGTCACTTTGGCATTGTCTAGGAGGGTTGGTCTGCTCCTTCATGTGAATAAGAATAAAGACGAGTGATACAGTGATACCAATGATATAAAACCCCACATAAAAAGAAAAAACACTGAACTAAACTCTTGAAATGTAACTCAAGCAGCTTTTTGTGAACGCCGTATCCTTAAATAACAGCAGTTCTAGACATAGGAGAAAACTTCTTCTAAAGCCTGTAATCCCCATCTCTGGAGAAAATGTCTTAATAAGGAATTCTTGAAAGGCTGCAGGATTGGCCAACTTAAAATATTCAATGTCAAGTTTTTGAACCGAAAGTGGTACTTTGGTTCAAAGTCGAGTAACAGCACTTCAAAATAACGTCTCACCAAAGGGATCGAAGATGAATGCATGAACCACTGGGGAAACAAAAGAATTATACAGAGGGATCAAAAGAGGCTTTAACAGAGGGGTCTACCAACAACACCTTACTGTTTTATCTTTAATCAGAGTCACCATCACAGTAAACGCTGCTATAAACGAAAATACTTGCTTCACTGTAGGAAGGAGCCCATTAAGATTGATGAATGCTTTGCTGCACAGCGGTTAGTGGGAGCATGCTGTTTGTTATTTAGGGCATGATTCTGTCACTTCTATTGCCCGGTAAACGTACCTAGTGTTTTGTTTTTCCCATCACTATATGATATACTGACATGCTGGACTCACCTGAGATGATTGGGTTCCTTTGCTCTCTGGTAACAGCAGGCAAAGCCCAGGATCTTAAACATATCTGTGAAGGCACTGCCATCAGCTGGCTTGGTGATGAAGACAGTGCTGCCCAGGAGGAAGACCAGGAAGGAGACCCCGAGGCACACTGTTGGGATGATGTAGCCGAGGGTAAAACTTATGTTCTGCTGGATGTAGGCAACGCCACCCAGAGATAGGATGGCTCCCAAGTTAATGCACCAGTAGAACCAGTTGAAGAATCTGCGTGTGGCCTCTGGCCCTCTGTCTTTGACCTAAACACACAAAACGGGAGGAAAGTAACCACTTTCTGTCAGTTTCAGTTGCTCAGACAAACAGAGACAATGTAAAAAACACTTGTGTCACACTGGTGTGATAGTCAGCAATCAGCCTAAAAAAAACACGCTCATCAACACTTTGACATTAACTTTCTCAAACCACAGAAGAAAAACATTTCCAGAAAAAAACAAACCTGACACATTTTAACATAGCTGCAAAAGTATGACATATTACAAGTCCACATTTAAACTCCTGACAGGAGCTTACAGAATATTTAAACTGCACCAATAAGGGGAACAATGATCACAAACTGAAACCAACCTGCAATTCACTCAACGAGTTGCAGAAATTTTATTATTACTAATGAAACTGGTAGAGGAATAACAAAACAAGAGAGGGACTTTACAAACTAAATAGTAACAATTAATTTATTCTTTATCTGTTTGATGTGGCGTTACGTATTCTCCCAGAAATCACAACGGCAGACTGTTAGCTCAGAAGCCATTGAGTTAAACGTCGATGCAAACAAATAATTTTGTTCTCATAATGCCACAGATCCTTTCCACACACAGTTATGCCTGTGGAGGATAAGATTTTATCGATGTGTGATAAAGTGGAAATGTCTCTTATGTATGAGCACAAAGGATGCAGCAGTACAGCTACAATTAACTATTGTGGAGATAATGTCAGGGCATTCACAAGCAGGCGCATAGCATAAATCTTTCCGAGGTCCCCCCTGCAGTAGTGCAGTGTAGGTGAAAAATAAATCCCCTTGCTCACACTTTCAACTTGATTGCCATATGTTAGCAGGATCAGCACTATAACAGTTAAACTATGTATGAAAGGACAGTTTAATTGTGCACTCAATTTTTGACTGATTATCAGTCAGAGGACATGGCTTTGGCTTTCCTCAGGACTTAAGGCATCTTTCATGACAAGCATTTAATTCACAAATTTGTTTCATTGTTCGTCCTCTTAATCACATACTGATTATGGTTGTTAAAATTTAAAACAACACATATACAGTTCTCCTGCTTTCATTATCGTGCTGAAGTGTTTGGTGATAAATTCAAGTTCTGTCCAACAATGCTGCCAAGACAGATGCATAATTTAAAAATAACAGCAGCAACAGCTGCTCTGCAAAGGTTTTAGTTATTTTTTTTAGACGGAAAACAAGCTGAACACATGGGAAATCCCTAATTTCATTCAATCTCAGTGAAATTAATTTTTAACTGCTTTGATTGCAACTAAACTCAAACTTCTTGTTAGAGGAAAACAATAAAATTGTGCCTCAAAGGGATGCAGATAATAGTACATTTTTATTTCCTATGAAAAGTACTGTATTTAATATACATCATGGTTAGTTTTTACATGTGACATGCAAAATGTATCTGATCCTTAACATATGGTTTTGTATTCCTCCTGCCGTGTGTTGAAGTAAGACGACCTCCATGTTTCTTTTGTTCCCTAGCAATGTTTGTGAACTCAAATGTGTAGTAAGTCCAATTTCCTATCATATCCTCTGCTCCTGGGAGGCTTAGCCTACTCCTTGTAAGAATTAAAAAAAACAATACTGTCATTGATCACATTTTCTAATTCTATGACTTCTATTTCTCTGAGCCCTTCTGGATAATCTGACATTATGTAGTTAAAGAGTTGAGAATTGTGTTGTTTTACTTCTTATTGGAATCAACACATGGCCTGTCATGTGCCAAGACATCATCATAGGCCTTTTTGTGTGTCTGTGTGAATAAAAATAATGGTGAGAAAGACAAATAAGTTGTCATTAAGTTTATGATGTAATCCAACATTTCAGTGGTATACTGCATGTACTTAAAAGTGACCATGATGATTCAGGGCATGCATGGCTAACTGAACTCTCATGGTGCAATACAAATCCAGTCACATGTCTGCTTTCCATGATGTCACACTTCATACCCGATATTATACAGGCGTATTTCTAAAAACTAATCTTATTCAGATACATTCTGCTTAAATGAGCTTACTCAGTATTATTTATGTAATTTAGACTTCTAGAATTTCAAAACACTAACTTTTCATACTTTACCTGATCTGCCCCAAAGGGAGTGATGTTAGACTTCACAGTTCCCACACCTAACGCAACCAGAAACAGTCCACTGTAGATTATTGGGCCACAATACGGGTCTCGAACGGGGCAGGTTACATTACTTGGAGTGGTACCGTTTACACTCAGACACTCAGCAGGCTGCACAGGAAACGCCAACTCTTCACCACACATGTGTATCCTGGTGTCCTCATTAGCAACGAAAGGGAAAAATAACATACCAATAAAATAAAGTATCAAACTTGTGGCAATTGTCCAGAACTTCCCAAGGTATGCATCTGCAAACCAGCCTCCAAACGGTGATATCAGGTAGGTAATTCCCATGAACATCAGAGGCGCTTGGCTCGCCTGTGCGCCCTCCCAATAAAATGGACTGCCATTAAGAAAAAGGACAAGATTTGATGTAATTCCGTAGAAAGCAATCCTTTCTAGTGATTCAGCCAGTAGGATGGCTGCACACGCCAGTCTTCTTCCCTGAAACACTGATGGTGGTGAAGGTCTATACCCAGAACCTGAGTCC
Organism: Labroides dimidiatus; assembly: GCA_030710495.1. Taxonomy (NCBI): domain Eukaryota; kingdom Metazoa; phylum Chordata; class Actinopteri; order Labriformes; family Labridae; genus Labroides; species Labroides dimidiatus. Next base: position 25,084,483 of record CM061153.1, read on the forward strand.
AAAAGAGGGCTGCTCTCACTGGCATCCCGGTGATTAGCCATCCTCCACTAACTTTTTAAACGTTGTTTGGTGAAAGCTCAAACCTGCAGAGAAAATGTGAAACAGGTTAATCGAGGCTGACATTTCTTATTTACATGGAGAGAAGAGCTGTCGAACTCACAAGACCTATGTTTATCGTCTGTTACACAAGCATTCAACAAATATTAAGTCAGGCTAGCATTAGCATGACTTTAGCTGGGTAAGAGTTTGGTATTAAATTACCTCTAATTACTTTAAGACGTCCCAGTGGTCTTCAACTATCTCCATTAACCTAGATACTGTTAATCGTTCAACTGTTTACTTCGACTTATCTTAAATCATTACTTTGTCAAAGGAGAACTGGAAGTCAACAAAAACCAGTGTCACAGTACTATCGCGTGACACTTAGCTCAGTCAACAAACCGTCACGCTTCCGTAGCTCCGGGGCTGATCTAAAAACCATCTGTTCCGGATGTACTCTTCATAGCAGGGCGTACTCAGGCCCATCCATGTTGTTTGAAAGTTTGTTCCGCTGGCTCTGACGCTGACCCACCGAAAAGGGGAAGTGAAACTGCGGTTCGTTCGTTTTTTTATACTAAACCCCGCTGATTCTCTCCTTAAATATTGCCAAGAGAGAACAGCATTTTACGAGTTTTGACCTGATATTTCCTACGGTGTTATACTGACATTGGGCAAAAGTGTATGTTTTTTTCCGTCGTATGTTTCTCGGGGAACATTTCAGAGACGGACTTGTAAACATAACAGGCGTGGGTTGAGCCGCTCACGTCTACAGCTTTGCTCTCCGTGTGACTTGCAGGCATGGGTCCAGGAAATGTGAGAGCAGTTGACTTTAGACAGCCTACAAAATACCACAGGCTGACCTGTCTAAACTGTAATCTTTCTGTTTTTCCGTAATTTTTTCACGCTAACGTGTCAGGTCGTCAGATAAGTCTTGTTGAAGATATGAAAATACTCTTTCTTGCCCCTCTCAGCCCCAAAGCAGGGAACCATACAACAGCTGAGAGAATAAGGTAAAAAAAAAATGCTCTGTTGCTAAGTGTGTCTTGGTTCATCGGGTTTTGCTTAGTATTATTTTTAAAGTGAGGCTAATTTAGGCATAGCACTACACGTGTCTTCTGTCCAAGAACCAGAGCTATCTAAAAAAAAAGACACGGTGTTGTGGAAAATGTCTTTTTAATTTCACAATGGCTTTAACATGCTCAAGAATGCCCAATCACATTGCTTCCGTGCCTGCCACCCACGGACACACATTTCTTTTATTTCAGGTCCCACATTGAATCGGCAGGACACACTTGCGAGCTCAGAGATGCAGCAGATTTTCAGTCCCCTGCTCAAGTGGCAAGCCTTATATCTCAAAATCCTCCTTTTGACGCCGCACTGGCCATCCATCTGTTTAAAGCTGGCAGGTTACTCTTAGGTAAACATCTTTGCTGGAACATGATCTGTTTGCTTTCCTCTTTAATTTTGTGTGTCAGTAATACTCACTATCTGTTCCGCATATGTCAGAAGCACTTTTTGTTTTGTGTCTAACCTTCACACCAGACATCCAAGTGCCTGTTGGTGTTATCTTTGGAGGAACAGACATAAATGAAGATGTGAAAGTTGAGCAGAAGCGTGTGGTTATGGAGCAGGTGCTACTCAAAGCCAGGTGATCTCAAACAACTGAAATAAGTAAAGGGGTTGTAGCTTTATTTGCTTTTATTAAAAAAAAAGCTTGATAGACATAACGCTAGATATTTTCTCATAAGTATATGATTATACAATGTGTCATGAATATTATGGTTTATTTATTATGGAAAGATTCAGCGAACACACTGAGAACACCCAACCCTAGACTGGGTGTAACTAACAACTCTGAATCTAACTGCCAGTTCATGGGTCACGCTATACTTATTCTTCCCACAGTAGCATATGTGTAATGAGAGAACTTCTGTTTAGAAAGTAATGTTGACAGTGTTGTCTTGTGGTATTAGCTTAGATAATGGATTACCAGTCCACACATGATAGTAACAGGTCTCATTTTACTTACTTTCTCTCATAGCAGTTTGATGCAGACATCAACACCTTGAAGTGTGAGCAGAAAGTACAATTTTTGAATGAAGTTTCTTTTATTTCAAACCAACAAGTCAACTACAAATTGCATTGATATAAAATGCATACTAACCAAAGTCTCCATGGCTTATTTCAATGCAGCTTGGCACTTATCCTTTAAGTATTGTTGCTGTTTTTCCTGCAACAATTCCAGATTTGAAACTGTTGCAAAACATCTCAATCATACATGTCTTAAAAGCTGACATAAAAGAATAAAACTGAACACAAACAAACATGACTTTGCTCTTTGTGTCCTCTCTTTTCCCCTTGTTCATGGAATAGTTGCTGTCTTGCATATAAATATCTTGCCTTATGCTCTCAAACAAGACCCTGTTTCTGTTAATACTATGATAAAAATACATTATGTACTAGATTGTATCCATCTAGTAAGTCCTGGGGAGATAAATGCCTTATGGGAGAAGGTGGGAAATCCAGATCTCATGACTTCAAACATCTGAATCCTCTCACCTCCTGCTGCTATCGCCTTCTCATTCAAACCTTGATCATGATATTCAGTCACTACTCTGAGCCTGTTGGCCCATTTGTTATTGCACGCTCATACACGCTCAAATTAATATATCCCCACTGTTTTTCACTCCACATTCTCTTTGTTTTCCTCTTTGTATTCACAGCATGTTCATCCTGAAATCCTTTGCCTTCAGTTTTTCTGCTCTCATGCACTCGGTCTCAGCCTGGAGACTTGTGTTTTACCGTTGTTACCACTGCTTTTTGCTCTGTTGTTGAACAAACTCTCATAGCTTTTTTTTTTTAAAAAGGCTTAAACTTTAATGTCAGCAATGAAGATCCTTTGTACCAAAATGGCTTTACAGGGGTGATAATTAAGTGTCTTTCTTTTTAATCAGGTTTGCAGTTGCATTTACTGAGAAACTAAAAGAAGAGGCAGAGCTACTTCTGGTATGATTTTATCCTTTTGTAACCATCAGCTCATGTCTTTAAGTGTAGCATGTCTAGAACACACTGATTATTACAAGCACAAGTCTCTCTTAGTGCGGCTAAACATGTCTGATACCAGTTCTGCTAATTTGAGTCTACAAGAACATTTATGTAAGTACTTAAATGTGGGTTCATCAGTATGTGACTGCCTGCTTTGCTGTGGCACCCTGACAGTTATTCCTGAGAAAACACAGGGAATTAAAAGTGAATTGTAATTTTTTTTAACATAAACAAAACAAACCTAATCAAGGAGTGAGGTTAGAAGTTTTTTGTTTGCACTTAATGGCACATCAGCAGACAGAAGGAGCCTGACAGCTTCAATAAAGTGGAACACGAGGGCTTTTACTATACAAACACCATACTCTGCCCTGTCCTGAAACAGTTTGGCATTAAAACAATATGACCATGTTTTATTTTCAGATTAGGTTCCAACCGTAGGCTGCAGATTGAGGCGAGTGGCATGCTTTATCTCCACCATTTAGTCCTGACAGCAGGCAGACAGGACGGGCACCGAGAGGCATTGCCGCGCTTTTTTATTGTGACAGAAAACACACACAGGGGATGGATCCAGTGTGATAACATCCAGTCAATTTCCTTTCCATCCCCCCTCTGATTTATTTTGTAGCACCTCCCTTATCTTAGCAACTGGTCTCCTGACTCACTTCAAAAGTTTGGATTTGACTGAATAAGTGTACAGCTCAAAGCGCATTCGTTGACTTTTTCTCTAGATTGACGTGAAGAGAAAAAAGCACTTGAAGCAACTGATTGAAGACACTTTAATTCATGATTTTCACCTTGATTTAACTGTGATTTTCCTGTATTTTCTCTTTTCAGCTGTCCCTGAGCAGTAAGATCTATGTCCAGCCACAAGGTAAGCTCTGCAGGAAGAACACTCACGCCTCCTGTGTAGCCTTTACTCGCTGCCGAAGTGTTGCATTAATCAGCTTTGACATTTTTTCCTCCATTATCATGCTGACTGCAGTACAGAGTTGTGTTTGCTCTTGCCATTGGCCGCTGTGCCATGTAGGACATCCCAAATCACTCTTCCGTGTTGCCTCCCACCAGTAGCCTTGTTTGGCAAATAGTGTCCCTTCTCAGATTAGAGAAGAGCCCTTGGCTGGCAGCACGGCTGAGTCTGGACCAGTGAAAGCTTAATTTTTATGCCTGCTGACGGATAATGATCTGAAGAGCCTCTGACATGTGCCACACAAAGTCGTGTTTTTACACACAAATTTACCTTTCTAGCATTTTGCATATCGTCTAACTTAAATTGGTTGTTGTAAAATCAGTCTATGTTTCTAGATAGCAGTTGTAAAGAACAGGTATAAGAATGTATGATGTTTTTAATTCAGCGTCTGTCAAATATGTAACAAACTTCAATATCACCAATAATATCTAAACAAATTTCCCATTGATCGGTACACCATCTTCATGTTTGTTTTCCTTAATGTGCAGCATGATTGTTTGCCTTGCTTTTAATCCGTCTGTTTACTTTCTGTCTGTTTTAAGGCATCCACACAGAAGCAGCTGTAAACTTCTGCTGGACTGAATTCTTGAGGAGCTCAGGTACTCCCATCACTCCAAGCTGCTACGTGAGACATGATAATCCACAGACCTTGCTTTGAATAAATTTCACATTCAGGCTGGGAAATATAATATTCTTTGCAGGGACATTTAGCCTTTTTCATCCTTATGTAACATAATTATGATAATTGTAATCTTATTACGCTGGCTTTGTCTCAAGCTGTCGCAGGATGGTTTGTGCAAATCACAAATCTTTAAAGGAACAGGTGTTCAGTAGTGTTCAGTACATTCAAATGCAGAGAAGTTTTGTACCTTAATATTTACACTCCAAGTAAAATCAGTTTTAATTTTGTTACTTTGACCAGAAATGATTGTGACACTCTTTTTAATATTCAGCATAAACACCAGGCTGCTGTACTGGATTCAGGCTCATTCTGTCAGTACCTTCTGTATGTATCAAAGGCTAAGCTGAGTCGCCACCTCTGTGTGTGGGATTGCAAATCCATTCAAGGAGCCCCAACCTGAAGAGAAGCAGTCAGAAAGGAGAAAGTGAATCTGTGCTGTGGTAGCTGCATCCATAAAGGTGGTCAGGGAGGAGTTCACTTCTCGTCTTTTCCCTTCAGTCCTCAAAGCTCATTTGAATAGCTCTGTGAACATCTACATCCACACAAGCTGCTTGGTCACTGCAGAATAATGTCCATCCCAGGTGCATTAGTGCTCACACAGAGAGCACCAGTGAGTCCAGAGAGGAGCGATTGATTAATGGCTCCACAGCACGGGGCCATTTGTCACAATGCTTCACAACTGGTGCGAGAAATACTAATTGCCCACAGTCACTCCTGCGTTTGTTATTCTTGGAAGAGTAGACAGTACTATTGTGCTTTTCCTTGGATGTGATGAAAGCACTGTAATTTGACATTTAAAGCTAAAACAATCCACCTGCATTTTTGTGTTTATGAGGTAAAATTTTTCCTTACCAATATTTTTTTTTGTCATCTTGCCACTTTGTTTTGAAGAATGCTCAAGATTGCAAACTCTTTTTATTCATGTCAAGTTTCTGGCTGTTTTTCATCCTTCTTCTGAACTTTAGTGACCTGCTCTTGTCAGAAACGATCCCACTTATTAACTTAATCTGTGTTTAACTTTTACACGAATGCAACAACAATAAAGCATGAGTAGGAGTTGGATTAAAGTCATTCCTCATGGCCCAGGGTTGCAGCATCTCGCTATAGAAGAGCTCCATCGGTGTACATAAAAGAATCAAATCCGTTGAGCTGTCAGCGCATCAAGCCTTTCACTGATGGTTGTTGGTGACCCCCTGCTGTGAGTCTCATGAGGTTATGCTAAGGAGATACAGCACATGTCAAACAGCACTGCAGAGGGAGCAATGAGATGCTTTGATTCTCTGAACAACGCAGAAAGTACGGAGGGGGTATGTTGTTTTTCTCATCCTGCCACTCGGTTTATAATGTAGCACACTGGTCACTTTCACTGGAAGATCAAATGGTCATTTATGATCAAAACCTGATGGTAGATTAAATGCTAAGTGTAACTCTGTTTGGATATCAAACTGCATCAGGGGAGTGAGTGCGGTGGGGAGCAGGTCATACCTGGAAATGGTTCAATGTGACTTGGTTGTTCCACTACTATGTTGATTTTGTCCATTTTTTTTTTTTTTTGTCTTTATGTAAAAAAAGGCCAAAAACATCAGATCAAGGTTGAGTAAAATAAGCAACAATACAATGTGATTCCTGTCCAAATGTCTTCTTTTGCATATTGGCTCCCCCTGATGTTCGTTTGTTGTTTGTGTCTTTGTAGAAGGCAGGTGTAAAGCTCCATATTATAGGATTTGATTTAATTCTTTCAGTCATTTTGGCTGAACAAAATGTTTTGATATCTAGCTGATTTACATGTGCAGCTCTAATCTGCAGAGATGGGAACATATATTTTTATGACTTCTTGTGACAAGCATCTAACATTTCGGCACAAACCATTTTCTGTGTCCAATCGGTGACATGCTTTAAACTTCACACACAGTCACAGGAGAGTGGTTGAAAATGGAATAGAGCAGAACAGACTAGAGTAGAATAGAATAGGATTTATTGCTGTTTACATTAATACAGGACAGTGTGGCCAGTTGCTGTTAAACCTGACATGTGGAAGTGTTTCAGGATTATAAATATGTTGTAATGTGTAAAAATGTCCAACCTTTGAAATTAACACAATAGAGAGGCCACATTTAATTCTTTCCAGCTTAATGTTCACATTCTCAGAAAGATGGTGTCCAAAGTCACGATTCATTCATTCATCTTCTGTACCGCTTATCCTATTCAGGGTCGTGGGTGGCTGGAGCCTATCCCAGCAGGCTTAGGGCGAGAGGCTGACACACAGAGACAGACAACCTTTTACACACACACTCACACCTACGGGCAATTTAGAATCTCCATTTAACCTGATGAGCATGTTTTTGGACTGTGGGAGTATCCAGAGAGAACCCACACATGCATGGGGAGAACTTGCAAACTCCACACAGAAAGGCACTCCTTCCTAAGGGATTCGAACCAGCGACCTTCTTGCTGTGAAGCAACAGTAACAGCTGCCCTACCGTGCAGCCCAGTCACAATTCAAGTTACCTCATAAATTACAAGTAAACTCCTGAACAGCTGAAAGACTGGCTTAAGGCCTATTTATTCAGGATGTTCTTGTTTCACCTGGGGACCTCTTATAATTTGTAATAACTGGGGAGAATCTCTGTGTTTTTAATCCTGTGCAAGTTCACCATGTACCTAAATTGTAAAAAAAAAAATATTAGGGCCCCGACTAATATATTGGCCAATTATAGCCCTTTTTTAAAAATAATCATAGTTGGCAGGAGTTCTGCCAATAATTGAAAAACTGATAAATCACAGGAAGCCCTTTTCTGCATGTTTTTTTACTTTGAAAAAATCCCTCTGTTGTTAAATTAAGCAAATACTAAAGGACACAGTATTGTAAAACAGTAAAATGTTCTGCCTGTAATTCATAGCTTTGTTTCTGTCAACATTAAGGGACCAAAAAAGAAGTTATTTTATTCATTATATATTTTTAAAATGAATCAGCCAATTAATCAGTTATCAATTTTTTTTTCTTTCAAATATCGGAATCGGCTTTGGCCTCAAAAAATCCAGAAGTTCTCAGATAATACTAATCCAGTCTGAATCGACACCTCTGTAATTTTGGGGTTGCAATATTTTTGAGAAGGTATCTGCAGCTTTTTCTGATCATTTTCTGCTTAAAAATGATTAAGACAGCTGGGCATTCTTAACGAAGGTTTTAACAGCACTTTTAATAGACATAAGATGAAAGGAGACTCGCTAATAGTCTAGTTTATGAACAAAAACATAATATTAAAACAAAAAACCCCCCAAATGATTGGTTTAATGTCACTCACCAGATATCAGGCTAACACAATCACAATAACAACAAATAAAACATACTATAGCCAAATATTTTTACAGCTCCGTAACCCAGGTGGTCTAAAAACACGTTGCCCAAAATATGATTTGGAGTCTCTCTCTGTGCACAACAGGTTGGCATTGACACGCTGTCTCAGATTGCATAATAATTTTAATGATAAAATTTAACTTAAATTATTGGAAAAAAAGAGTTGGTTTCTCAGTTCTTTATTGCTCTTAAATGTAGATTATTAGACATATATGGCGAGTCAGAGCTCATGTCCAGTAGTTGTTCTGTAGGGCCAGAAATCTGGAGAATGGATGGAAAGCTGTGCACATAGTTTTCTAGAAGACGAGATGAGGTGTGCGGTACTTACTTCCCACCCTCATATCTTGATGACTGAGAGAGGCTGTTGTGGATATCGGCCTTTAGAGCGGAGATGCTTGCTGACCTCTGGGGTCTCATGTTGCAGCTTAAACAGAGCAAAATCAAAGCTCTCCAAAAGTTTAACACAAAACCCTCTGTCTTAATGTACACTCTGTCACCCTGAGATTAAAAATTCATCCTTAGACAGATATGTGGTGCCGCTTCCATGCTCTCACGTACCCACACATACTGATGAAAACCGAAGGGGATTGATCAGAGTGCCCTCAGAAATCAAAGGCAAACTTACAAAGATGTGTCTAACATAGAATTCACAGCATCATAAAGAGACAGAGGAAAGATTCCTGCTGGCACAACACATGATTTGTATTCTTTGTTTTTCTCCCCTGAGGAAAGATGAATATTTTTTTTCATTTCTTTGAATTTCGCTCTCATTTTGACAAGTCAGAGCTTTGGTAGATTCCAACTGCTCTGCGTTATTTTCCTTCACCTTCCTCTGAGGTGGTGACTTGTTTGTTTTCCTTTGCTAACGTGACTCTTTCATCCTGTGAATCAATGCGAGTAACTTCCGATACAGCCTTCAGATTTAGAGCTTTTTTGACAATCGGCTCCCAGGATCAGGGTCAATGCCCAGACTCCACGCTGTCATTTTAAGATTCTCTTTAATAGCATTAAAGAGCTGCTTCAGCCTCCTGATCTGGACTTATCTGGCAGCAGGGGATTTCACTCGATTGTCACTGCGCTTTAGGCACGTGCGTGTGTCTGTTTGTAGTATTACTTTTGAAATGTTTAGTTTCTTGTTTTTTTTTTTATTTTATCCACCAGTACTTCTGAAACACATTTTGTTTGGAGCTTTTTTTCTCATATACTTCATTTCGATTTTGGTTCAACAGCTTGCTGCAGAGCACTTTTAGCATTTCAAGTAGCTTTTACCTTTTAACTAACATCTCCATGAATGACTGCAGTGATGACTGTGCGCTGCTACTTTACCTTTATGTCTTGTTATTATGCCAAGGACACATTTATTGAAACTGTTTGGCATATTTTCAGTAGGAATGTTATTTTGCAGAGGTTTTACTGCAAGTTTTTTTTTTTAATCTTTTTTATATCCCTGCTGCGGGCTGAGAGATCTGCATTTTGTCTTCTTGATATATGCAGATGGATGGGGAAAAATGACAAGCAATGTATTTAACTTTCAATCCGAGACCTTAAACTTCAAGTACTTCCTTTTCACCACCTTACTTTAAGTTTACACAAACAGAGTTACCCTGTAGGGCGACATAAAGAACAGGCAAAATGACTTTGATTATACTTAAAAGTATACATAAGAGGTTTTCATTGTCCTCAGGAAATCAAACATGGCATCTGTAATCTCACTTTCCCTGCAGGGTGATCCTCAGGTCAAAAATTTGCCTCATCCACTCAAATCTGAACATCTTCTCGACAGATTGGCGGAAGATTTGGTTCAAGTTTAAAGTCTGCAGACAAATCCCTATGACTCCAGTGATACTTAAGCTCATCCTTAAGAAGAACAATGAGGTTTACATTTTGGATTTTTTTAAGACGTTCATGACCCCTCAGATCTTAATACAATTTTAGTGATCCCAATATTTTTAATCCCAAGGACTCAAATTTCAGTCTGGTCAGCAGACGGGTCAGTGAGCAGATAACTGCAAACAGTTTGACAATCCCATTGTTGTTAGTTGTTTGTGGGGAGGAATCAAAGCATGCCAACACACCAAACTAAGAAGGATTAGATGCTACATGTTACATGGTACAAGGTTGCATGCTAGCATTAGCATGCTAGCACAAAAACACATGCTTCAGAACTGGAAGTGCTGGTAACATTGAAATGAAGTTTTTTCTCAGAAAAACATGAGCCTGATGAGGTGCTGAGTGAAATGCTATGTGTTAGTGTGTCAGTGTTAATGAAGAGTGGTTTTGTGGGTCAACTACATTGACTGTATATAATGATGGACGACTTGCCTCCACTTCCTCCCACTAAAAAAGTGAGGTCAAAATACAGGCACTGACATCTTTCACATTGTGAGCCACAGTCTGTGAGCCCATTTTCATTAGATATTTAAAAGCAAATATCTGCATTGCCACCCATTGTATAAGGGATAAATTTGTGTATCTAACAGCTGAAATACAGTAGATGTGTCTCCAGTCCAGCTCCGCTCCATAACGGCTCGGATCAGATAGGTTTCTACTGAAGTTAATGTGTCAACTTACACTGGATCCATTCTGTTGTGGTCTGGCTGCGTGCCTGGTCCAGCAGGTCACAGCTTATGCACAACCATCCTATTTTTGCCGGAGCTTTGACCAGTAATGTGTCAATTCAGCGTAGGGAAGATCAAGCGGGACAGGAAGTTGTTTAAAACAAAGTGTGTCAAAACCAGATCGTTTTTAGCTTGACTACAACAACAATGCAGAGACGCGTCTGGTGTATTTCATATGTGCATAATTCGAGGTGGACTGGGATGTGTTACAGGTGTTCACCTTGTAACTGCTTACATCCTGCCTCAGCTCCACCTCTTTAACTCTGTTAGACTGAAAGTTAGCTTGAGTCAGCATTTCCAGTATGGCCACTATCCAGAGCTTCCTCCATATGAGATGAGATTAGGCCCATGTTTTATACAGTACAATATGTAGGGTCTTTCCCCTTTCTCCATCTATAACACACATTATCTTAACCATAAAATTCTGCATGGTCTCACATGCAGAATAAGAAGTGCTGGTTCAAGCATTTATCTCCTCTAAGCTTGATTACTGTAATTCCCTTTTCACCAGCCTCAATAAATCCTCCCTTGACCATCTATAATTGATCCAAAACTCTGCTGCATGACTGTTAACAAGGTCCAGCAAGAAAACCCACATCACTCCCATTTTATTCTCCTTACATTGGCTGCCAGTCAAAGTCAGAGTAAAACCCTTGTTTTAACCTATAAAGCCAACCATGATCAAACACCTGTGTGCATCTCAGACCTGCTTCATCCTTACATCACCCACGGATCCCTCAGGTCTTCTTCTTGCTGTGCCACGTGTTAGACTAAAAACAAAAGGCGATCGTGCCTTTGAGCTTATGGCTCTGACTCTTAGTAATAGACTTCCTGTTCACATGGTTTTGGTCATTTTCATGATGATCGTTTTCATGTTGATTTTTATTGATTTATCCTTGTTTCAGGTACTTTTTGTATTTATCAATATTATATGAAGCACTTTGTGACTTTACTTTGTGAACGGTGCTGTACTAAATTTAATTCCCTGCTTAAGATGGCAAAAGTCACTCAGGTCAACATAATTCAATGGAGAAACAGCCTCCTCTGTGGGTTCATTAGACGGCGCTGCATTTGTCATTCAAGCTGTAAATCGTGGTGTTATTTAACATTTTTAGTAACGTAATGAATTAGAACTGAACTTTTCTGAATGCTAGATATTGTGCCATAAAGCAGCACGTTGAAGTCTCTATGACAATGCCACGCCGGCTGACGAAGTTTAGTAGCGAGAAGAGAGATGTGTTTTTCTCTGCTGAAAATGATTCCTGGGAGAGTGATCACACAAGCTAAAGGCTAAACCACAAGCTAAACTGTCTGTGATAATGTCCAACCCAACCCACATGCAGCAGTTATACTGTAGTGATCTGATCAAACTTGACAGAGAGTCAAGTCAATAAAAAGTCAATAAAAACGCTGTCAATGAAAAGAAGAGCAAGGTTATATTTGCTCTGCTTGGTAGATGAGCAGGACATAAGTGTTCACTAACGTTACACGTTAGCCTTTGATAAGTCTCAAAGTAGCGCTAAATATAGCCGGCTACTAAACTAAGGTACAAAGTTTGCTTGTTGTCACATTTCAAGCAACAGCCCTGTGTAACTTTTGATAAATACCTCATCTCGTCACGTTTTATCCTGTAAAAAGTTGCTTTGAACAAAGAAAAGTAGTGTTAAGAAGAAGATCTGATCTCCACTCATTTCCAAAACAAACACACGCCTCATGTCATCACAACAGTGTATGCGCGATTCCAGCCAAAGGTGTCGCTGTAATCAAGTTTAAGTGATCAAGTTAATCACGGCCCCTTTAAGACTGACTGATCTCCCATCTGTTATGGAGGAGATGTGGTTGAAGACCTGCTCTACAGTCAGTCAGTAGGGGTAGCTACAAAGGTTTTGGCTTTGCTTATGTAGAGCTGTTAAACCATTCATCTTTTTATACAGTTTATGGTTGAACACCTGGGTTAATTTTAAAGTTGGAACATCAGACTCAGTTTTACTGCCGTTCAGTTTAATTAAATCCTTCTTATGTGTAGTTAACTTCTTCTAATCTGGGTTTGTTCATTGTGCCACCCCAACACTCTGGAGGCTCCGTAGTTGTGACGCTGTTTTGCACACTGATTGGGCTTCAACCTTCGAATGTTTGCAGCAGACTATTCCCTTGCTGAGTGTTACAGCTCCGATCAGAGAATTGCGAGTGCACATTAGTCACCGCTGTCTTATTTTCCTCATGACCTTGGGTGATGTATTGCTTTCATTATCTGCCGATGTACTTGGGATGTTCATTATGCAGTGTTTTGATATTGTGCTGCTGTCTCTCTGTGTGTCTGGCTCTTCTCCAGGTGTAAGCAGTGAGAGTGGAGATGAGCTGCGTGTTTTCCTGCTGGTCTGCGGTCTCAGGAGAGTCAAGGACCCCCTCTATCTGGTGGAGGTTTTTTCAGGTAGAGCATGCAATAATAATGTGCAACACTAGTTTTAGGCTTGTGTTGGTGATAAACACATTATAAAGTCATGATAAAGCAATTACGCCAGCTGCAAGAGGTCTGGGTGTTTCTAGTTGGCATGTTTTCAACCTTCATGCCAGGTAAGCCCTCCAAAAACAAACACAACCTGCCTGTATTTCTGTAGTAATTCGTGGTGGAGGCAGTGGCAGTGCCCTCATAAATTAGGAATGAAGTTAGATCTCTGAGGTTGAGTTTCAGCTAATTGAAAATTTATGTGAAAGTGCAATGAGATTCTCCTGACAGCTCAAGTTGGGCCTTTAAAGAGATTATACAGGATGTTGCCTTTATAGTCTCTCTTTCTTTCACATACTCACTCTTGTGTCTTGGAATATATATACCTACGCTTTACACATCCTTTTCTTAAATTCTCCTTTATGTAATGTGACTTTCAAAGCACGCAGTTATGGAAATAAGGCAGCACTAGAGGGCGTCAAATTGTATATTCAAGTTTCATCCAGATAGGAGAAGTAGAAGTGTGGGGTTTCACATCTTGGAAGAAATTGTTTAAGGTTTGTCTGCTGGAATATAAAGTCTAGCGTGTTAAGCAGGCAACAGCTCTGAGATTTAAATGCAAAACATCTTCCCTGCTCTTGGGAGGCATACTGCTTTTCAATTTGTGACTCAAACAGTTATTTTCTCCACATTTATAGCGAAGACAAAGCTGTTTGTCTTGTCTTTCAGAGTGGCATCGCAAGGATCCGCTGAATGTTTTGGTCATCATCGGGCCAAAGGTGAGCAAACAGTCGTCACACTGAACTGTCTCTCTGTACAGTAATGGTTTACTGCCGCAGGAGCCTTCCCAGGTATCCAGGCGGCCTCTAATTGGATGTAGCACAGATACTGGCTTAACTCTTTAGCAGGAATTAGAGGCCATCATGGGAGGAAAAGACAATCTTCTGCAGTCATGTCAAGGGTCAACAGCAGCAGAAGTCATCCTGTATGTTTATTTATTATTTATTTTTGAGCATCTGACTGTTTCGCTAACTGCTTTATACACTAATGTGTCCTCTGCTGTGGATTAAGGCTCAGATTTAACCAGTGACCTGTATACAGAAGCACCTCGTTTAACTTGGTGCACATGGATGGACATTTATCTCGACGTGTGCTGGTTTCTGTTACAGCCGATGTAGTTTGAAGCACAAACACAACAATATGTTTCTGTCACGTGTGTTATTCCTGAGGACAAACACCCCACACACACACACACACCAAGAGCCTTCACGTCAAGTCAAATATTGGAAAAAAAATGCAATAAGGCCTGCTGTGATTTATGATGATTCATAAATCATGGCACACAATCAAATCAGAGGAGGGATTTTTTATACATTTACTGTAAAAGTATCTTTTTTCTCTGATTGCACTTTTATGTTGTGTCTGCTCGATGCTGCAGAAAGAAAGATAGAAGTCACGTCCCACCAACCAGCAGCAGCAGCCTCACCGCTCTTACGACTGTTCCTCCTTTCCAATCTCTCCCTCATTGATTTCTCTCTTCATCTTCTCTTCCCCCTCACTTGCTTTGATACCACATCACTGTACGGTTTTTTAGCGTCTGTTCAGTCTTTCAAACGGCAGTGTCAGGCAAAAGGTATGTTCTGCTTTAGTTTTTTTTTTTTTTTTTTTTTTTTTTCAAAGACAGCTCAATTAGACATGGCTAGGGGCTCGTACATGGTCGCACCGCTGCCGCTTCTCGCTGTTCTCCTGCTTTGTTGTTGTTTGATGAAATGCTTCAGTGGAAGCAGAGACGTGTGATTCATGCTGACACTTCTGAATCAGAGTGGGAGCATGTTTGTTTGTTTGTTTGCCTGAGAAATGAAAAGCCACACACTATTATTACGATAAATACATATGTATAAGTAGGCCACAAATTGTATTTTGATAATTACAGACTCTGATTTTGATTTAAGATTAGTGAAGATTCAATAGAGTGGAAATAAGCCTAAAAAACATAAATGAGACTATCATGCGTACTTTAAATCCACAGCTACTTCAGCAGAGTAATAAGCGCTGTGGCTGCATGGCATCTGCCATTAGGAGGAGAATTCAGGTCAGTTTGTCAGCGATGATACGTCACTCCTTTGAAACTGGGCTTCATCAAGCACCACAATAATAGTGCAGAATACTCTTTGCTATTATTGAACCACATTAAGAAGGATTATTCTTCAATGTTTGCAAGCTTTTGCACCGAATGTTTGTTGGAAAATAAAGTCAATGTGCACTGAGTATGAAAAGAGCAATGACGCTATGAGAGAAAAGAGGCAGAGACTGTTTGAAGATACAAAACATTGGCATCGCAGCTGCTTCCTCTTTCTGACTCGTCATATTAGTCGTCGCCCCCTCCACCTTGATTTCTGTCGATTCACAGAGTAACAGCACGGGATCAGTCCAGTGCTTAAATCAGTTGTTTGTTAATACAGCCTTTATCCTGATACATCCGCACACTGGTTTTACAATGTCTGCTAAATCCCCAGATTAGAGCAGGATACAAAACTCTTCCTTCGTGTGGATTCTTCGAAATGAATGCGTAACGCACCTTACAGTAAGTTCGTCTATGAAATTTCATGAGCTATAAAATGAAAGAGGAAAAAAAAAAAAGTAGCAGCTTGCTTGGCAACATCTTTGACCTAAATTGCTATGCTTTGACTTTTCTGTGGGCAGGCTAATGCACGCAAATCCCACACTGCAATTAATCAGATTGGCCACCCACCCCACCCTGACCCCAATCTCTGAAAATAGAGGATTTACACTGAACAGTTTGCCCATGATAGAAATTATTAATTGTGTCATTGTTTATTTCACCCTCCTGATTAAGTCATTTCTGGAATCCTCGATGAAAACACTGTTTTTTTCTCAGCGTTTGATAAACAAGTTTCTCTTGTTTTTGTCATGTGTCTGTCTCTCTCAGATTGATCCTGCGCTTTCTGTTGATGTGGAAGCCGTTGTTCAAAGGTAAGGCTCACTTGGTTGCCTTTCTTTTCCAGCTTCACATCCCATGAAAGAAAACTTGAGATCTGACAGTGTAATTGCAGACACTTTCTCCTGTGAGAAATTTACGGACTGTTTATCCTCCTTTTTATCCCACGCAGCGCTAGAAAGTATCTCAGTAAATACAGCTTACGTTTATCTTGACATTATGTAAGCAAAGAAAAATCTCAGGAGAGTGCTAAAATCTGGTTGTGTATTATCGGCCCTTCTGCTCTCAAGTTGTGGAGGATCTTTCAGCTTTTTTTTTTTTTTTGCCAAAGGCCCTCACCACATCAAAGATGTTTGCAGCAGGAAGCTGCCCTCTCTGGTTAGGACATTACCTGGACTTACCGTGCATGTCACACATAGTGCAACCGTGTTTCCTGCCCCAAGCTTGTCACTGCCCTTTAGCATCATTCACGCTTGTGTGAGCCTCGAGTCACGCAGAACTCATCTCTGCTTCTGCTCCTGCAGAACAGCAGGGGTCTTCTTGGCCCAGGAGAGAAGCCAGCAGGAGCTTCACGCTGCCGTGAAAAGGTGCTTCGCCGTGGTCAACAGCTCTGTTTCAGAGGGCATGTCGGCAGCCATCTTGGAGGTAACAACTCGGCTGCTTCACAAAATCTCCTTTTAATTCACGCTTTGTGGAGCCAAATAATATTTTGGCGATGAGATTTTGTTTATCAAGTCAAGAGCTGAGAGTTAGCAAAGCAGAGCCCTGCAGAAAAACTAAAACAGTGTGAATATTTACAGCAGCTCTTATCTTGTTATTTCTTACTCAGCTACAATGTTATCAGACCACTTCAGGGACAATTACCCAAATTAATTGCTTGACTCCAATCTTCCTATTCCTGAGTGAGCAAAACCTGCAAATCCACTTAATCTCTTTTAAACTCAGTCGATTAAGACAATCCACAGTAGGCTTAAAGTCTGATTAGTCTGTTAGCATGTTTCACTCAACAACCTGCTGAAGGTATTAGCTGATACAGATTAATTCTGGAAGTGAACTAATGCTGTGATGAGCAGAAGAGCCTATCAGTAAAACTGCCAAGGTGTTGTTGTTGTTGTTGTAAAGAACAAGTGAGTTTTGTCTGTGACCTCTGAGTGTTTGATCTCTCTGCTCCAACAGGCCATGGATCTCGGGGTGCCAGTGTTGGCGAGGAACATTCCTGGAAATGCAGCTGTAGTTCAGCATGAGGTCACCGGCCTGCTGTACTCATCCCCTCAGGTAGATAGGGACAAACACTGACCAGGTCACTATAGACGTTAAGCCCAGTTAAGCTTTAATACTGAAGATAGAGAGGATAAAGTGCGTTTTCACTGCAGCCAACAACTACTCCTTTAACCTCAGCTGACCAGCAAAGCGCTTGATCACTGAAAACATGGCACTGGATTCATCTTCAAAACTGCTCCGGCAGTACTTGCATTATTTCGGAAGAATAAAAATCAAGAATCGAATAGAAGGAACAAATGGATTTTTCTTAGATTAGAATCAAAGAGTGCAGCCTGCAGGGACAGAGCAAAGACACAACACTACCGCACAATGATGCAACACATGGTTATCATGCAAGAAAGGGCAAAGCAGCGAGTTCCCATGAGAACTCTTCAGTCGGGTACTTAATGAGGTTTGATGAGAGTTTTCCATAAGCGCTGTCTGTCTGTTGGCTGGGGAGGCCATCACTTACACATTTCTATCTGACTGCACACTCACATCTTCTCTTCAGGTTAAAAATACCATTTTGCTCCAGGATGATTTTGTTCATCTCGAGTTTTTTTGAAGATTATTTTAAATCATTAAACATCCCGATGTTGAAGCTCCACTCAGGAATTTAATTTTCCTGTTAATTTTGTTGTTCCCTTTGGATAAAACTGCACATCTCATCTCTTTGCAGTGTTTTTTAACACAAAACCCCCATCCACCTGTATTGCGAAATACAGGGTTTGTATGGGCGTTTGAAATCCTTTAAAATGCTTGTTTTTTCATGTTGTGTTTTCAAGGCTTGAAAAATGCTTGAATTTTAGGTTTAAGTGCGTGTAGATGCTTATAATTGTAAGCATATACATTTAACAATCAACAGCAATCTGACGCTGACTAGTCAAATGTCAAATTAAATAAAATAACCACAGTCCCGGATGCGCTTGCATGTGTGACACACTGGTCTGTTGTCATGTGTGTTGTGGCGTTGCCCCCAAGACGGCAGTGTTTAGACCAACTTGCCAAACGGCTGTCGGTTAAATGAACATTGGCCGGAAAACAATAAATATAAACTATGGATAAAATGTGGCGCAAACCCATGAGTAGCCTGCTACAAAGTCTGCAAAAAATAGGTCCCATTTTTCGCTATGAGAGAGTGGGCACTCTTCAGTCAAATTTACAGGCGTACTAGCTACCACGTTAGCCCTTCACGTTAATTAGCCTATTATTTGTTTGTGCTAACCGCCTGTTTACACTACATGCTAGGCATGTGTGATATATAACCACTGTGCCATATAACGTGTAGGTGGTGTGATGATTCACTGACAGGGTGTCTGTAGCTCGGGATCAATTATCGCATGACCGTGGTTGGTTGTTGACAAGTTTCGTCTAAAAGTACTGTTTTGTGCTTGGGCCAGCTGCGGCAGAGTGGGAGGCTCTCTCGCTGGACAGATAAACAACTTGCAAGTGACAGAGGTGAAAATTGAAGGCTTAATAACACCTGATCACACTTTGGTTGACTTGAGTTGATTTGTTTTGATTTGCACAACATATAACTGAGTTTATGTGTTAGAACTGTGTTCTTTGCAGTGGAAAAAAACCCCAATTTTTTTTCTTGCAGTGTGCTATTAATCTCTCTATCTGACACCTCCCTGCAGCAGCTGTCTCAAGCATTAAGAGTAGCTACATAGAATTATTCAATATTCATGCTGATGGTCTTGTTTGTTTTTGCAGCTCCAAAAGAGGCATCAATATTAATATCAGTCCGTTTCACAGCCAGATAAGAACTCCTAACAGGAGCTTTAAGTTGGCAGAAAAAGAGACTGGCTAATGCTTGCAGTTATCAGGGAAACAGTGTAAGCCAGTGTCGGCAGAAAAAGGAGATTGACAAAGGTTAAAGTCAGATGACAAAGGGCTTGACCGCCGTGCTGTCATGACAAGCAACATGCACTAGCGTGATGTTGTTGTAACAGCTGAGATTAGTCCTGTCTAGGAGGAGGTGGGGGTGTGGGTCACGTGCGCTCAGCTGAGCTGCCAGGAAGAAGCTCTCACAGATGGTCACAGCATCTTGGGCTGGATAAACCATGACCTCAGCCAGAACCGATGGCAATGAGTGCTAGTCTTTCAGCCAAAAACTTTCCTTGCAGTGGATCGCACTCAAAGAGTTTATTTTATTTTCCGCCTGCCTCGAAATCCTCCTCCTCCACCTCCTCCTCTGACTAACATCTTGATTTTGACTGACAGTGTTTTAGGGTATTTAAGCCTTCAGAGTAATTACATGAGAAGTGTAACTTTCAAAAGGGTGTCTAAAGACACAAACACAAGCACTTAAAGGCTTTAAGGAGAAAAATGGCACCTCCTGTCTGCCTCTATAATTTGCACTAAAAGTGAAGTGATTATACAAATGCTGCTCATAAGTTGAGCTGTAATCCTGTAGCGGAGGATTTATAGCTCTCATATAGCTATGCAGAAGAGCAGTTTGCTACCAAGAGCCTCTCCAGACATAATCACATCATTTGAGTGAAGTGAAGTAGAGAGTATTGGCCTGCTGACTGGCAGTGGCAAAAACTTTGTGTGCCCACTGGCACTCAACTACAGTGAACATTGGCTGCCATGTTGCAGGATCCCTTTCAGCCACTTCACTTTGTTTTGTTCGAGGCTTCACTCAGTCCTCTGTGCCAATGGGTGAGCAGCAAGAATTCGGGGTGCTATTTAGTAAAAGCAACTCTTTACTCATCAATTTCATCCTCATCCTCCCCTCCCTGTCCTCCAGTGACAGCAGTTATTACAGTATTTTACTGTAGCTGTCACTTTGTTTGTTTTCTCCTCCCCTCAGAAGCAGTTGAGAGGTGGCAGCTATTAGGATAGACTGACATGGTCTGCTGGACAGCTGTTTTTAGATCTTCAGCCATAAATTCCCCCATCCTTTGGCTACGTTTATTCCCCAATCAGTGCACTGGCTTTTATCAGAATCCAAGATGATCTTTAATGTTTGTTTTTTTTTTTTTTAAAAAGGGAAAAAAAGAAAAAATAAACCTTCAGGCAACTTCTGTGGCAGGCTTTAAGTGTCGTTTGGCAGTAAATAAGAACATATTTTGTCTCTGTCCCTGCCAGGAATTTGTAAATCAATCTCAGAGGCTGCTGTCAGATCACGGGCTGAGAGAGAGAGTGGTGAGGAATGGGAAACTCTACGTGGAGGAACATCACAGCCTGAAGCAAGAGAGAGAAACCTACCAGCAGCTGGTGGACTCTTTACTCTGAGTTCAAGGTCAAAGAATTAAACCTCACTCTGTGTATTTTCTCAGGAACTTTACTAACAAAGAAAAAGGCATTAAAAGGATAGTTCATTTCTTTCTTCCCTTTTCTTCCCTGCTTGATTTGTTTTTGAACTGTGGTTGAATCATAATTACCGACAGTGGATCCTGATTGGCTCGACCCCTTTCTGAAAAAAAAAAAAAAAAAAAAAAAAATCAGCTGGGCTATCAACCACTGCAGACAGGATCGGCTCTCACTTGTAATTAAGGAGCCAAGCTGACCAGGAGCTCCTGTGGGTAATACACTTAATATAATCAAGGGCATCATACAACCACGCTTGAAAAACAAACAAAAACACAAATTGTTCCTTTAAGCTACTGTACTCACCTAGCAAAAGTGTAATTATCAAAGTTGTCTTAACTCTTCGATTTTAAAAACCAGGCAACAAAGCTCTTTTTGTGAAAAGCTGGTTTTATCTTCACTGCCTTTACAAAATGATGCTGCAGAGCACTCTGAACCAAAGCCACCTACATGGACATATTTTCTTGATTTGCAAATAAACTGAATGTACTTATTGATGATGCATTGTTATTTATGGTTTTATGTAGATATAGAAAAAAACATTGGTTCCTTGTTATTAAGCTGGAGGTGGTTTTTATTGGTATGATAGTAGTAAAGGGATGATTTTGTCTATATATAAAAATGAATCACTTTGAAAAAAATCCTGAATACTGCAGTGTGCCATTTTCAACGGACAAATGCAGTTTTAATATTTTTCTCTAGCCTATACAATTACCCTTTCACAAAAAGAATGACACACAGCCTGCTCATTGTATCCAAAGAGCATCCATCTGTGATTCATACAAACCCAGCAGCACTTCTGCTCCTTTGTCTTCAAATCCTTGAAGCGTTGTTACACTATGATTTCTCTAAAAAATACAGGGCAACTCATCTTGTCTTGCAGTGTACACTTCCAATCTTTCTTTCCCCCCTAGTCTATGTGTTACTGCATTCATTTTTAATAAAGTGCAACGGTTGGGTTGCACATGTTCAAAGGCTCAGCAGAAACTCAATTTGTTTAAAGGGCAGAGGGTCAGTAAAGGTTCTTGTAATCTGCAGTTACAAAGGTTGGTGTTTGCAACACACCTGGTTCGAAAAACGTGAATGTCTCCTTAAAGGTTTGACACTCAGCCATATTGTTTATGTATCATGGCACTTAAAATAAAAAAAAAATCCTTTACTGACATGCAAACTATTACTGGAGATTATATGAGTAAATAAAGCTTAACAGAAAATCAAGTTAAAGGCAATAATCAAGGTCAGTGGTAGTGTTTTAATGAAAAACAAAAAAACAAGTGAAATTAATTTGACTGAAAATTACAAAGAAAACCGTCTTGGATGTTGCATGATAGTTGACAACCATCCTGCTGAAAATTATGATTCATCACAGCCACATTGTTTGTGAAAGTCAAATCTGTCACCTTGAGTTCCTTAGTAATATGGAGTCGCTATACTGTATTCGCTCATTAAGATACTTTTTGGTGTGAGATTTTATTGTACATACCAGCATGTGAGTGCAAAACTTTGGAGACTTAGATATTCACATGCAGCAGTAACATTTTGTGGCTTTAAAGATTGTGTGAATAAGAGTCCATCGGGTCAGCCATCTAAAACATTACCATACACATCCACACTCTGATATTCACAGTAATATACAGTATATGTACATGTAAAAGGCCTTGGTAGGTAATGAAATGTAGGAGAGGGCAAGTCCAAAATCACAAACTCTAGACAGTTATTGGAGTCACAAAGGCATTGAGGTGATCAAAGCCACATCTACTGTACATGTGAGGTCTGATCAGGTCTGATATTATAACTGGTCCCCAGGCTCTGCAATATGCATTTGGGGTTCTTCTTCACAACTGTCCTCTTTCCCAACCCAGTGGATGCCATGGCCATTCTCCCTTGGGGGGACATGTGGCGAATGTTGGCGTTCCAGAGTGGAAAATGTGGTGAACTGGACTCGCTTTCTTTTGCTGGTGGGCGAGTGGATGGACTCGTTGTGCATAGGTTTGTTCCTGATGGAGCCCACACAGCTGATAGGAGAGTCAGTCACAGAGGCCAGGCAGCTCGGCCTTCTGGACAAAGATGCCGTCTTGTCAGGCCCAATGTCTATAACAGTGGTTGTAGTCTGGGAGTCCTGCTGGACAGGACTGCCTGGCACACTCATCACCAGCTCAGCGTCTGTGCCAAGCCATACCCAGTCATGCCTATGCCCCGTGGGCTCCTGGCCATGAGATGGAGGCTTCTTGTGCCTGAACTTTATGACATATGAGATACAATTAACCAAAAACACCAAAATGGCCAGGCAAAAGACCCCCAACAGAGCGTACATGCCAATCTCCAAATCTGTGAGTGGCCTGTTGGCCAGTAATTCTTCGCCACCAATTTCTACCTCAGTGGTCTTCTCTCCAGGTGCTGCTACCTTTGGGGGGAAGTTGTTTGAGTTCACCAGGTTCCCAGGAGCTTTCACAGTGCTGGTAAAGCTGACACTGCTCATATCCTCAGCTATCATGTTGTCTGAGCCGAAGCCTTTGCTGCTGTCACTGGGGCTGCTCATCATGCTGGTATTTACAACACTGGTAGGACTGCCAGCGTTTCCTGTATTTCCTACCTTACCGACTCCACCAAGACTGCCGCTGGTTATGAAGGTCCTTACTGTTGATTTGATGGTGGTTGTGATCTTCTGCATGGCCCCCTCCTCCCTGTCTGAGTTTGAATTCCCTGCAGGAGGATCCTGGGATGGCTTCCTCTGCTTTCTTTGACTATTCACATCCCCTCCATCGTTTCCATAGTCACTGCCGTTATCCTTGTCGCTAACAGCACTGCTACTGGTGTTCCCTTCTGAACGCCTGCCGCTCACTTGAAACTTGACCTTGAGGCTCCCGCTTCCCACAGCCACAGTGCTTTTGCGTTTGGACTTCTGGCAGACTTCACAGATGGACATCTCTACTCTAACCAGAACCCCCTCGCCTTCACCCTCTGCCACCACGGTCGGAGGTGTTCCCTGCACCGACACAACCCCTTCATCTAGTGATGTCACTGTCATTCGGTAGAAGGCAGGATCATAAATGTCAAGTGGCGTCTGGTTCCCATCACTGAACTGCACCCAGGCGCTGACCAAAGCCTCCTGAAAGAACAAAGAACAGGAGTGTTTGTCATGTTGCTTCCAATCTCAAGCTTATCTTGGGCTTACTTTGAGTTTGAGCTTAATGTATTGGCACTGGTACCTGTTTGGGGCTCCGCAGAATCTCCTGTGTGGATGTGGTGGCCAGGATGGCCCTTCTGCTTCCAGGACTTAGCTGTAAAGTCATTGAGAGGCCTGTGACCAGCTGAACTCCCAACTCTGAAATAGTCACTTTGTCATCTAAGACTTTGATGGTTGTCTTAGCCAAGATTGTGTCCGAAAGTGGAGAAAACACCTGCAACAGAGCAATCAGATAACAGTCAATGACGGTGTCTCCTTGTGCAGAACAGTTTGGTTCATCAGGTTCAAAGTTATCTCTGTAAACAGATTCTTCTCATAAATATAACCTAGGGGCAAGTTTTTTGGATAGCAGGAGTTTTTAACTTTGTTTTCAATCTGAATAGTATTTTGCACCAAGGTTTCTGCTGGCTTTGGCTGTATGGAAGGAAACCTAATGGATGGCAGAGGCTGAATTATCAGCCATCTGGGAGCACAAAGTCAGGGGACACCTAAGCTTTTTATTAATCCTTGCAAATGTACACCTTCATGTGAATTCAAATTATGGTTCTAAGACTGCGCTAAAGTAAAACTCCTACTATACAAGATGTACATCCAAATACTATCACAGGGTAAACTCGTAAACACTCACCTGACTAGCTTTTTTTTCCTCTTGTTTTTGTTAGTTTCCTGATGGGACCCATTGTTTAATGTCTGATTCTATTTATTGACTTTGAGAGTAAAAGCCAATTTTCTTGATGCTACCTAAGGGGCAGCAATGAATGAGAAAAACCTGAAGATGATCTCCAAGAAGACAATGTTCATTGTTTACAGCCCAACCAGAAACTTGAGGAGGAAATTTCAGTAAGAGATGCAACAATGACTGGACTGTTAGTTGTTAATGTAATAGAGCGGCACATTATCATCACAGAATAGCTATTTGCCTGCTACACATACAGTCAAAGCCTGCAGAAACATTAACAGCTATCAAAAATAGACTAGGACACTTCTTGCTAAGATTTTTGTCTTTCTCTCACAGATTCTGCCTCCATATATAGAATATTTATATGTACAATAAGGCCTTCATCAGTTAGGGCTGTGGCTTAGTTTATCACCTGGACGCTGGTGATCCCAGGGTCTCTCCCAGACAGCACCCTTCCTGCCTGCAACCTCGCAACTCGAGGGTCCTCCACCTTCATGAAGTATCGTACCAGCCTTGTAACATCCACCTGCCAATCTGAGCCCAGGAAAAAGGCCTTTGGATCCCGTGGGTCCACCTGCTCTGCCATGAAGTGTGTTAACACCCGCACCAGAGCGTGCTGGAACTGCAGCATGCAGCCCTTCCCCTTCCTGTCATCCTCGTCACTGTTCCAGCCAGCCCTGAGCAATCAAAAAAAAAACAAAAAAACAAAAAAACACATATACAGGTCACACCTGTCCCACAGAAAACATTTTGACCTGCTATTCTCTAATCGCTCAACCCCATCTCTTTACTTGATTGGATTTATGAGATATTACAGTACATTATGCAATGGAGCCAAACCATAAACCCTTGGAGAGATATGATTTGGTTTTACATGGACTGAGGAACACATCTAGAAATCCCATTTGGACACCGAATAAGGGCAGCTTTTATGTTAAAAAAAAAAAAAATACACAAACAACAACAAAAACAAACAAACAGTTGGCTTGGTGTCCCACCTTTTTGAGGTAAGTATGGGCACCCTCCAGCTCTTAATCTGGCTCAACTCTGTGTCCGACACCTCAATCTGGAGGGGGAGTCGGGGCATCCAGACATTCAGCTCAAGCTGTGCACTCAGGTAACTGTAAGTGAAGTTCACCATCATCTTCACTTTTCCCTTCGTCTCCTTGCCGTTCACAAACACATAGTTGCACCTGTCTGACACCTGGGAAGGAGAATAGATCATAAAATGAACCATTTATCACAAAATAAAGACCTAAATGTTTGAATTCTGTTGATAATGTCATGAAGTTCATCAGAGTACGCTCGTGTTAACAATCTCTATAAAACTCAGAATGAGGCTGCAATCGATGAGGGAGATGTTCGTCATCTAACCAATGACAAAAAATAATCAAACATCCTCATAAAAGTCACTGTATTACAAATAGGCCATTCTTACAACAACAAATGGCCTTGCAGCAGTTTTGCACTGCATGTGTTACCATAGTAATGTCAGCTTGCTGTAATAAACTACTGAGATGATCACCGGACCGAAGCTTTAGGAAGAGGCAGCATTGCAGTTTTATGTAAATCAACATATCATGTGGTGCAGTGCTGAACATCAGTCCTTCACAGAGCAGTGCATTCATTTCAGAGTTATTTCTAAGGTGACCTTGGCAAGTTTGGGCGACTGCTCCAAAATTCTCATGGACATTTAGAGACACGACTCAGGAGGTTTTCCTTGGTCCTTGCAACAGCCACCGCTTTAAACAAATTGGATAATTAACGCAGCATTGAAATTCAGGCTCCAGCCCCTGAAGTGCACGGGGGGAGTGAAGGGGGGAACAACAGTGACTTTGACAGATAGCCTTAGGAGCACTACAAATAGCAAATACAGTCCTGCTCCCATTCGTGTGAACCCGTCAGTTAGCTAGGAGATGAGCTGTCACGAAGTCACGCTATTTTTTTAAAGGATCTTGTGTCATCACTGCATCCGAGCGTCGAGTCATCCTGCACCCATGACTTGAGTTTAAACTTTAGAGTGACCGTGTCGTAATGTGTCATCCGTGCTGCTCACTGGGATGCCTTGACCTCATCACAGCGAATAATCATGTGCTTGATTTACCGTATACCCAGACATCACATTTTGAATATGTGTCACTGGCAGCATTAAACAGTTGTTACGGAAAAATTCCAACCCACGCTTCCAACAATAGACAAGTACTGATTCATTTTCAAGAGTTTTTTTTTTCTTTTACTTTTCAGTTCAGTTTGAAGGCAGTCGAGCACTCATCTGTGATCTGAGACACTTCCAAGAAAACCACTGAGCCTCTATCAGCCATGTTTAAATAATATACTGAAGCCTTAGTTGAAAGGGACTGCCATTTTAATGTGTCATCGGCCCACTCATCCTCGTCACAATCTCACCCTGCAGCCAAGAATATCCTTCGGTGTTTTGGTGTCAAAATAGATATGGATTTAAAATGGGATTTGGGACTTTCATCACTGAGCAGCATTAAAGACAGGCAGAAATTAAAAAATGCAGGAAAGCATGCAGCTCCAGCGCAACTCTGACTGTAGTTTTCCTTTTTTGCAAATAATACAAGTTTAATAAGTTTTTCTCAGCTTGCTGATATAGTAAATCTAATGCAGAGGGGCACATCCAGTTCAAGCGTTTCACTGAGTTCAGGCTTGATATAAATCAGTCAAATTGCTCTGCCACGCCATAAACAGTCTTGATTAATCAACTAAAGAGACATCACTGAACGATATGTCCCTGCTTTAAACGTGCCACTGTCAATCTTTCAGTCCTGATTTGGCAGAAAAAGCACCCTAGCACATTTTTACATCCCTCCATCACTGGTCCACATTTGCACAACCTTTCCATCACAGCAGATTAGACTTTTGTTTGCGCTTTTTGTTTTGTAACATTAGCTACCCATTCCAGATAAATCCTTCTTTCCACATGTATCTTTTGCAGATTTGATTCTCTTTAGGCACACCAGAAGAGAAAAGATATCTGAGTCAAGCCGTCTGTTAGGATAAGAAGATTAAATGGAATATATGTGAGCGAAGCTGCTCTCCGGTCAGCAGATACATGGAGCGCTACAGTAAGCTCCAGAACAACAGCAAAGACAGCTACATTACAAGGTTGAAAAGAATGATTTAGGCAGCATCAAGCCTTTGGATATCCTCCTGTAATCCTGCTTTCTTTACAAACAACGCTGTGTGCGCTTAATACATGTGTTCTTACTGTATGTACTGTCAATCTCCTCCCTCGAGTAACCATTTGAGCAGAAAATATTCATTATCTACAACATGTGTTTGTTTGCTTAACCTGCTTTGGGACAGCAAAAAAACATATTGGATATATCCACCGAACATCTTTATCCTTTGTTTACAATTCCTCTTCACCCTTGAGTAAATATATTCACAGCCTCTGACCTCCAGGGCTGAGGGGTCGACTAACAGCTTGATTAGTAAACAAAGCTGACTTTTAGCAGCCAGCCGTGCCCAGGTCCACAGGTAACGACAGACCAGTCACAGGATGGGAGCACAGCGGCAGACCGAGGAGGCGTTTCTGGTGACTGTTTTCACTCAGCGGCTTGTTAAGGTGAATGATGGACGCCGCTGTCAGTGATCTGCTAAGTGTTTGTTTTTCCACGTGGAAAAGAGAGAGCAGATTTCAAACAAATCTCTGCTTTTTGTTTTTAAAAATTCCTATTTTTGTTTTCAATCTGAAATTCTTCACTAACCTTGAATACATCAGTCATGCATAATGTGTCAGCATTATCGATTATTTAATAAACAACGAGGAATGGTGTTGCATTTCTGTTCAGTAGTTACTGTCTGACTAATTGTCCTGTTTGTTAAATTTGAAATACTTTTCGCTTGATTCACTTTTTCAATTACAAAATCTCTGATGAGAAAAAAAAAGAGTTTGAATCATTAAGCACATACAAGTTGAAATCCTCCTTAATCTGTGCTGCAGTGAACAGTATCTCTGTGGTACAGTGCATATTTGGCCATAATGTATTTCTATTTGAGCATATTGTCCCATTTCTATGGAAATGAACCTCATTGCAAAAACATTTAACCCACAAAGAGTCCTACTTCCAATTTTCCAGGTTTTAATCTCGATTCCACGGTTCAACTCATGAATGTCTAAAAAGTAAACTGTATATAAATAAAACTGAGTAATGATTAATATTAATATTACCATATCCGTACATAATTTGTCTACTAGTATTGGAATGCACATGGACATAAAGAACAGTGTTATTTGTGCAAAATCTAGTCTAAGATAGAGACATTTTACTTTTCTCCATTTTAAAGAAAAAAAAAAGGTCTGCGACAAAGGTTGTTTTTAATATTTCTGACTACATCAGTGGTTCTCAAAGTGGGTCTTGGGTCACCTGGGGGTCACAAAATATGTTTCAAAATAATAATAATAAAAATTAAAGCTGCAAGTGTCAATAAGCGGGCCCTCGCCCCCGTGCACCCCTCAGGACATGTTGCATCGGTTGCATGTGCAGCAAGATCTGCCTCAGCAAAACGCCAATATGGAGATGATGATGTCGGCCCCTACAACAAGCATACATGGGTAATTTTAAACATAAGTTAGGTTGCAGTACTGCTTTTGACCACTAGGTATGGCCGTGACTTTGATATATTTATCATCTTTACTCATGTGGGTGAGAGATCATTAAAGAAGGTAGAAGATTTTAAGCATGTTTATAGGTGTTTATGGGAGTAAGTATCACTTATGTCCAATAGGTGGCGCAATTCCTACCACTGAAATGCATGGAACAGATTGGACAATGGGTGGGTCTCAGAGCTCCAAAGTTTCATCCTTCCTTCCTTTACTTGCGCCTTACCCCCCCAACCAGAGATGCATGGGAGAGATGTGAGGAAATGAAAAGATCTCAGCTGATCACAGCAGGATCATTTGTCAGTCAGCTCTAATAGCTGTTTGTGTGTTTACATGTGTGCGCTGTAATGACTATAATCAAATAAAAACAGTAACAGAGCTTTGTCTGTGTTTTAACCTGTTTAACAAACACTTTCACATGAAGAAAACCTGACCTCTGTTTATTCTGTTCCGTTTAGAAGCACACAGATCACCAATAAAATGTGTCATTTTTAGATTATTTATTAATTATTTAGCCTTTACCTAGAGCATATCTGATCAAGAACCCAGAAACGTATTAATATAACCTAGTTTATTTATGTCTCAGGAACACTGGATATTAGTTATTTATTAGATCTCAGGGAAAATATAAATCAAGTTACTCTTTACAAACCTCACGCTCATGAATGAAACATGTAACATTTTATTTTATAACAGACTTTTCTAAGACTTTCATTTTCTTCATAAAGAAAAAAAGAATCAACAAGAAAAAAACTGATTATGAATATTTATTTTCTATCTTTTTTATTGCATGATATGAGTCATTTTTCTGTTTGATGATGAATCTGACCTAAACAGTTATATAAACTTAGCAGTTTTTCTCAGTTGTATTGATTTTATGACAGTTGTGTTCAGTATTTTGGGGTTCAAACTCTCATCAAACACTTTTTTAATCCCAGCTTCATGACCTGTTTCTGAACTATCCTCACTGACTGTTTTCAGCTCCGTCTTTTCACTCTCATTAAACCCTGGCGGTGTGAAGTTTCACAGAAGTCTGAGCCGCTGCAGTGTCCAATAAGTGAGTGAGAAGGACTTCCACGAAGCCTGCACTCGTGTCTCCTCGCTCATCGCTCCTCCGATCCATCTCCTCCCTCCTCTCTCCTATGAGCACAGTTATTGCTTTGAGACGTCCCTCAATATGGTGGCTCGGAAAGTACTTCCGGTACCGCGTAGGAGAGAGGAGACTGCAGTTTAACGCATTGAGACACACCCTATGTATAAGATAATTCCATGCATTTCCAAATGGTGGCTTTATCTATTTATTTTTATTTATTTATTTCTTCTCTGTGGTTGCCCAGCTGTTCTGTGTGGAGTTTGCATGTTCTCCCTGTGCATGCGTGGGTTCTCTCTGGGTACTCTGGCTTTCTCCCACAGTCAAAAAAAAACAAACATGCTCGCTAGGTAAATTGTTGATTCTAAATTTCCCATAGGTGTGGGTGTGTGCGTGAAAGGTTGTCTGTCTCTGTGTGTCAGCCCTGTAATTGGCTGGCGACCAGACCAGGGTGTACCCTGCCCTAAGCCAGCTGGGATAGGCTCCAGCCACCCGCGATCCTGAACAGGATAAGTGGTATAGAAGATGAATGAATGAATGAATGAATGAATGAATGAATGAAGGGATATTTCTTCTCTTTTTTTTGTGTCACAGCCACCCCTAAAGTGACTAAAAACAGTTAACGACAGTATCTGTGGTGGCAGACTAATTGCTTAAATACAGCAATATCAGTAGCTTGGTATTCAATTTTTTTTTTACCACAGAGCCAAGTCAAATAAATTAGGCTTTTTGGGGGATTTTTTTTTCCTGTTTTTGGATGAGCCTATTAGTGTTTTCCCTTGGGGTCAACCGATCTCCGGCAGCAGACTTGAAAGGTGTTTTTAGAAATCCTGTTTTCAGTGTCCTAAAGTAGACATCAGGCTGAAACCCAGTGAAAAAACTCACTTTTAAAAATATCGACACATTTTTTGTGTGGATAGGGCATGAATGTTGTCTGTCTTGTTGGTTCTGTCTTTTGGCTTTTAAAGAGGGGCTCTCTGTCAATGCCTGTGTTGAGCTTCAGAAGCCTAGTTCAACTAAACTACATTTCTCCTTGATGGAAGCCTTGCTGTAGTTTAACTCCAATCACTGTGATGTAACTTTCAAGGTGCAATGCTCTGAGGTGTAAAGAGGCTTCTTTCTTTCCAAACACTTTCCCCGTTTTCTGTGGAGTCTTTTTGTAACAGTCACTCAGTGGCATCAAATCACCCTGACACAACAAAAAATTTAAGTCATCGCTTCTTCACTCGTTTATGTCACTGAGCAACTGAATGTGTCCTTCAGAAATGAAGTGACTGAGGTAAAATACAATCTGTGATAAAATATAAAGCAAACCAGAGTGTTTTCACCTGTAACCATTTCATTTCTTATTAAAAAGTTTTGAGAGCAAACGACAGACATGAAATGCATGAATCTAAATATTTGGTTAAAGATGCATCTCGGAGGGGTAATCTTACCTTAAGCACTTCTTCATCAGTTGTGGCACAGTCTGTGTAGTCAGACACATCAGTGACTGATCCGTCTTCCTCCACAGCCACCGTCCTCACAGGCATCACCACCTTCTTCCCCGTCAGAATAGCCGTGTTCAGGATCTCTGTGTCCTTCAGAAAGGTAAAAAAAAAAATCTGCCAAGGTTATTTTGAAAGCTGACTTTTTCCAAAAGAAAAGAAAAAATAAAATGACTTCGTTATTTTTCTCCTTGAAGGCATGTGCTGATGTGTCACAGAGCAGTGCATAGATGTTTTTTACACAGTACTGCAGCCCTGCACATCATGCAAGTTCAAACATGGTCATATAACTAAAGCTGTACACGTGAACTCTCAATGATCTCTCTACATAAAAAGCACCTTCTGTCCTTCATAGATCAGTGCTTTATTAAACAGGACAGCTCTGGCAGGTAGAGCAGATGGGTTGTCTTCTCAATGCAGAACTATTTGTCTGACTCAGGTTAAAAGTCAAAGTGTTCTTAGGAAAGAACCGGAGACAGATTCGCTCTGGATATTTAGGCCTGAGTCTAGCATGGCAGGTGATTTCTATTAAAAGTGACGGTGTGCTCAAACGGACTAAACAGTTGTGCCACACGGTAAACTTAATGTAAATGCAGATTTTTCTGCCATGGAAGTAATCTGCATAAATGTGGAGGTGAGCTGAGGTGATTTAGTTTTCCATTTACTCTGCTTTTGAGCAAACATGCATCCATGTGCATGCATGGATAACCAAAGCCTGAGCATGAAGCAGATGGATATGTGTCCGTACACTGTGTGATTTAAATGAAGTTGAAATAATCGCATACTGTGGGTCTGAATCGGTACGTGAGCAGTGGAGCCCTGCCGGGTCAAGTCCTGTGAATGATCACTTGATTTAAATTTACAGCGACATTTGGTCACTCAAAGTAATAACACGAAGCAGATGGAGAAGAGTCCCCCTCGACTGTAAAAACCACTTTAAATGAACCTGAAATAACTGAACATCACTTCTTTTAATTGTCATTACAGTGGAGTTAAAATTCAGATCTGGAGCCTGTGTCAGTGAAGTGTCTGCCATTATGTAGAGGCATTGAGCTGCAGCACTTGCTGGAGTTCATAGAGCAAGTCTGAGAGAGATCAGTCAGCGTTAATGTCCCCTCTAGCCAGCCATCAAATCTCCTCATGTTTGGCCCTTTGCCTGAGGTCGCCTTCTAATCCACAAGAGAGATGAACCATGTCAAATTCACAAATCAGAACACTGTGGCATATCCTCATAACTTCAAGCACTCTGGCACCCTAATGATGGAAATACAGCTCTGTGAGAGCACCCTGTGAAATAAAATTAACCTTATGCCCAGGAGTACAACCCAAAGTGTGATACTTCTTAACTTTTAATTGCAGAAATTACGTTTCATCTCTTAGCTGTGTTAAAAGAAACGCTGGGGAGCTGAAAAAAAACGCCAGCCTGAGTGTATCATGTCATCGTCAGTCATTGTGGGTTGACTTTCATGCTGACAATGAAGCACCAGGAAGCGTTTGACCCACTGGTGGCACATAACTCAGATTCAATATTGTAATTCAAAGTGTTGTAAACTCATGTGTAATGTTTTCTGTTTAGTAGTGCAGATTATATAGTGGATTAATTATAGAGGTAGCATGATAAAGAGGCCGGCGGCACCGAAATAGAAACACATGAAGCAGCTGTTAGAGGAACGGATGACCACATATCGCACGCCAGAACAGAGCAGAACTACACAGAGGAGAGACATCAGCTAGCTGACAGTCAACAACACAAGGTCACACTCTGCTCAAAATAGAACCCATTTAGCCTACTAAACAACCCGCAACATATCCAGCCTTCTGTATACGCAAACCAGACAGGAATGGATCCAAGCAAAGTGCGTTTTATGATAAATTCATGCACCAGTGCTCAAAGGATGCAGTCCAAGTGTTGCAATTATCGAAAACGCTGCTGTCAGTGCCATCAGCGCAGCTTTTTTATTATGATCACCTTTGACAGCGAACTCACCATTACAAGAGGAGCAAGGCCCACAAAGTCTCTCTGAGTGGTGTAGATCCTCATGGCTCCTTCAGTCTTGGCCACATTTTTGGAGTCTGAAGGTAGTTCCAGTTTCCAAATGATCACCTGACTGTCGAGAGGACTGCTCAGCTCCTCCACTTCAAAGTCCATCTGAAGCACCTCCAGCAGGCTGCTCTCGAGTCTGAAAGGGAACTGGGAATGATTAGAAATACATACATACCATTCATCCACACCTATGCATACAATTTTCTTTTTTTTTTTTCTTTTTTTTGGGTGGGTGTGAGGTTGTGGACATGTATAAGGAAGTACCATCAGCATAAGTAGAGAGTGCAGAGAGTGTGCTGCTGCCCTCGTACATTTAATTACATTTAAATGTGTCAGCATTTGCAGTAAGCAGTGCCACAACCATGAGGGATCCAATTCTTCCACTTTTCTTTATAATTAAATTTAGCAGCAGAAACACAGAATCTCTCCATCACAGCCACAGACACTTAACTTGATTATGACACCATTGGGGTTTGCAGATGCCTCTCCACACATTAAATTCTTGTAGAGATAATCAGCTCTGAATAAAGGAGCGGTGATTATTACACAGTGAGTCCAGCACCTCAGCCTGTGGCTCTTTGTTCTCTGCACAGAAGTCTTTTTCTGGTATATGAGTCTAAAAAAGGATGAAATAAGCTTGTGTTGTATGTTAGAGTGTGGTACATGGAGTTGCAAGGACTGACATCGTTTTCACTGTGAAAAATAACAACCAAGATGACAACAGCAGTTTTCAGTACTCATGAAGGTCCCAAAACAACATACATCTTTTTATTTTTTTAAACTAAATAAAAGAAGTGTTGAGTTATACTTAAAAAGATATTCATAAAAGAATTAGAAGTAAATACAATACCTGACTGCAAAAAAGGGTTATCATTCATTCTTTTTTTTTAATTTTGCACAAAATCATGATTTATTTATGAAAGCCAAAAACTTCACATTGGAATAAAACCTGGAGGTTCTAGCTTGTCATGTTTATAATATCAGCTACTAAGTAAACCATCTTGTCAATAGGGTCAATGTCAGACAAGACCAGATTAAACAAACATCATCTCACTGTTCCCACAAGTGATCCCAATAACATGAAGACTAGTGCTGTAAAACTATGATTAAGATTAATTACAGAGAACATGAAAAGCTCGGTGACTAACTCTGCAGCATTTTAAGAGGATAACTGTGGCGAACTTTGGTGCTGGTGTTGATTCCCAGCAGGCTGTCATTCACAGCTCTGTGTTTAACAGCAGGAGCCACAGGCTCCGCCAGTCACTGGACTGTTTACAAAGTCAATAACAAAGGCCGCTAATGGCAATCCCCCAGTCACGTTTCATTTAAATGAGAAAAAGTGAGCACCACACCAAAGGCGCTTGCTTAAAAAAGAATATTTACTGTTTACTAACTCAACTGGAGCAAGATTTAAAAATCAGCTTCTCAATTTTCTTCTCTGAGCTCCCATGCCTTATTCTTTCCAAACACGTACTGATATCATCCAGATCATGTTTTGGTCTGTGGTTTTTCAAAAGGACCAGTTTGCTCTCGCTTGTGTCAGAGAAATCTCCTGTATTTTTCTTTAATCTTTCTTCTGGTAACTGTGGTTAAATTTATCGTTATGTTACTTTACGTTAAGTATTATTACAATTAAACAAAAGTAAAGAGTGATGACTCATCTAAGGTAACAGAGTTTTAATAAACTTTTATGTCAGTTTGGGAAACTGTCACATGATGAGGTCATTGGTCCAGATTTATGACAGTCGTATAAGATGGGTGCAGTGGTTAGCGCTTTTGCCTCACAGCAATAAGGTCGAATCCCAGTTCGGGAAAGGTGTGCCTTTCTGTGTGGAGTTTGCATGTTCTCCCCGTTCATGTGTGTCTCCAGGTACTTTGTCTTCCTCCTACAGTCCAAAACATGTTCATCAGGTTAATTGGTGATTCTAAATTGCCAGTAGGTGTAAAAAGTTGCCTGTCTGTGATTGACTGGCGACCAGTCCAGGGTGTAACCCGCCTCTCGCCCTAAGACAGCTGGGCTAGGCTCCAGCCATCCTTCCTGAACAGGATAGCGGTAGAAAATGGATGGATTGATGGATGCTGGATGAAGGAATGGAATCCTCCCACCCAATAGGAGACAGGTCAACAAATCAAGGGCGAAGTACCCTGATGGGTCATTCTCATCAGTACAGATACTCAGCAGATTTTTCACTACGTATCTAGTGGAAATTTAGAGCAAAGAAATACGATGAAATTACGTCACTGCTGTGACTTATTGGGAGAAAATAATACTTTTCTTACTATATGATGCAAAGTCAATATGTAATAAATAGGCCACAAGAACCAGCAGACTGTGCAGTCTTAGTGAGCTGATTACTGGTTTATAATTCAAAAGGAAAAAGCTAAGTACCTTAAGTTTGATGCTCGACTTTTTTAATACACTGCTTAAATTCACAGTTGGTTGTTAAAAATTTGGCTGTGTGGAAAGAAAGTGAAGAGAATGTGATACCAGCGGTTGAAATAAAACCCAATCTCCTTATTTTCTCAGTATGTACAGAGCTCTGCATCTCCGGGCATTTTCACAAACTAAAACAAGAGGAAGGATAAAGCTGATTTTTTTTTTTCACGCCGGCCTTCCCCTCCCTCCTGAGTGAGCCAGTGAACGGAATAAAAGGTGGGACAAGGACAGCATCCTGCTGCATACACAACACACCATAAGCCCCGGTAACTTATAATGGCCTCTCACTGATGCCAGCTAGAACAGAGTGTCCTAGCCATGGATTCAATTTTCTCCCATGGCCCAAGTTAGCATCCTCTCTTGGCATTGTATTGAACTATAGAAAAGATATACTGTTGGATAAAAAAATTCAATAAGCATGCGCATACTCCCATGGACATTATCAGACCTTGTGCATCTGTGTGCGTATGTTATAAATATCTGTGTCAGAGCTGAGCAGATGAACAATAAGTCCTGCTTGCTGCATGAAAATGACCTCCAAAAGGCTCGCACACCAGCCGCTTTGCTGAATTAAAGCTACAACAATTGGAGAGACTGCAAATCATATTTTGTTAATCCTCTACTAAGTTCCAAACTCAACAACAAAGCGCACAAAAGACCCATCTCTGTATCCCCTTCTCACTCAGTGCTGCATTATATTTGCCCTTATTTGGTACAAGACAGAGATTTAGTGTAATTGAATAATCTTAGCATATTGCTCGGGGACCTGCGATTAAAAGATAATAATAATATTCTGGTCAAATATCAAAACAAGATATGCTTGACTCACGTAAGCATGTCTATATCCCCTTAAGTATGCATTAACACAGATATTGGTAAGATAGAGGATGCTGCCGTGTTATTTACGGTCTCGCTCATTCTTCATTCTGAAGCTTGCAGGGGAACGATGCTCCAACATTGTGTTTACAGCCGACAGTATGTCAGTGAGTAGCTCTGCTTTAATATTGTTATCCAAAACAGACTGCTGCGACAGAGGATAATAAAGCCTTAATGTACAGACACAGCAAATACTTTTAGTGCTCACTAAAGCCAGTCAGACAAAAAGTGGTAGAAATCCCCACAGTGCTTTGACAGTAGTCGCTCTCTGCAGGGGTGCTGATGGTTCCATGACATTTTACAGAGGATTAGCAGAAATGACTGAGTGGAAGAATATGTTTACCCATAGAGAAGTTGAGATAAATAACATCCTAATCCATACCAAATGGGCAAAACAACATAATGAGGTCAAACCAATAATAACAAGCATATAGAAGGTCAGTCTCCTGGCACAGTAAGCTGTGTCTCCATGTGTTATATGAGAGTCGCAGAAAACCCACACATTTATTCTCCAAAAGATTTAATTTATATCTTCTATGTCCCATGTTTGTTTTTGTTTTGTTATGTTATATTAAAACAAAGATTGCTGAAAAATGTTTCTCTATATCTGGTTTTATTAGTTTTCTTTCCTTATCCTGAGAAAGTTGGCGGCACTCTTTTTCTTTTTTTTTGCTAGGCCATCTATCCACACAGAGATTAGAGCTTAAGTTTTACAACCATTTCTTGGAGCTGCTCTGGAGGCAGCATAATCTTAGCCTATACACCGCTATTGTTCCATCTCTGTGGACGAGCTTTGATGAGACCTTGCATGCGCTCACAGCGAAAAATAAAATAAAATGAATCCACAATAACAAAAAAAAATTATCATTCAGTCAGATGGTCTGCTAAAACTGTAGCACTCTTTAAACAACAGTATAACAGGCTGTTTCCCACTCTTATTCGATGGGCTTGTACAACTTTGCTGTGATTGGCTGTTGCTCTTATCCTCCAAGCAGGTATATGACACCTATTGTTTGAACCCAAACCTTTATTTCCTCAACTCAAATTTAAAACTCAAATTTTCCTTTACCTGACAAACTTTGACAGTTACACTCATTACCTTGTACTTGGTTATGTTTAAGCAGCTACTGGGCTTATTAAGGGCTGTGCCTTGGGACCATTGCCTCACAGCATGAAGGTTATTGGTTCAAATCCTCAGCTTCTGTACTGACTTTGCATGTTGCCCTTCTGTGTGAATGGGCTCCCTAACACCAAAGTCCAAAAAGCACACTCATTTGGTTAAATGGTGACTCTAAAGTGACCATAGTTACCCATTGGCAGCCTGGACAGGGTAGGCCCCAGCACCCCACCCCTTAACCCAACCCCCCAATCCTAAGCAGATAAACAGCATGGCTAAAGGACGGATAGATCATTCATCCTAACAAAGACCAAAAAACAAGCCTCTCATAGATTACATAGTCAGTTTTTAACAAATCCTGACACTTCCTGCTGTTGCTTCATGTTTTTTACTGAATCAACTTTTGGTTTTATTTTCATAGATTTTCTGTTTAAAGGCTTAGAAAAGTGTTTTATAAACCCTTCTGTGAAGATAACTGTAGTTTGCTAGCAGAGGAAAGCTAAGGAGATGTAGCTCAATTCAAAACAAAGCCATATGTTTTTTTTTTCTCCGCCTCTCTGCTCAGAACTTATAGCACAGTCTTTATTAACCAATAAGTCCATCACACAGTACAGTTTTCTTATCCAATCCAAGCACAGTAGGACAGGATAATGTACTACTCTGCTTAAGAATGTTCTGTCAGCTAGTAACTAAGAAAGTCCAGGCATATCATGGTCCATAGATGACGAATCCCAGTGGCTTTGGTGATTCATTCATCAGAAAAACTAATAATAATAATAATAATAATAATAATAATAATAATAATAATAATAATAATAATAATAATAATAATAATAATAATAATAATAATAATAATAATAATAAATTTTATCTGTGGGAACCTTAAATGTCACTTAAGGTCACCTTACATAGCAAAGTATTTGGTAAAAAAAAAAAATTAAAGATCAGCTACATAAAAACAACTACATTAAAACAACGTAACATAACATTAACAGCCTCAACCACAAGCCAGCTTTGACTTAAGTTTTTTACAAGTAAATGTTAGAAAGGGAACTGCTTACAAGCCAAGTATGTACAGGAAGTTTCCACCAGTGTTAAAAAAAGGAAAACCCAACAGCTCTAGATGTTTCTGTCAAAATTTTGTTAATCAAGTGACTTCTTGTCATTAGGAACCTTTCCTTTCTTCATTAGTATGCTCACATGGAGAAAATGTGTTAGCATTCAGCTTAGCCTTACCTAGCTGCTGTCAAAGCTGAGACATGAATATTTTCAGTAAGTCTTTCTGTAAACCATTTTTCTATTAACAGTATAAACTTTATTATATAAGAGAAATGTAACAAGATAAGCCTCAAGGTGCCAGATGAGAGTTCTGAATGTCAGACAGAGAAGGCAGAGAAGTCCTTTTCAAAGTAAGGTGTTTTTAATCTAAGAAGGTGAGGGCCATGCTTCTGTGACTTGACTCAGCTCACTTGAGTGTAATGACAAAAAGCTGCACTCATTTCAACTCGGAAGAGCATTTGCGTTAAGCTGCTTGTTGGGGAAAGGGTGCTGCCCCATTTAATTGGGTTATCGTGCGACTTAAGGTCTTCTCAGGCTTGATCAGGCCTAATTCTGACTCGATCAGAATAACCTGTAGGTGTCGAGTAATTAGCTTTACTATTGTTCTGCTAAATGGCTCCAAACAGTTTTATTCAAACTACTTTCCCTTCCTGCCTGTTTTAAGTCAGAGACTTAGCATAGCGTGCTAGGAATGCATGGAGCTGGTGGGTTTAAAAGCTATCAAAGCGGAGGAGAAGTGCGCTATAAAGGTGAATAGCTACAGCTGTTTTATAAGAGCAGCTGCACAGAAACACGTGCAGTGAAACGCTTACAACGTTTTAGAGATGTCTTGCCAGGACACAACACTTTCACCCTGCAGTAAGCTGTTCTCTGGTCTTGTACTGTACAGATGGTAAGACTTTTACTCCACAGGTACAGAGACAAATGCTGACTCGCTCTGCAGGGCGTGCATTACAACAGTGACACTTTAGCAGCAGGAACAACTGGAAACAAAGTGTGCATAAAATATTTCCTCTGGATCCTCACCGTGTTATTTATACATAACAAATTAAGCTTATAAATATGTGATAAATTTCTCAGCAGCAGCAGCACAATAACACACCGGGGTAGGTAGCAGTCAGCGGCAAGTAGAGTAATGTGATAAGAAAAGACTTGCCTTTTCCCAGGTATGGGTGCCTTCCTCTGACAAATCACGGCGATGGCTCCATCTGCACCCATATCCAGAGTGATGTCCCACAGTAAAGAGTTACTGGGTGTCGCTGTTCGAAAGGTCACACCTTTCTTTACTGTCGCTCTGTGAAAAGTCAGAAACGAAAAGGTCAAGAATGCAGTAAAGGGGAAATGTCTCATATTAACAACTAAAGAACTTTGGGGAATGAGTTGTTATTTTTCCAAAAGTTTAAGATAATGCAAAAATAAATAAATAAATAAATAAATAAATAAATAAATCACCAAAACTCCCAAGTAACAGTTTTCTGGTTTTATTTCTTAACAGATTTGCTTTGAAATGCTGTCACAGTCCGTCCCACTAGCTGAGATACCTCAAGGATGGATGGGTGCAATTCCAACTTCAGGTCTACGTTCTCACAACAAATCCTAGATATGTTACAGGAGGGCAACTTCACATCCATATTTGACGTGACAGTAATGAAACTGAATATTTATTACACTTAAAGGAGCGATCAATAACACATAAAAACAAAAAGCGGAGGAAAAATGTCAGAAATCAATGGTCCAGCACCACCCATACTCCACCCTTTTAATTACCCTGATTCATATGTGCATAGGAAACAGCAGTGGAAACATTGTTTTCTTGTTTCTTCTCATTATTTAAACAGAACAAATGGATCATTAGTTTCCTTGGCCTCTAATTTGCAAGGGAAAGCATTATGCAGCAGAACATGTTGACCACCCCGCTGGGCTTCCTCGGCATAAGCAGCTTGCTGTGGGTCAAATGTTAATGAGATATTCTTTGAAAGTCTAGCTATCAAGTAAGGCCAGGGCAAGCACATATGTTAAAAGGTAGAACAAATCCAAATCTCTGTAGTAACAATGCAAATGATCTGTATGTTGGACAATTCTCCCCTAATAGGAGCTCTAACACGCCTCTGTGCATCATTTGGAAACGACAATTTGATTGACTGGTTTCAGAACATCCTCGTGCGGGCCTGTGCGTTTCATCTGCATGCGAAGCTGTGCGTTTTATCGCTAAATCTTTGAGATAAACAGTTGTTGAGCGTATTATGAGTCCCGGAGGAGGTGTAATCTATGAGCAACAGCAATCTGAGCACTTCTGCTTCAGGCTGAGGGAGGTTTGACTGTGAAAAGTAGGCGAAGGACGAGCAGAAAAATGTGCAGAACAATAAAACAAAGAGCCTATCAATGTGCATTTTGTCTCAATTGACATATAAAACATGACCCCTTATTGGATTTTGTTTTGCATGCATGATTTGTACATCCTTATGAGAGTTCATTAGTGAACCTGTGTTTCCACAAACATCTGCTGGTCCAAAATGTAAAACCGGAGAGATGTCCCAAGAGGCCTCTGTTGGCATGAAAGTTTCTGCTCCAACAATAAACGATTGCTCAACATGAAGGGATGACCGGGCTGAACTCTTTTTTCAGTATTGTTGATCCATCATGACACGATAGATTTTCATCAGCTTCATCTGACAGCTGCAGCATCAACTCAGGCTCAACCAGCAAGCAGAAGTCTAACAAGTGAAATGACCTGCTGCTGGGACCGACTGAAGAACAAAACCTGCAGGTATCTGACCCATTCATTTCATGGCTGCACACAGCAGAATACAGAAGCAGTACTGTTCGCATCATTGTTTGCAGACACCTCAGGAGCTGTACTATTTACGATAAAGCGCTAAAGGCTCGGCTCTTCAGACCTTTTTGACTCTGAACCACAAATGTCACCACAGCAGGTGGGAAAAACTCTGATCTCACAAACTGAGAATATCACTTTTAGGCCTGAGGAGTTCTTGTCACATGAAAAAAGAATACTCTCTCTCATACTGTGCATGAGATCTTTATACACAAGAAAGTAACAAGTCTGTTTTTATCAGTCAGAGAGTTCCCAGGAGGCAGCAAAGCCAACAACACGTAAGCAAAACATGCAGGGTTAAATGAGAAATACATACGAGGCTGCCACAGTGATTCATCTTACAGTTACCAACATGCAAGTAGCTTCAGGTCCTTTTTTTCTGAAGGTAAAAGAAGTCCTGCCTTTTCAGTATCCCCAAACACGAGTGCTGTGAGAAAACATATTTTACAAGAATACATCTCAAAAAAATTAATTCCTACTCGTTTGTTTGCTTTTCCTCGTTTGTTTAAAGCTTCTGCAGACAAATCTCAGAACCTGTTAACCTGAACAATGGTTAACTTCTTGGTACATTTGAAGTATACAGGGTGTCTCAAAAAATGTATACACCTTTTAGCAGCTGATAGCTCACTTGTTTGTTTTTTCTTTGCAGATTGAACCCTTTGAACCCAATGATGGCTGCCAGACTAAACTCTGAAGAAAGAAAATTCATTCTTAAATGCT
Source organism: Labroides dimidiatus (assembly GCA_030710495.1). Classification (NCBI taxonomy): domain Eukaryota; kingdom Metazoa; phylum Chordata; class Actinopteri; order Labriformes; family Labridae; genus Labroides; species Labroides dimidiatus. Next base: position 25,127,334 of record CM061153.1, read on the forward strand.
ACTGGAAGTATGAAAACGTCAGTCTAACTTCTAATCTTAATGTCCCATTAAAGTTATTAACCACAGATCTCTCTGGGAGTGTCTGAGTTTGTCTGTTAGGTTCCTTTGGATTGTTGCTGTGGACGGCCTGCTGCCATGGACCTGCCAGACTCCAGCTGCTACTGCCTTTTACAGTTTCTCCATGATCATCATCTAAAACACAGAACTATGGACTTTGTGTCTATTTCTCTGCCCCCCCCCCCCTCCTCACTCTCTTCCTCTAATCCCATCACAGTCTCCTCAGATGTCTGTCTAACAGGAGTCTGGTTCTGTCCAAGGTTTCTGCCTGTTAAAAGGAAGTTTTTCCTCTCCATTGTAACTTGCTAAATGCTGTAAAGATCTGTACTCACGGTGGGTTGAGATGAGATAAGACTTCTTATCTTGTCTTAATGTTGGGTCTCTGTTAAAAAAATGTATTATCATTTACAGGTCTAGACCTGTTAACGCTTTTGGGAAGCGTCTTGAGATAACGTTTGCTATATAACTAATGATTGATTGATAAATAAAGATAAATAAAGTTCACGGGGTCAAGGTTCAGTTCATGGATTGAACACAGAAAAAAAAGAGGATTCATCTTCATATAACTTTTCCTCTCCTTTATAGAGCCATGATTCTAGCTGAGTATTTCAAGGCGTCACCATACATCTGAGTAACAGGGCTTCCGAGAACATTCATCTTTTAAAAGCCATACTGAACAATGATGAAGTTATTTTTTGAGACCTATTTCAGTATTGCTCTAATATCACATTATCAAGAAACCTACACCTCAAAAAACAAGTACAACGCTCAACTCATATCAGGAATCATCTCAACTTCTAGTTATCTTGTGTTTTGTGTTATGTGTGTGTGTGTGTGATCCAGCCGTGTCACAAGTGTTCACGCACTCATATCACTCAGTCTCAGTGAATTTGATTCCCTAAAATATGCCAGCTCACGATTCGGGCCTTTTTCTATGCATAGTTATCATTTCCACTCTCACTCCTACTGCTGTGTCTGCCTGATTGGACTGATGTTTTGTCTCTGACCAGTGGCTAAAAGGAGGAGATGAGTAACGTGCAATGTATGTGTGATATGTGATTTGTTTATACCAGAAAAAAACAAAGCTGTCCATTTTCATTTCTTCATCCTTACACGCCTAATAGCATACTGAGAAAACTTCTCTCAGTTTTGCAAATATAATATTAACACCTAAAATACACCAGATGCGTCTACAGTCCAGCTTCACTCTGTAGCATTTTGACTGCTTTTGTCAACTCACATCAGCTGCGTGTTCAGTCTGCGATCCCACAAGTATGTATGTGATACAAAAGTGAAAACAAACACAAGTATATTGATCCTGTGGAGGGATTTCGATTCGCTGGGATCTATGCCTTTTCCGTGACTTTTTGTGCTTCTACCATGGGTGAGCTTATTGGAGAAATCTTTTATAAATCACTTTTCTTTTGGTTCATCCCCTGGAAAGTTTGGGGTTCTGTTATCTGATATAAACTACTATTACTTTATGGTTTTCCACCTCGATGATGAGCTTTTCCTCGTCTATGTTTTTCGCTGTTTCCCCTTGATTAACTTCTGACCTGTTGAATCATTATGATGTTCTGTTTGTAGTCTATCTAAAAACGATCTGGTTTTGATACGGTTTGTTTTATTTTGAAAGTCTCAGGCTCTTTATAGGTAGTTTCCATGCACTACTTCCTGTCCCACTTATTCTTCCCTATGGTTAATTGACACGTTACAGCTCCGGTATCGGACAAAAATAGGATGGCTGCGTATTAGCTGCGATCTGCCGGAGCGGATCCAGTGTAAGCTGACACATTGACTTGAATGGAAACCTATCTGATCCGGTGCCGTGACGGAGTGGAGACGGACTGGAGACGCATCTGGTGTATTTCAGCTATGAGACCTGCACCACTGCCCTCCCTTAATCACACACTCTTTTTCTTCTCCTGCCCATATTACTTTGTGCCAGAGATAAATGATGTAAGAACAGTAGAAGCTTCTCGCAACTTAATGTACAGAGTGGTGATGGATTTCTGATCATTCTGCAGATTGCCTTAACTGTGCGAGGTGGTCCCAGCAAATCACAGACCAGCTGTGATCTGTTGCATCTCTAGATTTACTTGCTGAAATAGAAATATCATCATGCAGATTTATAAACATTTAAAATTCCAGCTTTGTCCTGTGTCAACAACAGAAAAAAAATGAGCTTTTGGTTTTAACATGAAGGTTGGATAAACCATTTCTCAAGCATCCCAGGGTCAGGATTTATTTTTGCAACTCAGCATCAAGCAGGTTTCTCTTTTATCACATTGCCACTAATAAGAGCAAGGATGTCACTTCTGGGGATTACCCTCTGCCTTCTTTCGCTCTCCACAAAGACTGTCTTTCCTGCCTACTGATGTGTGATTGCTCATTGGTATTGGTAATGAAAAAGTAATGAAAAACAGAGCACTTCCCCCACTGCAATCCAGACCGGTGAGTACAGAATCTATACTTTTGTGTAAAATATTCAAAGATATCTTTAACCCAAACCAGCCAACCTCCAATAAAACATTCAGAAACTGGATTTATGCCTGACTGTTTCTACACTAGACACATCACAATGTTTTTCGCAAGTATGGACTCATTTTAATCCCCCAGGATTAAGATATTCTATTCTTTAAATGAACAGTGTTTTACCCAAAGCAAAATTGGATGTACACTGAAAGACAGAAATGCATTTATTAAACTTTTCTCAAAAAATGTGAATTCAGGCAGCCAATTCAGACAATATATTGCTGCGCTGGGCACGCATGACACCACAGGGAATTCACGTATCGGACAATGATGGATGTCTGTATTTTAAGAAGAGCCAAATCCCATCCACTGAGCTGTTAGCCTGCCAGTGTTTGGTCTTATTTTAGTTTTGTTGCTGTTGGATTCAGTTGTCTCAGACTGCGCTGAAGGTCGACTTGTGTCAGCATTTTTTTATGGAGCTGTTTACCCAGCTGAACGTCTCCATGAATTGCTCTGACTGAGGCTTTAAGAAATGCAACCCTAAAACTCCGCATGAAAAATGTATCCAAAAATGAAAAAGTTTCTTTTCAGCGTAGAGGCACCTCTCCTCACTTGCACTTCCTATTTCAGTTTGTAATTACAGCATTCATACTGACCGCAGAGAATTGTAAGTGCAACGTGATTACTTGCTTAAAATGGAAAAAAAATAAATAAAAAACTCTTAATCCTGCATAATCAATGAGGAAAGCAGGATGGCTGGCTGGGTGTATTAATGAGACTGAGCAGGAGGACTGTTAATCTAGTAATGACTTCTACATAACATGCCCCGCTGTGATGAAACACCTCTGTGTATTGAGCAGAGTGGAGCAGAGTTTAACTAATAAACAGTGACAGTAACAAGAACACTTATCTGAAGCTTTTCTTACTCTCTTAGCCTCTCTGGTGAAAAAGGAATAAAACACACCCCTGTGACTGGGGGAGGTGGTGTTTTTCTGAGTGTCTGGCAGTAGTAACCAGTGTCCATAGCTGTGGTTAGTGGGCCTGGAGGAGGTGGGCAGGCAGGGGGAGGCAACAGGCCAGAGAAGATGGATGGTTGTGGAGACTGAAGCTGACAGTGTGTGAGAAAAGCAGCTCTCAGGTGCTGCACCTGCCATCCATCTCACTTCTGACCAGGCAAGGCATGAGTGGCACGGTCGTTTCGCCTTTTACTTATTGTTCATTCACTCGCATGTGCATGCTTTCACTCAAAAAAGCTACATAAACTGGTACACGAAGAGCTACTCATGCTTTCAAATACTCTCTAAGTTGATAGTATTGGACCTTTGAACTTCATCATTCAGCTCTCTTCCCTTACATATTCACTGAAGGCTGTTTCCTTTTAAACTTATTACAAAGATCACAGAGGCAGGGCCAACGAAATAAAGAAAAACAATGAGAGGACTCAAAACGGTGACTAAATAATACAGCGAAGCAGAGTGTGTCTGATCAAAGACCTACAAGATGAAGTCTCACCCTGGCCCTGAAGTGTTTCATCACCAAAACTGCTACGGAGATGCTGAACAAGCTTTGTGATCACTTTCTTGAAATGACTTGTTTTCCTATCTTTGGCTTTGTGGATGCATCACTGCATGACTATGGTTACAGTGGTGAGCCGAGCCTTGGTGCAGTCAGAAACAGATGCAATCATTAATTATGCAGGCAAATGTCCACCGTTTAGCCAGTCTGACGACCGGTCAAAGGCAACGTGCTCATCGTACTTATGGAGCAGTTCAGGGAGTCAGGGACACGTTCATGCCAACTTTGCTGCCAGATGGCAGGCACAGTAGTACTAAAAATGGACGTAAAAGTCCTATTTGTCACACAGTTGAATGATTCAACTCCCTGGGTGAAGACCTGGCTTACAGCATCCTGTAGATACAAGAGCTCAGATTTCTATTTTTTATTTAAACCTCTTAAACATGACGAAGTAATGTGAATTACTTTGGCAATCACAGTTTGGGGGAAAATGGAAGTTGAACCAATATGAACCTTCATGTGCATACACTATAGTTACTGTTTTATAGAAGGTTACCTGTAAGCAACGCCTGACGTTGCTCTCCTGTCAGTCTCCAGAGATAGGGCCAAACAAAAGCCTTAAGACCTACATGCATGCATCAAAGCAAGATTTGTTGATGAAATTAAAATGACCAAAACACCAATTCAAGACATCTAAAAGAACTTACATTTATCCGGCTTACTGTACATCTTATTTATGGTGCCGCTCATTATAAGTGAAACTAAGACTGTCTGCGTCTGAAATCGTCTCACTCACTCACTCATTTGTACACGATAAAGAGAATTTGCCATTTTGTAGTTGTTCCAATATTTTGGCAGAAAAATAAAACCCACATTTCCAAAAAGTTTGGATGCTGTGTCAAAGGTTAATAAATCAGAAATAGTTTTCAAAGCATTTAAACCCTACATTTAACTAAACTCCGGCAACATGTTTCAAAAAAGTTGGAACAGGGATATCAAAGAGCAGTTCATCTCTTATTTGATATGCTTGATTTGCAACAGGTTACTAACACAACTGGGTTTACAAAGAGCACTCCAGACAAGCAGAGTCTTTCATTAGTAAAGATGGGGAGAGGTTCAACACTCTGTGAGAGTGCATAACTGCATTGCTCAGAGGAAAATTGCAAATATTCTGAGGTGTTTTTTTTAACATCTACTTTCAATAATATTATCAAAAGATTCAGAGAATCTGGAGAAATCTTGGTACGAAGTGGAAAATAAATAGTGAATTACAGTGATCTTCTGGCCCGCAGTTGGCACTGCATTAAAAACAGACATGACTATGGTGGAAATCACCGCATGGGCTCAAAATCAAATCCAAAAATCCCTGTGTGTGAGCATAGCGCATTGTTGCATCAACAAACACAGGTTTAAACTGGCTGCAAGAAAACAAGGTCCACACACACCAGCAACTATTCTAGGCCCAACTTTTAATTCAAGACTGACTCAAAATGGAAAACTGCCCTGTGGTTGTACCAATCGAAGGAACACGGATAGCTCACACATCTTGGAGGAAAGTGATAATGTGGAACAATATTTTCAGGTTTTGAAGCAACATATGCCGCAATGCAGACAATGATTTTTTTTTTTAAGTAGGACCTTGCACATTTTCGCAAGACAATGCAAAACCACATTCTGCACTTATTGCAACAGTATGGCTCTGTATATGGAAGTGTCAGGATGCTTAAAAGCCCAATCCATCAGACAGTTGTCAGAAAATTATTTATTTTTTGGGGGGCTAAAACGTTTATTGACCCTTTTAACAAAATCCACAAACAAATTTTGCTGTATTTCCATATAATATTTGATAAATTAGGCAGCTTTTGCAACTTTTTTAGTAAAGTTCATTCATTCAGTGCCAAAAATACTTATGTTTAAAAACAATTTAGATGTTGGATATTAGATGTTATTCTTACCGCAACTTCCTGAAAAAAAATGTTTGGATAATTTCTTGAGTGCAGCTAGTACAGAATTTCCTTTTAAAAAGAGGTGATACAACATAGTGGTAAAAATGCTCTTGTTGATGTATTCAATTAAATAAAGGCTTTAAACAAGTTGAAGACCATTAAATCCAATGTTGTTGTTTTTTTTTATCTAAATACAAAGCGTCCTAATATTTCTGACCTGGGGTTGTTTTATTTCCTATAAAGTAAAGTCAGTGTACCCCTTAATGGGATGTGGAAAGTTGTGTAAAAATAAGCAATCAATATTATCAAGCATTGTGGTTCAAAGGGAAGTGGCAAACGAGAAGATAACAAACATAAAAATTAATATTCTCTGGCATTTCTACCAAACCCAAGCTGTTTTATGATGAGTGAATGTGTTGGACACAATTCGTTTTGTTTTTCTGATGATGATGACGACAGGCATGATGCCATTGTCTGTATACATGGGACAAATGAGTAAGGCAGATAGCAAATGTGGTGTATACCTATAACCCTATACTTATTGCTGAAGTAAAAGGTTTTTTTAAAAAAAAACATGGATCTTAGCTGTTTTGGAACTTCAGGATTTCACTGTTCAACAGTAACAACGACTTCAGTGTTGGATGAGCTGGGCAGGTAGTTTACAAATGTGGTTTTGTAATTGTCATGTGAGCTCACTACAATGCCCTCTGCATATAACTTTATAAAACAAAGTTTAATTTGTGTAGAGAGAATGTAATTTTTGTTGTTATTTGTTGAACATTCAAGTGTTCTCGTACAGTCTTAAGATCAATGTGTGCTGCTGATAGACAGACAGACAGCTCCTGTCTCCAGCTCACGTCTGCAGGCCTTACTGACTCTGAGTGACCTTTTACCTCATCTCCATTCACACCATGCTCAAACAACACACACACTTGATTAGCACATCTCTTTGAAACCTGACACCAGTGGTGTCAATCCTAACGATGTCTACGTACTCTCAGTTGTTTAAATAAACTCAACTTCTGTATAGACGTAGCTAATGAATGTGTTAAAAATGTACCGCACCACGACATCGGGGCTCTTCCTATTGAGACCAGTGCTGTAAACTTTACCTGTGACCAGAATAAATGCTGAACTGAGAAATCGCTTTTCTTCGAGTGATTCTTGAGAGTTGTTTGACCAAAGGACCGGGTGGATCAGGAAATACAGAAGTGTAAATGTACTTTCACAGACAAACGCAGAAAAAGTAACCCTCTTCTTTGTCGTGGCCATGACTGTTGGGAAGCTTTGAGTATTTCTGCAGTATCTTGAAGAGACCAGGTAGTGTTCTCTTTTAGGGTTTTCAGAATATGGTGACCATAATTTAAGGACATGGCTGAGTGACAGGCAGGTCCCCTGTGCTAAATTCAGCATTTCCAACACGTCTCCTGGCAACAACAGGCTTCAATACTCAGCATCAGAAACAAACAGGTAGCATCCAGACACCATGACTATATATAATACATTCTAGTGTTACCACTGAGGCGCCTGCTTGATGTGACAACACATGTCTATTGCCTTTCGTGTAATAATGGCGGTAGATCACTTTATCTTTGACCTTCATCTGACTCTCACTAAGGATGACAGCCTCATTTTGCTGGAGCGAACAGGTGTGGCTTGTCTTTCCTCAATCGACCTCAGATTTGTCCGTCCCATGACTGCAGCTACAGACATCAATAACAGGTTTATCAGGCTGATGAGAGAGTATTAACTAAAGCTTAATGGGACATTCAGACAGTGATAAAGCGCACAGACAGCTGTTGATGAGCGGCTGCACGCGGCTTGTTAATGTGCTGATAAGCTGGAGGAGGGTCAGGGTTATATGAATTTGGAGAACAGTGGATGTGTGATGACATGTTTATGAAGGGGAAAAAAACAGTACTGTGAGATTTGGAAATCAACCTAATGCTGCAATGACAGAACTGCCCATAGGTTTTATTACTACAGAACTCAATTACAACAGTGCCATCAGCCAAATGAACAGGTCTGGAGGAAAGACAGAAGTGAAAAAGGAACAGAGAGAAGGAGAATAGATGAAGAGAAAGATGGAAAGAGAGAAAGGACATGGAGGGACAAGAAGCATGGGAGAAAGAAAGTGGAATTAAGAGAGAAAAGGATAAGAAAATAAGGAAACTAAAAAGAGAAGGTGAGGAAAGAGAAGTTGTCAAGAGGGAAGAAAAGAAAAGGAGAGAAAGTGAAAGAGAAAAAGATGGACAAAAGGCAGGAGGAATGGAGAGGAAAGGGGATGAAAGGCAAGCTTGAAGTTAAGAACGTGAAAAGAAAAGAAAAGAAAAGAAAGGAAAGAAACATAAATTGAGAAAAATTTAGGTGATTAAGAAAGGACAGAAACGAAAAGCAAGGGGAAGAGAGATGCCAAAATGAAGAAACAATGGAGGAGAAGAAAAGAAAGAGAAAAAGTGGGGAAGATTAAGAAAAAGGAAAAAGAAGAAGAGCCTTCTGTTTTTTTCCGCTCACCAATTTCTGCTAACTGCTTTCTGTTCGGAAACGTGTGACTGTGTAAATAAATTACGGAAGCAATGATTCAAAGTGACAGGACGATGAGGGATCATCTTCATTGCTTCAACACAAATTAGATGCAGGATGAGAATAAGAGCAGTTAATATATTCAAACAGATTTTAAACCCTTAAAAACACAGGGACGCTGAGGTCTGAAACGCAGTCAAACTACCCAGAGAGGCTCTCACAAATCCAGACAACCCACAAGACGCCGAATGAAACACATTCAGCTTTCATGCTCCTCGTGTTTCTGTTCAGCATTCTGCTTTCTGTTTTCAAGCAAACACCTGAGGTAAACGCAGGGAGACTTCTGCAGACTCAACTCTGGAACCTGAACAGAAGGACGAGTGCAACCGTGCACAACCATCGCCTCAATCAATATCTACCTCTTCCAGCATTCAGCATTGATCTCAGTAAGTGACTGTCTAAGTGGAGGAGGCAGTGCAGGACCAGGTGAAAAAGGAATTAATAATCCATGAATGTCCCCTCACCTGCTCACCTCCACTGGAGCATGTATGGACGAGTCAAGGCGGAAGTAACTCAGAAATTATTTATCGCTCAGGAAGTATTGATTGTGCAGTGCTGTGAGGTTCAATCTATGGACTAGAACTTCAACACACTTTTGGATCAAGGACTTTATCTTTGAGATGCTTCTGAAGTCACACAAAACTGTTCAAAACAACAACATTACAACCATTTCATATTTGAAATCAACAGAACGTAAGGAAAAGATATGTGATAGGGTTTACACCGAAGCCAAATGGTTAACTGAGGCATGTCAGCCCTCCTGACAGTCCATTACTCACCAGCTCAGAGTAATACAGATAGCGTCTGGAATAATAAAAAATCAGCCTCTCATCAAGTTAGCATAAATCTCTCCTCAACCGCTTTGACAGCTAACCTCGGGAAATATAACCACACTAAAAACATGGTTCGCTTTCATCTCCGTCTGGGTGACGATAATAAAAAGGTACCAAGCTGTGGATGACCATGAAAACCATCAAGGAAACAGTGAGCAATAAGGAGGCGTTTAATCCAGTTTTTGAGGTGCCAATTTCCCATGTTGCATCACTCCATCTTGATATGTGAAGTAATGCCCTGACATTTAAGAATTCTTTGTTCGTTTGTGTTTTTCTTTCTCTCTAAAGATCAGTAAGTGCGATATTTACATACGAATTCTTGGGAAAATAAAACTCTTTTGTTAAAAAAAGGGGGGGGGGGTCTGTGACAGAGTGGGTCATGGAGGCCTTTACAGGAATAAGTATTGCTTGGCCAAATAGCATTTCCAAATGAAAACCATCTGATATTTTTGTGTGAGATCTGTTACAGAAAACTCACTGATTCTCATTTTACCCTTTAAAGCAGAGCGGTGATGATTCACAACCTGCTCGTGGTTTCATTTGATCCATTTCACCTTATATGATGACCACTCTCATTTAATATCATCAGGCTGCGCTCACTCAAACATGCGTTTCTCTCATTTAACTCAAATCATATATGGCCGTTCCCAGAAGGACATTTGACCCCTGTCATATTTTCAGAGAAATGACAATGACATAATCCTTGCTAAATCTCATTTCCTCTGATAGTCCCTTATCTTTGATGGCATGTTATTTGAGCAGAAATTGGAGCAGGAAGCTAATGCTGTCAGTGAATTCCCTGTGTTGAATTCTTCTTCTAACTTAATTAATAATGAGAATTGACTGAACTTGGAGGGCTCTCAAAAGAGATTACACTATTTCATCCCGTTTAATGCTGATGCATCAGAAAGCCAGTGTGACCACATGAACTCTTCCTTTCTGACACTGATTCTTATATCTGAGAAAAACGATTCTGTGAAAATACCTGTGATGTCACTGATTCTGTTTTCAGAAAAAGAGAAAAGAAAAAGAAAAAATTATAACTTAACAGCTGTATATCTGCGTGAATAACAATGTATAGCAGTGTTAGTGCTGCTTTTTCAAAGTCATGCATACTTTACGCTGCTGTTTGGGCTTTTCCATATTTGCAAAATGTCTTCCTTGCCGCAAGCTTTGATTAATTTTGCATTCTCTACAAGCATCGCACTAATGTAGAGTGCTACAGACCTGTCAAGATGTCATGATCTCTTTTAAAGAGGTAAATTACTTCAGAGCAGCATTCTTTTGAAATTTCCGTCAAAATCGCAGGAATCAGCCACTATCGGTTTATGAGGGCTAAAGAGCAAAACTTTATGCGTTGGCAATGGTTTTGAAGCTGTGAAAAATGGATGATTGCTTGTGAATAATTTGATTTATTTATTTGTTTTTTCCCCCCAAGCTAATGAGTTATTGTATTGGGTCATACTTGGGAACCCAATGCTGCCTGTTAGGTGGCTTGAGGGCCTTTTATAATGCTTTTACCACTTCAAGAAAAGCTCTTTTGGCTCCCACAAATTCTAGAGAAACATAAAACAGAGTCTTACCTGAGAGTGAAGTTAATAAGCTGAGCAGAGCTGGCCATGAGTATGTAGAAGGTGGCAATGTCAGTCTTCTTCAGAGGCTTGGAAGAGGTCCGTATGACTATAGCGTTGCCAAGCTTAAGCCGGGAAAGTGTTGCCATCCCTTTAGGCACCTGCAGAAGCCGTACGCTGCCAATCCTCTGCATGGGAGTGACAGGAACGTACTCCGCCTGCTGCTGTGAGCCACCCCAGCGACTCCCATCTACAAAATTACATTTTCCATTGAGTTTGGGCTGCGCCTGGTAGTAGAGCTCAACGGGGTTCCCCGCAGAAGGATCCTGCCTCTCCCTGCTGGTGCCCTCTGACCCCGGAGCAAACCAGCTGAGTGGGGGAGCAAGTTCGGCCATGCACGTTCCCCTCTCGCCTCCCATGGCACAAGAACCCCTGACCTCCTGAGTCTGCCAGAAAGCATACACTGTCACACACGGTAGCTCATCCACAGCTCCTTCTCCTTGGCCCCAGTCCCTCCCCGCTACATAGAAGAGCACCCGCACTTTGGGCTTGGAGGAGAAAACACGAGGTGTCAGCACAAAGGCCTGGATCTTCCAATTGAAGGTAAAGGCCTCGGGGGCATTGTACAGCTTCACGGACTGGACCAAGTCTAGAGGCACAAGCTGCTCTGTGGACATGGAGCCGTAGCTGGCGTTGACAGATGGCTGGCGGCTGGCTCTGAGTATAACAAAGGGCTGCGTGTGACTTTGCATACTGGAGTTCCTCATGAAGTCCTGCCCGGCCTCCTTCAGGAAGAAATAGTCAGCATCTTGCACCTCATAGCTGACCGGCAAGAAGGCAGGGAAAGGCACCTGGCTCCTAGTCTCTGTGAGCTCTTTGCTGCTCAAATCTGTAAGAAAACATACAAAAGATGTTTAATGAAATAAAATAATGTCACTGTAACACACTTGTATAAGAGATATCACAACCCTAATTCAAAAAACTGATGATGTTTGAAATCTTGATAAAAACAGAGTTTGATGGTTTGCAGAGAATTTAAAGCCGAAAATAGTGCAAAGAACATATGAAATGTTCAAACTGGAAAGAGACCACAGTTTAACAGAAATAAACATGCCTTTCTAAACTTTGGTGCCAGAAAAACTTCCAAAAAAAAGTTAGGATGGGACAACAAAACTCTGAAAAAGTTGCAATTAGGTAACAATAAGACATTTTTTTATTATTCCTTTGAAATTACCCAATGACAATTGGGTGAAAATTGGCATTTCTTTAAAATAATGTCTGATTCTAATTGTAAGCAAGTCACATTTGATAAGCAACTTTTTTCCCCCCAATTTCTTTTAAAGTTCCTCCAATATCAATATAATAAGGAACCATATATCAATACATTCATGTACAACATGTCCTGATAATATAATATCTTTAAAAACAGGACCTGAGAAACCGGACTTGTTCCTTAAATAAAACTTTAACTTTGGCCTCAGGTTTTTATTACTAACATGGATTGACCAATTCATATTACTCAAAATGTATTCAAGAAAGTTTCAGCCATTTATCACCTGCTTCTCTGGAGACAGCGGAATATAATTACATGGTGCTGTTGGGATAATACTCCACACATTTGTGGTGAATTGTTTTTAAATAATTTAAAATAAAGTTTTCACCAATTATCACCTACTTCCCTTGAAACTTGGAGGGAATTTCAAAGGAATTCAGGAAAAAAGTTACCAATTGTGACTTGCTTATGATTAAATACAGACATTATTTCCAAGAAATTACATGCTAATTTTCACCCAGTTGTCATGAAATTCAAGGGTAATTTCATAGAAATAAATTTTAAAAAGAAAAGTTCATCTATTTATTACCTAATTGCAATGACATCTGCCTAACCCTACCCTACCCTAACCCTAACCCACAAAGTAAAGTGTTATCAGGTCTATTTACAACAGGTTCGTAACATAACTGGGTGTAAAGAGGACAGTCCAGGGAGGCTCAGACTCTCAGAGGCAAAGATAGGAAGAGGTTCATCTCTCTGTGGGAGACTGTGTGAAGAAATATTTCAACATTTTAGACTAACAGCCCTCAGTGTGCTGTGCAAAGACTGACATCGCCACCTCATAAGCTACAGTACATAATACTGTTGAAAAGTTAGAAAATCAGGAAAAATCTCTGTATTGAAAAAAGGAGCATGGCCTATAACCAGTCGTGGTGATCTTTTGTGCAAACCATTGAAATGAGTTCACATCCAAAGCAATTTCACACAGCCAACTCCCAACTCTTTTGGGATTGCTCATTTATTTATTTATTTGATTTATTTTGCATTACAGATATTATTCCATGTGACGAATAAACTTGACAAAAACAGAAACTACATAAAGAAATTCAGACCTCAAAGATGAGGATAAAACACTGTGAAAAAGAGCAGTGGCATGTTAGGAAGTGACACTTCAGCATTAAAGTTAGCCAAGGCCAACTTATCAACTGAGTGGGGCATTACTCTAAAAGGCTCCTGAGCTTAACCTCTAGAACTCCTGAATAAGAGCATATAAGTGAAATAAAGTAAATTACAACAAGAGATGCTTACAAGCATTTTTGTCTCTGAGGGAGCAACAACTTTGAGGACGAAGCTGCTGATGTATTCTGAGGGACTGTGCTCAGCATACTTTTGGTTGTGAAAGCTGTGAAGTAATTTATATTCAATATATCTGGTTTATAAATGAAACTCCCTCTGGATAACATTACAAAATATTGTGGTTGTGCTGGTTGATCATGTATCTCAATCTATACTCTCATATCTCAATGCATCCTCTCATTTAATCCGTTACAACGACATGCTGAAACTTCAAAATGAATAACCTATACCTTAAACTTCATGCAAACACACAGCTGCTCCCCTGTGTGTTTGGTAGTATTAAAATTTTCTGTTCCGTGTAATGACGGACATTAATATTTATTGCATTTGCATGGATATGCTGGAATAATGAAAAACTGATCTTCTCCTTAAAAGAGGCGGACATCTGAACCTACTGTTAAAAGAAGAAATGCAATACCCCTGATGTTGACCCCTCAGCCTCTATCAATTTGTACATAGTCCCTTGGTATATATAGCAAGCTAATCCTTCTAAAGGCAGATAAAACACAACTCCAGGACACTCTTGTAAAAGAGATTTTTCATCTCAATGAGGCTTTTCTGGTTAAATAAATTCTAAATTAAAAAATAAAAACTTAAAAGATGAATCTATGGCAGAATTTTCATGTTATTTTTTTTTTTTACTGTTTCGATAATGTAGTGAAAGTAGAAAGTGATGGAAATATGTCTTTAAAAATATATCCTGCTGCATAATGCTGTTACGCTTACATATAACCCATCCTCTGCCCCACTTTCACCTCGTTCACGGATGATCTGCTTCAACTATATGGAGAGGAAAGGTGGGATCTGATACATCTGGCACAAGATTGAAATCAGCCATCAAAAACTGGGATTAAAATGGCTTTGCAGATTGTCATCAGGCTGTGAATATCCAGCAGATCCTTCATGGAAAAAAAAAAAGCGAGAACTGCTGCATATCAGTATGTGTAGTGAATTTTAATGAAATATTGAGCTTTCAAATTACTAAGTATCTCATAAAGGAAACATTTTCTCCAGAATGGTGTGTATTCATGCACCACAAGCTTGTCTCGGAGAGTAACAATGACTCTTTGGATTATTATCTTAAATTTCAAACAGTGAAATCAAGTGCATTGACTGAGCTCCACAAGAGTTAGTGAAACAAACATACTGCACACACAGTATCTGATCGGGTTTAAAAGCTTAATGGGGACTGTCTGCCCCAGCGGAAAAGTGAGCAGAGGCAGAGGTCACCCGGCCATCGAGTGTGTCCTCAATAAACGTCCATTTTTCTGATAGAATTATGAAGATTATATCAGCTGACCTGATCGTGCACTGTTGATCTGGTTGCTAATTACCCTACTTGGTGAATTAAGGCCAGAAAACACTGGTGTTTACTCTACAGATTATAATGACAAGGATGAAGCTGCATAAGCAAAGTGAAAAACAACTTAAGAGTAGCATCGCAGAATTAAACAAACCATCCTCCCACAAGAGCATCCAAACAAAGGAAACGTTTCACAAAGGAGATGGTATCTCGATTTCTGCACGTTTACAAGATGCGTGTGTGAAATTATGACAGAGATGACAGATCCGGGGGCGTCTGTCACTGAATTGTTAATTGTTATTTATCTATTGAGATAAGCCTGCAGATTTTCTATGTTAATATCAGTGGTCATGTCCCTTATGGTTGCTGCCATCTGAGAGCTCTGTCCATCATTCTTTTCTCTGTTTTATTTATTTATTTTTATTTTTTTTCCCTTTGAGAGCTCATCATGACGTGTGACAGTTACCACAGCAATAACTATGCTGTATGTGTCAACCATGTCAACCCAGCGGCCCTTGGAGGAACACAACATTGTCTTTTTTCTGCTCAAGAGTGTCAGTCATCTTCTGCGAGTGGGCGACACACTGCCTGAGAGACCGTGTGCTGGGTGCAGGGGACGGGGGCTGTCCTGGCTTAGCCTTCCAGTGGCCGCAGTGACAGATGTGCTGTTTAATACCAACGCTGGCAGCAGCTCCGGTTGGAGTGAATATAAACTGGCTCAGTGTCTCCAGGAGGGAGAAAGCACCGCCAATGTAGCAACAATTCACATGCAAGCTCTTCCCTTTACTGTTGGGTGTGATGGGTCAGCTGTGCTGTTGTTTCACACGCTTTCCCTTTCCTGAAACCCAAAGGGGAGCGTTTAAATGAGGCGTACAAAGCACGCAACCCATTTGTGAACATGATAGCAGACTTTGCTGGCACTGTTTGTTTATGATTCATGACGGGCCAGTAGGTGCATCCTTCTCCTCTGCCAATACTTCAGATTCACAGATAACATGGAATGAATGTCAGCAAAACTCTTCTTCTATGGTGCTCTCTTCATGATGAGCATCCTGCCCTCCACTGATAAACACGAGAGCAAATCCGCTGCACCAGCTGTGCCAGCCTCTAAAATCACTCATTTTGAAGACTGAGCTTCTCTTCCTCCTTGGCTGAGTCAGAAAGCATCAGTGTTGCCATGCAGATGATTTTAAAAGCCACCTCTCCATGGCTGCTCTCCTGCAGCCTGAGCGTGTACAATGCATTGCATTATATCTTTATTTTGTTTTGTACAGTATGTAGGTTAAGTGCTCTCTCTCTCTGACTGAGAGAAAAAAAGCAGAAGTTTCTCTTTGTGCATGGTTTTAAATCATAAGTAGTTAATCACATCTTTGTTCATTACTCTCAGTGTGAAAGAAAAAAAATTCCAATAATTAAAGAAGAAGAATAACTTGTTTTTTTTGGACACAATTTGAAACTAACACTATTGTATCTGTGAATAATTGTAGAAAATGAGTTTTAGGTTGGGCTTTTCATCCAAAAATGAATACCTGACATTTAAAAATGGAGCTTTTCATGTGCATAATATCCTTTGGTTTCACTCTGATTTTCCATTTGGCCACTTGTACAAAGCAAATAATCTCAATAACAGAATAATTTTCTTGCCTGAAAAAAAAAAGATGGCCAGCAGCCTCCTCGTGCTTAACTTTCAAACTACAGCGCAGTGTCTGAGATTTTGTTCTGCGGCATATCGAAGTAACTGCAAAGTTTACTTGAGGATTAAGACCCACAGATCCATTTCAAAACAATGTTCCTCATCACCAGTTTTAATAACAGCACTGCTGTTTTAATGAGCTTCATTTTACCCTGCAGTTTGTCTTAAAGTTGGAAATTGAGACTCCCTTCATAGGTCAGCTAACTTCCTCACAGCGTTCTTGTCTTTGAGCATTATTTCTCCAGTTGTAATCAATCTTGGTATTATTCTATTAAATTGCACATGGCCTGAGCAGCCTCTTTGAATTCTAATGTGCAGTAATGACTTTTACCATATGTGCAAAACAGCTTGCAGAAGTGAGGCGACTCCCAATAGCATCAAGGGAGACAACAATGGAAGTCTGCATTTTAATCAGTAATTGGGGGATTGAGAGCGCTGCTCGTGTTTCAGAGTTTCACTTTCAAGATGACTGTTAGAGGTTTTTTTTTTTTTTTTAAACAATTAATTCAGTTCATCTTCACGCAGTGCACTTTCAGCAATGCACTGGTAATAATTATTCTGATGTAAGAACGACCTGGAAACAATCCATATGCTTCCCAACATCTCCTGTTTTAAAAACTGAAATTTACACCCAGTGTTTTTGCTTTTTGGTGGCTGACTTTCAGAACATCAGAGTCTGTGGCTTCCTGTTAATAAGGCCCTTCGATAGAAATATTTCTGTCTTTTAAAGAGACTTTCAGACACTTTGATTTAAAATATTGTGGTTAAGTTGAAATAAAAAAAAAACCAAAATGATAATAAAAAAAGGACATACACCCTGTTCTTATACCAAGGACGTTTGAGAGTTGCAGACATTTGGAGCATCTCTCAGCACTGTATTTAATCATAGAAGGTCATAACTTCAGAGAGGTATATTTGGTTGGAAATGTAAGCCGTGCTTTTTATGTTGTCTTATGCAGGAGCTTGTTTGGTCCCAGAATGAAAAGTCAAAAGACTTTTGCTGTGTCCCAAATCGTGTACTCCTGCACTTACACTCACTATTTTGAGTGCATAAGTGCGTTCACACCGATAGCATGGAAAAACGCAGAGTACTTAGATTTCTCAGCTGGCGCACTCAAAACTGGCAAAAAGTTGAGCGTGGAAAGCTTGAAACTTCTCGCACTCAGTGGTCACCATCTTGGCTACGTCAAGGAACGGGCAGGAACAGATCAAACAATGGTTGATGGATGTAATCATTGAATAGCAGAGGAACGGTTGTGAAATTCAATCATAGCTTCCAGTAAGTGTGAAGCTGCAGTGTTTGATTTGAGACAACACCCTGTAAGATTTAGTGCACTGTTTCACAAAGTGCAGAGTGTGCGCAGCGCACTTCATGTGAGTGCACTTATGAAAGTACGCGATTTGGGACACAGCATTTGACTTTTTTCAACAGAACTTCGTTTTTAAAATTTTAGGCTTGCTAAAAAAGTTCAGATCAAAACAAGTAGTCACAAATATGTTGAAAAGTGGTCAAAAATGTCCAGTGTGGTGCATTTATAATTTGTGGAAAAGCTTCTTTTAATGAGTGGCTGTGGCCTCTGAATTGTGCTATCATGGTGAACTGTGTGCTAACAGCAGGCCTGCTTGAACGCAATTTTCATGGTAAGACTTCAAAACCTTGCATCAGTAAATCTTGCAGTCGAGTCAAGCGCTCTTGACGGCATTACAATTGTATCATAAATATGTTTGAGAGGGTGTTTTATACAAACATATGAGTATGATGTGCTTATCATATAGCCTGTAATGCTCTGCAGACTGAGGCTGGGCAGTGAGAGGATGGAGGAGATAAGGAGAGATAGGGAGAGGGAGAGAGGCTTAAGCGTGTGCAGTGATTGGTAGGGATTGCCATGTCCAATGAGACTCTTAAAGCTGCTTTAAAAAATCTCAATTTCTCCATTTTCGTTATGATTTTATCCTCATAAATCAGTCAGCCTGCCCTCCCAGGACATAATCATCTATGAAACAGTTATAGGCTTTACAGTAAATGCCTCTGTGATGCACTTTCCCCCCTTTTTTTCATTATAGAAGTTGAGAACTGAGATTGTCTGTTTCTTGTTTTACCTCAGTGTCTGAAAAGTGGGTCTGCCTGGACATTCATGAAGGATTGTGATACTTCCCATTCAGAGGCAAAGTATCAGGCATTAAGGCATGGTTACAGTAATAAGAGCGTTTTACCCCGGACGAATTCCATCCCTGTTTTACATCCCACTCAATGGAGTGACACCCATTTGCCTCAAGTGAGACACATATGGTAACGTTCGAGTTGCAGAGATAGTGTTTCACAGTGAAGTGAGATGAAAGTTGTTGGCACAAATGAGGACATTTATATATTATTTAGACCTCTAGAGAAGGCTGTTTTACTGCTGGTATGGTGTTGCTGAGACAGGGCCCACCTCCCATCACTAAAATGAGCAGAAGATGGGCAGTCCTATCTGACTGGTTTTCAGCTGTCATCATTAAATACAGAAACAGGATGAATTTATAATTATCAACAACCACATGAGACTCAAGGTTAATTCACTATACTCTGGCATAAGCTGTTTTTACACTGTGCTCTTCTTTGATACCTGTGCCTCAGAACCCACACAAGGAAAGAAAAAAAAATGAAATCTGGGTCACTTACCTTGAGTAAGAACTGCTGTAATTGTTGCAAAGAATATGTGGAAGACCCTCCAGCTCTGGTAGTAAAGGCTCATTTTGGCATCCGGCGCGGCTCGCTGTTCCAGGCAAGTTCCCCGTGTCCGTGCTTAGGTCTCGTTTCAGCGGAGCATTAAACAGATCGTTTTATCCATTTCTGCAGTCCGCACACTTAACATAATCACACCTGTGGGAGTAGGAATCAGAGTTCAGTGCGTGTTGCAGGCAATATTGACAACGCATCGATTCAGCGGCAGGTTGTGCGTAAAAAGTTGTGCGTAACGATCCCGGAGATGTATCCTTAGAAGACTTCAGTGTGCGGTCAGAAGGATTGGGAGTCTCCAGCTGGTACAACGAAAGAAAGATTGTTCCGTTCCGATCGATATTCCACTTGTAAGCGCAGTTATCACAACAAATCCCCCGGAATGACTCGGTCCCCTGGTCTGCCGGCGCGGCTGGGGCTCTGCGGTGTTAAACGGCTGTTAGCAGATCACTGACTGTCTTGTGCGCAATCCTCAGGGCACTAAACTCATCATCTGTCACTGTTCATCTGCTCAGGAAGCCACGTCCATGTACGCAGCTGGTAGGATTAACCCTGCGTTGAATGTCATGTCAGAAGACATGATCAGACGTGACGGGGGCTAATGTCTGCTGATTTTTGATCGCTGAATCTGTTAGAGAGAGCCAGTGAACTTACAGTGGAGCGGACAGTCTGTGGACGTTATGAAGGATAATTGTTTGGACTTACAGTGAAAACTGAAAGCATGGATCTGGAATTCACAAACCTTTCCTTTATCTTATGAAGCCGATGCCGAGAATTTATGCATAGAAAACAAAAAAGGACGAAAGTACTGATGGGAGTTCACTTTTCACTTCTTTCAAAACTTTTTGTTTTCTCTGAGAAATTTTTCATCAGCATGGTTATTTCCCAGTGTTATTGTGTTAATATGTCAGGTAGTTAAAAACTGACTCCTCGCTACAACTTAGGGCGTCTTATAATGATGCACAGGGTTTTTCCTGATCTGAACTGTGTCAAAGAAGGTCATGACCACTGTTAAAAAAAAGAGCTGCTCTCTGTTCTGCCATTTTTATCTCAGAATTATAAGTTTCTGTCACAACTCTGAAAGAAATAAGTCAGAATACTGAAAAAAAGATCAGAAATCCTAATTCTTTAGTAGCCCCACCAGAACAAAATGGAAAAACTTTAACTTCCTCTTTTTATGTATTCCTATCATTTTAAATATGTATGATGTATTATTTTATTTTATTTTCAATCAACTGTCTTCATTTCAATTCTCTAAAAAGTGGGAAACTTGCTTGGGAACCATGATTACACTGACTTTAAAATGAAGCATCACAATCAGACTGAGCAGGAAATATTTGCATCACACTTACCTCATTACCACCATTCATTCAAAATTTAGAAATGAGTTCTTACATTATAAATAAAACCCTGCATTAACACTGTTGCATCTTATTTTACATGTCTCCCTTTGAAAAGTGCAACAGCTCTAACTGTGCTGATTCTTACACGCTGATGCTTCCTGAAAGGCTGAACGCATCAGGTGGGTTTTAGTGCCCTCTGATGGTTAGAAACAGTTTTCATGTCATGGAAGCAAAAGGTGAGGAACTGGAATTTGCTTGCAGCCCAGTTGCATCAGAAATTATATGGCTTTCAACTCATTTTAGCTCATTTTGTCAACAGAGCGCCTGATGAGGGAATTTATATTCATGCATGTACACGCACAGCATTTTTTATGAAGAGGGCAAGCTGTGGGAAAGTGGTGCGAACGCTTGTGCAACACTTTTTTTGTCTTTCAGGAACTGGGAGCAAATTTCCCTTAAGTGAAATACAACCAACAATTCTTATTAGATACAGAAAACGGGTTCTTATATAAGGAATTCAAGAGTTGAGCTTTGACCTTAAACTAACTTTTTCCTCACAGTAGGTCATGTTTCTGCAGAGTTGTGGACCTGTCTGCAGACTTACAGAGGTGAAGGTGATGGATCATTAATTACTTATGAAGGGGGTTAACCATCATATCAATACACAGAGTTTTACAAGAAAACCTCAAAGTATGAAGAGGCGATGGAAGTTGCCACAAGCGTCTGCTGTGAGCTGATGAGCTCCTCGGAGTACTGCGGCAATGTGATAAGCAGCAATAACAGCAGCATGTGTGCTGGGGTTGCTCCAGAAAGCTGTATAGTGCTACTCTGGGATCACTTTTATCCCTTTCTATTTACCTGCTACTCACATACAGTCAAACAGCACCTACACCCTGCTATAAGAAAGGTAAGAGGGATTTTCTCTCCTAAAAAGTTTGTTGTCGTAGTGCAGATACACTTTTAGTGTCACATGCACGTCTAGACCAACGAAAGCAGACCTGTGGGTTGTTTGAGGAGAACATGAATGCTTGTCATACATGCATACAAATGCAAATGTTACACAGCACTTCTACTGGAAGCAGCAAACTCTGGCAGCTCTCAATGATTACTCTGTTTTTGCCATATCCAACCCCAGTTCTAATGAAGTTGGGATGTTGTGTATAACGTAAATAAAAACAGAAAACAATGATCTGAAAATTGTTTTTAACCCATATTCAATTGAATACACTATAAAGTCAAGCTATTTAATGTTCAAACTGATAAACTTTATTGCGTTTTGCAAATATTTACTCATTTTGAATTTGATGCCTGCAACACGTTCCAAACAAGCTGGGACGTGGGCTTGTTTACCACTGTTACATCATCTTTCCTTTGAACAATTTGAATTTCCATTTGAGGATTAATTCTACTCTATTCTATTCTATTCTATTCTATTCTATTCTATTCTAAGATACAGCAGGCCTGAACAGATAAAAGTAAACAGAACATTGTTTTCCCTTCCTGTGTAAATCAAACAGTTTTGACGTGAGGATTTGGCAGCTGAATAGTTCAGTAATCTTAAATCTTGTATCTAAATCTTAAAAAGCTGAGGTATGCTTTTTTTATAAAAACAAAATCTTGTCACAAGAGTCACATATTTATCCATCATTTGAGATGACATTCAGCTGTGCAAAAAAAAAAAAAAAAAAAGGAGAGCAGAAATTGAATTCTGTGACCTTGCTCTGGTGACTCCCCATAAAAAAACATTCACAATAGCTCCCGGTTACAGGGAAAACATATGGCGAAGGCTGTCAAGAATATGTTATGAACACTTTAAGGACAGAGAAACAACACAGGCCTCCGGATATGCAAGTCAGGATGCTGACATAGATGGATGTCACAGCAGAGATGTGCCTGAGTGCGGGAGAGTGGCCATAAACGAGTGATAGATGTGAGCGCCATGAAGAAGGGAATGTGTTTTCAATGTACATCATCCTTCTGTCTGACAGAAAGCGGTAGCTTCAGCTAAGGTGCATTTAGACACACACCAAGCTCTAACGTTCCCATTCTTATTTCCACTTCAATCTCAAGTAGTGAGTGCAGTGAAATTTCCATACCTTGACAATAAAGTGGTAAGTAGCCATTGAGGGTTGAATGTATAGGTAGAATGTTTGTGCCTGTTTGAGGATCAAGATTAATATACTTGCTTGCGTCTGCCACTGTTACTCTCACAAGGCTTTTCTGCTGGTCCCGTATGATGTTTTTTTTTTTTTTTTTTCCTTGAGAGACAAGAAATGAGAGGAAAGAAAGTGGGACATGACATGCAGCAAAGGGTCAACCATGTCAGGAGCCGAACCGTGGTGAAGAGGTCTAAAGCCTCTGTACATGGGACACGCACTTTGACCACAAAGCGAAACAAGAGCTCATGTAAACAGTTTTCAAAGATAATATTCAAGTTATTATTTTTTTTTGGCCATAACTGTTTCAGCTGGCACTTTTCAAGAAAGGCTCATGTGTTCTTCGCTCTTTTACAAAGCTGCCATGTTTGTTATTGTCATGCATAACAAATTTGCTCAATGATTCAGAAAACTTTTTTTTCTCCATACAGTAGACAGAGAATTTTAACACAATTATCAAGGTTTTTTTTTTCTTTTTAAATGAAGCAACAAAGGGTTCCAGTTTGTCACAGTTAATAAAGCGGGCCTCACTTGATTAGAGGCTTTAGTTTGCACTGATGATGGTCTGTAGTCTTGCGATTGAGCCTTAGTCCCAAAAAGGGTTGCTTCTCATCCCTTACTCTCTCCCTGCGCTTCCTACTCTCTCAAGCTGCCTTTTAAAAGAAGAGCAAAAGCCCCCAAAAGTAGTTGGAAAAAGCAGCAGTTGCTTCATATTTGGCTTTAGTGTAATTGTAGTTTTCCTGTTAAACTTTTTCAAAAATATATATTTTGGGACACTTTTGCGTTTAGTATCTGACAGAACAGCTGAGGAGACAATAAATGTGAGACTGACATAAAGCAAAAGGTCAGTGCTGAGAGTCCAACCAGCGACCACTGGGACCAGGATTGTGGCTTCAGCACAAGACTGTAATCAATACTGATGCCTCCATATGACCTACCAAAGCTTACCACAGCATCAGCAGCAGGCTTGACAATCTGTCCATCCCACTCTAGTGGGGTACAGTGAGTAGCAGCAAGAAACAATTTTTCTGACATTTTTATTGGCAAAGATACTCAGTGACAGGTGAACTGTCTGTGAAAGAAGGCATGGTAAGATTGCATGCCTAAAGGGGGGCACACTCAAAGGAATTTTCTAATTCTAAAGACCCTGCACATGAAGATAAAAATCGAACATTAAACAGTTTTGATTGTATTGTGCGTTGTGTGCTCCAAAATCTCAACACAGCTCACCACACACACAACGATTCTGTCCCACCACTGATCTTGAATCTCGTCCCCTAAGACAGAAATCTCACCTGACAAAACCAGATCCACAAAAACACAGAAGAAGAAACATAGCAACAGATAGCAGCAACCGGCCAACACCAAAAACAACTTTGAAGAGGACATAGAAGAGGGAATGATGGTGGTCTTGGGACTATTCTTAACAGAAAATTACCAAACCAAAAAGAAGAAAAGACTGTGGAAAAAAATCATTGAGACAGCGGAAACTTGGACTTCCCTCATTAACTTTCTGTGTGAGGTCAGCCATGCTTGATTTTTTTATGTCTGCTTCCTCGTTCCTCATTTAGCTTGCCTCCTGTTGGCTACATTCCATTCTACGTCACAACTCACAGAGTCATGACTTGGGAGTCGTCGGCTTTCCCCACACACATGAAGATTTCTGGTCGTAAATATTGAACAAGTTAAATATATAAGATTGTCGCCCTGACCTGTTTTGGAGCTTATTATCAGGACAAATTCAATCTTAACACACCTCAGACCACAGGATAATTTTATAGGATAATCTTATAAAACACATGATAATCTGACATTGTCCATCTTTGGTCCAGAAGGTGGAAAGTTGGGACAAAAACACCCCGATAATCGTTATGTGTGTACCTCCCTTAAAACAGGAGTTAAACATGAACGAGATGAGAGGTACCACAAGGGGCACCAAAACTGATGTAAGGGCGCAGTCACACTGGCCATCCATACTGTGCCGTACTCAAGCACGATTGCTTTGGCACTGGTCAGTACAGCCCACAGTCATACCACTCCAATATGAACCAGACTTCAGGCACAAGCATGGCCCGCCTACATCTTCATGAAGCGTCTGTTTACAAGAAGCATGGTCTCATCAGAGTCAGCACAACGAAGAACACAGAGAACATGGCAACAACTTTAACCACTTTTTGGATTATGTGAACTCGTTTAGGGCTGCCAAAGCAGAGGTCACACTGGCCAAACGAACAGATCAGCAAGAACACCAGATTAAATACTTATTTTTTTAATGACCATCTCACCTAGGACATGTCTCTGTTGTCAGATTATTGCAGAAACATCAGGAAATTAATTTTTGGCAAGTGGGGTGAAGCATCAGTGACATAATAGGCTCCAAGCGTCACCCTTGTTTGAAAGTTGTAGAACTTTTTTAATGTTCCCCTGAATAGAACATCCTCCCTTGGAAGAATAACTTTAATTAGCAGAAAATAATTGTAACTTGCATGGAGGTTTTCTTCATTGCAACTTTTAAGATATGGTAAAGTTTTGATGGTTTTTAATTTAACTTTCAAAATGTTTCTGTTTCTCCCTTAAAAAAAAAAAAATCAACTCTTCTGCCAACAAAGCTAAAGGTTGCTGAAATTTAATTAACTCAAATGGAGACTGGTGTGGTGCCATGCAGATTATTGAAGCTCAGTTTTTCTTCTGAAGTAAGGTAGGGCTCCTGTGCTGGTGTACTCTGCTGGTGAAGCACTCAGAAAAAAAACAGACTTTTGCCAAGTTTTACTAGGGATGCACCAATATGGAAAATTTGGCCATTACTGATATTAATATTTCTGTTATGGTCCATAACTGATATTTCCTGATATCCATATATGTTAAAAAAATCTGAGATGATGAAATTTTATAGACTGAAAATCATGCAAAATGAATTTTTGAATGTCTTTCTTTATTTTCAAAAGGTGTTTCACTTTCAAATAAGAACATTGCAGGGTTACCATAAACACAAGTAACCAGCAATGTTACTTTTTAGCAACCCTCACAACTTGTAGCAAGTGTGGAATTAAACTCTAAACTCAAAAAACTCCTGTGAGAAAGTCTGGATCATAAATTACAAAAAGGATCATAAATCAAAATTATATCCTAAAGTTACCTTAATAAACTTACCAGTATTCATGGCAACCCCCTCCCAACACATACACAAACAGCAACTAGACACATATAAACATCGGTTGTTAATATCGACCCAGTTTTACTCATTGGACCGATATGTTAAAAAATGACAAACATCAGCTGATACTGATATTAATGCCGATATATTGTGCATCCCTTAATTTCACACCTGACTACATATGCCACAGGAAGGGACGCACGATATTGGATTTTTACCAATATCCGATATGCCGATATTTTACAACTTGTTTAGCCGATACGGTTATTTTTTTCTGTGCACCTAACTGCAGAAGTCATCAACTCTCTTCTGTATTGGAAGTAGTGTATAGTATTATAGTGCATACTCTTATCATATTTGTTATGTAATATTTATTTCATGTGCAAAATAAGAAAAATACTTAAAACTGCATAGATATTTATGACAACTGATTTCAAACAAAATAATACAAAAAGATACATCCTACTTAAAAATTTGATCATAACAGTATCCAAAACCACAGCAAATTTGACCGATTTCACATCTGACAGTAGGTAACATTAACCTTTGTTCACAGGGAACATGTAAGAAGAGCAATTGTACAACAATAAAACCCAAATAAAGTTTATTCTTTTACAGTAAATGTGCCTAAATACTTAGGTAGGCTCTGTCTGCACTACACAATTCTATAAGCTACAACTGATATGTAACATTAAGGGGTGATGTGCAAACAATAAAAAATACAAAACATTGTAGCAGCAGCTTCAGTTCATAGCGCTATGGTCAGGCCTTTAATCAAGTAAGCAGCATTATTTTATCGGTTCATTATATCTGTGGATATTGGCAGGTTCGCGGATGTCCACTATTTCATTTTTAAGCCAGTATCAGCCAATACCAACATTGTGCTGATAATATCGTTCATCCCTAGTCACAGGAGCTTCGAGATTAG
The DNA here is from genome assembly GCA_030710495.1 of Labroides dimidiatus. Taxonomy (NCBI): domain Eukaryota; kingdom Metazoa; phylum Chordata; class Actinopteri; order Labriformes; family Labridae; genus Labroides; species Labroides dimidiatus. The sequence goes on from CM061153.1 coordinate 25,154,239, forward strand.
GAAACTATTGGAGGAGCGAGGATAGATGTGCTGTTAAGTTTTATTCCCTCTCTGATATTAACGCATCAAACAAAGGAACATACTGCACTTTAAAACAAACAAAAACAGATATACAATCCAAAAACCCAGAGTACATCCACTACAGCTTAAGATCAAAAAATGACTTCTCAAACCATGTCAGTCACCACACAAAGTAACACTCCCACTTGGAGTGGACTCTGTACTTTCCCACCAAATAAACCTTCAAAGAGCTCACAGTTCAAACCAGAGTAAATTTAAGTCCCTCTTCTCAACCTGCAACAGCACAATTTTCTATTATATTCTTCAGCAGAAGACAAATCTTTGATATGCTGGATGCTTCTTCCTATTAAACAACAAAGAAAATGGCTTTTGTGTCCTTAATAGGAGGGAGGCAACCGCAGGCTTTTTCTATATTACATGTCTGTGCAGCCTCCTCTGCACTCCCACACAGCCTCTCCAAACATTAATAGCAAGTCTGTAAAACTTGAAAGGTACAAAGCAGAGACCTGAGCAAACACAAGCTCGAATACACACAGGACCAAGGTCTGTTTCTGTTCCCTGGGGATCCACTGGAGCACAGGTCTGTCTACTAATGTGACCTGGACACACACACACACACACACACACACACACACACACACACACACACACACACACAAAAAAAAAAGATTAAAAAAACATGCACCAGACTGACCACACAAGTTATTCAAACTTTCAATGATGAGTTTTTGAAATGTGATTGTCCTTTGATGAACTGACCGTCCAATGAAATAGTCATACAGAGACAGCTACACAAACAAGGATGAAAGCCCTGACAAAGCTGTGAGATGACATGCTGACGCTTATAACAGCAAGCCTGCTTATTATTAGCTCACTCCTTTATTTAAATAACAGACCAGCAGTTGTTTTCTCCAAACTCTTGAGCAGCGAAATGCTGTCTGCAGCCTCCTAATCCAGTTCAAACTGGGCCATGAGAGACAGCTCTCCATGTTTGGGTTGAATACCCCCAGGCAGCCGAGAAAGAGTTTGTTCAGCCTAATCTCTGCAGTGTGATGTGTGACTTGTTCCCCTGCTGTCGTACTCATGTAATCTGCTGTTTGTGCCACTTTAAGTCCGGGGAATAGCGAGGGGTTGAAGCGAGAGACTACATGATGGGAAACTGTCATCTCTGTCCCATCGATGGGTGCTGCCAGTATCCTGCTAATCCCCTGAGTAATCCCGCCACCACAACAGAGAAATCAGACACACCAAGTCAGGCAGGCAGCATCGAGTTCTGCAGCCGTCTGCATGGCCGATCCAGACTGTGGTAACGCACACAAGCATACGCACACATTGTAAGCACAGCCACAGCAGCCACTTTACATGAAAATTGGCTCTCACGCTTGATTGACGACAGAATTGATGTTTACATGTCTCGACAAATAACTAAAATGCATGAAGCAGCTGAGCATCATTTGCATTTTGAGTGAAATTGAGTCACTTCTTGTGAAAAAAGTTGAAAAAAAGAAACCTGACATGAGTGTCTAATCTGGGATGTGTGTGATTGAGATTTGTGGCTTGTGACTGTTTTTTTCCCAACTTTTGAAGAACTGTAACCTAAAAAAAAAGCTCTCGAAATAAGTGGCTGATCAGCCCATCTCCCATCTAAAGAACGAGCTGAAAAGTTCTTACAAGAGGGTATTAATTTGAAGTCTGTTTTTCTTCCTGACTAAATCAATGTGTAAGGAAGCAGAAGATCTTAAGAATCATTGAGCCGATGCTGAATTCCTAAAGACAGAGTCTGTTATCACCCCCTTATCTGACTCACAGCTGTGTGAAAAGGCAGAAAGCAGATGGGTAAGAAACAGATGTTTCACCGCTTCACTGCCATGAAATCATTTCTCTCTCCTCGTATTTTTCCTTTGTGCCTAATGAGGAAGCTTTGATGTCACTAAGACAAATACGTCTTTCCACAGGCTGCCATCTTGACAATTACCCAAGAAATATGTTAACAAAACAGACATGAAAGAATAATAGGGTCTTGGCATCTGAGGATTTGTTGCCTTTTGACGTCAAAAGACGAAAAAACACATCCCAGGCAATTATCAAACAGTTAGCTTGTCTCCCTCCAAGATCATCAGTTTCAAACAGAAACTCCATGTTTTAATAATCGTCTCATTAGTTTCCTGTTTGGATTTCTTCAGGAGGTTTGAGAAGAAATTAAACATGTGATGCTGTTTTCAGGCTATAATGATGCTTACATATTTCACAGAAGACTCATTATGCTCCCTCGCCTATCTCATTCATCTATTATTTACCAAACATTAGACTCTGAACTGTCGTAATAACAATGTGATGGATTGACATTTCATTCAACAAACTAGCTCACGTCTCCTCCAGGATGAATTTCAAAAATGGAGGGACGTCCTCTTTTTGCCTGTGAAGATTATTTTTCAGGTCGGGTTTTGTTTAAATCCTTTTATTTATCAACAAGACCAGATTAGCTATATACTATCCAAAAATAATGACACACTCATGGGCTACTTTGCATTTAGTGCTGATGTTAAGGTGTTTACAAAAATCAAGCAAAAATGGCTCAAAGAGACAACTGATAAATATAAAGAACAGATAATTGAAATGACTTTTGAAACCTTTTGTTTGGCATTTTGCCTTCACAATCTTATACATTTATTTATTTTCCATCAAAAGTGACCATACTTGTGCTCCATCCTGCTGGCAGATTGTCGCAGTGGTATTTTTCCAACTGCCAGTAGGAATGAATTAAAGCACAATAAGTTGTGTTATCTCTCCTTTCACAGTGAGGTCCCAAAGTGTCTCACAAAAAGAAGTAAAGCAATAATAAAAATAGCAATTAAAACAATAAAATGACATGAAAACATGTCCAAATCAGCTGAACAATGTCTTAACTGTGGAAACAATGAGGACAAGCCTGCCTCTAACTGTACAGTCTATGCTTACAGATAGTGGAATCTAACCAAGCAATCCCATCATGCATTGCTCTAAAGAATAAAGAGCATCAGTGACATTATCAGCAGTGCAGAAAAGGACCCCAGGGGTGTCCAAAAATTTTTTTTTATTACTTTTCATCCATTTGCATGAAGTTACCATAGAGTCCTTTATAAAAGGATTATCAGATAGTGAGTTGGGGTGAATGAGTGAATTATTGTCTCTTGAAGTGTATAACATCCGGCTCATCCTCTCTTTAAGAGATAAAATAGATAATAGAGGACCAGGTTTGTTTTTATGGATGCATCACTGGCTCCAAGGCAGCTATAGTGGATTAAATCTCTATGACAATACAGATTGGCTGACAGATGTAGAGGTCAGACAAGGAGACTAGACAGACTGTTATTTAAGTTGCTGGCAAGCTGAGAGGCCTTGACCCAAATTTAATGTTTGCCAAAAGGACATGTAGATACTCAGTATGAGGCAGCTGCTGGATGCACACCTTAGAAACAAGACAGATGATAAAGTGGCGCCTGGCCTCATCTCAAGTCTGACAAGTGAACTAAAGGGCAAAGATGACAGGTTATTTAAGTGCAAGGACAGTTAAGTACAATGTAGGAAGACAGCAACGATATTAATCCACTTTGAGAGTGGCCCATAAATGTTACCCAAAGGACCTAAAGGCTGATGAGGTTGATGGAGGGGTCAGTGCGAGTGAATTGCAACACCCCATTGGCTGAACATTAAGGTCATGAGCTAGACCTTGGTAGAATCAGATTGTCAAGGATGAGAGGTGCCGTGGGCGACGTTCAATAAAACATGAGAGCAATCTTCTCACCAGGAGTAAAAGTGCTTGGCAGTTCAACTCCAGGCGGCCAGAACAGATTTCCCCTGTGAGCCAAAAACTCTGCAGCTGCTCATTCACCACGGCGGGCAATCCAAACCGCCATCAAATCGACAGGCGTCGCCAGAAATAGTGCTGGAAATTGGTCAAGCTATCACACAGTATCTGACCTCTGACAAAGCTTATCTTGCACAAGAAAACGTATGGAGCTGAAATGATAGTGTCTGTCTGCTCTGGCTCCTCTTTCTGCCTCATTAGTTGCCGATATTGGATAGGTTATCTCAGCTTACAGCACATTTTAAGGTTGCAGCCGGCTCATCTTATCCTGAAAAATGCTGCAGCAGAAAGGTTACAGTTTTGGGAGGATATCACACCTGAAACTGCCTTTTGAATATGATGATTAAAAAATCTGCCTGCTGCTTCCCCTGCATGTCTCCTGTGTAGAAGTGAAGGTGTGTCAATGATGGCTACATCCTGAGTTTGCTACATCGCTGAAGACTGCCTGCTACAGGGCATGAAATGAGGAGACAGATGATAAGCTTCTCCCTCACGCTCTGGGGAACACAGTCAGCCATGATGGAATGAATCATGACGGAAAGGAATCTCAGAGACAGATAAGTGTGTATACACCAAGCACCACACACTGCATTCAAAACCACAATACGGACAGACATTTTGTAAATGGACATCCAAAACTTTTTATGTTTAAGTTTAAGGAAAATTCCTACACAGGAACAGGAACAGGAACAGCAGCTTAAGTACCTGAGCAGCAAGTGCAAACTGTAAACATCAAACATCCATGTTTGCCCCTTCAGCATCCTTAAAGAGTCTGTGCAGGACCAGAGGGGCTCCACATCTTAAGCCCAATTTCCCTTTCACTGATAGACTGCCAAGTTCCAGGAATAACCTGACGAACTGCGATCAGGTCCAGAGGATTAACAGGAATATACTCTCGCAAAAAGTCGGAGATTTCTCTTACACATCCCGAGGGCGGTTCAAGGGAGAAGGCCAATGAGTTGATGTCAGAGCTCAACTTTAATTTATGTATATTTCTTTTGGTGGAGGCTCACAACAGCATGACATGCAGGCTGAGCAGTTAGTCAGCCATGTTATTAGATTTTTTTTTTTCTTTACTAGGGAGGATGTTAAGAACTGGAGGAGTTTTAGGGTTGGCAACATGTCAGTCAAACTGCAGGTAAATAGGCAGATATGACAATGTATGTAATCACGTTAAGTCAAACAAGAGAAACCTGTTAGTGTCTAAATATTCAATCAGAGGGGTGCAGCAGCGCGGCTGTGCTGCCATCTAGTGCTGCAAGGCCTCATCTCGCTGCTGGTTGAGCTTGTAGCAGGTTGTTAAATGAATTCAGCTCTGGACTACATTCATTTTCTTTTCATTTATCTGCTCTGAAGTATGTGTGTGTGAAAGAGAGAGAGAGAGAGAGAGAGAGAGAGAGAGAGAGAGAGAGAGAGAGAGAGAGGCTGGTCTATGTGTGTGCCTGTGCGTGTCACTGAGGATTGCGTCGCGGCACACACTCTTACACAGAGAAAGTGCCAGGAGTGCACATGTCCCTGGAAGGGGTGATCCCAGAGGGAATCAAAGCCACCGTCCTGGCAGTCTTATTGCAAAGCTCTGCCTTTTAACTTCACAGCGTGTATCTGCTGCTCTGGTTTTTGACTTGTTCTCGTTTCACATTGATTGTTTGGAGTTCAAACACTTTGCAAATGATGAAATACGTTACATCAAATGTAAAATCCAGACTTATCTAGAGTGGTGTTCTGGTAGGATGACAGTTTTTGTTTCCATTGCTGGGATTCAAGATATTACTCACAGAGATTTTCATCTGATGAGCGAATAGAATTTAAATCTTTCTCAAATCAAATTTGGAATCATTTCGCTGAAAACAAACAAACAAACAAACAAACAAACAAAAACGTTCTTACAAAAACTGAACTCTAAAGTGTTTTCTGAGTTATCACTGACAGACATGTTTTCTGGTGCTGATTGTATTAATATCATTTTCTTCATTTACTTTACCTCCTTATATAAAATATATATCTAGCCATTTTACACACATACAGTTTTTATCCTCTCACTGTAGAAGTGCTGTCCTTTTGTCGATACAATGTACAACTGTTGTCCATCTATGTATTCATCAATAACTGTTAATTTAATACTTCTCTACCAAATGCTGTAGATTAATAGTTAATCTACAACATTTGATAACTCAATATCTGTCACTGTATCTCAGTCACTCTATTACTAAATTCAACAACAGTCATTGTCGGCTAATTGTGTTATCAATCACCTACTTACATACACTGTATAACAGCTGATTGATTCTCTCACCCTTCTGCTAAGCTATCTTTTGGCTGTTTATCCACTTTTTTCCTAACTACCGGTAGTTCATAGCAGTTGCCAGTTTTGATTTTCTAGTTGGACGTTTTGTTTATGTTACCATGGAGACCACAAAGCTGATTATATTAGCCTAGCTGTCATGCTCTCTCTAATAACCGGCTTTTAAAAGCAAGCTAAAGTTTTCACTGAGCCCTGGCTCGCTGCATGGTAGCGCAGCTGTTAGTACTGTTGCTTCACAGCAAGAAGGTCGCCGGTTCGAATTCTGTGTGGAGTTTGCATGTTCTCCCCGTGCATGCGTGGGTTCCCTCCGGGTACTCCAGCTTCTTCCCACAGTCCAAAAACATGCTCATTAGGTCAATTGGTGATTCTAAATTGCCTGTCGGTGTGAGCGTGAAAGGTTGTCTGTCTCTATGTGTCAGCCCTGCGATTGACTGGCAACCAGTCCAGGGTGTACCCCGCCTCTCGACCTAAGTCAGCTGGGATAGGCTCCAGCCACCCGCGACCCTGCAAAAGATAAGCAGTAGAAAATGGATGGATGGATGGATGGATGGATGAGCCCCGTCTAGCATTAATGATTACATGAGAGTTGTTTTGAGCTAGCTTGCCGGCGGTGGCAACCGAAAGGTGGATAGTGTTTACATTCACTTGTTATTCATATCACATTCATTGTATTTCACTGGTAAGTAGCTACTTACTGTATGCACATATATATTTTTATCTGTTTTTATCTTTCACCAGATTTGTAACGCTGCTATATAGAAATGCTGACAAACAGAGTTACGTTGTACAGTTTTTCTTCATGAGGCTAATGTTGGCAACAAATCTGGAGACTCAGTGCTGAATATCTGCGCAGCATTACAGAGAGTCTTTCCTTCGTTTTAAGGAACTCAGCCCCAAAATACACCAGACTTCCTTCAGTTCGTTGGTCACCAGACGTGTTTTTTCTGCTGACTCGTTGGATCTCCTTGCTTATTCTTACCGATCTCAGTTTACTGCATGCATCCTGTGAGCATTGTCTAAAATGTTGGCGCTTAGTTAATGTTTGTTGGTTATTGCCAAGCCAGTCAGTGTGTTAATACAAACCAATGTGAGGACCTTTTCTGTCAGTATAATGGTTATTGGTGTGAAAACAGGGCAATTTTTAAAACAAAGCTGTTGGATTGTACAAACTGAATATTTACTCTGCTGTCAGAGCAAATGATGACTTTATTCAATCAGACCACTGAGCAGAAGCACTTAGCATCTGTGTCTCTGCTATGTTATATTGAAGCCTTTTTCCATTTCTGTCTTTTACAAATTCTGCTGCCGCTTGTTTATTGGTTTTATTTATTATTTATGTAAATTATTTTTATTTTGAAGTTTGAAAGGGAGTCTGGGTAAAATGCTTTTAATTGCACTGACTGTACTTTTATCATACAGTGCATGACAAGTAAAATATGCATGAACTGAATTCTAAGTCTTTGAAATCCTCCAACCATTTCTCTCTTCAGATGTCACTGAACACACTGGTGAACAGAACTCAGCAGTTACAGTGTGCAAAAGCAGAAATAGTCATATTTCAAGCATGCAGTTGGATATTTTTTTGTCAACACAGGTGATACAGACATCACCTGGAGTTTTGTTATTGCCCTGCTGTCTTCCACAGGCAGCTGCTGTTGTTCTGCAGCTCTTCCCGGTGATCAACTGTGTGTCCAGCTGCATGAGCCACACCAGGACAGAGCCACTTATCACTCCTGAGCAATGGATGACCTGGGAACAGAGACGCCGCCTGGACGGCACACTGTGTCATCTGTCAGCCGGCCACACAGGTGAACCTTAGGATGAGAGCAGTGGGGCAAAACCGAGATTTAGAGCCTGCCCTCCTTACATTATCTCCCTTCACACCACAGCATCCATCGCTCATGCTGTGCAACTTCCTTGATCTAAGAGCCACTGGAAGGGACTTTACATCCTGAGGAATAAAGGGGGAAAAAAGACCTGCAGTGACATCAGGTGCCCCCTATTTTTGTTGTGTTTCTTATCAGCAATCAGCCTCCAGATCGCCCCATTCATCGAGTACAATGAGTGTCAGGAAATCTGCCTCGTCAGCACTAATGCAAGGACAGACTGACAACTCTGCACTGATGCCCCCTAGACAAATCTCTGTACATTTAATCTCATTCAAGGAGAGGAGGTTACATTTTGATTACAAAACTACTCATTTTCACTTGACCTTACCTTGCAGCTTTCACTACAGAGCCAACAGATGACTCACTGTGGATTTAAGACAATGAAAGTGATTTTTTTAATCCAACTTCTGCTTCAAAGTAATATATAGAAGTGACCTCGTGAAAGCCAACCTGCATAAAAAACAAGCTCTTTTCATAATTGTCTGCATGGAGTTCAGTCATCTGTTCAGTGCGCAGTGTGTGAGGCTGTGCAGACGGACACATCTCTCCACCGAGGCAGAGCAGAGGGAGGGAGGCTACGTTCAGTGGAGCTGACAGGTACCAAGCTCTCATCCAATGTGATTTATTTCCACGCAGAGCTTGGACGTGGCCAGTGCATCGGCAGGTCAATTTGGTTTGGGTAGAAGAAGAGTTGTCTGATTGATAGAGTGGAGGCCGGCCATGTTCTCTACGCTTGGCTCCCCCTCCATCAGGGCTCCTGCTATGGCCGATTAATCCTCAGCACACAGAGAAGAGGCTCTGGCAGGGAATTTTGTGTGTGTGTGTGTGTGTGTGTGTGTGTGTGTGTGTGTGTGTGTGTGTGTGTGTGTGTGTGTGTGTGTGTGTGTGTGTGTGTGTGTGTTTGGGTAAGCCTCCGTCTCTGACCTAAGACTGCCTCCTCCTGGATGCAAGCTGTCGTCTGGTTCATTCTGGCATGAATGCGTCTTGTTAGTTTAGACATTTTCAAATATTTCCATAAAAAAAGCCAAGAAAGTCACATAGTTTCATCTTTTTCCTGCTTGAGTTACAAGGACCTGCAGAACTTTAAATGAATGAGACACACTACTGTCACCACTAGATGGCAATATCAGTTGCAATCAAGTGAACTAAATGATGGTTGAAAAGTTAAACCTTCTGTCTCCACAAATGTGTTTAAAGACTGTTTTCAAAGTTTGAATGGCTGCATCACTCACTGGATTCTGTCGCCTGCTCTTTGGTTCTTTTCACACTCATCAAGTAAGTGCAGAGTGATTAAAAAACAAATTACAGATGCACCCACCTAATAAAGGCCAGTGGCTCGAAATGTTTTCAAAAATGTTTTGAGTCACAGGGTTTAAGGCTTTTTTTCTGACCTTTCTGCTTCCCTCAGTCTGAATCTGTGGTTTCAACAGCACTCTGACGAGCTTGTGGAAAACGTCTTCTGGGAGAGACATTATGTTTCAAATGTGCAAATTTCAAATTATCCAACTAATGAGACTGAGTGTTTGTGGACAGCTTTCATTTTCACAGTTTGACTTAGAATGCTTTATGGATTTTGGAGAGTTGACTCATCACAATGGAAGTGACAGAAAATGGATGTTTCAAAAAAAACTTTTCAACCAATTATAATAATTGCAATAAAAACTTTAAAAAATGTTTTAAAAAATCAACCATCTCTATTACTTAAAGCTTTAGTATTAAACCATCTATTTAACTAGTTAGGGTAATGATTTGGATCTGTTATCCCTGACTTGAAACAACATTTTAATCTAACATTTATTCATCATGTTAAGTTCATTATTTTGACCATCATAAAATTGTTTAGGCCTTAGTCAACAATTGAAAAAAAGGCACTTAAACTATTGATCCATAACTTTGAGCTCTTAATTACAAACAATCATGATCACATTCTGCTGAAACAAAAAACATGAAAAGGAGACGGTTATTTTTCTGTCAGTCCTCCTCAGCAGCAATAAAAAGCATTAGTTACCTTTATGCTAAAACTTCAAATTTATCATCTAATTTTGTCATATTTACAAATTGCTACAACAGTGTGCCTAAAGGAGTGTGTGATTTCTACACTGGGCCATTCTGTATGTTTTTCATGGATAAATATAAATGTGTGTATGATCAACAAACAAAACGCTGAATGCTGACAGTGCTAGCTCTGCTAATGTAATACTCTCAATATTTACATTGTTCCCCTGTGAACACCATGATCCCATATAAAGATGTTAAATAAATCAAGCATTATTTGGACAGAATCATTAAACTAGACTGTTCATCAGGATGTGGAAGTATTTTTACACAGCTATGAAATCAAATATTCCAGAATTTCCCTGAAGCCCAAACGTACTCAGTGCCTCAAAAGGATTAATGAGCCACAGTTTTGTTTCATCAGGTGACACAGTTTAATTTTTGTTTTATTCAGTGTTTTGAGCTAAAATTTTAAACCATATATCCTTTCTACCTACCTTTAGTTCCATGCTTTTTAGTCTCTTCCTCAAGTAGTTTCTCTCTTAAAGTTTGGATGAGCACATGAGGGCATTTGTATGCTGTAGGGAATATAAAGCAAATGAAGTAAATTTGGGATACTAGGCTGTGACTTTTTTTGACTTGACTCGACTTAATATGAGCTGCCTCTTAACCCAATTGTAATCTCCATTTTCTGCAAGAGCAGATGGTGTACAAGTACTCGTTCTTGGAAATCACTGATTTAAATCAGCTTAACTCTGCTTTTCAAATATACAGTCAATAACATAGCATTATTCCGTTTTAAGCCCTCCTTCCATAACACTAATCCATATTATCAACAGTAGGCAAATGAAGGAGAGTAAGAGCTGCTTTATCAGTCCAAACTGCATAACCATCTTGCTCCCTTTAGCAAACTTCAATCTCACTCTCCTGGTGCTTTCCCTCTATGTTCACCCTGAGTCTAGCTGTGCTGGATGAGACTTAACAGACCCTTGGCCCCTCACATCTTCAAGGCTTGTTGTGGTCAAAGTGCTGCTTGATGTCCCACTGACCAAGCCCACCTCTGAGTAGCCGTCCAAGGCCTTCCTTTTTCAGCTGAAACCCCCCAGAGGCTTTTTATCCCTTTATCCAGGCATGAGATCAGAATTCCAGATCAGGATTAGGGTCAGTGTCTGGATCAGTTGTATCAGAAGAATATCTCTCCATCTCTCTTTTGCCTCTCTGGCTTTGCTGGTCCACCAAAAGTCGTTTTATCTCGTGTTCTCCTTCTCCTCTCTCTCAAAGATGAGTGACACATCAGAGATAGCCTTCAACTAATCCTATCCTTTATGCTCTGTGAAAGTAAGTTGCCAGCCTGTAGCCCTTCTGCACTTTATTTGTTGTCGTTTGAAATCATACTTAATGTCATGCTCCATGTCTGATGGGAGCTCGGTGCCTTTTTAAATTTAACTCAGTCAGTGATGTGCCTCTCAGAAAAAAGGAACTCTAAACATCAAAGCAAGACAAGAATTCTCCCAGTCGAGCTGTTGGTTATTGTTGGAGCCGCTCCAGGAAAGACTTGATGAATGCATTGGCAATGTGCCCTTCAAGTCTGCATTGTTTTTTGTTGGTCAGTTTGAAGAACTTCCCACATTGCTGTCGTTATCAATCTGGACTCCAGGCTTCAGAATATCCTACTGAACGAGGGACCAACTGTTCCACTGATGGCTCAAAAAGATATACCGTCATTAGCTCTTTAAACATGCTGAGAGCAAAGTCAACACAGTAAAAATAATAATAAAAAAAAGAAATAACCTTTTGTAATAAACCGTATACAAGTACACCTCACATTAAACAAATTTGCTATGTTATGTACCAAATTTAAGTAAAAATCAAGTAAAATTGCTCTTATTATTCTCATATGTAGCTTATCAATGTTATTATTTACTAGTATGTATTTCAATGTCAAAGTGCTGCAGATATACAAATTAGTCTGAATTTTAAGCAATATCATTTGGTGAAAAAAATGGTAAAAAGTACATCTGTGGGTTTTCATTTATCAAGTAACAAGTGACACATGTCAGTTGTACGAATCAGACGTCAAGCTTGACAAGGTGGAGTGATACTGAGAAATTCCAGTAAGGGTTATATGTCACTTTATATCAGAAATGAGCACTCGTGGCACACCAACTTTCCAAACCTTAGACTGTGTAATAAATGGATATAGTCTCCGTGACGTCACTCATCTGTTTCTAAAACAAAGCTTTGAAGCAAATCATTGAGAGAGTCCATATTAAGGACATGGGGTGGGCTTTGAGCCTCCAATCAAGCCACCTGTCAGTCAGCTGAGCTGTGCCTCTGATTGGGTAAACTTGCTTTCTTGATATCTTATAAACTAGATAAAATTCACCCTGTAGCCTACAGTGTGTGCTATGAGAGAATTTTTTTTGGACCAGGCTGTAAACATGCTAATTTCTGCTGGAAAACGGCTTTTTTTTCTCTTTTTTTTTAAAAAAACTTGGTGTGTATGTGGTTTCCAGTACTTTTGGAGTCAGCCTCAAGCTGACACTAGATAAACTGCAGATTTTAGCACTTCCGCATTGCCTCATAGTTCTAGACCGGAGGTTGCAGCTTGGTCCAAACAGAGCTAAGTCTTAACCTTTGACACAAATATAGCAAATAAACACCGGTACACAACATCTCTTAGTTCTGTCTTTGTTTGAAACTCAGTATGCTAATTGCTTTAGAACATCACCTGACTTCATGCAGCTATCATGCTAGCTCATACACATCAAACCTCCACATGGGAAAAAAGTTATTACATATTATATCCACAACATTCAGAGAACTTACAAACCTGTTTCCATTATGTGCAGGTGCGTGGCTGACGAAAAAAAAAAAAAATTACTTTTTATGACAGGCATAAATTAATCGTGTCACGTCAAGGGTTCTCAACACTGGCGTTCCCCTTTCAAAATAAGAGCACAGATCTTCACAACCACCGGAAGACAATACTTTAAATACCGTGAATAGATATATTCATAAACTGTTTCAGACATTACCACAAATATCCTGTAAGAAAATAATTTGACAAACACTTTTTATTTCTTTCCCCAATGAATTCCACAAAAATTCAAACAGATCTGTCTCATAAAATCATACTCTGACAATTACGTTTTTTTTTTTCAACAAAATTATAAAAGTGTCTCATGTATCAACTCAAAGCTTTAATGATCACTATTCTCCTGATTTAAAGAAAACAAAAGTTTTTATATTGTTCAGAAATAGTTATGAAAGTAATACATATTTGAGCAATGATCATTTTATATTATTGTGTATGTTTTCAGGTTTATTATTCTTAGTATAGTAGTATTTGTACATATGCATAATCTGTGTACATCAAGACTTTTTTTTAATAAAAATGTGCAAAAAGACATATGCACTTAAAAGTTGCTTTGAATTTTTTTTTTTTTTTTTTTTTTTAAACCAAAGAAAAACAAATCCTTGAAAAACCTTCCCTTGTTAACAATGTGGAGCAATTTAAAAACTTGAATGGTTTGTGCTTGGTGAACTTGCTCTTGCTTGCTTATTCCTGTTTTGCACTTGTCATCTGTATTTGTAACATTTTCCAGCAGGTGGTGGTAGAGAGCTAGTGTTCCCACCGAAACGCTTCACATTGGGTTGAGAATTATGAGAGTATGTGGCAGGCAGATCCATCCCTAGAGCTCTACCTGACCTCCCGCTCCCCTGTGCTGCACCCACCTTGTCAGCAGGTTGGTCCTTATCTCTCTTCAACTGAACTGAGCCATTGAGTGTGCACTTGACCTTGTCATTATCTTGTACCTGGCTTTGTTTCCACTCTGCTTTCTCTCTTTTGTGTGTTCTCTGACTTTCCCTTTCCGCACTATTTGAACAAAGATAAGAAAAGAGTCTATTTACTATCCTCCCCTCCGCCCCCCTCAAACACACACACACACACACACACACACACACACACACACACACACACACACACACACACACACACACACACAAACTTCTATCTTACTCTCTCCTTTGTTTATGAAAGAAGCCTTGTGTTTATTACAAAGCGAGGCCCCGACCATGACCTTCCATGGCAGTTTGCTCTAAGTCTTCTTCCTCTCATTTGCAGCAAAGAGGAAGGGCACAGGATCTTACTTTTTTCTTGAGTACAAAGCATATTTTATGTTCTATGTGGAAGCTCTCTTCCTGTTAAACATCACAGACTACACACAATAAACTAACTTGGACTATAAAGAAAGGCAGGAAGAGGAGGCAATTAATCTCACCCTTTTTGTGGCACCTAAAGCAAAAATACAGAGAAGTCATTTCAAGAGCAATATGCTGCAGACTTTAGTGTTTCAAATAGACAGTTATGTTAGCAGGAAGGTATTCATGGGTGCAGACTTAACTGTCTCGGCAAAATCCCCCATTTGTTTTTGACAAGTTTATGAAGCCGTATCACACATGCCAACCCAAAGTGACTTTTGACCACTCAATAAAAATAAATAAATAAATAAATAAATAAATAAATAAATAAATAAATAAATAAATAAATAAATAAATAAATGAAAATAAAACATCCAAGAGGTTAAGTTGAGTTTATAGCCTTGTCAATTGGAAAACTGCTACCATCACAGACCTTATACAGAATGGACAGCGTGGCTTCACCATTTCTCATGATTCGATTTTGAAGCCAAAACACCCCTGTTCTAATTTCGGCCATCTTGAAAAATTTACAGCCAGTATCTGCACAGTAGAATTTGTATTTAGTGCTCCAGTACCAAGGCTCTGCACAAGGTTTCAGAGGAACCTACTTATAAGCTACAACTTATAAACCACAGCCCTATTTACATCTTCTGATCTTTAGCTCTAAGCCTAATCAGCAAAGCTACAAAAAAACTACCCCAGCTCAGTTGTCACAAATGAAGATACGAGGTATATAGTACAAAGAACATTTTTCTGTTGTTGTTTTGTTTTTCCAGCTCATCCGAGGAATAGGCCCATGTCAAAGCATGAAAAATTTAAGCATTTTAAGTTGTAGATTAAGTTGCAGTTTCATGAGAAAGAAGTTGTACTTTCAGGCTTTGGTTAATCTTTATGTAAACTAAAACTACTTAGAGGGAGATATAAGATGAAAATCAAGACCCCGGATCATCTTGTCAAAGTTCAGCCAAACAGCTGAGGACAAATTGTGGTTGCAGCAGTGAGCAGTTACTTATGGAACCTTCAACACAATCTAATTCACATAAGTGCCATGTTTTTCATTGTGGTTCTGGCAGACATCCCTGCTGACAGGACTTTCAGTCCTGGAGGTTGCTATTCAGTTCAGAGATGAAGAGTTGCATTTCTTTTCTTCTTTGGTGGGTACACTGAGGATGTTGATTCCACATTCTAGCAATCACAGAGCATAAGTCAGGAGAATACAAGTTTGGCTCATCTTCATACAGGTTTAAAAAGCTAGCCTGGCTCTCTATTTCAGGTGTTTTCAGGAGCTAAAAATGAATAAATAAAAAATGCCAATCATGACATCTGTGCAATCAAGGTCTTGTTTAAATGGTATTTTGTTTATGATTCAAAACACTTAACAGTAAACCTACTTATGGCCATCTTGGCTTTGTATAAAGGGGATTAGCTATTCCTTACCTGCTACATACAAAAACTTCAACTCTTAGCATGGAAGATAAAAATCGGTTAAGTCGAACACATTCTTTCAATTAGTAAAACAAAATACAACCTTTCTAGCTAATGTCTCCCTTAGGGCTTTCATACCGGCATGGTTCTGGTTCTGGAACCGGTTCTGTTCTGGTCTCTCAGAACCTTGGTGCTTTCCAGAGAACCAGCCCTCGTTCATACCATTTTAAGTGGACCAAATGTGGGAGGGCCTTATTCTATGTTACCCTGGTATAGTGAACAACACACCTGCAAAATGTGCTTTTTCAATGCCGTTTTCAATATAACTGAAAATAAAAACAGACCACAAATGTCTGCTTTAGAACCAAAAAAGTCTAATATCTTTCTTGGTATGAAATGTCAATAAAAACACATTGATAAAACAAACATGATGGTAAATAATAATAATAATACTAAATAAATACTCTGAACATAAAGTCCAGGATGGTCTCATCACCCGACCACTGCACGCTCTTCTCCATTTTTATCCACTTCCTTGACTTCCTGCTCATCTTATCAACACAGAATACACCAATGATTAACGGTTCTCAAGCAGGAACCAACTTTTTTTAGTTTCAGTCGTCAACCAATTTTTCAGGTTTCAGGGTTCAAGCCCATTTTTTCTGGTCTGAATACTCTGGCTAGTTCAAAACTTGGTTCCGGAACTGGCACATTGCCGTGCCAGTGTGAAAGCCCTCTCAGTGGAAAGGTAAGCCAACAGACTACTGGTGACAGCTATTATAAAACAAACAGGTACATTTCCAGCATGAAGGTGAAATTTTTCAATAATTTCTGACTCAGCTGTGGTTATTCAGACTTTGTGGGAAGATACAGACTATATCATCTAAAAAGCTAGCAAACTGCTGGTTCAGGGTTTATATTGAGAAAAATACAGTATTGGAAACAATACTGGAAATAACAAAAAAAGATTAAAATATATATAACTGTCAAAAAATATCAAATAAAACCTGTAAAATTTTTGTTGGAAATCTTTGTAAAGACTTACCCAATCATTCAACCAGAATTGTTGACAGAAAACAAGACAATCACAGGATTATCTTACATGCGTCTCTTGAGAACACATACTTTCTGTATCAGCAGTGAGAAAAGGATAAAAACTCACAAGTAATTAAAATGGGGGCCTGCAAATACAACACTTTCAATAAAAATGCAGCAAAGAACTGATGATTTTTCCGAAGTCTTGAACATTATCCGTTGTGGCCTAGTTTTGAGTTGAGAGCAGCAGAATTGCTCTATTTTTTTCTTGTCAGACATGAAATAAGTGTAAGAAAAGTGTGATGGAGGTGTAGGGGGCTGTTCTCACTGTAACCAATGGATGCGCTTGAGTTTCAAAGTCGCTTTTGGAATTACAATGTGCATATGCTACCCATAAAGCAGGCCTCGATATTATCTGTCCATCAAAAGGTTCACTGACAGCGCGAAAAGAGAAGTTGCTCTCCTTTGATTCTAATGCTAAGAGCATAATTTATGTAAGATGTTTGAGTGGCTTTTTGAGTAAGAATAGATTAAAGGAAGTTTCATGCTTGAGGAGCCAAAAAGTGCATGCAAAGCACTGTTTTCAAAACTCCTGGGGCTGCAGGAGGGTTGATGAACAGGGCGGGTGCAAATGGTGATTAGCTGAAGCCATTTATTACGCTAACAAAACAGTGTGCCAATCACCACCATCCCTTGAGTTTTCTCTTTCTTTGCTGTAAATATGAAAGACCTTGTCCCGACAGTGACTTCAAACGTGGCAGCGGCAGGCCCCATACCAGGCCATGGCGTCTCCCTCAGCCCTTCCCCTTCACACATCAAACCACAGCTGACAAAAGCAGCTCTAGGTGGCATAATGAGACGCACCGAGCCTTTTAACTATGTGTGAAGTGTGACGTTCTCTGTCTTCTTGTGTCATGTGTTGACACGAGGGCCTGTGTGTGAGGAGTTGACCGAACAACGCAGACAGCCCCCCTCTCTCCTTGGACACTGGCCACTGAGGGCAGCATCAAAGCACTGCTAGTTCCTTAGGTCAACAGTCAGGACTATGTACAAACACATGCACACAGACTCTCACGCAACAGACAACTGCCTCAAAAGAGGACAAGAGCAGTTTTGGTGCAGCCCATCCCCTCATGGCTTCCTCAAGGTTGTTTCTTGTGAGCCCACAGGAAGGCCTGCAGACCAAAACATCAACTGATAACTCAGTTTTTATGAACCCTTCTTGGGAGGCTGTGCAGCTTAGCTGCAAAGTGGTTTCAAGTCTGTGTCTCATGTACACGTGCACCCTCTCATTTATGAGATACCAGAAGGCATGCTCCTTGTCTTGTGACTGCCTCTGTGGTATTTTTGGAGGTGATGAAGGCCATTATCAGTGGATTAACAGACACTAAGATGGTGGGGGCTCGCAGTGTTGGAACATACTGCTCTAATTCTCCCCCGCCTGTAGACCATGTTTCACCCTTATCCACTGGCCAACAGATAAGATCGCTTGGAGAGAAGGGAGCTATGCAACCACTTTCTGCACCTCTCATATGACCCTCATGCAAGAGCCAAAAGTAAGAGGCAAGTTCATTAAGCCACGCTTTATCCTCCAGACAGCTTTTCTCAAAAACAGAGGAAATGTACGCTCTGAGTCCTCCTGGGGCACATGAAGTAGCATTCAACATGTCACAACACAGCTAAAAAGACAAAGACTGGTTTCTCCACCCTGGAAGCACACACACACAAACAGCTGCATTCATATTCAGCAACCATTCATCTCAATTCATGGCATAATACAATCGGACAGGTGGATTGATAATCTAATATGGCTTAGTTTTTTTTATCCCATTCCTCTCACTTTTCAAATAGTTTACTCAGAGCCTGAGGGTGTGAGCCATCCTGTTTTCTATGGCCGCCGAATTACCTCAGAGCATGCAGTGCCTCGCTCGCTGCCAGAGAGGGAGGCGAGTATTGTTTTCATGACAGAGATCAATGGCTGGGTGAATGTGCTTTAATTCTGCAGGAGCTCCTCTCCCAGGCTAATAAATGCAAGCCTCCCTGCTGACTGGGCTGTCGTGCTGAGCCCAGCGGGGGTCAGCCTTTTTGTGTTCCTGTGCCCAAATTATGGAACCATCAATACGCTCCCTGGAACCAGTCAATAGAAGCCCGCTTTGTGGCGGAGGGGAGACCAACTTCAAGGCTAATCAAAAAAAAAAGGGGGGAAAAACTAAGCTCTGACACATTTACCAAATGAGATCAGGATCAGAACGTGGAGATGTATTATACATTCAAATATTCAGTTTGTATTACTTGTGCAACAGATATTGGGTGTGTCTCACCAAAGGGACGCATCCAGCCAAACCTGTTTGGAACACTTTGTCAATAATTACTTACAAGTTGCAAATTCTTCTGCAGTGTGAGGCAGGCAGTTTGTGGTGTCAGTGCACTATAATTGTGCTTTAAACATAAAACAGCAATTATTTGGGTTGTTTTCTTAAAGCCTATGATGGGGAAAAAGCAGAGGCAATGTTACAGATAGCTAAAGCCAATAAGATCTTACAAATATTGCCGAAAGAATACATGCTGGACTTCAAATAATGAGTGACTTTGAAAAATTCTTTAACATCACAATTAACAAGATCCATTGTTTTTAAAAACTGGTTTGCTTTTGAGGATTCCCGAACACTGCTTTTTAACCAAATACTATATTTCTGTTGCCAGAATCAGGGGTTGTGACACACTTTCTTTTGACAACACATACTGTTGTCATGCATGAGTGTGTTTCCATACCGCCTTACTGCTGCTTGTAGCATCAAGTGAATTATTGAGTATCCAGCTTCAAAAAGCTTGTAAAACTCTGTCCTCCTCAAAATCTCAAACTTTTTTCCTCCTCTCTTCCCTTTTCTCTCTCTCTTTTATTTTTGTTGGCTTCTCAAACATCAAGTTGTCTCCGGATTTTCAAACGGGTTGAAAAATAAGAGTTTCCCCAGCTTGCAAGCGCATTCAAAGGGCGCGTTCTTCAGATGTGCCACCTTGCAGCGTGGTGGTGGCTGTGCAGGAACAGGATCATTCAGATATGCTAATGGATCAGCGGGGTAGCTCCAAGCGCGGCTTACCCCGCTTTAAAAGACAGCTGCCTTCTCCCTTTCTTTTCATGCCCCACTCTCAGCCTGCCTCTCTCTTTCCCACTCTACAATGATAGCAGGTTGAAATTTAATAACCATTACATTTCTCCTAATTAGACAGATAGAGCAATTAGCCGGGTGCATGTAAATCCAGGTTGTGAAATATGTTGGACAAAGAGAGTTCAGAGGATGAGTTTGGGCAGTCGTTGCATGCAGCTGATGTTAGAGTCGGCGCAGTGTAATGATATCATGCTCAATGCCGAGAGCTGCACATAATAGAGCCTGTGCCCACCAGCCCTCCCCTCGCTAAAGTGGCCCTCTGTGTCACTGCCTGTGTATGAGCTGTTGGCTCTGCCGCCCGAGTCCCAGTCCCACACTCTCCTGGGCTATCTATTCTCTCCAGCCAGAGTCATGCTGCGCAGGAATCCTGGGTGATTGGGTTTCTTTCAGGGGCCTTATAGTCAGTCATAAATCGCAGGGGATCCTGCCCGGCCCCTCGCTCTCGCCCCTAACCCTGGCTCCAGCTGGCAGGGGACGATTGTTGGAGAGCCGAGGTCATTGCAGGGTCGCTCTCTGTGGCGCTTCTTAACTCCCCTTGCCTATTTTTTCCCTCCCCTCCTCTCCACTATTTCCCCCCCTTTTCTCTGTGTCTCTGGGCTGAGGTTGCTAGGGCCTGGTATTTGCTTTTTAAGACCATGTTGTAATTACAGAGGAGCTCTACTCCCCTTGCTGCCTCTGGCTCCCTCTCCTCTTTTTTTATCACTTCTGATTGGTGGTAAGAAGCTATACTGAGGCCATCTCACCCCCCACAACAGGCTTCTGTGCTTCCTCTTGCCTGGGCACACACAAGACCTGATTCATTCACGTCTTCTAACCTTTACAGACGCAGAAAAAGTCCAGGGTGGCCTCCACACACCAGTCTCTCGGAGTAGAGGTGGGAGTCACCTACTGGGCGGAAATGGGTGCAAGATCCAAGCATTTGTCCAAACAACACTTCCTGAAACACAAACTGTTAAATATATCAGATATAATAAGCTTACTTAATCTGTAAGTTAAGGGTACTGGGGGTGTGTGTTTTAGATATACTACTACTGTGTCTCAGACTCAGAGTGAAGGAGTCAGATTGCATTAAATGAAATCCTTTTTCTCTGACAACACAACAGGTTGCCACAAACCCAGACCACATTTCTACAGCCTATTGCTGCTTTGTTTTTAGTTTTGTTGGACCAGGAGTCTGTGTTTGCTGTTTTAGGACAACTACACCACAGAGAACATCAGAGGCATCCTTGTAATGTCTTTTCTGTGGGATTGCTCCCCTCTGCCAACATCTGGGACCATAAAACAAGATCAAAAAGTGACAGTGAAAACAATACAGCAATGACAACAAACAATCTAACCATTGAGCAATAAGGGGAGGAAGCCTGCCCTCAACGATGAAGAGAATTGGTCCCTAAACTATCCAGTTTCTCTTGTGGTGGAGCTTTTGTCCAACTTGAAACCAATCTCATTTGTGATGTTGTAAAAAGAGCTGCAGGCACAAACAGCAAAACATTACAACTCCCATAGTGCAACATTCAGTGCAGCTGCTGCTCAAACTGCCTGCAGAGCAGAGGTATGAGATACAGCCTCTCATCGTAAAGTCACTGTATATGCAACCATTAAAACACTGTCTGAAACTAAATGATTATTGCTGCATCGCAAATCCCCTACAGTAGAGCATCTGATGCAATGCAGAGGCTTGTCTTCCCACTAACATCCCTCAAAGCAAACAGAACCAAAATATCACAAAAATGCATACCATGTGTTGCTATGGAAGCTCGGCTTGTCTTTCATGTGCGTGGAATTGTGCCACCATCTTAGCATTGTTCGCTATGAAATAGGATACAAGCTTGGGAAAAGCCATTGTTCTATTTCAGTTTGCTTGAATCTTTTCTGTAGCATACTGGCTCAACACTTCACCGCTCTGACTTCTGACAAACAGCATCTGCACCAGGGACGCCACTTCCTCCCACGAGGCAGATGGGAACAAACCCTGTATAATCACTTCAAATAAACAGGATGCCATTAATTGTTTGCCCTGTCATTGAAGTACGTCCCTTGGTATTCAACGAGAACTTGATTAATCATTCTAATGGTTGACTTATTGGTTGCCAAAGAGGGGAGATAAATTGTCTGGCACAGAACGAATCACTGGTTGAAGCTTGTATCACTGCAGAGGCTGAATTCTTTGAAGCTATAGACGGTCAGTCCAGTTATAGTCAAGCTGTACCATGACCACACTTAGGAGAGCTGACGGAGATACCCTGCCTGTTTCTTCTCAAAAATATCTCATTCAACATCATGCTTTCATTGACAAGAGAACCTGAAACTCGCAAAAACCACCAACAGCAAAGGTCCACTGTGGTGGCAGCGTTCAGCTTTTATGCTCCAAATATCTGGAACAAACTTCCAGAAAATATACGGTCTGCTGAAACTCTCAGCTCCTTTAAATACAGGCTGAAGACTCACCTTTTTACAGCTGCCTTTAATTAGAACATTTAAACAAATCATTTTAACATCAGTTTTCTTGCACACCTCTACACTCTGCACGTCTTTTATTCTTATATTTTAAAATCTGTTTGAATATATTTTGCCCTTCATTTTTTGCCATTTTACTTTTATTTATTTTTGCTCTTTTAATTAACTTTTGCATTGTTTCTTTTAATATGTCTTCTGACCTTTTCTATGTGAAGCACTTTGAACTGGCTTGTTGCCGAAATGTGCTATATAAATAAACTTGCCTTGCCTTGCCTTGCCTGGCCTGGCCTGGCCTGGCCTGGCCTGGCCTGGCCTGGCCTTGCCTTGCCTTACTTCACCTTTCCGTGTCTGGGCCAAGATGTTGCACTGCAACACAGTCTTAAGACCAAATTTGTTTCCTGGTACTACAGTTGCATAATCCACACCTTCTACAGGGAAAAAAAAAGACTCCAATCCAGCAGGGGGCAGAAGTCTTCTTTCATCGTTCCAAAGGGATGTTATTTTAAATCTTTAAATCATGTACCCACCATTTATTCACTAGTCTTTCTCACTACTCAGATAACGCTTTACTTACAGATATGTTTGCTGGGCTATGAATGTCACTGAATTTCCCACCCTTAATTTTTAGACTGTGGAGTGCTGTTCATGTGTTAAATTTCCTAATCACTGCTTTTAGTTTTATGCAGTGAGTTAAATTGCTTAGAGGCCAAAAGGGGAGAATTCTGCTCAATCTTATTCGAACAGACAAAACAATGGTAAAAGAAACACGCTGTAAATTTTGAATATCAGTCATCAAAGTCCACTATTATTTCCTGATCATTAATTCAGTTTTTAGCACAGGCTGTCAAAAGTGTTCACCATTTTGCCCGTTCATATGCCAAAAAAGCAACAGTTCCTGCCAGGATGCTGAAATAAGGGCAAAGGATCCTGAGATTTGCTTTCAAAGATTTTACAGCAAATGCAAGAAGGAGCAGTGCAACATATGCGAAATGTATCAGAATCAATGAGCAGAAGACAGATAAAACCTGGAACCTTATCAGACATCTGTTCAGAAAGCACTCTGAACAATAAGAGAGATGCTAAAGTTAGCCTCCTTGGGCTGTTGATTATGTTACTGTTAGTCAGTTAACTGTACCATTAGAATCTGAAGGAGCTCATCCACTGGGTGTGAGATGTTTGCTTGGTCAGAAATTTGTAGCGGGTGGGTTTTAGGTATTTTTTGATTCTTTTTTTTTAGACAGCTGTAGAGAGTACATCAAAAGCTGGTTCAAAGGTGACCTGTTGACTTCAGATCTTTTGTCTTTTGTCTGAACATGTCTGTAAAGCAAAATGAAACAATAAATGCCCTTTAGCTGCCAAATAAATAAATAATAATAAAAATATTGTGGAGTAGTAATTTTGCAGTGGACTACTCTTCACTGAGGAATGAGGTTCAAACGTGAAAGGTATGGCTAACACGTACAGTATAAGGCATCAACAAAAAGCCAAAAGTCAACAGACGTACACAAACACCTCCAGACGATGGCGTAAACAGTTATTACAGAGTAGAGAACAAAGAGCGTGCTCTCCGCATGGTGGAGTCTGTTTGTGTTGAGCAGCAGGTTAACAGCTCAGACACGGTCAGATTGTAAGGCCTGTGATGGCTGGATAAATAGGATTCACCAAAAGGTGCTAATGGAAACACCTTGATGTGAGACACCAGCTTTTCTGTCACAACCACAGAGGAAGAGGAAGTGAGACAGGTTGATTGTCTAGAAAGAGAGGGTCAAAGTGTTGACAGTGTGTCCCATCTCTTACAGTAGAATGTTAGCATAGGGGACAAGGGCGTCTGTCGTCACATGGGAGAGGAGTTGGGGGTTGGTGGGGAGGGACAACAAGGTTATGCCAGCTCCTATAGGAGAGGAGACCAGCCGAGCTGGTGTTGCCTTTCACTCCTGCTGGCCTGTTTGAACTACAGTGGGCCGTCCGCTGTCACCCTGTTTAGACAGCTAACAGTCTGCTCACTCTGAACCCAGACTGTCAACAGCACTCAACACTCTTGACGGCACTTGAGACGCAGAAGTTTTGTTTACCCTCCTTTTTGGCTTCCTCTCGAGTGAATGAAGGCATAGATCTTGTCAACATCTGTAGGCAAGATGAAACAGAATAATAATTGGATTCAACCATGAAAAAGGCCACCATGCTCCTTGTGAGCTTCATACAAACCTCATCCTTATTGTAGTAACACCTGGTGAAGGATAAAGAAGAATTTAGAGGTTAGATGAGTTGTAACACTGGCAACTGCAGATAGAAGTCACAACACGCACAAGCAAACGCAAACAGGTCTCAACTTTGAAGTATTGCTTTTGCT
The DNA here is from genome assembly GCA_030710495.1 of Labroides dimidiatus. Taxonomy (NCBI): domain Eukaryota; kingdom Metazoa; phylum Chordata; class Actinopteri; order Labriformes; family Labridae; genus Labroides; species Labroides dimidiatus. The sequence goes on from CM061153.1 coordinate 25,178,933, forward strand.
TAGCAATATGCTCAAAACATCAACCTCACAGGTGTGTCCACTTCCAGGGAGGTTTTAATATGCACTCAAATGTATAAACACAAAGCACATTTTAGAGGCAATGAGATGGATAAACATATGTGAATTGACATAAACATGCATTGATGTGGATTATGAACAGGTGTGACTTTTTTGCTCTTGCTGCTTAAAGAAACACTTCCTGGAGACTTCTCGAGTTTATTCTGCCACCTGTAACAACCAGTAGTTCTGCGTCTTAATAAGTTGATCAGCTGTTTGCTCCCCCAAACAGAGACATGAAAGACTGTCCAAATCAAATGTGTGATCGTATAGTGGTGACAGTGACTTACACTCAAGGCTTGTAAATGTTGACTGTCATAAGAGATAACAAAAACATTTTATTTATCTTCACCTGTATTAAACAAGCATTAACATTCTGCTGCCTCATAAAGTTCAAAGGTTAACGGATGAAGTGTGAAAACTCTTCAAATTCAATACGACAAACCTGTAACATGGGACTAACTCAGCTTCTTAATAAGTTGATCAGCAGTTCACTCCTGCATGAACACCAGCAGACACATACGAGGGCTGATTGATAAGTTGCAGGCATAATATTTAAGGGTTTGACTTATGGTGGACATATTGCATTATTTTTCAACATAAACCCCTTCAGTATCCATACACTTTTGCCAGTGATGTTTAAGGGCCTCAATGCCACTTTTAAAGAAGTCCTTTTCTTGACCGTTCAGAAAGTCCTCCACTGCATGTATAACGTCATCATCTGACCGAAAGTGGGTACTGGAAATGGCCTTTTTCAATTTTGGAAATATATGAAAGTCTGATGGAGCGAGATCAGGCCAATAAGGCGGATGCTCAATTAATTTAACGCCACAATCATTGATGGCAGCCATGGCAATGGCAGACTTGTGAACAGGGGCATTGTCCTGGTGGAACAACACATGTTTACTGAGTTTTCCGCAGCGCTTGAGTTTAATATTTTTTGCCACTGATTGTTTCTCCCTTCAGTCATAACAATATCATGGACTTTATTGACCATTTCTGGGGTTGCAGCAGTGACAGGTCTTCCAGGACGGCGTCATCCCCAAGGCTCTGCCTGCCACGCTTAAATTCCACCACCCACCTTTTCACTGTAGCATATGAAGGGGCATCATTCCCTAGTGTTGCTACCATATCAGTATGGATATCCTTAAGTGCTAGACCTTTCTTATGAAAATATTGAATCACTGCTCTTTCGGCGATTTTGTCCATTTTGCAAAGGTCACTTGCCTTGTTTACTTTAGAGAGCTACCTCTTTGACATAAACTGACCAAATGACACCAGTCTTCAGGTACACAGCCTTAAATAGTCAGGGAATAGTAGAGCTGAAAAAGAACATCCCTGCTTAACTTCTTCATTTCAAGACTCACAACTTATTAATCAGCCCTCGAAGATACAGCTCATTCAAACAAGCAATCGGAGAAAGACAGGGCTAACATCCACTGGGCTTTTCAAAATAAAACATTACAAAAATAGAAAAGTAGTGGTTGTGTCACAAATTTTACAGGAACTTATTTACACTGTTACACACGCAAAATTGTGAAAATGTGACTTTTTCAATATTACTTATAGAGTCCTTATAGGGCATGTAAGATAAAGCAGTTAGAAACATGCGTAATTTTTGTTGCTTGAAAAAACATTTTTTTTCAGACAAATGAATATCTCACTGAGCTTTATCATAGAATGAGAAAAAAAGGCTGTTTCAGCAGCATGCAGTAATTCACCTCATCCAGCACTTTCTCCCTACTGGTGGTTTCTGACACAAAATTAACTGTTTAGAAAACAGTCAGTGTTCTTATTAATGATCCAGTTTGCTATTTAAGGTCACAAGGAAACATTAATAATCGGTTTAGTCTGTTTTATTACCTGCTAAAGATTCCTTACAGGAGCTTTAACTTTGGGGATCTCCTTAGTTCAGGAGAACACAGTTTAAAGGCACATGTAGCACAGTTTCCCTCCTCTCTGAGTTAGCTTAGCCTAGCATTAAGACTGAAAACACTAAGCCAGGCACTGTTCAAAGCAAAGATTTTGCTGCAGTGTGACACAACCTTTGGTCTAAACACATTGATTCTCTCTGACAGTATGAGCAGGATTGTTTGTGGTAAGAAACTTTGTTTTAATTAAATATTAATAACCATAAAATGCAGACAAAAGCTCGCTCTAAGCTTGCGACCATGAATGCTTTTTATAACGAGCTTAAGAGCTCAAACCTGGGTTGAGTCTGTCACACCCAATCTGCAGCAGTCTCTTGTGCACCATAACGAGAGCCATCTTTGAGCCTCCAGTCTGCACATTTTCTTTGCTCTAGTCACTGGTGTCAAATAAGAGCCAGCACCAGTAAGACTGCTTTCAAGTCCACTGAAGCCTCCACATCAGCGTCCTTTCGATTACAAGAGGCAGCATTGGTCTCATTTGCAGGAACAATGAAGCAGAGAAAGAAATGTGCGATTTTGCATGCTACGTGTGACATGAAGAGATGAATGTGTATTGTTTAATCGCAGGAAAAACAACCCTTCCCCAAAGACTCAATCCCGTACACTTTGGAGATAAATCTGCAGCGTATCAAAGCGGATGTATGAAACTTGCATGTCAAGCAGCTCTGAAACAGGACGACTTTTGACTGACTGTCGTGGTGCCTCCTTTTTTTCTTTTTGACTGTTGGATATGTCGCAGGCTCCCCGTTCGATCACTCAGGAGGCCCTGATGTGAGGTGGAAATCACTTGGTATTAAGTTTGATATCTGTGTCTGGGACACCTCTTGAACATTAAAAAAGTAGAAGTCAAACAGCCATTGCTCTTGCTCAGAGTGTAAGGGGGGAAAAAACCCCACAGGCGCATTCCATATCTAGGTTACCAACAGCTGTCTCTGTGACGAGGGCTGAAATTTGCCAAAAAAAACAAGACATTTATTTTGTCGCTCCATACTGGAGACATTAAGTATACTTGAATAGAACATCCTCTTATTCTCGGTCAAAGCTGGAATTTTGGTGTGCTGCGCTCTTTCTGCACCGTCTATAACTCACCTAACAACGGTAACCTCTAAAGTAAACTGTGGTTAGATGGTAGGCAGATTTTCCTTCAAAAAAACGACCACAAGCTTGATCACGCAGCCTTGTCTGTGTTCTGCTGAGGGAGAATGACAGGTTATTAACTAGTGCTGTTTTGATATTTGAGCCTGAGGAATGCCTACAGATACAGTGATCCCTCTGTGTGAAGAGGAAGCTTCACAGATGAGGTAAGACTGCTTACAGCTATGAAACAATATCTGAAACAGATTAAAAGACATTTTCCTCAGCTTGATTCATCTTCCTTTCAGCTCGCCCAGGTGTTACACCTCACAAGAGAAAGGTGAAGAGAGCATGAAAGAAGTGCAAACACACTCTTGCATGTGTTTTGGAGAAGCTGGAAACAAAGAGAGCTCAATTTCTTTCTTTTTTTTTTTTTTTGTCAGCTTTTAGAAGCTCCAAGTGTTGACTGACAGACATTTTAGATTTCTCATCAGCTTTTTTCCGACAACTTTGCCACATCGTTGTGCTGCAGACAAAGATTGATGTGCAAGACTAAAACTCTTGCACGAGGAGAATTACATCAGAAGGAGAGAAACTCTCTTGGTCTGCGGTGTCTGATTGTTCCAGCTTGTCTTCATACCTGCTCAGGTTTCACTGCAAGGCTTGTCAATCCCTCCCAGGACTTCAAACAGCAGCGTTCAATCCTTCACCTGCACCTTCACTCATCCCCTCACACCTTGCAGACAACCTGCAGCGCAAGTACAGCGGCGCTAAATTACCCGTAATTACCAGGATTTGAGCTCGACATAACAAAGGCATTTTATTTGCTGTTTTGTTATTATTGGAACAACAGACTGAAGCCGACTCTCTCTAATTAAAGCTGACATCTTTCCAATGTGTCGTTATCTGCTGTGCAGCACTGAGGAAACTTCTGTGCCTGATTCTCTGTGAACATGAAAGCAAATAGAAAACGGCCAGAGAAAAGTCTGTGAAAGACATTCTTCAGTGTTCTTGCAGATCTAAATAAACTTCAGATAGATGGACGCCACATGTGGTTCCTTTTAAAAAAAACCCAGAAGAGACAGATCCACGCACAGGATGAGAGGACAATGACAAAACTTGGCTGCTTCTAACCAGAGAGTCACAGCTAATAACTGCAAAAGACAATGCCTGTTCCCATGCTTGTCCTTCTGCCACTCTCATGCTTGCCATTAGATGTTCTCATTATCCGTCATCGTGTCTTAATGCAAAGTGAAACCAGATTTGGACGGCACTGAAAAGTTACCCGACCACTTAGATCTCGAGCGCTCTGTGAAATCCGTTTATCCCTGATCATTATGACAGTGTTTTTCTGTCTGTATCGATAGTCATTTCCTCTCTCCCTGCAGCAGCCTCAGAGTCTGCGATGCTGGCGCTGAGCACAGCACAGCCAGCGCAGTCCCACCGAGTGCAAGCAAAGGAGGAAATCAATAGAGAAAATATTGCTGCAGGCTCACACATTTTTATCTTGCTTTGAACGAGTCAGCTTTAATTTTGCTTTGATCTCAATTTGCTGCTTTTGGGATAGCTTGGCTGCACATTCAACCAGGAGGAATAAGCCTCCACCAGGGCTTTCTTACAAAAGACCCTTTCAACTCAGGCCTCTGTTCTGCTTATATGCGTCAGTGTCCATTACTGAAATGAAGATACAAGGACTCAAAACAGCTAATACTGTAGGACTCTTGCATATTGGTGCACATCTTATGCCGTCAGCTCCCCAAAATGCACTCTATATATCTATTCTAGTCAGGAGGATTTACAGCCAAGCAGAGCAAATGTTGGACAATGTTAGCAAGGGGCCACAATAAAGAGATCCTCAGTGTTGCTGTCAGAAGCAGCTCAGTGTTGTTTGGGGGGTAACAGGTTGACAAGAT